>BSBM01000106.1:20610000-21810000 GCA_027924585.1 Larix kaempferi
GCTAGACGCTAGAATTTTATCGTTTGGTCATGTACTAGGTCCCCCTGAAGTTTCAGTCAATTCCGAGAAAAATAATATTTTCGCATTTTTAAGCCATTTTTTTAATGGTTTAATTAAAAAATTTCAAAAGGTGATAAAAGTGGGATCCGGAGTCGGAATTTGGCACAGGGATGCGCATTTTCAAGCTCAGAGCATCCTCTTTACCCTGGTACCCAGTTTTCCTACTTTTCGGGCGACCGACAACCCCCGTGGAGCAGTTTTGCCTATCAGAGCTACATTTTGGCACTTTAATGCTAAAATTGCTACAAAATGCACCATTGCCAAAGATTAAACTATTCAAAAAATTGAATTTAACACATGGCATGAGTTCAAAAAGGAAGGCGATTATGTCCAAGGTACAAAGCATATGTAAAAATTGGTTGAAAAGTCAAACATGTGAGTAATTCAATATTTAATGCTACGTAAGGAAACCATCATGTGGGCAGCCATCTCTCTCGATTGGATCCGTACGGATTTGACTTGGCATTAGTTCATAAGGTGGGCGACTTCATAAAAGTATTAAAACATGTGAAAGGGTGGTCGAACTAAAGGTTTGGTGAATTGTTTTATTCCATGCCACGCTTTATATTCACGTTGGCATCATCTTCCTTCACGGCCAGCCATACGGATTTGGGGATACGAGTTTAAATGGTGGGCGCCTACCTCTTGAGGTGGCACAACCCACGTGGGTGGCTGCAAGTTAAAACAACCAGCCCCACCTCTCCAACGCAGAAGGGAAACAGCATGCTCTCGCCCTCTCCTTCACGTGGGTGTACCGTAAGGATCTGTGTTGTGCGAATTGGTTTGTCAAATGGTGGGTGCCTACACCATAGTGAGGTGGCACCACATATGGTTAAGTTGCTATTTAAATCAACCAATCGAAACTCTTCAACTCTTCATACGAAAAGCTCATTCAAAGTATGGAAACATCACTTGCTCTCTTTGCCTCATGCGTGAGCAGCTTTCACAAGTAAGCAACTTCCATTTCAAAGAGCTTTTGTCCAAGTGAATGGTGCTTCTCCATTGGTCATGAGTTGCCTTGCTCTACAAACTAGGAGCTTTGTCTCCTTAGGGTTTTGTGCCCTAGCTCACTCTCCTTGTGCTATATATTGAGGAGCTTGGCTCCATCGTAAAGGATCTGAGGTGGAACCTCTGCTCTGGTATTGTTGTATCATTTTCCGAATATTTGAGTAATAACATAAGGCTTTGGAGGCTAGTCCTGAAGTGTTCTGTGGAGGCATGATGTGTTAAGCTTTGCTTATGAGGTAATTTGTATTGATTTCATATGTCTTATATATTCTTGAGATAGATCTGTCTTTGGAAGGAAATTAATTTCAGTAAGAACATCAGATAATGCTTTATAGATTATTTGTTGTTGTTGAATGGTAGAAGGACTAACAAAGATATATAGATTCTTGTTTGAACTTACATCTTCGATTATTCTTTTTATTTGTAGACACAGGTATTTTTAATCTCCTTGTACAAGTGTTGTGAGATCTTTTTGCAGGTAACCTATGCTGGAGGAAGTACCAAACATGTTAGCTTGCTCGTCTTCCAGAATCTTCGAACAAAGCTCCATCTCTCCGGTCCTTCAAGGGAACAACTCCATTGCCCAAAATTAATGGTCAAACCCCCAAGGGTTCATCTTCAAGATCCATCTTTTTAATCTAAATTGGTTACGGTTCTATTTTATTCTATATCTCAAGTTTTAATATCATAAGAAGTAGATCTAGTTTCCTTAAGTTTGCACCTAATTCAAAACATCTAAGTTTTGCCAAGGAAAAGTGCTTATAAAATAATTATCTAGCATTGTTAGGCTTGTAATTTGGCTTGCAACTTGAAAGAGGGCAGCCAAAGATCCTAGCAAAGCAAGCTCCCTAACTTGTCTTACTAGTTACTTTCCTGTCTCATTTTATTGCATCATTTAGATCTAGTTTTTAGGTTTAGTTTGCATCAAGAAGTAGTTTTAGTTTTAAATTGTTTTTAGGCATTTTACTTTCTTATTAGCTTGCTGGTCTGTTTTGTTTCATATCAGTCCTAGAGTTTAATTTCATTTTAAAAGTTAGTTTAAGATCCAAAATTTTCTCAAAAAAACATTTTTTTACTTATTAGTTGCATTAGTTTTGATTTTGACAGTTTGTAGCATTATCAGAACACTCTTAAAGTGTTTTGATTATAATTTATAATCAACATTCGTTCGCTGGTCTGTTTCGTGTTCTTAACAGGCTGGAGTTAAAAAACTCATAGAAAAGTCATCTTGAAGTTCCCAGAACCACCCTGTGAATCAGCTGTTCAAGCGTTGTTTCACTTTCACATTTTATTGTAGACTGTCTTGTTCCCTAATGATAAAGGGCAAGCAATAGTTCTTTGATTTCCTTGATTGTAACACAAAGAATAAAAAGAGCATAGCAAGCAATTGCAGCGCTTGACCTCAACCCCCCCAAGGGGGATTCGCACCTTTTTTCATTTTTTTTATTTTTCGCAACTTTTTCTAATTTTTCGTTTTAGATTAGTTTCATTTGAACAATAGTAATTAAACAACTCACTCAAGCACACAACGTCCTCCGTGGACCCGTTTATCAGTTTGTTATATGCTTTTGTGCTTTATTCAATCATTACTTATGTTCTTAAAATTTAATCCTAAAATTAACCCCCTTTGTTGTATATTCTTGGGGTTTAGTGTAGATTAATCATCCACTCACACATTTTAATAAAACGAACTACGCCCCAAACCCAGAGTATGCTCTTGACTACTGTAGCTTAGTCGGAACAGTTGGCTCAATCAGAAACGGGTGCAAGGTACTTAGTTTTAATAGGAAATCCATTAGAATCGAATCCTAAGAACTCGGGAGGTTGCATGGACTGAATCCACAGAGTCAGCAGGCTCTTAAGCGGGTTCATCCGCGCCTGGTTGGACACTTGGTAAGGTTGTTAGAGGACTCAGTTCGCAGGTTAGGTTTCTTTTGGGCCAAACCAAGACTTAACCCACTCCTTAATCCACTCATTTAATAATCATAAAATTTACCAACTGAGACACTACAATACTTTCACTGAGACTACACAAGCAACCCTACACAGCAGCAATTGCAAGCATTTTTACATTCTCGACACTGGTCTTTAATTTTCCATGTTTTAAGTTTCAAAAATAAATGTCGTGAATGCTTATCTATCTTATGTTGGGTTAATCAATTGATTTAATTTGCAAGCAGTGCTTAGTTGTTAATTTTATCATCTCGTCATCTTTTAACTCCTAGAACAGACTTTTTCTTTGTTATAGATTAGAAGCCTTAGTTTATTTTTCATAGGGACCACCCCCCTTGGCTTTGCTAGGAGTAACCCTAGACGGAGGAGTCGAGTAATCAGGTGACAGCACTTGACTCTCACTTGCCCCCAAGGACACACCGAACGGCTTGAAGGTTTCCTGCCGCGTCCCCCCCAGGTGTGTATTAGGCGGCAACAGGTCAAAATGACATGGCAAAAAGCATTGACGATGATTCCAATCATCACCAAACACATTCAGTTAACTATCGGAGCACTCGAGGTGATCTCTCCTTGAGAAATGCGCCCTCCATCTCTCTCAGGAATTGGTGATGTGGCACTCATGGGATGGTTGTGTGATGGTTACAATGCATGAGCGTGGGTGCCTTGCCTAGGTGGAGGCCACCTCACCCTCTCCTACCTTTCGAGATGCACACCAGCAGCAGAAATATTTCGAACGATGTTTCCTCACTACAAGTGGGAAAGGTGTGGCCTTGGGGGCAAGCAATGAGCCACGTACTGTCACCTGAATCCCAGCTCCTCCATTTAGGCAAACTCCTAACGAAGCCAAGGGGGGTTGTCCCTAACAAAGAGTTGTCTAAGGCTCTTGTGTTTTTTAAGTGTTTTTTGGGTGTATGGTGTGAATGAGTGTTTTTTAGGAGTTTTTAATGAGATACACAATAATAATTAAGCAATCCACGTTGCAATTGCAGAACACAAGATGAGATACACAATTGATATAATGACTAATATTTAAAGCATCCACAAAATAATAATGACTTAAGCAAATGAAGGACAAATGGTCCTGTTATCACATATATAGTAGCCGGGCTACCATACATTATTTTTCAGATTCCAGAGCACATTTCAGCCAGTTCCTTTACTTTGAGATGATGAGATGAGCAGCTATCTATGGATCACTATCAGATTTTGGACAGCATATGTATTCCTATGCCATGACTGAGTCTCAGGACACTCAGAGAGATGACCGATGTAGCCATTATACCATTGGTACAGAGCAGTCAGTAGTGCCCAGAGTTACAGCAGCAGTTTCAGAGGACAGATGATGGTACAGGTTGATGAGCATTCAGGTGTATGACTCAGCAGGTATATCATTGTGTTATGGTTATGTTGCTTTTATACTTATTCTTATAGCATGTCTTAGCACTTAGTGTCATGATCTGGCGATCATATAGATATGTGGACCTGGTTGATCTTATTATATATATATTATTGTCCCTACTCAGACTTAGAAGTTCACTATTCATACTCATTGGTATTACCCTCCTTAGGGAGAATAGAGGTGATCATTCCACCATACCTTGGCTTGCTAGTGTCGGCTCCATCGTTCATTGTCTTCATCCATCCATTACCTACCTTTTAGTTTATCACCCTGACTTACTACTTGACTAGTGACATGGAGGATCTTTTCCCCACTGTAGCCTCTGTATTGGATGAGCTTCCCTGTTTATTATGTCTCGGCTCTGAGTTGGTGACAAAACTTGCCCATGGCGAGTTGGAGTTCCTTGTGAATTCCCCCTAGTCACTAAAGTTGTGTTGGCTAAACCTAAAACTTTTAGTGCTGCCATGAATACAAAATCTGGAAAAATGAAATGCTATATCTTGTATGAAAAGCCCATTCATGCAATGTGTTTCTAAACACACATGAATGAAAGGCATGCCAAATAAAAATGGCTATGAAAATAAAATGTTATATCTTGTGGAAAATAAATACCTAGGTAAACAAGCTGTCCATGACACACCTAGAAGTGCTCAGGTAAACAAGTGCCTTAAAAACACACCTGCAGCAGAAACCCTAAAATAAATGTAAATCTATGCAATGTGTTTATAAACACACATAGATCAAGGCTATGGAAACTTTAGGCCCAAAAGCAATAGAACTTAAATGCTATATCTAAACAATTGCTGGCCTTATTTGTATTATGGATTGTGCGCATCTGTGAAGGTGAATAAACCCTCTTTAAACAACTCATCCATTTGTGAGACACCGCCATTCCCTGTGTTATTGCTCATACAGTATATACTATGGTGTATTCCCTTTCCCTTGCCAAAGTGTCACAAAGTCAAGACAGTTAAGTCATCCCTTAGCCTAGCCAGTTAATTTAAGCCTTCACCCTTCACTAGCAAATTGATCACAACTATGAAGTGAGTATGATCCTGAAAGTCTAGTCTGAGTAATAATAATAATTAACGACACTATATTTCGATTTAGATCGCCAGTCATGATTACTCTGTGTTATAATTGTTATTTGAATAAGTTGTAGAGCATATATTAACCTTGACACTTTGCAGCAGCTATTGATGATGATCTGAGTTATATTTGGTCTTGGTTAGACCTAGTTTGACCATGGAGGACCATGGGACATGAGATGTTGGACCTTATGATGATATGGATAGATGATATATGGTCTATGTATACATACATGATGACTCTATGCAGCAGCTACAGGGTTATGATGATGATTCTGGGGTTACAGCAGTGTTTGTATATGTACAGCGCATTATTATTGGCCTTGATCCGGTATATTGGATATTTATTTTGATCATGCAGAGATTCATATGGTGTATGAGTACACATCTTGGATGGATTTGGACCTTCTGAGTCCAATGGGACAGTTTGTTTTCAGTTCCGGGCACTTACAGTGATGATTTAGCCTCAGTAGGCTGTCCTAGTGCAGTTTTGGTCTGTCGGAGGCCCTGTCGGAGCAGATGTGATTTTTATCCGGTTGACCTAGGGCACTGATGATGGAGGGGGTGGTCCAGCCACTTGTTTTTACCATATTACCCCCCTCCCGGACACATTGGTGCCCTCACCTTGACAGCGCCAGCACTCCAGGAGGCTGTTTGGGGCAGTTTCACGCTTCCCGAGGCATTTCAGGATTGGTAGAAATGGCTATTGAGGAAATCGATTTGGGCTACTGAAGCAAGGTTATGGCATGGGATGATCAGTGATGATAGATCGGGGTCCTCCACACCTTCTCCAGCAGTTTCAGCTTCATCGGGGCCCGCATCCATCACTTATGGCACTTTCTGAGGATTTCTGAGGTCTTTTTTTTAGGCCTACGATTTGACTATGGAGGCACGATTTGGTACATTGATGATTATTTATTGATTATTGTGCTATGGGGATTGACCAAGGAGGGATAAAACTACCCCTTGGACCCACCATAAGCCCTTTATTATATTTTGTCATCATGATTTGGTGGGATTCCCCTCTTCTAGGGCGATTTTGTCCACTCACATAATATTTTATTGGTGATCCATGTATTTTATTGTTGAGCTCATCTCAACCATTGATTAGATCATGAGATCTTTTAATCTTAGCCACTCATGTAAAAAGTGGTTAGGATTGTACTCTCTCCCCATCCTATTTAAGGAGGGAGCCTCTCATTGTAAAATTCATCTAGAGATTTTTGGCTCTTGGCTCTTGGAATAAAATTTCTATCTTTTGGAGTACATGCTTGGATTGGAGTGGATGTTGGTTGTTTCGATTGTAAATGCTATTGTCCATTGCACTGGAGGATCTATTGTAGCTATCTTGCATATTTGCCATACTTTATTTGCAGGTGAAGAGGACGATTTTGACAAGTGCGAATTGGTGGGGAGGCTTGCCTTTCAAGCTTGGAAGAAGTCGTTTTGGGTTTGACAGGGAGTAGTTTTGCCTTTGTGTCAACTATTCTATGTTTCTCTCTCTCTTGCTTGTATCTACCTTCAATTTGTTAAACTGATTGATGCTTTGCTCCTTGGCTTGACAGGTTAGAAGGAATCACATGTGGCTTGGAAAAATCGATTTGGCAAGAGGGCTTCAACAATTCTCCATTTGATCTTTGGCAAAGTAATCCTCGTCTCAACTAGCATTCATCTCTTCATCCAGGTATGTTCCAAGAGGTATGATCTTCTCTTCCTTGAATCTTCCATAATTTCTAGATCACAAAAACCCTAATCAAATTAAAACCCTTGTTTTTGGTATTTTTCAGATCTACTTAGATCTAGCATTGTTCTTGAAGAGATATTGAAAACCCACCTCTATAGCATCCACCCCTAGTTGGATCTATAGTTTGGTGGTGATTGGCTAAGAATTGACCCACTTTTCAAAGCAAAAAGCCCTCCTTGACCCAAATCGCACTTCCTAGAGAGAGGCTTGTTGGGCTAGATCTAGCACATGGGTAGGTGAGATCTCACTTGATTTGCATTCTAGACACTTGATAACCTAAACCCATATCCTTACTTTGGTGAAAACTACCTTGTGGACATCTCTCCATGTTTTAAGGGGTTGAAACCCCCTTTTTATCTTCTTGGTACCTTGAAACTTAGATCTACTAAGATCTAGCCATTGGATTCACTTGAAATTTTGAAGATACATAGATCGGGGTACAAGCCACTTGGATCTGCAGTTTGGTGGCCATTGGACTTGATTTGGTCCACCAAACCCATCTTTTGCCCTTCCTTGAGCAAGTCGCACCCCCTTGAAGTTTTGAGTTGGTCCACTTCTAGGAAGTGGGTGTTTGAGATTTTCATGGATTTGGAATGCCCATGCCTTGAAACCTAGGTCTATACTGTCTTTTTATCAAGATCCGCCTTGGGGATTGCATTCCTTGTTTTAAGGGATTGTGGTCCACTTTTGGTCATCACTTAAAAACCTAGATCTAGTAAAATCCAACCATTGGATCTCATTCAACCCACTTGACTTGGCTTCTAGGTGTCCCGATCTACACTTTGACATACCTTTTGACCCCATTAGCCCATACAACAAGGCACTAGTCCTTCTCCAAGCAAGTCGCACTCCTTGGGATTTGTGTCAAACCCTAGATCTAGTACATGGGTACTCCTAGAACCAACTCAAACTTATAGATCTAGCCTATATCTAACCTATCGTACCAACCTCACACCTAACTTCACCTTGTGGGTCCACCTAGAACCATTTCACACTTCCCAAGAAAACAAGACCCACTTGTGCAAACACATGGTACTATACCTAGTAATCATACCCCATCATGTGGCCTAAACCATACATAGGTTGAAACACTAACTATCCATTACATCACCTTCAACCATTCCTTAACTCTTAGGTCCACTTAGCCTTGCATTGGTTTCCGTAACTAAACATTTACCTACCCTTAGAAACCTTTGTTTGGATCCAATCAACTGTGATTGGGGTATAGGGTCTCCCCCTTGGTCTAGTTACACCTTGTCTAGTTACACCTTGACCTAAAGCGAAGAGTGCCTCGGTTGACGTGACTCCCACATTGCATTGGGAACCGCGGCATCTCTTGGGTCACCTCTTTAGTTGCCTATCTCCTCTACCGTCCCGGATGGGATACCTCTAGGGGCAACTACAAGTTGTGTGATAACAGGTCCAAATTAAGGTGACACACAGATAAGTTTGAAGAACCAGTGCCAAATGGAATCAAAAGTGCTTGGGGATGCTGAAATACAAGTCTCAATATGTGTTCATGAGATCGTTTTGCAATGCTCTCAATAAATTTTATTGTGTATTTTAAGATGATCTTGATTATTATGGCTAAAGGGAATTTCCAACCGATACGCAAGGTACTGGAAATCTGTATGGGAATACTCTAAGTGGCTCCGTTCGAAGACATGACGGACCACCTAGTTTTCTAGCGAGGCGTTCAATAACTAACCAGCCACTAGAATCTGAACATGGCTGCCCGACGCCCCCACTTGGAATTTCCCCACTTTCGAGTATTATATTGATCAACGCCAGATTCGTAGGTTATAGGGGTGGTGAATTTTATTATGGTTGAGGTTGGAATTAATGTGAAAATTTAAATAACCCAACACCGTTTCTGTGTAATCCAACCTTTCAAGGTTGGGCAGAGCATATGTGGTGTGGAAAACATAAATTCCAATTTTATGAGAGATGATGAATTGTGAATGTTTTACTTAGAGCACAAAGAAACAAACCTCTCCGACAGAGAGTGCTCTTGATACACCTTATAGTGAGATTCAAGAGTCTTATCTAATCTATATGACAAATGCAATGCAACAAGATGCTCTCTGATAGAAAGTGCTCTTGACTTGTCTTATGACAAGTTCAATAGACTTTGTGTTCTTTTTAAGAATTGAGCAATTAAACAAGAAACACAACCATTATATCAAAAATGAAATGAGAGACTAATCTAGCAATTAGTATTCTAAGGAAGCAAGAGAGAGATTTAAACTAGCATTTAGTGATCTACTTGCAAAAGATGAAACTAAGCTAACAATTAGTGATCTACTTGAACAATGGAAAACTAAACTAAGAATGAAGAAAACGAAAACAAGGACACTACAAGTTTCCCCAAATGGGGAAGTTGGGTGTGGGAGCTTAAATATCCCACTTGCAAAATTTTATTACAAACTTTTTTTGGGTTTTCAACCTTTGAAAAAGAACTTCAAGAAAATAGAAGTAGAAGATTTATGAAGCTCTTAAAAGCTTTTACAAAAGGAGAATGGTTTGGTCTTTCTTCTTGGTTTGAAAATCTTCTTGGTTTTGCACTTCTTGAGTTTTATCTCTTCTTCCTAGTTTTTGGTTTCTTCTCTTCAAATTTGATCTTCTCTCTTGATTGTTCTCTTCTCCAAGAACCTACAACAAAGCAGGCTTCAAACACCCATTATTCATTATTTTAATCAAAAATCAAAAAAATGGAAACTAATCCTAGATCTAAAATGTAAAATGATGAGATCTAAATGCAAAATTTTCAAACAAACTAACTAAGATAAAAATGAGATCTAGATGCCAACTAATAAAGAAACTAGATGCAATACTAATCAAAGAACTAAGATCTAATTTAAAATGAAATGCAAACTTTAACACAATGAGATCTAAACTTAAACAAGAAGGGAGCAAGCCAAAACAAAGAGTGAAAAGGGAAAGAAGAAGCAAACAAAGGGAGAAGGAGATGAAGCTAAAGGTAGGACGAGAGGAAGAGAAGGCTAGGAAGGTAGGAAGGCTAAAACGAAGAAAAGGAGCAGCAGAGAATAGGACAGCAGTGAAATAAAAGGGAGCAGCAGAGAATAGTAGAAGGGCAGCCAAGAAGTAGGAGAAGGTAAGTGCAAAGGAGATGACAAAACAGAGAGCAGAAAAAATAGAAGAAAGGAGGGACAAACAAGCAAGGAGCGGGCAGCAAACAGTAAAGGATAATGAGCAGAAAACAGAGGTAAGAAACAGAGGTAGAGAGAAGAAATGGGAGAGCAAAAAGAATACTAGAGAAGGAGAAGATGAGGGCAAGCCAAACAAGGCTAAAGAGGAGAGAAGCCAAAGGATGGATCTAGGAGCTTAGGGCTTCTTGAGAGTAACTAGTAACCAAAGTTTTAAAATGATTTTGTTTTAAGGATGGAACTTGGAGCAAAATCTCTTTGTGCTTCTTTTTCTTGGAACAACCCCAATGCTTGTAGATCCTGAAAAGACAACAATGTTAAAGAAAACCACTTGTGATGATGAAGATGAGCTAGATGCAGCTGAGCTTGCACCCTTCTCCAAATGGCAAAACCTATCCAAAACAAACAACTTAAAACCCAGTGAGATCAAACATATAACTAGTATGCTAAGAACATAAAGATTTTATCAACATTGGTACAACTGAATACTTCTTGTTCATATAATCTCTTATAAACTTTTGCATAGTAAACCAAATTGACAACAGCAAATGGTAAATCTTATGTTCTATAAAATAGACTTCTAAAGCTAGTTATTTGATCATTCACATAAGCATTAAACTGAAAGCATGGAAAGAAATCACCTCACAAGAGATGCATTCACCAATGTAGCACAAATCGCATGGACCTCCAAAGTCGAATTTTATTCCAATAGCAAAGCAAATAGCAAGTACAAATTTCTTCAAAGTAATCTTACATCAAAAGTCCATCCTAAGAGAGCCAAAGAGGCCTCTCTTTATACAAAAACTAAGTGCCAATACCCTAATTCGAGCTTGGCATCCAAGAGAGCCAATAGAAGTCGAATTCCACTTGATTGAAGAGATTGGAGTGTTGAACTCGAGTGTGTTAGACACAGTGCTCACTGAGAGGGGGGAGTGAATCAGTGAACCTATACTTTATTCAATTTCAACTTCATTTACCACTTTTTATATCATATTCATCAATAAACTAACTATCAATCCATATGGCATTCCTCAAATAAAACACATCATCATCAACACATTGCACTAGAGAGACACAATATAATTATAATGTTTTTGTATTTGATTCAACGGCTACAACCGTGAGGCAACTCAACACCAACTGAATACAAAGAGCACCAACTCTTTATCTAGGACCCAGCCTAGGTTTCTTGGTCCCTGCCAAGAAGGGTTTGAGGTATCCTAACCTCAGATACAAGTATTACTTGCATTTACATTACATTTAATACATCATAATCATGTCAAGATTACATTAATCATTCTATCATCACCAGTATGTCAAATCAAACTTCAACATCTTAGCATACTGTTATAGCATCTATGTCTCATCACATCATCTTCAGCATTCTGCTTCTATCCATCAGCATTCTGCTTCTATCCATTTGCATTTTGTCCATATGCCAATGTCTTTGCCACGCATGTTGTCTTTATCTCAATCAACCCAGAAACAATAGATAAATGACAAAAGGATATTTTCAACTTGCAGTTGTTGTTGTTGCTCCTGTGTTGTACCCACTGAACTGTCCCAAGGTTAAAGCTTACTAAACCATGAGAATTTCTCCACCAGTACAAATCGGCATGTCATTCCAGCATATTCATCATGAAGTTGTTCATATGTCCTGACTATCCTCCTGAGCCATGCCAGTTGCTCCTGCTGAACCAAACGAGCTTCACACCACCGAGATACTCTGCCCAACCACGGAGATTCATTCACTCACAGCTTAAACATAAATAATAGCCCCAAAATAATTTGCTACTACTACTGTCCTCCTCACCGAGTTGCCCCCCGAGCTCCTTATGTCTCCTCGACTTTCTCACTATTCCCATTTCAAAACAACAAGTTGCTCTATTTATTTATACCCGAAATCTTCAGCAAATTAGGAGGCCGACGTGGTATAAGCAATGTTTTTTTTTATTATTTACTTGGAGGCCGACTTCATACTTGCTACACTTTTCTTTTATTTTATGAATGTTTTCAAACCCCAGCAAGTATGGGTTCGAGACCCTGTCTGCAGCAATTCTGGAATGTCCCATGAAGCATGCTCGTAGTCATGGTGCCCGCATGGACCGGCTCACTTCCAGGGATATGTGGTAGCCACCTTAATGAGCCCGCAAGGGTCTTTGTTTTTATCCCTGCAGAGCCTCCTTTATCATGCCCGCAAGGGTCCAATGGATGCCCGCAATCCATTATCTCGGGTGGTTATATTAAGTCCCTGCAAGACCTCCTTCAAATGCCCGTAGGCTAGGCCATAAGATACCCGCATTTGCTTGTGGAGATCCCCGTGGGGGGTTTAACCCTTCAAGAGATGAGCCCGCAGCGAGGGTTTACAACATGCCCTTGGCCACTTCTTAATATGCCTGTGCTGGTGTCTCTGCGTGAGCCCATTCAACCTTCTTGTATATGCTTCAAGAAGCATGCCCGCAAGCTCATGCTTGCTTGGCATGTCTTCTCCATGTCCATCTTATGCCATGTCATATACCCGTAATATACCTTTGAATGCCCACAATGTCAATCTGGAGAAGCCCGCAATCCTCAACTAGATGTTGCTTTCATTCATTTGTTGTTGCCATTGTTTGACCTCCATGTCCACTTGTCCATCTAGTCCATCTTGCCTTGTACTTGCATTGTCCACATCTTCCTTGCTAGGGTCATTAAGTTTGCTTTGCCATGTCCTAGAATGTTTGCCAGTCATCCATATAGCCATTTGTCCTTTGTCCACCTTATCACCTAGGGTATTAGGGCCATCTCCAAATGACCACAGAATGGGTCATTTGTCTCATTAGGTGATCCACTTTGTCTATGTCATCCAGCTTGCAAGGTCAATCAATCATGTTGCTTTGTCATTAATGTTGTCATCAATGACAACCGTATTCATCAGAGTGGGTTGGCATGATTGGGTTTGGTGGGAGATGAGGTGGAGCCTCTCTCCATAGTAACCAATGCCCTCAACCTTGAAGAACTCGCCTACCATTTCGCGCAAGAGACAAGCCGTATGGTCAAACTCGTGAATGAAACCCACGCTTGATCCCTAGCTTACGTCATCTCTTTAACATGGATTCGTATATCAAATTTTTAATATAACATGCTCTTTATATCTCAAGTGGTAGTCCCACCACACTAAAGCCCCAACTTGCTCAACCCGTGAGCTTGTTGACGTGGAGAGAGGCCCACGTGAAAGACTTAGATTTAATCCAAAATTTAATCTTTGACTTTATGACATATGACTTACCACTCCAATGTATTCGTATACCTTATGAAACTCAATTATTGTCATTTTCGTCATTTTCGTCATTTTCTGAGTTTTGTCATATTGTGCATTTTGTGATTTTTTAACAATTAAAAGCCAGTATGATGCATTTTTAGCCAAAACTCCCCCAGAGGCGACGTAACTACCCGGAATCTGAAGAATGAGGGCATTAGGGTAAAGAGGACGCTCTGAGCATCAAAACGAGCCTCCCCATGCCAAATTCTGCCTCCAGATGAGGTTTTTACCATACTTTGAAATTTTCCATTTGAACCATTAAAAAATGGTCTAAATTATGGAAAAAAATTATTTTTCTCGGAATCAAACAAAACTCTTAGGGGACCTAGTGCATGTTCATACAACTCAATCGAGATGGCTAACACGTAAAAAATCCTAGACACAAAACTCTAATAACCACCTTACGTTTTGACCACCACGGAAAATACTCCAGCTTTGGAGGTATGAGTGAAAAACTCAGGGATTATACGCCACTGATGAGTAGCGCATAATTCCTAAGGAAAAAACACTCTAGAGTATCCCCCAAATGGCTGAACCTAAGGATAGCCGAGTCTTTTATAAAAGGACCTCGTTTAGATCAACTTTTTACAAATTCCCCATGGGGGTATGAACATGCAGTTATTACAAATGGGGCAAAATTGCCCTGAAAATGACTTGTGGACTTCTGAACACTAATGATGAACATTGAATATGTTCATGAAACTGGCGACTCGAAAGAAGTTCAGTTATTGTACAAAATAGTTGGTAACAACCCCCTTGGCTTCGTTACGAGTTAGCCTAAACGGGGGAGTCGGGATCAGGTGACAGCACCTGACTCTTTGCTTGCCCCCCAAGGCCACACCTTTCCCACTTGGGAAACAGCATTTTGAAAGATTTATGCTGACGGTGTGCATTCGACAGACAACAGGTCCAGGCCAATAAAAATATTCTCCTATAACTAGTTTCCAGAAAAGAAACTTCGACATTTCATGAAAGAAGTGCAACCTTAGTTGCACGCATACCTCATTTGAATCTGTTGCACCATCCTGTTTTCTTGACCTTGTAGATTTAGGAGACTTTCCAAGTGGTTTATTGAGTGATGAACGGACTCGTTATCACATACATAGTAGTTGGGCTACCATGTTAGCAGAGCAGATATCTGCACTTTTCCGAGCTTTTCCTTTGCACATATTCAGTAAGATCAGCCATGATGAGCAGCATTATTTATGATCACTCACACATCAAAGCATCCTTATATCATAGATTCAGTAGACCTTATGCCAAGGCTGAGCCTTGAGACCTCAGATTTGATGACCGATATGACCTTTTATTCCATACATATACAGGGCAGTGTTCAGTACTTCAGATACAGTGTTCTCAGTGGATATAGTTGGTCCAGATTACAGATATTGATATATGACCCAGTATATATATGATGTGCATTGATTTTATTATATTGTTGTTTAGGTCATTTCGATAGCATTGACTTGGCATATAGTAATTATGATCTGGCAATATATATATATGTTAAAATGAAATTGGTTGTTATGGATTATATGCATGGTTGTATTACTAACATTTGGAAACTCTTGCTTTATACTCGTTGGTCTTTACCTTCCTATGAGTGTGGACATGATCATTTTTGTCTTTTTGACTTGCTAGCTTAGGCACCATTTTCACTTGTCTCCGTCCATCCATTTATCCTTCCTCATTTATTGATCTTTACCTTGACTTACACGTTGACTTGTGATATGGAGGACCTCCTCGCTTTTGCCTCTGTGTTGGACATGCATCCATGTTTATTTTGTGTCTCGGCTCTAAGTTGGCAACAAAACTTGCTTTTGGTATGTTGGATTGTATGCCTTTATCACTCTAGTCGGTTGCCCCGATGTGTGGTTTTGATTGCGGAAGTCCCCCTAGTTGCTTGAGTTGTGTTGACTAAAACCTGAAGCAAATTGTACTACATATGGAAATTATTGTTATATCTTGTGAAGCCCAATGAAAAGGGCTATGAAATGGAAATGAAATTCAATGCTATGAAATGTAAATGCACCCTGGATGAAATTTGCGATTGGTTGTGCTTGTAAGCACATGCAAAATCCCAGAAGGGTCATATTAGGCCCAAAAAGCAATGGATAAATGTATGCTAAATCTAAAGATTGTTGGCCATGAAATTATATGAAATGAAATGAAAAGGTCCAAATAAAGCAGTGGTTAAATATATGCCTAATCTAAAGACTGCTAACCTTATGTGAAACTTTCCTCATTGAGCCTGCGGGTTATGATATGAGATGTAGCAAGGGACAACTAATTTTAAGTGTCCCCTAGACCCTCAAGTTAGGGTTAGTTGGGCACCCAGTTCACGACGGTTCTAGTAGTAGACATTTTTTCCAAAGTTGAATAAGCACTTCTCTAAACAACTCACCCATTTGTGAGGCACCGCCATTCCTTGTGTATTCTTTGTCCAACACATGCTTAAGTGTGTAACACCATTTCCCTCATCCAAAGAATCAGAGTGTCAAGTCAGTCAAGTCATCCCCATTCAGCCTAACCTTGTATCTTTAGCCTTCAACCTTTGCTAGCAATTTGATCATGTTTACAAACGAGTATATTCTTGAGATTCTTCTTGAAAGTAAGTTATTAACTAACCTATTATTATGTATTAACTGCCAATGAAATGATGCTTAAAGTTTTAGAGTCTTTCTATGAAAATGAATTAGAGAGCATGTCTTAACCATTTGCACTTGCAGCAGCATGGATTCTTTGGCCAAGGTCATATTTTGATCAGTTTGACCGGTCAAACTTAGTTTGACCAAGGTCAACCTTGGGATTCATGATGAGATGGACCAATTTTATTATATGATGTTGATCTATGGTCATTTGTATACCTCTTGATGATTCCATATGATGGGCACAGACTTTAGATGATGATTGATGCATTTTTTCATGATTATTATTATTTCCAGATCATCATATTTTCACTTGTTCGGGTATGGTGGACCCTACAGAAGATTTTACAGGTTACCATGAGGTGTATGAGTACTCATATCTACTGGATTTGGGTCTTCTGGATCCATTGAGATACTTATCTTTCAGTTTCAGGCACTCTCGGGCATGATTTGAGCAGTCTTCCACCTATTGACCAGTTTGGCCATGGTGATGTGGCCTATCCAACTAGAGCATTGGAGGCTAGTCGTTTCCTAAGGCGCTACAGAGGGAGGGGGCAATCCAACCACTTGTTTTTACCATATTACCCCCCTCCTGAACATGTTAACACTGTCAATTATTGTGCACAGGCACCACACAGTGGGTTGTGGGCAGTTTGGTGGTTTTTCAAGAGGATTAAAATGGAATAAAAAGATCATAAAGGAATTCAATTTGGGCAATTGAGGCAAGGTTTTGGAATGAGGTCTGCTCTGAGGTCATATATGGTGTATCCCACTCCTTCCAGATCAGTTTGCAGCAGTCAATGGGGTCCATACAGTCATCAGGATGTGATTTGATGTATTCTTCTCTCTGCTGATGGGGCCAGAATTTGATCATTTGTGTACTTGGACATGTCACTGAGTCATATGTTATATTATTGTGCCATGGGGTCATGCTAGTGAAGGGGAATAATACCTCCTAGCCCCACCATGTGCTCCTAGTCACTTGTCCTAGTCTTATATTGTGGCACTTGTTGTTTTTAGCCACTCCCATGTAGTGCGCACCCCTCCTAGTCTCTCCTTTAGTGAGGTCGCACTCCCTCATGTGAGTGATCGATGTCATATTTGTACCGGCTCATCTTAGTCGTCGATTATATTATTGTATCTTTTGATCCCCACCACTAGTTTTCAAAAGTGGTTTAGGGTCTTGGTCTCCCAGCAGGTCTAAATTAAAGGGATCCGATTGCGTTGGTCCATTTCAGCAACTGACAGCTGGTGTGGAGTACATCTGATACTTAGAGTTTGGAGCTGTCACCCATTTACATGCTAAGGTGTTGAGATTTTAAAACTTTGGGGGAGCTCATCTTGGAACCACACTTATGTTGGAAGTCGATTTCATTGATTGCCCCAGCCGATTGATGGGTCATCACCTGTTTCATTAGCAGTTGATTGCATCCGACATTTTGATGGGCTTTATTTTTCTTTTCTTTTGGTTACGTGAGGGTTGGAACCACTAACCAAAGTAGCAGTTCCATTAATAAAGTAGGGTTAGGAAAAGATGGATATAGGATTCACCCTTTTACATTTTCTCCTTTATTTTATTGTCATTTCTTCTTTTTTGAAAAAGATGATAGGTTTTGGCCTATAAAGAGCCCAGCCGAGTTTCTTTCCCGTTGAGCTGAATAGAAAAATCATGCTAGGTTTTTGGATACA
Organism: Larix kaempferi; assembly: GCA_027924585.1. NCBI lineage: Eukaryota > Viridiplantae > Streptophyta > Pinopsida > Pinales > Pinaceae > Larix > Larix kaempferi. The sequence goes on from BSBM01000106.1 coordinate 20,628,058, forward strand.
AATAGAGTACTCTCTCCGTGTGGCGTGATCTTGTGAGAATTTAAATAAGTATGAATGTTATTAGATCTACTTTTTTCTGTTCTATGTTTGTGTAAGTGGCCATAGAGGGATGTTGTCATCACATTGGAATGGAGAGAACCTTAGCAGTTGCTAGCTTCTTTCCTTTGTGAGCGTGCATACACGAGCATTGATCTTTGCATTTAATCTAGTTTGATTGTGTAATATTGATCTTTTGTTTGCATAGCGCACCTCCCGCAGCTAGAAGATGAAGAAGTAAATTCGATTGTTTACACTAGACTGAGTAGGGTTTGCTCAATCATGCGATCTTTCCCCCTAAGTCATATATAACGCAAGGCCCCCTTGAGTTCCCTTTTGACTCCATTCTCCCTTATGGTATATTGACACTAGTCTTTCCTCGAGGACTGATCCTCCCTTTTTTCCCATCACTTAATCAAATTACTTTCAATCCCACAATCGTTTCTCTAAGGCAGCCTCTTTGATTCACCTTGTCCCCACATTGCGTCTGCCTTAGTGATCCTACCTTAGGGAAACCCCCCTTGAGTTGGAGAAGAGCCAACCTGAAGCGAGGAAGAGAGGAGTGTGGTGACATTGGCTTCTCTTTTGAGAGTTGTCATCGAGTTGGTGTGCTTATTTTTGGGCTTCAGCACACGCATGTCAGTTTTGGGTGACAACAGCCTAAAATATTATAACAAGAGCGTCACCAAGTAAAAAGGATTACAACCAAAAGTACTCTTGCCTCATTAGACTCTGTCTCATCAAGCTTCTTCTTGGTTCTTTTAGATTTATTGCCCTTCGCAAGGGGCTCCTCTGGCTGAGAAAATGGTAGAAGCAAATCCTCATTAGAATTTGTCTCATCAAGCTTCTTCCTGGTTCCTTTTGATTTATTGGTCTTCACAAGAAGTTCCTCTGGATGAGAAGATGCTTCCAGCAAATCCTGTAAATATCGTCCCATGCAAGAAACCACTAGCAAATGAGATGCTCACACAAAAATATCTAATTTCTCTCAAGCATTCCTAAATAAGGGCACATTCCCAACATATATCCTAAATGGTCTGGGACAATAAAACTGTTCACATAGCATTTGTTTGCATGAAGAAACCTCAATATTTCATGAAGGACATGCAACCTTAGTTGCATGCATACCTCATTTGAATCTGCTGCATCAACCTCCTTTCTTGACCTTGTAGATTTGGAAGAGTTTCCTAGTTTATTGAGTGGTGAAGAGGCTGTAAGCAATTTCTGAAAATATAGTCCACCAAGAAAACAGGATGGGATGACTTTCGTAGAGAAAAAGATTTGTAGCCCAAAAAATATTATAATAAGAGCATGTCAGTTGGGTGTAGCTCAAGTGGCTGAGAGGAATGTTGTTATCCTCCCCCACGCAGGTTCAAATCCCACTTTGTGACATGTTCGCTCTCTTGGTGAGCCAATCATTGACTGTGGACCAGGCGTTGAGTCTTGAAGAATCCGCTTTACCCGGGAAATGTATTACATGAAAAAAAATAAAAAATTATAACAAGAGAATCACCAAGTAAAAATAATCACAACCAAAAGTACCCTTGCCTCATTAGACTCTGTTTCATCAAGCTTCTTCCTGGTTCTTTTCGATTTAATGGCCTTCGGAAGAGGTTCCTCTAGCTGAGAAGATGCTTTAACCAAATCCTGTAAACATGGTCCCGCACAAGAAACCATTTGCCAATGAAATTTTCACAAACAATTACATAAAAAAATATAAGAAATAAAATAAGAAATATAACAAGAGCATCAACAAGTAAAATAATTACAACCAAAAGTACCTGTGCCTCGTTAGACTCTGTTTCATCATTCTTCTTGGTTCTTTTTGATTTAGTGGCCTTCGCAAGAGGTTCCTCTACCTGAAAAGATGCTTTAATTAAATCCTGTAAACATGGTCCCGCACAAGAAACCATTTGCCAATGAAATTTTCATGAACAAATAGATCTACATTATTCTAAGCATTTCAAAAAATAAGGGCATGTTGCCAATGGACACCCCAAATGGTGCAGGACTAAGCTGTTGGAAGCGGGGAGCAGGATCAGAGCAAAAAGCGAAATTTTCAAAAGCTCCTGTTTTGGGAGCGTTTCGGGAGCGTTTTTTATATAGTATATATTTTAATATATTTTGATGGATTTACATCTAAAAAATATGTAGGATGCTGAATTAGCCATAGAAAACATGGATTAAACCATATAACATCAATCATCTAGTAGTTATAACTTATGATGTTGTCATCAAATGATCAACCATAACAGCTGTTATAGGAGCTTGGCAAAGAAGGGAGGTACAATAACATTGTCATCAAATTATCGAACTAGTATAGGCGCTTTTAGTATAGAAGAATAGGGAGCGCCTCGGGGACACCTCGGGAGCATTCTGGGAGTGAGCTTCTGGAGCGGGAGGGGGGGCGCTCCCACGCAACAGAGGTGCAGGCCAACAAAAAAGCTCATGTAAAACTTGTTTACAGAGAGGAAACCTCGACAATTCGTGAAGCATGTGAACCATTCAGTGTATGTATAGTGTATATCTTATTTAAGCCTGCTGCATCAGCCTCCTTTCTTGACCTTGTAGACTTAGAAGAGTTTTCAAGTGGTTTATTTAGTGGTGAAGAGGCCTTATGCAATTCCTGAAAATACAGTCCACCAAGAAAACAGGATGGAATAAAGTATTATCACTTTTGCATATATAAATGGATTTGTTACCTCAAATATTTATAACAATAGCATCGCCAAATTTAATGCAATGGAACCAAAATCACTCTTGCCTCGTTAGACTCTGTTTCATGAAGACTCTTCTTCCTGGTTCTTTTTTATTTAGTGGCCTTCGCAAGAGGTTCCTCTGGCTAAGATGTGTAAAGCAAATACTGTAAACATTGTCCCACACAAGAAACAACTTGCAAAAGGAATATTTGCAGATAAACATTATTAAATTCTTCAAAGCATTTCAAAAAATAAGAGCATACTGCTAACATATATCAGTTATCACAGATGGTCCAGTACAAGAAATCACTCAAAAATTAAAATATCATACACGGGATTTAACTTCTTCCAAGCATTTCAACAAATAACAACTTCTCCAAATGGATATACAGACAATTGCTTCAGATATTGTCAGAATCTGTCAAATCAACCCTTCCTGTAGATCTTCTTGATTTAGAGGCCTTTTTAAGAGGTTCTCTTATATATAAAAAGGACTCAAATCAATCCTACAAACACAGCCCAATCGAAGAAAGAACTGCTCAAAAATAAGTTTTGAGAGCTGTCTCTAAGGAACATATTTAAGTTCATGTTAATCTTCAAAAACTAGATATTAACTGTAGGTAACCTCTAAACTGTTGTGAGATTAAGACTTCTGTAGAAAGGATTTTCTTCCAGGCATTTTAACACAAGGCCATTGCCACCCAGATATCATCCTTTTTTAATCTATTAGACCAACCCTGCTTCTTGATATTGTTCATTTAGCGGACTTTTCAAGGGATTCACTAAAGGTAAAGAGGGCTCAAATGAATTTTACAAATGCAGCCCAATAAAAGGAAACACTCAAAACAATTTTCAGTACCATGCCTAAGCAACAGAACCAACCTTGTATGGGCCTTACAAAAGATAGTATTATAGACGTAGGTAATCTCTCAGCTGTTCTATTATTAAGACTTCCATACACAGGATTTAGTTTCTTCCTTGTGTATCAATAAATAAGGTAATTATCAACTGGATTTCCAGAAAATTGCTTTTCACCTTGCTAAAACCTGTTACACCAACCTTGCTTCTTGACCTTCCTGATATATAAGACTTTTCAATAGCCCTAAAGGTAAAGAGGCTTCACATAATCCCACTAATACAGCATGACCAAAGAAGCTGCTCGAATATGATATTTTAGTACAATGTAGTACCACAGTGTGGTTGGAAGGTCCATCAGATGGATGTGAAAAGAACCTTCCTCAACGGAGATTTAGCAGAAGAGGTATATATGTATCAACCACAGGGGTTTCAGGTTTCAAGGAATGAGCATCTTGTTTGTAGACTGAAGAAGGCTCTATATGGACAAAAGCAAGTACCCAGAGCATGGTACATAAAGATTGACCTATTCTTGTTGTAACCTATCTACATTAACAAAATTATCATATTGTATCATCGTGTTCTCTCTCTCACTCACTCACTCACACACACATTGCGTTAAAGAATACAATAACTAACGGATACAAAGGTTTTTATTAGTCATTTTATTATGCAGTTCAAGTAATGTCCCTATAGATTGCACAAGTACTTCTCTAAGGAATCGCTCATATTTTGGGTCTCAAAGGACATTCTGTTGTACATTTTGGCAATACTTCTATGTTCACCCAACATTAAAAAAAAAAATTCATACAGAGTCCACTACTATTACTTCATCCTTTCTCAAAGTGGTATCAAGCATACCTGATTCTTATATGCATCTTGGCCACGTTCAAGATCATTCACAAATGCATTTTTGATCATGCAACGTGTACCATTAACTTCACGAGCAGCAACGTACTCTTTTGCTTCTATTCTTGATGAGAATTTTTTATACTCATCGCCGTGGAAACCTTGCACCTATAAAAGTAAGAATGGAAGGATTGACATCAATTGCTAAGAAACAATGTCAGAGAAAAATATAACAAAAGGCTTGAGCAAGTTTTTATTGTAAAAAACATTTAAGATGGTAAAAAGTTGTTATGTTTATTAATAAATATTAAAAATACAAGTTTTCCTATCATGTATATTTTTTAAGAATACATCAAGTTTTAAAGCCTAAATATTTGCATTACCAATGGCCATTTCATGTATATAATCAATTTGGAAAAGGGCATCATAAGAAGATGAGTGATGCTTGTGGCAAGAAAACCTGCACTTTAAGTCTTTATATCTGACAAGAATACAAGGTTGCTTAGCATCCTCTCAAGAATCTACAAGAGGTCGTGGTAACACAATACCAAAACCTGATCAGTAACTAACTGGTGCATATATATTCTAAAATATTAATGTCTAGTAATTTTTGACAAAAGAAAAATGCAGAGCAATCAAATGTTCATCATGTATATGAATATCTTCTACATATCACAATGCCCTAGATATTCTACAATTTATTCGAATTTAAGTGGGATCATTTTGGGTAACTTGATTATACATTGTAATACATAAACATACTTAACTGGAAATGTCAAAAGATACAAAGTAAGGAAAATGAGTAGCCAATCACAATCTATGGCATTGCACCGAAATTCTCCCATAATTGATAAGCTTACCCTATGTCCCAAAAGCATGAGGTGAGGGAACTTACACACAAGGTTTGAAAGATAGAATATGGAATCACAGAGATACAGTCTCTCTAGATTTGGTCCAATGCATATCGCAATCTTAGTGTCTAAAGGTGAGCATTACCCCACCAATTCAAGATTTATTTGACTAACTTCAACGTCCAGATACGATGTAAAAAGAACTCTACATAAATTACATACTTGACGAAATTATTTGCCTCTTATGCAATGATTCAAATAATTGTTATCTAGGGCTTTTGGTTATAGAAACATATGGAATGAAATAACATCCTCATTGTTGAAAAGTTACCTAGGAAGTGTTTGTCCCTTCATTGGTGCCTTGAGGTGGACAAGAACACTTTAAAAGTGGTCCCTAGCATCTTTTTATAAAGTGAGATTGACTTTATAATTATAAAGTCACTTTATAAAATAAAGTTGAGTTATAAAGTTTTAAATGTGACTTTAATGAGAATTAAAAAGTGGGTGAGTATTAATGTTTCATTTATTATTTAAAAGGTGAGTAAATGCTTTTTAATGAGAAAAGTGAGATTTAATCTTGGCCCTAGATCTCATCTAGTTATGTTTTAATCTTGGCCATTGGATTTGAAGATGGAAATTACTCAAACAAAAAGGCTAGGGAAAGGCCCAACCTAATTCATTCTTGCTTCATGAGATTTGGAGTGAAGAGAGAAAAGAGAGAGGTCGAACTAGAAGAGAAAACCCTTGGCACAAATCCCAAGATCGTACAGCCAGAGGAAGGGCACAAATTTCTAGACTGAGGTTCGCACAGAATTCGAGGCACTTGCAGCAGTGATTTAATTGCACAGAAATCGAGGAGCAGCATCATTAGTGAAGGAGGCCGTACTGTACAACAGCAGCATGAATTTCAAGGCATTTGGCACAGAAATAGAGGGTCAGTTTTTTACTCTACAGAGGCATGAATTTCGAGGTAGGGTTGGCAAGAAATTCTAGGCAAACAGAAGACCGTACAGTTCAGATTTCAAGGCAGAAATCCGTACAGTTACATACTGTACTTACACAGAAAACCAGGGCACAATTTCGAGGCAGTTTTGGCACTGTTTTTGAGAAGATTCAGTCACACGGTTTTCGAGATTAGTTTGCTTTATTGATGAAATGATTTCTGCTGTAATTTTTCTCAAAATAAATAATTATCTCTCTCTCCTATCAGGTTTTTCCTGAGACAAATTTGGCTGAAATTTTCTGAGTTAAATTTATGGTGTGGCTGTTATATTTTCTGAGATTGAAAAGTTAGGTCACTAAAAGAAAATTTCTGAGTTGTTAAAAGTTGAAATTATCTCACGTGTTTCAAGCTGCAAGTTAAGTTTTAAATTTTTTTAATGAACATGCATACTGGGGTTTGGGCATTAAACCACATGCAGTGAACTGAACTTGAAACCGGGTTGGGGTTCTAAACTTTCCACTCATAGGGAGCAAAGGAAGCGTATCATATACATTAGTACAATGAGCAACTAAATCCTAAAATTCCGGAATTTTGCAAAGGTTTCCTTCAATAAGAGGATTGACCAGAGAAACAAAGATACCTCGCTGTTACCACTGGAAATTGTTAAATTAAGTAGTGTACTTGGAAAGTAGAGATCTTTGTGAGCTACAAAACCATGATTATAACATACTGTAACTAAGATTCAGAACCATTATGGATACACATATTTTAGCTAGTAGAAAGTGGTCACTTACATGGTCAAGGGTAAACCAGTTCCCATAGGGCTAATTATATTCTAGACTATAAACTTAGACTTAAGGTGATTGTCGATGTTGAGAAATGTAGCTTGGGCAGGAACTTCTGGCACAGTTTCATTATGAACGTGCATGAATGAAAGTTTTCTAGAGAATTCAACCAACCCGGTTTTAAGTCTTTTTATGAGGTTTAATGCACAACCCAGAATTATTTTCAGTGCTGGAAAATAACTCAGAAAATCTCAGACATAAAAACACAGTTGAAACTCACAATAACAGGCAGAAAAATTAACAATGCAAACACACCATGAAATTTTCAGTACTCAGAATTTTTTGGCAAATTGCCCAGGAAAAACCCACAAGGGGGAAACCTGTCAGAGAGAGAGAGAATGATTTATTTCTTCAGAAAACTTCAGTACAACAAATTTACAGTCAAAATGCACTTATCTCAACCATTAAATTTCACCGAGAATGCTGCCTCGAAAACAGTGTTGTAGCTGCCTCGATTTCTGTGCAGTTCTTCTCGTAATTAGTGCCAGAAATACAGCCAAGTACAGACCTCGAATTCTGTGCCCACCTGCCTCGGGAATTACGCCCAGCCTGCCGTACGGATTAGCAGCAATTAAATGCTGCAGTATGGTTCTCGAAAACTGTACCCACTACCTCGGGATATGTGCCCAGAATTTCTGTCTATAAATTCATGCTGTACGGACTGCTGCAGTACGGTTCTCGAAAACTATACCCACTACCTCGGGATATGTGCCCAGAATTTCTGTCTACAAATTTGTGCTGTATGGACTAGCATTAAATGCAGAAGTATGGCCCTCGATTCTGTGCCACTGTACCTTCACGCTGCCTTGGGATTCATGCTGTACGGTTTGTCTGGAAAAATGTGCCAACCTTCTATCTTGCTACTGTCTGCTCCTCATCTCAAGGAAATCGACCTCTCTCCTTTGCTCATTCTCTTCAAGTGAATGAATAATGCCTTCCCTTGCCTTTTTGTGTGAAAACCTAGGGTGAGTGAAAAGCCATATAATCCAAGGGCCCAGATTGAATTAGATGTGAGGTTGAGAATAAATGCACATTTAATTCTCATGAAAATTAATTTTACTCACCTCACTTAAATTTATCAAAAAGTAACTTTAATCTCTAAAGTTAAGTTAAATGTTCATCACAAGTCATTGAATGAGAGGGTCACTTTATTTCCCCTTTTTAAGTGACTAAGGCAAAAGTCACCTAGGGGGACACTTTCCTAGGTACAAAATTCAACACTCTCTCTTACGGAGAAAGGTGTTCTACACCACTCCCAACTTGTCCCTGAAGAAGACAAACTTGCCTCGCCCCAAGGATTTTGTTAGAATGTCTGCAACCTACTCATCAGTGGAAACGTACTGTAACTCCATAGCTCCTCTCCGAACATAGTCTAGGATGAAGTGGTACCTGATCTCTATGTGCTTTGACCTGTCGTGAAAAACTGGATTCTCAGATAGTTGGATGCAACTCTGATTGTCACAGTATATCACTGTGGGCCTCAACTCCTGATCAAATAAATCTACCAATAACTTGCGAAGCCACAGTGCCTCGCAACTAACCTGACTGGCTACCATGTACTCAGCCTCAGCAGAACTCAAAGCAACGGACTTTTGCTTCCGATTAAACCACGACACTATTGTCGAGCCCAAACTGAAGCAACAATTGGAAGTGCTCCTCCGATCCATCACACTGCCTGCCCAATCTGAATCCGTGAAGCCAACCAAACTAACTCCACCCAAACTCTTGTAGTCCAAACCAAAATCCACTGTCCCTACAAGGTATCTCAACACATGTTTCGCGGCTACCCAGTGCACTCCCCTAGGCTCCACCATGAACAGACTGAGAGTGATCACTGCAAAACATAAGTCTAGCCTAGTGTTGACCAGATACATCAATGAACCAATGAGCTGACGATATAATGTAGGATCTACCAACTCTCCCTCAGAAGCATGAAGCTGCTTCCAATTGGTAATCATAGGCGTGGACATAGACCTGCAGTCCTCCATCTGAAATCTCCTCGAAATATCTGCAGCATACTTTCCTTGTCCCAGGAAAATATGACCATGCTCCTGCCAAACCTCCATCCTCAAATAATAGTACATCATCCCAATATCTGTCATCTCATACTCTGAAGCAAGATCTCTCTTGCAAGCTGCAATGAGACACTCCTCCCCTGTGATAAACAAATCATCAACATACAACAGAAGAATGAGTGGATCCCCATGAACCACAATGAGTAAAGATTGGGATTAGCCTCACTCTTCTGAAATCCCATCGACATCAGATATGCATCAATCCTGGAATACCAAGCTCGAGGAGCTTGCTTCAAACCATACAAGGCATTCTTCAGCCTGCACACATGAGAATCCCTCCCATGCATCTCAAAGCCTGCGGCTACTCCAAATAAACCTCCTCCTCCAGAAGACCATTGGTTCCCAGGTCTCTTCCCAGTGGTTCCCGCGTCCCCAGACAGAATTTGCCCACTTTCGACAGTAGCGATCAACGTTGGATTTTCGTTGGTTTTCTCAAGAGTTTATTTTATTAAGTTGAAGTAGAATTAAATGTGAGGAAATTAAACAATCTACAATTGTTTATGGGTATCCCACAGATCCGAAGGAATATTGGTGGGTAGAGCATACTCAGTGTAGTCAATAGGTTCGTTCCAATTTTATTAGGTGATAAACATGAGAGCCATAGACTCTACGACAGAGAGCACTCTTGATCCGCCTTATGGCGAGATTTAAGAAATTTTATGAAACAAGTAAAATACTAAAGCAAAGTAAATCTAAACAACTTAATGAAATAAAGCTCTCCGACAGAGAGTGCTCTTGATCCACTTTATAGTGAGATTCAAGAGACTTTTTGTTCTTTTTAAACAACTTATATCAAAAAGAGAACTAAGCAGCTAAAACAAAAATGAAACTCTCCGATAGAGAGTGCTCTTGATCCACTTTGCAGTGAGATTCAAGAGACATTGGATTCATTTTAGCAGTTTTATATAAACAATAAATTTAAGAAAGAGCTTGAAATGAACTAGAATAGAACTACAAACTTGAAACTAATCTAGCAGTTTATCAAAAGTGAAACTAATCTAACACTCCTATTCTACTCTTGCAGGTATAAAGCAAATAAATAACTCAAAAAGACGATACAGGCTTCCCCCAAATGGGGGAAGAAGGGTGTGGGAGCCTTTATCCCACTTGCTCTTTATTCATGTTTTACAAATGATAAGGTGTTTAATCCTTTTCAAGGCACAAGGATAGAAGTGGGAATGAAGAAGAAGGGAAAAATAGGAGTTTTTTGTGCCTTTTTTGCTTTGCCTTGCTCTTCTTGGTTTTGCTTTAGCCTTTGGGCTTTTTGCTTGGCTTTGCCTCCTTGCTTTCCTGTAAATAAGAGCTTTAAACATCGAATAATTAGTGGATTAGTATTGTTAGTATATAAACACAATAAATACAACCTAGATCTGGAATGATAATGCTTTAGAAGAAACTAAGATCTAGATACTAACAAAGTAGATCAACAAGAATGTAAACTTTGAAAAAATTGAACTACTTAAGAGCGAATAGGTTGGGAGAGTAAAAATTGAAGCTAGAACCTATTTGCATGCAGGAGAGCGAAAGCCCTCCAGATGAGCGAATGCACTTGAATGATATTAGACCTTTAGAAGTAAAGCAAATGCACCCTAACAAACAGATCTAGAAAGATGAGCTTTTAAACTTATGATCTATTGCATGAAGAAGAGCGAATGCATAAAGGATTGAAACTTCAAGTAGAGCAACTCGCTCACCCTAACAAACAGATCTAGAAAGATGAGCTTTTAAACTTATGATCTATTGCATGAAGAAGAGCAAATGCATAAAGGATTGAAACTTCAAGTAGAGCAACTCGCTTTTGGTAACCAACAAAAGGGAAAAAAGTTTAATAATTTGAATTAAGAGGGTGAAAGAAAGAGCCCTTTAACTCAGTTTTGGAGCAAGAGAAGGAGAAGTTGGAGATCCTGCAAATACAAGAAGATTAGATCCCAAAATTTGTTATGAAGCCAAACAAGATGCAACTGAGCTCAAGCTTGTCTTCATGCTTGATGATCCTGCAAATCTACAAACAACTCAAAGCAAGTGAGATCAAAAACTAGTGTGCTAAATAAACCAAGATTCAATCAACATAAGTAGAACTTAATACAGTTTGCTCATTAAGATCTTGGAAAACTTCACACAAATAATCAAATTGAAGCCTACAAATAATTATTCTATGGACTAGAATTATAGTCTTCTAAGCAAGATCACAATATTACACTTGCATAAGAGAGAAATAGATTAGAAGGGTATCACCTCAATGATTTAAACATGCATTCACCATATGGAAACTTGCACCCATGGACCTCCAAAGTCTTCCACTTTTATTCCAAAAACATATAAGCAAATAGAATTACAATCTCAACATAGGTCTCTTGCAAATCCTTCCACCCTAAATGATGGAGCAAGGCCCTGCTTTTATAGCAATTTACAATGGCCAGAGGGGGCAGCTTATAGGAGGGCGAATGCTCAATCCGTGGAGTGATTCACGTTGATGTTTGGTAGGTTGGCGCTTGAGGTAGGTGTGATGGATGAGGTGGCTACCACCTCATGAGAGGGGCGCCCCTCTCCATTGTAAACAACGCCCAACATAGGAACCCTCGCCCACCAAACCCGTGCGCACATGCAACCATGCCGCCCACGTGAGGAGAGACCCACGCTTTTCAAAAAGGCATTCGCTATCCTAAGTTTTATTTCAACATGTGCTTTATTCCTTAGATGAGGTCGCACACCTTAATGAAACCATATGCCACCCCTTTCCAATCTTTATTTTATCATTTTTTGACTTTTTCTTATTTTTGTCAACTGTGCATTTTCGCTTTTTTTAGCAATTCAATGCCAATTTGATGCATCTTTAGCAAAAGCTGCTCCCAGAGACGACGTAATCACCCGGAACCCGAAGAAAGTGAGCACTAGGGTAAAGAGGACGCTCTGAGCGTCAAAACGAGCCTCCCCACGCCAAAATCTGCCTCCAGACGACACGTTTATTACATTTTGAATTTTTTCATTTAAACCATTAAAAATGGTCTAATTTACGGAAAAATAAAATATTGTCGGAATGAAACGAAACTCCTAGGGGACCTAGTGCATGTCCATACGACTCAATATAGATGGCTAGCATGTAAAAAATCCTAGACATAAGACTTTAATAACCACCTTAGGTTCGACCGCCATGGTGAATACTCTAACTTTGGAGGTATGAGTGAAAAACTCAGGAATTATACACCACTAAAGCGCAATGCATAATTCCTAAGGAAAAAACACTCTAGAGTATCACCCTGATAGTTAAACCTAAGGAAAGCCAAGTCTTTTATAAAAGGACCATGCTTAGACCAACTTTATACAATTCCCCCAAGGGGGTGTGAAACATGCATTTTATTACAAAAGGGGCAAAAAATGCCCTGAAAATGACTTCTGAACTTCAGAACTCTGAAGATGAACATGTATGATGTTCATGAAACCGGTGGCTCACAGCCAAGGAAGGACTTGAGTAAAATCAAGTGCTTTATATGTCATAAAAACAGACATTATCCATCATAGTGTCCAAACAAGGAGGGTAACAAGAAGCAACAACAAAATCAGGTAGCAACCTTTGCTTAAACTCGAAAAAACGAGTTTACTTCTATGATTCCAAAGGATTTCTCAAAGGTATCTTGAATTTCTTTTAGCACGATACCGAGGGATGCATAGTATGTGGACAATGGGGCATCTCAACATGTGACATTAGCCAAGCAATGTTTCCAAGTCTAAAAGAGCAAAACAAAAAAGTTCAAATTGAGCTTCGTCATGATGCCAAGTATCCAGTGGCAGGAGTTGGTACTATTCCCTTCCAACGCTAGTCAAGTAATTCTTTAGATTTTGACAATGTTTTGTTTGTTCCAAGTCTTAGGAAAAATTTTATTTCAATTTCAATTATGGAAGATGATGACTTTGTAGTAGAGTTCAACAACTAGCAAACCCTTATTCAACTGAAGGAGTCTAACCCAAAAACAACACAAATTATCAAGTTTAAGCAAGGAAATTTATTTAAATAGGGTGAACCTATTTGAGCCCTAGTTCATGACAATGACAATTTGAGTGAATTGTGTCACAAGAGAATGCGCATCAACATCATAAGGCATTGCCTATTATGAGGGAGATAGTCACAAGTCTTCTACAATTTAGCATTGAGCAACAAGGAGTATGCAGAGGGTGTGCGCTTGGCAAACCAAGAAATATCCAAGATCTACTTCCCCGCATTCGCCATTTTTCGATAACCCCCATCCCCTTAGCTAACCATGCCCTTCTCTCCTCCCTCTTAGTTGTTCGCTCACCTCCCTTGATCCCACCCTCCCCAGGCCCACCTCGAACCATTGTCTTTTCTGACGAGGGGGACCCCGATGCCTTCTCATCCTACCTCCGCCAGATGCTCCCTTCTGAATCCCAATTCTCTTCCCTCGATTCTGCTGCTGCCAAGTACGCTTGTCTTTTGTTAAGTTTATATGATACAATAACTTATATTCCTTTTTCATTAGCATTTAATACATTTTCACAATAACAGCATAAATAGGCTCTCTGAAAGATACACAATCACAAGGTACACAACAATTTATCCTGGGAAACCCTCAAAGGGAAGAAAACCCAGCAAGAACTTCCTCAATATAGATTACCAAATTACAATTCCCAAAGAAATAAGTCTCATAAGAAAGAGAGACAAAACCCAAACTCTAGAGCCAAAAGCAATCCTCCTCCTCCTTCGCAATCTTCCTCTTCTCTCTAGTGCGCAATACTTGAGTGAGTGAATGGTACAAATAAGAGGAGACACTCTCTATTTATACTTTACTTTTTTACTTGACATTTAACCTAACTAGGTCGGCCTCACTAACTTGACTGGGCCAACCTCTCTAGGGAGACTCAAATAATATTTATATTACATTATTTTGGGTACTAATGACCCGACTTACAATGGAGATTTTACCTCATGACTTTTACATTAATGACATCTCCCGAAGGAGGAATAATACAAGTAGAATATTCTTCGAAGTTACATTATTTCAACACTCCCCCTTAACAAGAAGAGTATTCTACTGACAACAACAACAGGTGTGGCTCTACACAACCTCATCAGAAGGAGGAAGGAGGAGGCATCATCAACAACATCATCTGGAACATTGGTTGGTACATCTATAAATCATTGGAAGTTCTTCAACAACATCAATATCAACAACTGGAACAGTTTGCTGTAACATCATCAACATCTGCAGCACGAAGCTGGAACATCATCATCTGCAGCACGAAACTGGAACATCATCATCTGCAACACGAAGCTGGAACATCATCATCTGCAACACGAAGCTGGAACCTAAGTCATCGGAAACGCCTAAGCAACCTTGGTGAAACGTCGTTTCAGGATTGCAATGTGTTGCCCAACGATGTGCACACCAACAGCAGAAATCTTTCGAAAGTTGTTTCCCAAGTGGGAAAGGTGTGGCCTTAGGGGCAAGCAAAGAGTCAGGTGTTGTCACCTGATCCCGACTCCTCCGTTTAGGCAAACTTCTAACGAAGCCAAGGGGGGTAGACCCTACAAAGAGTTTCTAAGGCTCTTGATTTTAAAGTGTTTTTTGGTGTAAGATGAGGATGGGTTTTTTTTAGGAGTTTTAATGATTTACAATAACAGTTTATATAACCCAAGTATGTACTTGCAAAAGAATAAAGATACACATCCAATGATAATGACAAATTAACAAGGCATCCACGGCATAATATGATTTAAACAGATAAAGCAAATGCTCCAAATAGATAATAAGCAAATAAAGATGCTGAATAATAAGATCAGTGCCAAATGGAGTCAAATAGGTGCTTGGGATGCTAGATACAAGTCTTGGGTGTGCTTGAGAACTAATTTACGAGTACTCTTGGTAAATTTTGGGGGGGAGGTTGATTATTAAAAGGGAAGGGGATCTCCAAGAGATACCTTTCGATACAGGAGATATGTCCGGAAAATGGTCTAAGTGGTTCCGTACAAGGACATGTTGGCTATCGGAGTCTCTAGAGAGCGTTCAACACTTCACCAACCAGGGATGTAGTCTAACGGTGCCCTTAAGGTCTCGGTCCAGGAGTTCCAGCGTCCCCAGGCAGAATTTGCCCACTTTCAACTATTTGACGTTCAACGCCAAATTTTCGTTGGTTTATGGGAGAGTGTTTTATTAAGGTTGAAATGGAATTAGATGTGGAGAATTAATAAGTCTACAACTGCTTTTGGGTATCCCACAAGTGGGCAGAGCATACACAGTGTAGTAAATGTAAATTCCAATTTTATTAGGTGTTTAGAACAAGAAACATTGTAAGCTCTCTGATAGAGAGTGTTGTTGATCCGCCTTGTTGTCACCCAAAACTGACATGCGTTTGCTGAAGCCCAAAAATAAGCACAGCAGCTCGATGAAAACTCTCAAAAGAGGAGCCAATGTCACCACATTCCTCTCTTCCTCGCTTCAGGTTGGCTCTTCTCCAACTCAAGGGGGCTTCCCTAAGATAGGATCGCTAAGGCAAGTGCAATAACGGGGCAAGGTGAATTGAAGACGCTGCCTTAGAGAAACGGTTGAAGTATAAAGGTATTTTGAATAAGTGATGAGAAAGACGGGAGGATCAGTCCTCGAGAAAATACCAGTGTCGGTATACCAGAAGGGGGAATGGAGTCAAAAGAGAACTCAAGGGAGCCTTGCGTTATATGTGACTGAGGGGGAAAGATCGCATGATTGAGCAAACCTTGCTCAGTCTAGTGTAAACAACCGAATTTACTTCTTCATTTTCTAGCTGCGGGAGGTGCGCTATGCAAACAAAAGATCAATATTACACAATCAAACTAGATTAAATGCAAAGATCAATGCCCGTGTATGCATGCTCACAAAGGGAAAGAAGCTAGCAACTGCTAAGGTTCTCTCCATTCCAACGTGATGACAACACCCCTCTATGGCCTCTTACACAAACATAGAAAAGAAAAAAGCAGTGTTTAGTAGCATTCACACTCATTTAAGTTCTCACAAGATAACGCCCTAATTCAGACAGAATGCTCCATTAGATCCAAAAAATCTCAACATGATATTTCTATTAAGCTCCAAGGGAAAGAAGAACTCCCAATATTTTTCCATGTTTACAATGAAGGAGCTTGGTCTCTTTTATAGACCCAAAACCTTTATTCTTTTCAAAAAGGAAAAAATAAAATAAAATAATAATTAAGAGGAAAGATGGATGAAGATCCACCTTTCTCTCTAATCGAATAAATGACCCCACCAATTATTAAAAGAAACTCGTACTTGGGCTATCCAATGTAGCCAAAGATGCCCACATGAAGCATCGATTTATTTGAAAATGTTCTTTGTGTAACTGGTGGCCAATGAAGACAAGGGGCACACGGGTCACTTGGTGGATAGGCCGATTGCTCCAAAATTCCACGTAATTGAAATTGCCCCCAAAAAATCGACCACCAACGCAATCGGATGCCAAAGAAGATGTCTTCAGCCATCGATGAAAATGTGGATTGCCCCACAACGTGACCTTTGTTTAGCTGTAAGCTCGGCCGTTTGCTACCTAACTCGTTGAATCCCACGACTTTAGCACCAAGACTACCGTGCCACAGCTTCGAGTGGGTGAGCTTTACAACCCACCGATAAAGAAAAAGATACAGGTTAACTATGCAATCGGCTACCAATAGGAACGTGCATACAACTCCATGGCTTGGCTGTCAACAAATCGTGAATCCAACACAAGCTGTCAAAAAATTGATTAATCCGGAGCCAATTTCTATGTAAATGGCTGCTAATGAGATTTCGGGTCTATGCTCCATATATTACCACAGATCTACCTCGATTTCAATGTTTCACGCTGCCCTTGTTTTCTTTGTTTAAAATCCAGTGGCTTAGGTCTTCATGTGCCACGAGATATCAATGGCTCTTCAACGGGCTGCGGCTACCTTCCACTGGTACACTCAAATTTACAACTGCGAAGAGAAACTACCTACATAATCTCTTCCCTAGGGTTTAGCACTTGTGCTCGGCAGCTCACTATGGTGTTTAGTCAATTTCCAACTCTCTACGATACTTCAAGCAAACAACCACTTCGTTTAGAGGCAATTCTTTATTTCATTGTTGTTATAGCAGTACACATTTGTTGCCAAACGTGAAGAGATAGCTCCAGTCCAAGGACAATAGATCCCAAGTCGATGTATGTGCACCAACAGTAAAAATAGCTCTACCAAGAGTTGCTACTACTGAGTTGAAGCCACACTCTCCTTTCCCAAAGATGAAATGTAAAAGCTGCTTGTTACAGGATGGAGGGATCTCCCAAATACGATCTTGCTGCTACAGGCTTACAGTCTTGATAATAGGGACAGCTACCACAAGATACCACTGTGTTTACACTGATAATGCTGACCCAGAACACAATCAAGGGCATTTTCCTGACAAGATGGCTGCTAATACACAGTACAAATCCTCCTCTTCATATGACCAATTTCTTCTACTGTGGAAAATCGATGTTCTCAAGGAGAATATTGATGCAACTTGCCAATACAATGCCCAGGACCACGATTTCTTCACTCACTTAATACAAAGATAATGTTGTAGGTGACATTGCCATACAACACTAAATTGTTGCTAGTTCATCTCTGAAATTTCATAAAAGGGAAACCAGATCTGCTGCTAAGGAAAACCACAAGGCGCCTAAAAAATGCCATACTGTCAAAGGTCATTTCTAGCCCCTTTCATCTAATGCTATAGATCTTGAGGCATCAAATGAAGACTTCCCTGTCTATAAGCATGGGCTAGAAAGTGACCAATAACTGAGGCAACATACAACCAACCTCCTGTTGCTTTCTTGAAGGTGTCAGCACCTTGACAGGTTGTGAAAGAATTTTACATGTGGACACCCCCGTCAAAGTGGTGGGTAACACACCTTATGGCGAGATTCAAGAGACGTATGAAAATAACAAATGCTTGAAATAAAATATACACTACCCAAGAGTTTCTTTCAGGTCTAAGACCGTACTCAGGAAAGCAAGGGGGTTAGCAAAAACCAAAATGCAAATAAACTCTCCGACAGAGAGCATTCTTGATCCACCTTTCGGTGAGATTCAAGAGATTTTATGTTCTTTTTACTTGGCAATTTATATGAAATGAAATACGGAACTAAGTAAAAGCTTGATGAAAATCAACTAAGCAAGAAGAACTATTCTAGCAGTATATCCAAATGGAAGCTAATCTAATGATCAAATATAATCTACTTGCAAAAAATAAAACTAAGCTAATGCAAAAAGGACAAGAGACGATACAAGCTTCCCCCAAATGGGGAAAGTGGGGTGTGGGAGTCTTTATCCCACTTGCTCTTTTATTAAAAATTACAATGCCTTGATGTTTTTTCTTCACTTGAAAGCACAATATCGGATGGGGGAATGAAAGAAGAGGGAAGTGCTTGCAATGAGTTTGTTTTGTTTGTTTGCTTGATTGCTCTTTGGTGTTAGTTTGGTCTTCTACCCTTTGGGATTTTTGTTTGTTTGATCTTCTTTTGTCAACCTGTGGATAAGAGCTCTAAACAAAAGCTTATTAAGGGATTAGTGAAAATTAAAATTGAAACTAAAACTTCAACTACTGTGCAAATACTAATGAAGATCTAAGTGTTAAGAATTGCAAAAAATGACTAAGTATGAAATTGAAACTAAGTGCAAACTAAGAGAACTAATGCAATTAATAAATCAAAATTAAATGTAAGCTAAGTATGAATTTGGAAACTAAGCTAGGAAATGAAACTAACTAAATGCAAGCCAAAACAAAACTTTTAAAAAAATTGAACTAACTAGATGCAATCTAAGCTAAGATCTAAACTATGAACAAAGGAAAAAGATCAAAGATGAAAAAGAGGAGAAGGAAAAAGGACAAAAAGAGGAGATCAAAGCAATGAAAAAAGAGAGGAAGGCTAGCAAGGAGAAGAGCAAGAAAGATGAAGACAAAAGAGAGGATGAAGGGAGAAGAGAGGGCAGCCAAATGATGAAGAAGAGGGCTACCAAAACAGGGATAGAAGGGCTGCAAAAAGGGGATAGAAGTGGCTGCAAAAAGGGGATAAAGAAGGGCTGCAAAAAAGGCTTGAAAAGAGGCTGCAAAAAACAAAAAAAATCAGCAGTAAGCAAAGATAAATAGAGCAGCAAGAAGAAGAGAGAGCGAGAGCAAAATCAAGGAGAAAGAAGGAGCCAAACTTGAGAAAAAATATAACCTTGGAGATCAAATAAGTTTGCTTAGTAACCAAAATTTAAAGAGTTTGAAAATATTTGAGATTTTGAAGGTGAATAAGAAGTAGAACCACTTAGCTCTTGAATCTTTGAAGCAAACTTGGATCTCTCTTAGCAAATGGTTGTTGGATTTTTACTTGGCTCCAAGAAAAGGAGATGCAAACCAGCTCAACCCTTTACTCAGTAGAATGGAGTGATCTGCAAACAAAGAACTCATACACTTGCAAAAATGGGATTAGATCATGTACTATCTACTAATTGAAATCAAAAAAGCATGAGATACAACTGAATAAGACAATGCTATTTTAGACCTCTAAGAGTAAGTATGTAAATAGATAACTTGAGACTACAAATATCTATTCTTATGTGCTTATGTAATCCCTCTAAAGCATTGATCTATAGCCACAAATTAGCAAAGCAAGAGAAAAATTTGAAATAGTATCACCCCATTCACCAAAGCATGTGCATCCAAAAACCACACCACATGAGCCTCCAAAGCCTTTCTTTATTCAAATAATTGCATGAAAGCAACAAGCATTTCAATATTTCACCAGAGGTTCTCTGCACAAATCATCCACCCAAAATATGGAGCAAGAGCCTCATACTTATACAAAATTGAAAGAGTTGAATACCTAAGTCGAATTGGTTGAGAGAGAGAGCCACCA
Source organism: Larix kaempferi (assembly GCA_027924585.1). Lineage (NCBI taxonomy): Eukaryota > Viridiplantae > Streptophyta > Pinopsida > Pinales > Pinaceae > Larix > Larix kaempferi. Next base: position 20,648,110 of record BSBM01000106.1, read on the forward strand.
AGGCACATTCACCAAACAAGAGGGAGTTCCATCCCTTGATTGATGCGAATTGGAGTTTGGCTGGTGGTGATTGATGATGTGGCCTCCACATAGGCCAAAACGCCTTCCTCTTCATTGGTTTCAACGACCTCCCTTTGGATACATCGCCCACCACATAAGCAATTCGAACCATCACGTGAAGGAGGGCGTGGTTCTTTACTTAAAAAATCAACATTGACTCTTGCCTAACTCTAAAATGATGCCTTAGCACTTGGAAGTATTCGTCATCCTCTAATTAATTTATATGCCACCCCTTTCCATAGTCAAAAATCGTATCTTTTTATTTTTTAATTTTTTGGACATTGTGCATTTTCTCCTTTTCTGGCAATTAAATGCCAAAATGATGCATCTTTAGTGAAAACTACTCCCAGAGGCGACGTAATCGCCCGGAACCTGAAGAAAGAGGGCGCTAGAGTAAAGAGGACGCTCTAAGCGTCAAAACGAGCCTCTCCACACCAAAATCTGCCTCCATATGATGTTTTTATTACATTTTGAAATTTTCCATTTAAACCATTAAAAAATGGTCTAAATTATGGAAAATTTTAATTTTGTCAAATGAAACGAAACTCCTAGAGGACCTAGTGCATGTTCATACGACTCAATCGAGATAGCTAACACGGAAAAAATCCTAGACACAAGACTCTAATAACCACCTTCGGTTTGACCACCATGGTAAATACTCCAGCTTTGGAGGTGTGAATGAAAAACTCAGGAATTATACACGACTGAAGCGCAATACATAATTCCTAAGGAAAAAACACTCTAGAGTATCCCAGTGACAGTTAAACCTAAGGATAGCCGAGTCTTTTATAAAAGGACCCCATTTAAACCAACTTTTTACAATTTCCCCATGGGGGTATGAACATGCAGTTATTACAAATGAGGCAAAATTTCCCTGAAAATGACTTCTGAACTTTTGAACACTGATGATGAACATTGAACATGTTCATGAAACTGGCGGCTCACAAGAAATTCAATTATTGTACAAAATAGTTGGTAACACAACGTTACCACTAGATTCTATCATATATGAGGGTATGGGATTGGCATTCAATCAAGCACATCAACCCCTCTATGTACCTTGATGTTGGTGGTGCTGGTTGTTGAACTCCTTTATCTTGGATGGACTTGGACCCACTTCCATAGCTAGAGGATGTGAACATTGGTGTTGGACAGGTGCCTTCAAGCCCAAGGGAATCAAGCTAGGCTTGGGATTCCTATTTTCGTTCTACTTTTGTCGAGGACATAGATGATGACTCTAACTCTGAGCATGAGGATTCAGATTATATTAAATAAAAGTTTTCATAGTATCATGTTACATGTATGATTAATGATATTCGATAGTAGTGCCAGGTGATGATGATGATGTACAATGATAATATTATGATGATTATGATGGCAATGATCTATATATATATGTGTGTGTGTGTGTTGTTTCCCCGCCGTATCATATCTGGATCTTTTGAAAATTTGTCGTATCTGTTCCCCCCCCCCCCCCCCCATCCGTATCTGTTTATGTATCCGCTTCAGTGCAACTTAGGCTGGAACATCATCATATGCAGCATGTCAGTATAAGACCTGATACAACAACAACACTGGTGATCCTTCCTTTCAGAATTACGAGATAAAGGAAAATCCTTCATTTCGGAACTACGGGATTTATTCCAACAACATTGGTGATCCTTCCTTTCGGAACTATGGGATCATGGACAATCCTTTCTTTCGGAACTACAGGATTTAGTCCAAGAACATTGGTGATCCTTCCTTTCGGAACTATGGGATCATGGACAATCCTTCCTCTCAGACACTGGTGATCATTCCTTTCGGAACTATGGGATCATGGACAATCCTTCCTTTCGGAACTACAAGATTCAGTCCAACAACACTGGTGATCCTTCCTTTCGGAACTATGGGATCATGGACAATCCTTCCTTTCCAAACTATGGGATTCAGTCCAACAACACTGGTGATCCTTCCTTTCGGAACTATGGGATCATGGACAATCCTTCCTTTCGAAACTACGAGATTCAGTCCAACAACACTGGTGATCCTTCCTTTCGGAACTATGGAATCATGGACAATCCTTCATTTCGAAACTACGGGATTCAGTCCAACAACACTGGTGATCCTTCCTTTCGGAACTATGGGATCATGGACAATCCTTCCTTTCGGAACTACGGGATTTAATCCAACAACACTGGTGATCCTTCCTTTCGGAACTATGGGATCATGGAAAAAATCCTTCCTTTCGGAACTACGGGATTCAGTCCAACAACACTGGTGATCCTTCCTTTCGGAACTATGGGATCATGGACAATCCTTCCTTTCGGAACTATGCGATTCAGTCCAACAACACTAGTGATCCTTCCTTTCGGAACTATGGGATCATGGACAATCTTTCCTTTCAAAACTACGGGATTTAGTCTAGCAACACTAGTGATCCTTCCTTTTGGAACTATGAGATCATTGTCTAAGGATGATCAATACCAATTGCGCCATCATAATATCATCAGCACTACTCCCCCTTTCAAGGAAAGTCCTTATGGACTATACCAAGCTTATCTCGAAAGTGCTCAAACGTCACACGAGACAGAGGCTCAGTCAACACATCTGCAACTTACTCATCTGTGCTCACATATTGGAGCTCTACAGCTCCCTTCTACACCATATCTCGAATGTAGAAGTACCGGATTTCTATGTGCTTCGACTTATCATGGAACATAGGGTTCTCTGTCATCTTCACGCAGCTTTGGTTATCACATAGAATCTCTATGGTATCCAACTCTAGATCGAATAGGCATGATAACAACTTCCTAAGCCATATGGCTTCACAACTGGCTGAACAAGCTGCAATATATTCCGCTTTTGCAGTGTTGAAAGCAACACTGGACTAGTTTTCATCATCTCTTTTCATCATTTTCAGCTCTCTCTTTTCCCATTGTTGGCTGCGACCTTTTATCCTTGCTTGCTTCTCTTTGGCTCTTGCTTTCTCACTCCTTTCTCTTCATTTTGTTGGTTGTCCCAACTTTGTTTTCCAGCCTCCTTTTACATCTTTTGCAGCTCCTTCCTCCTACCTTTCGCTTGCCTTCTTCCCTTGTCTTCATCTCTCTTCCATTCCCTTCTTTCTCTTGTGCTTTGCTCCTTTCTTGTTTTCATTTTTGTTCCTATTCTTCGAAACTTTTAAGTCTTCTACTCTTCACTTTTCTTAAACTTTGATTTAGTATTAGTCATTTAGTCTTAGCATTTCTAGTTTAGACAATAGTTTATTTGTATGTTAGTTTTCATTTTTTAGATCCTAGTTTATTTATATACTGGTTTAGTTTAGTTTTAATTTTCAATCTTGTTTTGATTTCACTAATCCTTAATAAGCTTTTGTTTAGAGCTCTTATCCACGGATTAACAAAAGAGATCCAATAAAGAAGAAGCCCAAAGGCTAGGAGCAAGCAAACAAGCAAACCAAAAGACTACTTGAAAAGCACTCTCCCTCTTCTTCATCCCCCCATCTGTTCTAAGTGCTTTCAAGTGAAGACAAAAACATCAAAAGATTGTAATAATTAAATAAAAGAGCAAGTGGGATAACGGCTCCCACACCCCCACTTTCCCCATTTGGGGGAAGCCTGTATCGCCCATTGTCTATTTTTCGCACTTTACTTTGCTTTATACCTACATAATAAACTGTTAGAGTAGAAAGTTAGTTTCAATTTTTGATATATTGCTAGATTAGTTCTTTTTGCTTAAGTCAAATTTCAACTAGTTTAGCTTTCCTTCAGTATTTTCATCTTTATATAAACTGCTAAAACGAACCAAAAATCTCTTGAATCTCGCCATAAGACGGATCAAGAGTGCTCTCTGTCTGAGAGTTCCTTTGTTTGTTTTGATTTTACTAACCCCCTTGCTTTCCTGAGTACGGTCTTAGAGCTGAAAGAGACTCTTGGGTAGTGTAGACTTTATTTCTAGCATTTGTGTTATTTTCATAAGTCTCTTGAATCTTGCCATAAGGCGGATCAAGAGCACTCTCTATCAGAGAGATTACAATGGTTCTTGCTTCATAACATTTCATAATAAAATTGGAATTTACATTCGCTACACTGTGTATGCTCTACCCAATTATGGGATACCCAGAAGCAGTTGTAGGCTTTTTTAATTCTCCACATCTAATTCCACTTCAATCTAATAAAATTTATTCCCAAGAAAACCAACAAAAATCCGACATTGATCGTCAAATAGTCGAAAGTGGGCAAATTTTGCCTGGAGACGCTGGAACCACTGTATCGAGACCTTAAGGGCACCGTTAGACTACATCGTTGGCGTAGTGTTGAACACGCTCTAGAGACTCCGGACAGCCAACACGTCCTCGTACGAAACCACTTAGATTATTTTCCGGACATATCTCCTGTACCGAAAGGTATATCTTGGAGATTCCCTTCCCTTAATAATCAACTCATCTTAAAATTTACAAAAAAATTTACCAAGAACACTTTCAAAACATTCTCAAGCACACCAAGACTTGTATTCAACATCCCAAGCACGCAAAGACTTTTTGACTCCATTTGGCACTGGTCACTTACACAAACAGCAACAATTGTTCAAGTTATTTCATTTTGCTTATTATCTATCTGAAAGTTGTTGTTATCTGCTTTAATCATATTATGTTGTGGATGCCTTATTAAATTAGCATCATCATTGGTTGTGTATCTTAATTATTTTGCAAATATATGCTTGGATTACTTAAATTGTTATTGTAAATCTCACAAAAACTCCTAAAAAACACCCATCCGCATCGCATACCATAAAAACACTTAAAACACAAGAGCCTTAGAAACTATTTGTAGGGTTTACCCCCCTTGGCTTCATTAGGAGTTTGCCTAAACGATGGAGTCGGGATCAAGTGACAGCACCTGACACTTTGCTTGCCCCCAAGGCCACACCTTTCCCACTTGGGAAACAGCTTTCGAAAGATTTATGTTGCCGGTGTGCACATTCGACGGGCAACATCTTGAATCTCACCGAAAGGTGGATCAAGAGTGCTCTCTATCGAAGAGTTTACTTGCATTTTGATTTTTGCTAACCTCCTTGCTTTCCCGAGTACGGTCTTAGACCTGAAAGAGACTCTTGGGTAGTGTAGATTTTATTTCAAGCATTTGTTATTTTCAAGTCTCTTGAATCTCGCCATAAGGCGAATCAAGAGCACTCTCTATCGGAGAGCTCTCAATGGTTCTTGTTCACAACACCTAATAAAATTGGAATTTACATTTACTATACTGCGTATGCTCTACCCACTTGTGGGATACTCAGAAACAGTATAGACTTATCAATTCTCCACATTTAAATCACTTCAACCACAAATAAAACACTCTCCCATATAAACCAGCGAAAATCCGGCATTGATCGTCAAATAGTCGAAAGTGGGCAAATACTACCTGGGGACGCTGGAACTCCTAGACCGAGACCTTAACAGCACCGTTAGACTACATCCATGGTTGGTGTAGTGTTAAACACGCTCTAGAGACTCCGGCCAGCCAACATATCCTTGTACGGAACCACTTAAACCATTTTCCAGACATATCTCCTATACCGAAAGGTATCTCTTGGAGATTCCCTTCCCTTTTAATAATCAACCTCATCTTAAAATTTACAATAAAATTTACCAAGAGCACTCGCAGAACAATTCTCTAGCACACCCAAGACATGTATCAAGCATCCCAAGCACTTCATCGACTCCATAAGGCACTAGTCCTTCAACTCAATATTTATTTTGCTTATTATCTATCTAGAGCATTTGTTTTATCAATTTAAATCATATCATGCTGTGGATGCTTTGTATTTAAATTATCATTGTCAGTGGTTGTGTATCCTCTTAATTTTGCAAGTACATGCTTGGATCATTAATATGTTATTGTAAATCATAAAAACTCCTCAAAAACACCCATCCTTATCACACATTCCAAAAAAACATTTAAAACACAAGAGCCTTAGAAACTCTTTGTAGGGTCTACCCCCCTTGGCTTCGTTAGGAGTTTGCCTAAACGGAGGAGTCGAGATCAGGTGACAGCACCTGACTCTTTGCTTGCCCCCAAGGCCACACCTTTCCCACTTGGGAAACAGCTTTCGAAAGATTTATGTTGCTGGTGTGCACATCAGCGGGCAACAGAAACATCCACCCGAAGTGCTCTTTCTGTCTGAGACAATTCCTGCCCAATCTGAGTCTATGTAACCATACAATCTGAAGTCATGATCTCTAGTATACCTGAGACCATAGTCTATAGTACCTGTTGTCGTCGGGTTAGCACACCTGGTTAACGCAGCAGAAATCTATGCTACTGCTCGGTGTGCCCTTGGGAGCAAGTCTCAAGTCAAGGCTGTCACTTGATCTTGACTCCTCCGTTTAAGCAAAACTCCCAACAAAGCCAAGGGGGGTTGTCCCTAAGGAATGTTTCTAAAGTTGTTAGAGTTTCCGTGAAATAGTTTTTATGTTTTTAGGAGTTGTTTTTGGGTAATGATTAAAAAGGGTTCCAAGATATATTTGCAACAAAGTTTAGAGAGTCTTTCACCACCATAAATTAAAGATCACTGTAAAAGTAGATGCACGATACTTGTGATGATAATAAGCAAATAAAAGTGCGAAAGGACCAGTGCCTTATGGAGTCAATACAATGTAAATAAATAGTGTTGAATGAAAGGGAAATATTGTGCAAATGTCTCTTGGTTAATTTTAGATTATTATGATGTGAAACTTGTTTAGGGAGAAAAAGGGGAAAACTCCCGATATACCGTGAGGTACAGGGAGGAATGTCCGGAAATCAAGATTCAGTGGCTCCGTACAAGGACATGTGGGTTGGAACGTAGTCTCGAGAGCAGTGTGTTATCAACTGATTTGTACAAATAGTTGAAACCTTATTGAGCCGCCAGTGTTGGAACACATCAGTGTTCACTTCCAGAGTATCTGGGTTTCATTGTATTTGGGTCTAGCCAGTTTTGGCTAGCCAGTTTTGTTTTTGAGTCGACATGACCATGGCCCCATGGGGGTTTGTATCAAAGTGTGCTAGTAGGGTCTGAGTGGCTCGATTCCCCATGACTAGATTAAACAACTAAGGTATTCCAGGGAGTTTTTTCACCGTCAGATTATACTTTGCTTCAGGCGAAATATAATCTCTTGGTTTTTCTCCCGCTTCCTCCAAAGCTGGAATGCCCGATTTTGGAAATTTGGCCATGGGCGGTTATTAGGGTCCAACTATAATGTATAAACCTACTAGACACTATTAGAATAGGTTTTGGTCATGTCCTAGGTCTCTAGGACCCCCAGAAAAAATTTCGAAAAAATTTTACCGGACGCGTCGAAATTGGGGTTTTTAATTTTTTAATTATTTTTAAATTTTAATTAAATTTCTCTATAGTTTAAATAGAGAAATTTGAGTCTGTAATTATGTCAGTCATCCGGGGTCCGAATTTAGTGTTTGATGGCTCGTTTCATAAGCCAAAAATCACACATGACCCGTGGAGCAGCTAAACCCAACTTTCGGATGTTAATTCAGCCCCGTAATTAATATTTTCTCTGAAAAGTCATTTACAGAGAAATTATTAATTAAAATAATAAAATTGATTATTTTGGAGATAATCCAAATCTCTCCAAAATTAATCAATTTGATTAAAATAAAGGGCTAAATGACATGGCAATGAGCATTTAGGAAGATTCCAATCAACTCCAAGCCCATCCAGTCAACTATCCAGTCACCAAATCATTATCCTTCCAAGGCAATTCGCCCTCCTTCATGAGAAATTCGATTTGTTGATGTGTCAATTCATGGTTGGGTTGGTGGCTTGCATTTATAGCTTGAGGTAGGCGCCCTATTGACTCACCTTATCCACCATAGCTTGGCTCCTTGTATGATTTGTGTTACACCTACCCTAAACCACGTGTTCCTACCTCAACTAGCTCGCATATCCTACTTTCCTCACGTCAATCATCATCAAAGTCGAGTTTTAGCTTTGTTGGAGTTTGTTGGTTGGTTAGTGATAGTTCCCATGCAATCACGAGTGGTATTGGCTCCTTCCAAAGTCGAGTTAGCACCCACTACTCTCCACATGTCTCCATCATACCTCAATTCGCTCCTCCACATGGCTCACGTCTCCTCACTCAACTAGCTCGCCTTTCCTTGTTGTAGGGTGTTCATTGGGTCATGCTTTCATTACCAACCTATCCCAAAGTCGAGTTTGCCACATGCCCACTCCCACCAACCTCAAAGCTCGAGTTTGGCCTTTGTTTACCTCTCCAAGCTTAAGATTTGATTGGAATTCGACCTCCATGCCATTGCCAAATTCGACCTAGGGTTTTGGCTCTTAGTTTTAGTATAAAGAGAGGCCCTTTGGGGTTATTATCTCATGGATTTTTGGGCAAACTTACTCTGCCAATTTGTAATTGTGATTTAGCTTCTTGCTATTGGAAATAAATTCGACTTTGGAGGTCATATTGATGTGCACATTTGGTCCATGAGAAATTGTTGATGCTTAAATGAGGTGATGTTGTTCCATTAATGCTATTTCATATATACTTGTTTGATCATTTTAGCTTAGAAGTCATTTTTATGTCCATGGAATGAATATTTGTTTTGTCAATTTATTCATTTATGCTTGGTTAATTGAGATCTAGAAGTAGCAAAAAGTAATCGGTTATACTCATGCTCTTCTTCCCCTCTTTTGACTAATCATACTAGACTTGATCAAATCATTGTTGAAGTGGTTTAGTTTTGCAGATCTCCTAAGTACAAAGTGGGACCTTGAGCTTGGTTGCTTCTTCTTCCCCTTTGTCATTATTTTGTTAACCTTTGTGCATTTCAGGTATCTTCAAAGATCGTTTCGTGCTTCAAGAAATTGAGCTTGAGAGGTTCCATAAAGATCCATCCACATCTTTCAAAAGTTAAAAATGGTTACCTTGGTCCTAAAAGGCTCTCTCTTCAAGCCTTATCATTTGCTCCTTGATCTCTTTTTCCCATTGATTTGCTAGGCCTATCCTCTCAATAGTTTTTCCTACCCTATTCTCATTCTCCCTACTCCTTTCATTCGTCCTCCTTGTCCTAGTTTTGCCTCGCTTCCATTTATCTTTGTCTTTTTTGCCTCTCCCTCCATTCGCCCTTCTTCCTTGTGCATTCGTTTTTTGCCCTCTTAGGGCTCCTCTCGTCCTCCCCTTCTAGCTTATCTCTTCCTCTCGTCTCACCCTAGTTCCTTCCTTCACCTCTCTTTGTCTTTTGCCCTTTAGGTAGCTCCTTCACCCCTTCTCGTCCATCCTCTCTAGTGCCCTAAAAACATTACAAAACAAACAAAAAACGTTAGTGTGGTTAGTGGTTAGAAGCTAGCTAGTAGCTCTATCTATCTTTGCATTTTTTGCTAATAGTCTCACACACTTGAGAAGATAAACACTTAGGTATTCTTTTTTTTAGATCTTATATTAGGAATCTAGTTCTTGCATGTAAAGTAGTTTATTTGAACATATAAGGAAGTGATAGTTTGCAGATAGCTTGTAGTTGTTTAAAATCTTTTACATTTTTCAAAAGATAGAATTTTTGCACAAAAAATATTTCAATTTTTATACTTTAGATCTCTTTTCTAGTACATTTTAAGAGTTTGTTGTTCGTTGGTCCGTTTCGCCATAGTTAAGTTTTCATGCTAAAATCTCATGCATTTTCCATCTTAGAGTAAAATTTTTGAATCTAGACTTAACTAGTTTCAAATTTGGATTTATTTTTTGCTAATGGTTAATGGGTGCCTTGTTGAGATGTTTTGAACTTGTGTAGGTCATTTGAGAGAGAGATATTTGATAAGATCTTGAAACAGAGAATCAAAGCAAAGCAAAGTGAAGGATCCATGAAAATGACTTAAACTTGATATACTTATCCTTTGTAATAGCAAGTAAAACTTGTTTCTTCTTCAATTTTTCCAAGTATTACATATCTCCCAAAAGACCTTGCAAGGTTGTAAACCCAAGGCATTTGTAATCACTTAATAAAAGTTTCAAGTGGAGGAGGCCTCCACTTTTTGGTCTTCTTCCCCATTTGGGGAAGAGTGTTGGCTCTTGTGGTTTGGTTTAGCTTAGATTTGTGGTTTCATGCTCTTAGATTAGTTTTTTGCTTCAATAAGTCACTTTTATCTTCCATATTTACTTACCCCCATGCTCTCCCGAGTAGGGTCTTTGACCTGAAAGAGATTCTTGGGTAGTTTAGTTTTATTTTCTGCATCTACTATTGTCTTGTCTCTCTTCCAAAGCCTTCGACCGGAAGTTGTATCCTTGAGATTTTGTCTCAAGGGCAGGACCACATAATTTGTGGTTACTCTTCCTTCCCCGTCGGTTTCCTTGGCAGAGCTTTCAGCTAGCTGGAGGTTCTCAAGTGCAGGCGGTCTTAGTGGTTGATCTTGTTCGGAGATCAATCCCACCTAGTAGATTAAAAATTGTGTGGTAGAACACTAGATTTACTTAGTTTCATTTTATCTTGCAAGTAATATTGTTAGTAGTAATTCATATCTTGCAGATCAACATTATTGCTTAAATCTTTTTCAAGTTAAGATATACTGCTACCACAATTTATCTGCTTCTTAAAATAAACCAGAGTCTCTTGAACTTGGCCGAATCCAAGTCAAGAGCACCCTCTATCGGAGGGCATTTTAGTTTCTTGCATTTCCCTGCATTAGGCATTGTTAAAATAGCAAGTCTCTTGAACTGTGGTCATAAGACCAAGTCAAGAGCGCTCTCTGTCGGAGAGTTGAACAAGGCCTTCTAATAATAAAATTTTCCACTCATACACCCTTTAATTAATTTACCTTGGTTTCTGTCCTACACCCGTATGCTCTGCCAACCGGAAACGATTGGGCTAGTACTCAGAAAGGTGGAAGACTTGTTAATCTACAAGCGAAAATCTAATTAAAATTTTCACCCCCATAACCAACCAATCCGGAGTTGATCGATAAGATAATTTCAGTGGGTAATCTCTTAGTGAGGGCGCCGGGATTCCATGTTCAGCCTCTAGTTTGCTGGCTTGCATTGCGCGGCCTGGCTAGAGCACTGGGTGGCCCGACAGTTCCTTGAACGGAGGCACTTGATATTGTCTTTTCCGGACTTTCTTTGAATACCTTTGGTTTTAGCCCTAATAATCAAGACAATTAAAATTTTAAATTTACCAAGATAAGCTGCACAACGTTCTCACAAACTTTCCAATTCAAGCACTTGTATCAAGTTTTCACATTCACATTTAATTTTTGACTCCATAAGGCACTGGTCCTTCATCTTATATTTTGCTTTCTTAAGTATCAACATTGGAGTATTTGCTTATATTTACGTGAAGTGATCTGTTTATTGCCCAAGTGTATCTTTCATCTTGTATTTGCAACGTGGATTGCGTTATCTTGTCTTATATTTTAATTTTAAATTGTCTCTCATTTAAAAACTCCTAAATAACACCCATCCGCATCACTACACCTAAAAAACACTATAAATACAAGAGCCTTAGTGAAACTCTCTTTTAGGGACTACCCCCCTTGGCTTCGTTGGGAGTTTGCCTAAACGGAGGAGCTGGGATTCAGGTGACAGTACCTGGCTCATTGCTTGCCCCCAAGGCCACACCTCTCTCACTTGTAGTGAAAAGACAGCTTTCGAAAGATTTCCGCTGCTGGTGTGCAGTTTGGTGGACAACACAGTGTTCAACACTAAACCAACAAGGATGTAGTCTAACTGGTGCTCTGAGGTCTCTTCCCAGTGGTTCTCGCGTCCTTAGTCAGAATCTCCCCACACAAAAATTGTCTAAGTGTCGGATTTTCACTTATGTTGAGGGTAGTTGATTTTATTAGGTGACTATTAGTTAAGTGTAAACTCAAGTTGGTTTGAACAATTGTAGTTGTGGAAAGGTGGAGAACTTAACCAAGTAAATTGTAAGATATGGTTCACCAAGTCTATGCGTCACTTTCTGGTCAACCTCCACTAATCGGCAATGCCTTTAAGTGGAGGTGAGAGCATACTTCGTGGCGACGAAACTGGTATAATTAAACAGTTAACTTAGCAAAATGATTAAAGAAAAACAAGAAAAGGCACACACCTATGTGTCACTTTCTGATCATCCACCACTAATCGGCAAAGCCTTTGTGTGGTGGAGAGAGCATACTTCGTGGCAACGAGGTATGTGTTATCTCTACTTTACGCTTGCAAAAAAATATTTAACTCGAATTAAAACTAGTAAAAAAGATCGAAGTATACACCCTACACTATCAAAGTGAGTGTGTGAACTTTGTGGAGTTAGAAAAAATCAATCACGAAAATTTTACAAAAATGCGAATCCCCAAAGGGGGGATGGGGTGTGGGCGTTGGGTATCCCACTGCTCTCGTTTAATAATTACAAATGAAACTGAAAGAAGAAGTGCTCCTTAGTCCATTTTACTTGGATCTAAGGGCTTACAATGATATACAGATAAAGTAAATTGAGTTGGGTGTCCACCGGGGTGTTTTTTGCAGTTTCTTGTGGCCTTGGTCACTCAAATCTTTCACTTTTATGTGCAGACCTGCTAATTTCCAGCGAGCTAAAGCGCTGCAAAAGGTGATTAGAATGCACAAAAATACACTAAAAAAATATAATTTCCAACTTGCCAAAATTATGGAAAATTTTGGCATAAACAAGTATGGAAATGGAAACTAGATCTAGCTCTTTTAAATGTGAAAAACTTAAGTACTTCTAGATCTGATTTTGAAAACAAGTTTGAAATAAATTTGACTTTCATCTAAACACTTGCTTCAATACAACGAAAAGAAAAAAGATTTGCTTGTAAATTTTGAGAAAAGATAGATGGAAGAAGGAGAACCAAAGTTTGTTAGGTTTTATAGTTTGGAGAAGAAGCTTGGTCCCTGCAAAAGATATTAGAAATGTATTTGAAAAGAGGTGATCCACCACCGATTTTTGAGAGAAGAGTCAAGACAAGATCAACTCTCAAAGTTGGGCACCAAATCCTGTAACACAACCAACAAACTCAAACACATAATAGATTAAATCTAGTAAATCAAATGGTAAGAAATGAGAAGAGCAAAAGTACAACCGAATACTATTTGTTGCTCCTAATCTCTAGACATCCAATTAACATAAGCAAATCAAAAGTCTTGAATGCTTACCCTACTAGGATCCAAGATCCTTGCCAAGCTAGATCAATCTATTAGCATATGAAGACAAAATTGGAAAATTACAAAGTTACCTCAATCAAAATTGCATGCATGAAGTACAGGAGCCACCAATGACCTCCAAAGTCTCCAACAATACATTAATCAAATGAAAATATTACAAATATCAAAAGCAGAGGTTCTATGCTATCCACCATACGAAAAATGGAGTGCAAAGCCTTGCTTAAATAGCTTTGCAGTGAAGGAATTTGAATTAGGGTTGAGGAAGGCGAATTGGTGAGAGAGGGAGCCAAGTGGTGAGAGCCAATCCCTTGAATGGAGCATGATTTGGGGGATGAGGGGGTGGGGTGTAGGCCACCTAAGCTAGGCGCCTACCTCATGAGCTTTGGAAGCTCCACCCTCCATCCACTTGATGCCACATCAAGGAAGTTGCCCTCCTCGAGAGAGGGCGCAAATCCCAAGAGAGAACACCTCATGCCAATCAATCCCTTGATTGATGGGGCTCAAATGTGATTGGAATCTTCATTAATTGCCCATTCCAACTCAATAAGGCCAACTCCCGAGACAAAAATCCATTTATTTAGGAGTTTGATTTTCTCCAATTTATTATTTTTGAATTAAATAATTCTCTTTTATTAATTTGGAGAGAACTTTTATTTAAGTGAATAATATTCACTCAATACTTAGGAAAAGTGGGTTTAAGGGTTTTATGGGTGCTCTGGGTTAGAAAACGAGCACCCCCAAGCCAAATTTCACCTCCTAACCACACTTTTATCACTTTTTGGGTTTTTTAATTAAATTATTAAAAAATCTCATAAAAATGAGAAAAATTATTTTTCTCAGAATGACTTAAAAATCCTAGGGGACCTAGTGCATGTCCATATGACTCATTATTGATGGCTAGCATGTTTAAATAACGCATACATATAGGCTTTAATAATCTCCCTAGGTTCGACCACCATGGAAAATACTCCAGCTTTGGAGGTATGAGTGAAAAACTCAGGGATTATACACTACTAGAGCGCAATGCATAATTCCTAAGGAAAAAACACTCTAGAGTATCCCCTTGATGGAAAACCTAAGGTAGACCAAGCCTCTTTACAAAAGTATTGATGCTAAACCAACTTATTACAATTCCCCCGCAGGGGTCTGGACACGCAAAATTACAAAAAGGCAAGAAAATTTGCCTGATGAACATTGAACTCTGGCAAATGAACAATGATAGTGTTCAAGTCTTCTGCGGTTCACAAGTTGTCCACCATGGTGCAACTTCAGTGGACAACAGTACCTTTTAGGTACCTCATCACATGCTTTGTAGCTATAAGGTGACCACGTCTGGGCTCAACCAAATACTGACTCGAGGTGTTCACAGCAAAGCAAATATCTGGCCTAGTATTCGTCAGATACATCAATGACCCAATAATCTACTTGTATAGTGTCTCATCCACTAACTCTGACGAAGCATCAGTTAGCAACTGCAAATTTGTATCCATGGGTGTGGCCATGGCTTTACATTCCAACATATCAAATCTTTTTAAGATTTCTACTGCATACTTCCTTTGGTTAAGGAAGATTCCTTTTGTTCTCTGCCATACTTCAAGTCCTAGAAAAGAATGCATCAAGCCAAGGCCTTTTATCTCATATTCTGCAGTGAGCTTCTTCTTACACTCTGAGATTTGCTTTTCATTACCTGTCAAGAATAAGTCATCCACATATAACAATAATATGACAGGTTCATCATCCATAACCTTGAAGTAAAGGTTAGGATTAGCTTTACTTTTGGTAAAGCCCAAGCTCGTTAGAAAGCCATCAATTCTTCCATACCAAGCTCTTGGAACTTGCTTCATTCCATACAGAGCCTTCTTTAATTTGCAGACATGTGTCTTACACTCTGAGATTTGCTTTTCATTACCTGTCAGGAATAAGTCATCCACATATAACAATAATATGACAGGTTCATCATCCATAACCTTGAAGTAAAGGTTAGGATTAGCTTTACTTTTGGTAAAGCCCAAGCTCGTTAGAAAGCCATCAATTCTTCCATACCAAGCTCTTGGAACTTGCTTCAATCCATACAGAGCCTTCTTTAATTTGCAGACATGTGTCTTCTTGTCTTCAACTTCAAAACCTTGTGGTTGTTCTATGTACACCTCTTCTTCAATGACACCATTCAAGAAGGTTGTTTTCACATCCATTTGGTGTAGATTCCACTTCATCATGGCTGCAAGTGCCATGATGGTTCTAATGGAAGTGTACCTTGCTACGGGAGAAAATGTCTCTTCATAATCGATTCCTTCCTTTTGAGAGAATCCTCAAGTCATAAATCTAGCTTTGTAACTTCTTTCATGTTGGCACATGTGGTTCTCTGTAGAGTTATCTGAATTCTGGAAGTTGCTCGATATATGCTTCTACTTCAATTACACCATCTATCTAGTGTAATATACACCATTTGCCACTAATGCATTGTCTTGTCATAATCGACTTCTTCTCACTTTATTCATTCGTGGTATGCTTGATTTCATAAGTCTTCTACACCATAGGTTTGTAGTATCATAAATCAAAACTGCTTCTAAGTGAATTTTCAGTTTATATGAGCCACTTTCTTCTGTTAAAAAACAACTGCATCTTCAACAAAAGCAATTTTTAAACTCTTCCTTATCTAAAGCTGAGATATAGCACATCCTTCATCTTCATCGGGGTGCATGAATCAAGCTTGTGTGTGGCTTCTCCAATTTTAGTGAAATTTTCTGAGAGGAGTCCTAAGATTGGAGAAGGTGCTTTAAAGCACTTATTATTATAAGGCATATTCTTCAATTTCTTCCTATGGTAACTTCCTGGGAGGTTCTTCTTCTTCTTCGGCAAAATGAGCATGATGTCTTTTGTTATTCTTCTTTTCTTACTGGACAATTTTTAGCAATATATCCCATCTTATCACAATTTTTAGCAATATATCCCATCTTATCACAATTTTTAGCAATATATCCCAGAAGTCAGCCATATTAGGATATTTGGCTTCCCAGTGTACATACACATCCCGAAGGAGAAAAGAAAGAAAGTTAGATCCTTCAGGAAAGAAGGGAATATTCGTAAGATACAGTGACACTTCAAAGGCCTACTGAATATACTTCCTAGGATTCAAGAAGATCGACATCAGTAGAGACATAACCTTCGACGAAGACTCAACATACACCAGATCAAGAAAACTACCTATTGAAGAAAATGAAGAACCTAAAGTTCCCAGGATTAGAGAGTCAGTGATGGAAGAAACGATTCCAGAGGATCATGAAGACCACGACATGGCAGAACCACAAGAACCTGTAGATCCACCTCGTGAGAAGAACTCCCACAAGAGAAGACCAGCATGGGCACAAGAGGAAATGCAAGATGCAGAGAAGTATGGCACTCCAGATGGGATGCATAGAGAAAGCAAGAGACCTAGAACATACTCCAGTTATGTGGCCCTGCTATGTGACATCATTGATAAAGAACCTTCCAACTATGAGGAAGCAACAGAGAAGAAAGAATGGAAGGATGTTGTGATCGAGGAGTATGAAGAATGATGTCTGGGAGATAGTTCCGACACCAGAAGGGAAGTTTGTTGTGACTTCGAAGTGGATCTACAAGATCAAGCATGCTACAGATGGTAGCATTGAGAAGCACAAGGCAAGATTTGTGGCACATGGATTCTCCTAGAAAGAAGGCATAGACTACGAGGAGACATTTGCACCTGTAGCAAGATACACTTCCATCAGATCTATACTTGCATTAGCTGCAGTAATGAAATGGAAGGTACACCAAATGGACGTCAAGACAGCATTCTTGAATGGTGTAGTAGAAGAGGAAGTATATGTGGAGCAGCCACTGGGATTTGAGACACATGACAGGCAGACTCATATGCAAGTTGAAGAAAGCCTTGTACGGATTAAAGCAGGCACCCCGGACGTGGTACAGCAGGATGGACAGTTTCCTGATGAGCTTAGGCTTTACCAAGAGTACAGCGGATTCCAACCTTTACTTCAAGGTTGAAGGCGGAAGTCCAGTAATACTTCTGCTATATGTAGATGACCTGTTTCTGACAAGTGAGGATAAGCTCATTGCAGATGTGAAGAGGAGGCTTGCCACAGAGTTCGAGATGAAGGACCTAGGGATGATGCATTATTTCTTAGGCATGGAGGTGTGGCAAAGTGTGGATGGAATCTTCCTTGGTCAAGGAAAGTATGCAGTAGAGATTCTGAAGAGGTTCGGAATGATGGACTCCAAGGCTATGGCCACACCAATGGCATCAAACTTGAAGCTACTGTGTGATGCTTCATCAAAGACAGTTGATGCCACAATGTACCGTTAGATGATTGGATCGTTGATGTATTTGACAAACACAAGGCCAGACATATGCTTTGCTGTGAACACCCTGATCCAATTCCTGACGGATCCGAGACATGTTCACTTGATTGCTGCAAAGCATATATTGAGGTACCTGCAGGATACAATAAACTATGGGCTCAAGTATGAAGACAGTTGATTCGGATTGGGTAGGCAGTGCCACAGATAGGAAGAGCACTTCAGAATGCTGCTTCAGTATGGGATCCGGTATGATCTCTTGGTTTAGCAGGAAGCAGTCATGCGTGGCACTGAGTACAGCCGAAGCAGAGTATGTTGCAGCTTGTTCGGCTAGTTGTGAGGCAGTATGGCTTAGGAAGCTACTGTCAAATTTGTTTGATCTCCAGCTCGAGGCGACTTGTATCTTCTGTGACAACCAGAGTTGTGTGAAAACCGGGTGTTCTATGACAAATCGAAGCATATTGAGATCAAGTACCACTATATCTGGGATATGGTGCAGAGAGGAGTAGTGAAGCTCCAGTATGTGGAGACAGACGAGCAGATAGCCAATGTGTTGACCAAGCCGTTAGCCAGAGTGAAGTTCGAGTACTTCAAAGAGAAGGTTAGTGTTATCCAGATCAAGATTCCTCCTAAGAGGGAGTGATGAGAACGGAAGATGCAGATGCACTAGAGTCAATTCTCGCATGGTGGAAGACGTAGGTGGTCCTTGGGACGTAATGCACCTGGGGTGCTCCTGACTGTACTCCCATGTTGGAGAAGTCGAAGAGTTGGTTCTCGTATGGTGGTAGACGTAGGTGGTCCTTTGGACGTAATGCACCTGGGGTGCTCCTGACTTCTCCCATACTAGAGACGCTGAGAGGTCCACCGGTCACAAGACACTTTATGTGCGCTAGGCAGGATCTTGCATGGTGGTAGACGTAGGTGGTCCTTGGGACGTAATGCATCTGGGGTGCTCCTAACTGTTCTCCCATGCTGGTAGACGAGAGCTGACCATTGAGAGACGTAATGCACCTGGGGTGCTCCTAGGCTGTACCCATTGGGTGGGAGACGCAGGTGGTTTGTTGGACATCAAATGTGCATCTGGGTGTGCTCCGTGTGATGATGAAATGATCTGGATACGGTGAGATGATAGTAGGAGACACATGTGATTGTTGTGGCAATGTAATGTGTGGTCCTGGGCTGTACCTACTTGATGGCTTGCCCATGGAGATGATGAAGACCTAGATGAGAGCTAGGCCTACATCCAGTATGAAAAAGGGTTGGCTATGTAGAACTTCTTATGACGGATAGATTCGAGAGATGTCACTAATCAATGATCAACGAAATGAGGATTGTTGCAGCAGCAACGATGATGATCCAGTGTTGATGATGATGTTCCAGCATTGAAGATGATCCAGCAATTATGACATTGTCCAGAATTGTGTCCAGGGTGATGATGACTGTGGCGACAGAATACCTTCCTAGTTAAGAGGGAGTGTTGTTGTAAATGTAACTTTTGAAGATATTCATTTGTATTTTATATTGATATTGTATTATTGTATTTTATTTGTACCTCCGACGGAGATGTTTTTCCAGAATTATGACATTGTCCAGAATTGTGTCCAGGGTGATGATGACTGTGGCGACAGAATACCTTCCTAGTTAAGAGGAAGTGTTGTTGTTAATGTAACTTTTGAAGATATTCATTTGTATTTTATATTGATATTATATTATTGTATTTTATTTGTACCTCCGACAGAGATGTTTTTCCTCCGTTCGGGGATGTCATTATTATGTTTGGTCATGCAAAGTCATTGAGGTAAAACCTCCATTGTAAGTCAGAGCATAAGATCCCCTAGAGTCAAATGTAAAAGGTATTTTTGTGTCTCCCTAGGACAGGTCGGCCTAGTCAGGTTAGTGAGGTCGACCTAGTTAGTGAAAAGGTCAAGTCAAATGTAAAGTATAAATAGAGAGCTTTGCTCTCTCATTTGGACACACAAGTTCGCATAAGCAAGAGAGAGAGGACAAGTTCATTGGAGGAGAAGGAGAGAAGCTGCAGAAGACATATATTTGGGTTTTCCATTTTTGCTTGATATTGTATTAATGATGATTCTATCTTTGAGGAAGTTGCAGGATTTTCTCCTTTATGGTTTCCTCGAGGAAAACCATTGTCTCTATTGTGTTTTGCTATGCTTGTCATTCTTTCAGTTAAAGATCCTAGATTAATTAGAATTAAAGTGCAAACTCTAACATAATTTGGCCCCCTCAATGTATTAATAGCTAGCTTGATCCATGTGCTATCGAGAGATTATATCTCCACTGTTGATCATGTATTTTAGATCTTTGCGCCGAGAGACGCTCTACAGCCCAGTATGGGAGAGATCTTGTAACGTGATGTAACGTTAGTAACATGTCGGCAAAAAATAATAGTGATAGTGAATATTATGGGAGAGATCTTGTAACGTGATGTAACATTAGTAACATTTGTAACATGTCGGCCTAGTAACATTAGTAATAGTGATAGTGAATAGTGAATATTATGGGAGAGATCTTGTAACGTGATGTAACGTTTGTAATATTGAAGTAACAATTACATGTAACGTTTGTCTTTAGTATTGTCGGCCATTAATTAAAATGTAAAAAAAAGTAAAATGTAATGGAAAGTATTTAATGAAAAGTAAAAAAGTAAAATGTATTGTCGGCCATTAATTAAAATGTAAAAAAAGTAAAATTATGGAAAGTATTTAAAAAAATCCATGTCGGCTCATAAAATAAAATATTATGAAAAGTAATTAAAAAATAGATGTTCGTTTATAAAATAAAAACTTAAAACTTAAACTCGGATCTATCAATCAAGAGAGATTAAATTTCTTGAGTTTAAATTTAAAAAAAGAAATACACCTCAAGAAATTGGATCCCTCTCGGTGCTTGATAGATAAGGGTTTAAGATGGATCTATGTTGGTTTAATCTCAACCATTGATTCAAAAAGTGGTTGGGGATTTGGTGCCTCTCCAAGCTATAAAACAGAGAGCACCCCTCATTTGTAGAGGACTTTGGCTCTTGAGAGAATTGAATAGAAAAACTTGTAGTGCAAATCTTGTGTTCTTGTGGTGGTGTCGGAGACTTTCTTTTCTTGCCAAGTTCCTTATATCACTAGATCTCCATTATATTTCCATGTTCGTGCAAATAGATCGTGAATTTTTGTGTATACAGGAGGAAGGCGATTTCATTGGGGTGATTTTGAGGGGAGACTCTCTTGTTAGGATATTCCTATACTCCATCCTAGTCCCACCAGTATTTTGATCATTTACATTTTCAGTCATGCATGCACTTTTAGGGTTTGCATGCATCATTTAGGGTTTGCATGCATTCCAATCATCAGTCCCAGCACCTAACCCTCAGTTAGCTATCCCCCAGAGCTTCCTTCCACTCAGTTTCAGCCCTCCTAGCCTGTCAGACATCCTCCTTTCACCTACTGCATGACAAGGGCGCCTTTCTCACCTACCAGTCCAGTTTACTTCAGTTAGCCACCAATCTTTCCTTGATTTGAGGCCAGACTGACTCCTCACTGCTGTTATCACTCCGATTGACCTCCGATGAGACATGACTACCTGTTCTGACTCCAGTTAGCTCCTCATGCGCCCTCCACTGAGCCTCCTTCATCCAGTTAGTGTCTCCATGTGCCAGTTACATTCAGTTACACCTACCACACTCAGTTAGACTCAGTTTGACTGACGGTTGACAGTTACTTGTGCATTGATGACTCCACCAATGATGAGATAGACTACTAGTTGTGCTCCGATGACACTCCAGTGATCTTTTGATCACTCCATGAAGGCTAATTCGAATTGCCACCTTAGGCATTCGAATCCTTATGCATTGTACTACTTATTGTCCATATTGTGATTAATTAATTAGTGTGTGTGAAGTATTTTTGCTTCTATCCGAGTTCTTGTATTTTTTTTTTTTCTGTTGCTCATTACACTGCATTGACCACTCTTCTTCTATCTTCCTGCTTAATCATAATTACTCTTGTGAGGTATAAATCATCTCTTAGATCTGCTGTGAGGATTTTCACATCTCTATCTCTCTAGTGACTTCTCTTGTGACAAGGGGTGTTCTTGTGAAAGATTTTAATCTTGCATTTGCTATTTACTTTGATCCTAACACTTCTTGTTATCTCTTGCATGCACATTTGCTTTGTAGATTTCATTTGGAACATAATATGTGCTATTGCTCATTATGTCTCCTTTGGGATTTTGCAAGGTGTACTTAGAGAGAATAGAGCAAGCTTGAGCATGGATATTGGGGTTTTAAGTTGATGATGTTGAAAGAGGAGAGAAGATTCAAGGCAACGTCTAGAATCAGGTAAGCACTTCAATCTTTTTCTGGCAAATTCTTTTCATTCCATTGTCAATCAAATAAAATCAAAATTTAATTTTGCAAATCGCATTTGACTATTGAGGAGGCTGAATTCTCTAGGGGCATTTTCGTTTTGTTGGTTGGGCAACGTTTTTACCCTAGGCATCATCTTCCAAAACCCGTGACTTATCTCACAACTAAAACGAAGTCATCTTTCAAAGTTTAAATTTTTCAGCGAAGGTTTTAAGATCGTTGAAGTATTTACGTTTGGCTTTGGTGTCATTCTCATTATTTTAAAAAAACGATTTAAATTTCTCCATACCAAATTCACATTTATGAATTTTGTAATTGTTAAGGGCCAACGAATTGTTTTGGCATCTTTGTCACCATGAAAACGAATTTACTGTCCAAAAGGTGAAATCACACTTTCAAGTTTGGGGTTCAAAATTGTCTAGAGAGGTTGTATTCTTGTGAATTTTTATCAATCGTTGCGGCCTTGAGCGTCTTCCCGAATCCCTGCAAATTTGTCTTGGCCCTATCCCTTTTTATTTGGCATTGATTTATAAAACTATTTCATTTATCAATTGTAAAGGCCGAATCTATTGAATGGGGTCAAATTCACTTGCAAAGGGGTTGTCTTCTTGTTGTGTAAATACGATTCGAATTGGGGGTCTCTATAAAACCCAATCGATCTCCATTTCGGGTATGTCTCCATTACTTTAGCACAATCTTAATAACAAGCGATTTCAATTTTTTTAGATACCAAATTTTTGGAGAGGCCGAACCATTCGACCTAGGAGGTCATCCCAAAACCAAAACGATTTCATTTTGAATCTGTCTATTAAAAAGCGTTTTCATCCTAGGGTTGTGGAAATCGAAATTTTTGGTATAAGGTCGTTTTTCTCTCGATTGGTAATCATTTTCCCTTTAGGAAATCGTTTCAAACTCGTCAAGATTCATTGCGACTCCATTTGCCCAACTAAAGCACTGATCTTTCAAAATGTTATTTTCCCCCCAGGGTTTTGAAGGCTGACTTCATCAAGTGAAATGCTTGGAAACTTGCTTATGTGTATTGTTGTATGATCTTTTGTCATAGTAAGTCGAATTGGTGTGCACAAACTTAAAAGTTGAGCTTGATTCACCACTATAAACCCTAGCTCAACTACTTTATACTGATCTAAGAAGTATAATCCCCAGGGTACTTCATTTATTCATCATTTATCATTTATAAGTATCATGTTGTTATAAAGGATCTGGCGTTTCGTCCGGCTTGAGTCTCCCCATAGCCATCTTAGTTCACTGGCGTTTCATCCGGCTTGGGTCTCCCCCATAGCCATCTTAAACTTTCTGAGTACATAATTTGCAAACCATGATCAGAAAATTTTAACAAGACCTGGCACCTAAGCCAAAGGAAGTTCGTGCTACACAATGCAACACCTGACCTCTGGGGCTGTTTTTCGAAGCAACTTCCAAAAATAATCAACTTAAAAACAAAGAAACACGGCTTCTACGATGAAAGTTCACAGAGGTGTCGGAAACAAATCTCATTGAGTCCCCTGGGTTTACCAGCCAGTATTTGGGGTTGCAATTACTACAATCCTCAATCTGAAAAACTGGGGAAGAGGGGAGAAATCTGCAGGGCACTGTCAAGGTACCAGCGCCTCACTTGGAATGCATAATAAGCAGGCAACTGAGGGAGTATATTTCTCCCAAACAATTTTAAAAAAAAATAACGGCTTCTGCATTTCTACATTGCATTTAGGCAAATTGTAACACTGAAGTACTCAGCTAGAGGACCAAGAAACTTGGTTTGGGCATCACAAAAATGAAAACATCCCAGAAAAACACGTTGTTCTTCCAGCAATGCAAAACGTGGTTAGAGGAGTGTGGAGTAAATAAGGAAAGACCTGAAAATGCAAAGAGAAAAGACCTGAAAACACACTTACAAGAATGTTATGGGAAAAGAAAAAGGAGGAAACATGCCAAGAGAAAATAACTATACAATAAGAACTCTTGAACACACTGGTGGGGATTAGCACTCAGGACTACCTGAAGCTCAACTCCCTTGGTGAGAAAAGCAGCTAACAGCACAGATGCGGACCAGCTCTTGCCGACTAAGGTGTGAGATAGGGAGATGGGTACAGACCAAGAAAATATTGGAGGATAGAACATGCCTGATGTGTGGAGATGATGAGGTAGAAACCGGGCAACATTTTTCGAGAAGCTGTGCAGCCTATACGCACATAAGGGAAGGTTCAAAAGCTAAAATCAGTAGCTGGGAAGAAGCTTTTCAGAAAAACAGGGTAGGGGCTACAGAGAACATGGTAGCAAGAATGATGAAGGTCAGAGACAAGCTTTAAATATCAGCAGACGAAGGATTGCCAAAGGAATCCACACCCAGATGAGTTCCATACTTCTTTATGCCATGATCACGGACCAAACCTACCTTTTGTCAGCGTTTTTTAATTTTCTTTCTTTTCCTAGCTGCAATCTTTTCTGCAGTCTTTTTGTGTAGACTGGCTCAGCTAGAGCATTTAGACACAGTCTAGAAAGATGCATCTGTGTGTAAGTATTTTGGTCGCATGGGCCAGTTGGCCTCTTGAAAGGTTTAATCTACTCACGGTTTCACTAAACATTTCCGGAAAAGCAGGAAATCTAAATTCCTTTTTCGAGCCTAATAGAGTCAAAATGTTGCAGGAAAGTGTAAATAATATAGAATTTTACAGACCAGTCTAGTGGCATTCTGGAATGATGAGTAAATGGCATGAACAATAATTTTTTTGAGCCCGGTAGTATCCAGAAAAGCAAACAAATTACAGTGAATGGGAAACCCGTTGATTGTTTTCAAGGTGCATGAAAATATTGTTACAGCTCACTAAAAAACGTGGATAGGGAGCTAACCTGGCTCTTGCAATCCTCCCAGTTATCATGAATGCCAGGGATTCTGCCCATGCGGACCGTGTAGAAGTACTTTGTTTGAATCCAATTGGGAGAGAGCGATGCTATCGCTGACCGGCGAAGAATGGATATCCGTGTAGCAGGAAAACAAGATTTGAGGTTAGCATTTGTATATCCAGTTCCCCACTCATATTGTAAGCTGCTGTTGTTATCTCTTTTGGTAGTGAAAAAGCACCGAGCTCTTCCAAACCCTATTCTTCCTCTGCCACCCTTGAACCAGTTCACCGCGCAAATGGCAGCAGCAGTGTTCATTCTGTCCGAGAATATCAGTGATGAAATGGGCACCCATGTAAATTCAATTTGGCTTTGGGGTTTATATAGAAAGCTCGCCACTACACTGTCTATATTCCATTTTCCAAATGTTTCGGATGGTGACTATAAATAAAATATAATTATAATTATAATAAAAAAATATTAGTTTTTATAATTATAATTCTTTTATAACTGCCGCATTATAACATTAAATCACTAGTTATATGATTTTGACTTTTAATTTCTTTTAAGTACAAGTTTTGTAAAAATAATATATTAAATTAAATATTATATTAAAAATTAATTTTTTAAAAATATATTTGTTAAGTTTTGATGAGATAAAAATAGTTCGATAAATCAAAAGGTCTTAGTAAATGTTATTCTTGATTTCTTCCTCATCAACAATATCTTAATCCTATTTTTTTTATTTTAAATACTCTTTAATAGAAATAAAATTAATAACTTAAATTAGCAGCAAAGCTGTTATACCTGCGTCTTGTAAATATTTTAATGCAATAGCAACACATAATTAAAAATCAAAAGGTAAAATAATTAAGTAAGACTAATAGCCTTAAATTTGTTTATTTGTTTGTTTGTATTAATATTATATAGTTTTTTCCAGCGAATAATCAATAGATTTGTTTGGTTTTTTGGTAAATTTTGGTTATTTATAATTTAATGATAGATTAGTTGGAGCAGTTTTTATTATAATATTCATAAAACACAATACCAAAGTTTGTACTATCCTTCCACCTTGGTAATTAAATAAAAATGCATAACACAACTTATGTAAATTCCTCCTTTGTAATTACATTGCAGGTTCAAATCTCTCACCATGATGGGTTTAGATACTCCCTTCGATAATTAGCTTAAAAATCGAAGATATGATTGATAATTCCTTGGACAGTAATAGGACATGTGGAAAGCACGAGTAACATAAACTAAATTCAAATTTTATGGCACATTAAAACTGAAAGGACGGAATACACGACAAGACAAAATATTTGATAGGTGTCAAGTATTTTTTTTAATTATATATTTATTTATGATAAATAAAATTTAAATTATATAAAATTAATCATTTCAAAATTTTAGTCTAGAAATTTAAATTTTTATAAATTTTAAAATTATATATTTTAAATTTTACAAAGTTTAGATTAATATATTTTTTTTTAACTTTATAAAACTAAAATAAAATAATTTGAAAACAGATTAATTGAAACTCGACTATAAAATTACAATATATTTGCTTTATAATAAATTAAATTGTCATTTTCAATGTACATTGTAATAACTTAATTGTCATTTTCAATAATAATAATTTCAAAATAAGAAACGAACCAAAAAAAAATGTTAGATAAGTTAATTTTAATAAATACTAAAAAAAAATATAAGTGAAGCAACCTGAGGGTGTACATCGAATCTCTATTATCATTTCAAGGAAGGACAGGGCTACTACAACATTGTTGGGTGCATTTCCAAGATCTGTCCACTTTCAACGACCTTCTACATCATTTCCAAGCTTTGGAAGAACGTTGCTATAGCCATAAAGGTCCTGCTATTTATTGCTGTCACATACCAAGTTAGAAATCACTTTGTATTCAAATTTATTGTGGTTTAGTATTGCTGCTATAGTTTAGATTGATCAATGCTGTGTCATGCAATTTGAATACAAATTCATTCATGAAGTAAGAAGAGAGGATATAGTCAAATTCTTCCGTTTTGAGATACATGATTTTGGCAAGTAATTCAAATATCCAGGCTTTTAATTAAAGCCAATTAATGATGCAATTCAATATGGGTATTGGATAACAGTGATAGTATATCAGTTCAAAGAGCATTGAATCAAATTCCCACAGGCAATCAATGCACGCTCTTGATAATTTTGGCAGAAAATATTTGGTACAGTTATGAGTTGTCTAGTCCTTTAGCAGGTTCATGTGATGCAAGTCAAAACTATGCATGTTCTGTTCACAGGTTTCAAGTACCTTTTCTTAAAATATAATTACTAGGTTCCATTTTGACCTCTTAAAACTAGATACTCTTTAGTGGAATCTCTGCAGATGCTTTGGTCCACTTCTACCCGCCTCAACTATTTTTACACGTAATTAATGACCCAGTAGCCCAACCCACTCCTCAGAGAGTTGTCGTTCCACATTTACTATGTCCAAGTCAAACCACCTCCCAATATGGCATGAAAAAATCCCAAAAATCAGCACATGTTGAAAATGCCCATGGTAGGCATGAAAAGGCATATGACCAGCACAAGAGATCTTTAGAAAGGGCAGGAACCTTATTAAAGTCTTGATTTAGAAGGTTATGGGTACTAAAAATAAGATATTATGTTCAGCAAGGAAGCACTCTTATCACAATTTGACATGAAGAAAGTAGAATGAAGTTACTTACCAGGCAGGGAATTGCCCCACTTTTAAATATGTAGTTTGGCATAAAAATACCACTGGAGGCAAGATTGTTTATGCTCAAATCATGCACCTTCGATTCATCCCTTCAATACTGCAAACCGATGCCTTATGCAAGTTGAACACTATCCACATTAAAATGCCAAGATTAGTGTTAGCATACATGTCAGGGGTAACAGATATGAACCCGAACAGAGCACGGCAGTAATAGACCCATGCCTTCTCAATTCAATGGTTGTAACCGAAATCAGTTTCCTAAACCTACACTAAAAGAATGCCTACAACAAGGCAGAAGCATTGAGATATCTAGTTCAATGGATATGTTGGATCCTTCATCTGTGTGAACAAAGACTGCTATAACTATGAATCCCTTGCCAAAATTTCTACTACTGGAACAGAATTATTGTCTAAAAAAATCAATGCAACAACCTCAGTAATTCACAGGAAGCTCAGATGCAGCACGCCCACGTCTGTAAAGAAGTTCAGATGCAACATGCCCGCATTTGTAAAGAAGTTCAGATGGAGCATGTCTGTATATTTGCAACAATAGAGGATTTAATCCTGCTTGTTCTCTAATTCTTGGAACATAATCATTGTCTAAAAATTTATACTACTGGAACAAAATCATTGTCTAAAAAAAGCAATGCAACAACCTCAATAATACACAGGAATTAAAACAAGTTCAGATGCAGCAAGCCCATGTCTGTAAATTTGCAACAACAAAGGATTCAATCATGCTTGTTCTCTAACTTTTGATCACTGGAAATTTTGGATTTGATCTTTCCTTTCTCCATTCTCGAGAAGTGAAACGGAGGGAAAAGCAATTAGTTCAACTCTTAGTTCAGGGAGTGAAAAGCAATTAGTTCAGAGACGGAAAGGGTTCCAATTTGTTTGACAAAATGCCCAAGCAAAATGTGGTGCCGTGGAATGCTATGATCACTAGATTTGCTCAACATGGCCGGGGGGATGAGACCCTGGAAATTTTTTAACAGATGCAACAGGAATGGGCTAAGCCAAATGATATCACATTCGTTTGCATTTTTTTGCCTGTAGCCATTTAGGCCTTCTGAATGAAGGCCAAAATTACTTTGACTCCATGATTGGAGATCATGGCATCACATCGAGAGTACACCATTATGCATGCATGGTCGCGTTGGGAATTTGTATAAAGCAGAATATTTAATCAACGGAATCCCATATGAACCTAATGTTGCCATTTGGAGATCTTTCTTAGGTGCCTGTAGAATTCATGGCTATATGGGGTTAGCTCAATGCACAACAAAACAACTCTTTGAGCTGGGACCACACAGTGCTGGAAATAACGTGTTCTTGTCAAACATCTATGCTGCAGCTAGCAGGTGGGATGATGTGGAAAAGGTGTGGAAACTGATGACAGATAGTGGGGTAAAAAATGACAAAGGGATTAGTTGGATTGGATTAAAAATAAGGTGCATGTATTTGTTGTTGGATCTATCACTTCTAGCAGAAACAACTGTACCCAATTACAACAAAAAAACCTATGAGAAAAACCTGTTTTCTTAGTTTCATTAATAAAGTAAGGTATTCAGTCCAAAACCCTACATTCAAAGTGAAGAAATTGATACCAACCATTCTGGTTTTCTCGTCCACCACATCAGGAAGACGAAGCCAAGTAGAGTACACAAGTGATTCAAACACGGTGACATTTGGAGAATGGATATCGTTTTGTTCACAGTATCCTGAGATGCACGCAAATTTTTTTTGTTTCTTAGGGAAACCAGAGATGCTTATATTTCCCACCACATTGGACTCACAGAGTGCTATCTATCGGAGGCAGACTTACATTAGTTCAGGCTGTTCTCAATGGTATTCTAGTATATTGGCTTTCATTGCTCCAAGTTCCAGTATCAGTCATTAACTCTTTGAGGAAAATTATATTTAATTTTCTCTAGACGGGTGGCAAAGAAAAAGGAAAACTTATTATGGCAGGTTGGAAGAATTTATCCTTACCCAAGGAATGGGGGGGATGGGGGATAAAAAATCTTTTTTGGTTCAATTATGCATTAAGGCTTAAAAGCTTCTGGAGGAGTATTTTTGGTAAAAATCTTTGAACTTCTATTATCATATGTAAATATATTAAACAAAACATAATTCTGTGGATTCGAGATCTAAAGAAAAATTATAAAAACGCTTCTCCAATATGGAAAGGATTCATTAAATTATATCAGTGGTTTGGGAAAGATTTATCGTGGAAGGTCCGCAATGGAAAAGAGGTGACGGTGGGTATCAATCCTATCCTCGGTTTAGAAGGATATTATCAGCTATCCACAGTAATTGTTGAATATCTTGCAAATATTGCATATAATACTCTCAACAAGATCAAAAAACCTTCGGGCATAAATTTAGATCCCTATTATCGATATAATGCAAAAGATTTGGGTTTATATGGTGACCAAGCCATAGAATGGGAGAACTATATTACTAGATTAAACTATTCGGGATGCAGATTGAATGAGGAGAAGGACTCTATTATCTGGCTATCTAACTCTGATTCCGGCACTATCACAACAAAGTATGCCTATCTTGCTATGGTCCGAGATAATTGCTCTTTTGTTGAAAAATGGTGGTTTAAAGTGCTTTGGAAATGGAAAATCCCTGTGAAGGTGAATTTTTTTATGTGGTTTTACTTACAAAATTGTTTAAAAACTTGGGACAACCTGGTCTGAAGAGGTTGGCACAGGCCTAGTATATGTTACTTATGCAAATTGGAGTCGGAGACCAGTGATCACATCTTGGTAAATTGTAAGTACACTTATGTCATTTGGAACAAGGTTCTTAGTGCTCTGAACATTTAACAGAAATGGGACAACTCCTCCTTTGATCGGAATTGTTATCAATGGCACAGAAATTGCAAAAGATTAAATTTTGTTCTAGCTATCATCTCCTGGAAAATTTGGTATATCCAAAATGTGTGTATTTTTTAAAATCACCTGCAAGATCATGATATTGTTTGTCATATTATTTTAAAGTTGATCAATGAACTCAGTACTGCCGAGGTTATTGAAAAACCTCAAAGAGTCCCAAATTTAATTCAATAATTATGCGGAGCTATAGGTTTTTGTGATGGTGATGCCAAAGATTGCCTATGTGTTGTTGGAGCCGTTCTACATTTGAATTTGTCACACAGGTTTACCTTTAAATTAAATTGTGGTGGAGGCACAAATATGAAAGCTGAGGTATTA
Organism: Larix kaempferi; assembly: GCA_027924585.1. Taxonomy (NCBI): domain Eukaryota; kingdom Viridiplantae; phylum Streptophyta; class Pinopsida; order Pinales; family Pinaceae; genus Larix; species Larix kaempferi. The sequence continues at coordinate 20,678,824 of BSBM01000106.1, forward strand.
GCACTCTGGTTGTTATGCAAGATGGCTTCATGGTTTGGAATTGGAAATTTATTATGCTTTGGAGACTCTAGGGTGACTATCAAATGGGCTTAGGGATATTACAACTTAAATGTTACAAAGCTTTCTCCTTGGTGCTGCAGATTGAAGACACTTTTCAAGACATTTCATCTGATCAAGTTCAAACATATCTATAGAGAACAAAATTCTACAGCAGAGAACTATCAAAACTTGCTCTAGAGGGGAAGGAAGGCATCCTTTTCTGGGAGGAATTCTAGGATAATCTTCTTTTTTATTCCGGAACCTTTTGTATCTTTGTTGATCAGTTATAATTCTAGTATGCTAGTCTGGTCCTGTAAGTATCATCATTTGAAGATATATTTTGTAAAGAATTGATGATAAACAATATCAATTATGATCGACATTTGCTAATTTTCATTTATGAAGACCGGATAGTCCTTTAGATTGTCTTGAAGACATGATATGTACTTTTTGATTCTTTTTGGAATAGCAAAGGTGTGAGTCAGGAAATTTTCTAGACTCTGGAGATTAGTCTTGATGTAGCAATAATTCCCTAATAGGTATGGCTGCCAGTTCTGTACTGCATGCAAAATAGCCAGCATTTCCTGCTGAGTGTAGATGCGGCTAAATTCTTACCGGAAAGGTCTCTTGAAGGCGACAAGCCCACTGGTTCAACAAAGACACCTGCATATCTATCCAAGGAAGTAGTGGAGACCGTTGATGGGTGCATCTGAATGGAATGGAGTTTAGCGATGACACCCTGTGAATTCTTCTCAAGGATCTTTTCCAGGCGATGCGAACTGATGATGCGGAGAGACCCTTGTTGTAAGCCTGTAAATTTGTGTTGTTTCCCATTGATTGAAAACTGCATCCAAAGTTCAGCGAAATCCCATAAGATGGGGCCAAGTGTGCATAACCATTGAACACCCAAAACCACATCACATCCGCCTAGGGACAAGGAAAACATGTCAGAGCGCGGGTTATAATCTTCTAGAGAGATATGCACATTGTGACACTTCCCCTTGCAAGGTAAAGTGCCCCCATTGGCAACCATGACTTCAAAGTTGGAGCAAGGATGGACAAAACAATCATCCTATTTGGCGACTCGAGGTCAATGAAGTTATGAGCGCTACAAGAATCAATGAGTATTGTAAGAGGAAGCTTCTTGAAGTAACCCCTGACCTGCATTGTTTGTGGGGTGGTGACGCCGGATAAAGCATGGGGAGATATCTATGGTTGGTTATCCAGAGATGGGGGGTCAATAGGTGGCTCGTGAATGTCGACCTGATCATCGATTGTATCTGGAGCTTCTTCGCCAATTTTAGAGGCAGGCAGAGAATCCATATCCAAGAGATAGAGCTTTTGCTGAACACATTTATGTCCTTGAGTGAATTTCTCATCACAATTATAGCAAAGCCCTTTTTCTCTGTGTGCCTGCATCTCTATTTCAGACAAATGTTTGATAGGAGTTGGTTGAGGAACTGATGGGATGGGAGGTCGTTGAGAACCCATATTTCGGAAGGGAAAAAAAGTGGGTTTGGAGTGTTGTTGGGCTGTAACCCCAGGGCTTCCATCATTGTGTTGGGACAGAACATTTTAACCTCTGAGCGGATTTCATCCTTCAGACCACTGATAAAACAACTCCTGGAGAATTCATTAGACAATCCTTCTGTGTGATTGGCTAGTTTCTCAAATTCTTCCTGATACTCTCTCATAGTGCCAATTTGGCGAATTTTAGTGAGGACTCCTGTGAAGTCATCAAAAGCACTAGGACCAAATCGTTGCAAAAGGAGCTGGCAAAAATCTGGCCATTTTGGCTCTTCATGAGCCTTGAGGTACCAACGGTACCATTGAAGAGCTTCCTGTTCCAAATGAAATGATGCAAGTGTAAATTTGTTGACATCAAAAGTATTATGTAGATTGAAATATTGTTCTGCACGATAGATCCATCCAGTCGGATCAGTACCATTGAAGCAAGGAAAATCAAGCTTCGGACCACGGAAATTGATGGAAGAAGAGAACCCATTGTCTGATGAAGAATCGGACTTTCGTTTGTTGTTCATGGCTGAATGCTCAAGATGGAGGCTGAGAAATTTTTCATCCAAATCCTGGAGTTTGGTTTGGATGGCTGCAAGTGCTTCCTCCATGGTTTTTGCTCCTACGCAGGTCACAACCATAACCAAGAGTTTTTTTTAGTATTTTGTTTTTGGGGGGGAATGGGTAGAAAAACACAAACATAAGCTTATTTAGTAAAGGGAAATTTGGATTTGGGAAAAACTCTGATGGATAATTGCGGTTTGACTAGGTTTTGGACACTTTCGAATGGATAGGGAAACAAAAAACGAGGATTTCAGAAGTGGGGTGAAAGAATGAGAAAATTTGTCAGAGAGGGACAAAGAAGCAGAAATAGGGAATGAACACGGTGGAAAAATTTGGAGGCGAGTGGGTGAAAATTGAAGAAGTTATGGAAAACCCTAAAAATAGACAAATGTGAGATTTCTGGCTTTGGGAAGTACAATTTGGGATAGGGTCATCAGGAATGAAATATGCAGAATGGGATTGCAGGGGTGTCCGGGAAGTTTCAAGGGAAACATAGTTAAAACAAGGGATATATGGTGAAAAAGGGATCGAAAACAGATGGATCTGCAACACCGCATAAGTGATCGGCAACAGATGGATTTGAAACGACGCTGAATGGATCGAAAACGGCTGGATCTGTAACGACTTTCAGAATAGATCTGAAACAACGGGATCTAGAATGGCTTTCAGAATGGATCTGAAACGGTGCGGAAGTGATCGGCAACAGTTCAACTGAAAATAGATATACAGCCCAGGTATGTTCGACTTCCTAACAGTTCAGGGGTTTCACTCGGACACCAATGCTGTCTGACGTCTTATGTATTGGGGAAGTACCCGTCACTCCACGGATCAGGTAAAACTGATAACCGCTTTGCCACAAACGACAACTCTTGGTTTACCTCACGGGTGGGAACTAGTCAATCAGGTAGGGATCATTGCCCTTTTCACTGGCAGGTCCTCTCAATGGGCCAACTACTTTGGGGTTCCTGTGGTACTCCTCACAATGAGTTTTAGGGCTTATGCCCAAGTACTTCCCACAGTTAAGCGGAGAGGGATTATTCCCAGATCCGAACTTGCAACAGATGCGAAAAAAAAAATGTCTGAAATTCCACCCAACGAGCCCAAGAAAGTGCTCTAATACTAGATGTGAAGAACCTGCAATAATTAATTAATAAAAATGCACAAAATAGCAGAAATAATAGAACTCAGAATCGCTTTATTGATCGCATGCCACTTCGAGGGTGCAACCTCCTTTGAGCAAGCTCAATACAAATAACTTCACAGTACCTTCATTGGCCTGAACACACACTTATATACTAAGTCTATGCCCAATACTCTGGGTCAATACCATGGGATATATAATACTACATGACGACTTACAAAGCATATGCGTCCAATACTATGGGTCAATGCCATGGGCTAATACAAACTATGGATCAACAAATACTACGGGACGACTTACAAAGCATATGCATCCAACACCAATATACTAACAAAGTAAAGAGAAGGGTTGACATGGGTTCCTAACACTTTGACAATAATAACTATTGAGTTATTATTGGGAAGAGTTAGTCCTAAGCACCTATTGAATTTTTCAAGGTGGTAGATCTATCAACTTCTTCATTCACCAAAGCATCTTTTAGGTCCCTCATATCAACAAGCTCCATGATTTGACTTGCATTGTAGAAGGCATCAATACATTCTTCCACAATGACCTTATTGGGACTAGCTTCTTTCACATAGAATGTAGAGAGTTCAAGGATAACAGTTTAGAAACCTTTTGCAATCCTATTAATTTATTCCTCCTGCTTTGAAACTATCAAGACCATCACAAAAAAGGAAATCCAGGTTAATAGAGGACTAGAAAATTACCTCAAGAAATAGAGTGAGGATTTTAAATGCAAAAGAAGTTATGCACATATTTCCCTTTGTTGCACGACTTGATTGCGATAACTTCCTTTTCTTTTATATTGCATGTCCACCATTAAATGGGGAGATTTGTTTTTCTATATGCTTGGGTGTTTTTCATGTTTTGATATCACTTTCATTAACTCTGCAAATCAATGTATAAATAGTAGGAAAAATATTTAATCCAATGCATGAAAAGAAAATGTTTCAATGTTGATAAAAACAAGTGTGCCTTTAAGTTGGAGACTTGACTTTGTTGAAAAAGGATTGTCAGAAGATGTCATGATAGTGTCAGTGTGAAGATGAGGCATGATTTTTGGAATCGATCTATTATGAGTCTAGCATTTTAAACCTTTAACCAAAGTCATCAAAATGCAACCTTAGGACCACCTCAAAAAAATGACAAATAAGGCCCCCGATATGATGATTAGTCAAGAGGCAAATACAACTACAAAACTTAGGCTAAACTGTTTAAAATGGTGTCAAGGTTAATACAATTATGATGAGCAATTTATGTAGTCCCTACTGCTCTTCAAAGGGACTAATAAAACATTTATTTAATTTTTTTTTTTTATAAGAAACATATGACTACACTTTTATTTTAACAACATATAACTAAACAAGAGATGACCTAATCAAAGTTAAGGAGAAAAACTTAAAACTAATTATTAACTAGTTGTTTTTGAGTGCTCATGAATGCGTATTATCATTGTTCCTTTATCAATTTTGTTCTGTTTCATGAGAATACGTCCCCATGTTCCAACCTCTTTATCAAATCCACTACACTCTTATTAAATCAAATCTTGGACCTTCTACTAAAAATGAGAAAACTTTGCAAATTGTGGATAACCTAAGGGATCATGTAAACTAGATTCAAGTAGCACCAATCATAGTTTTGCTAAGAATCCCCCTAAGGTTGATTCTCCATAGGGGGTCAATCCCTCTGACAATTGAGAGTGCAGGTTAGTGTGTTCATTCCCTTAAATCTATATTCGAGTTTACATGTTCAAATATGAGAGAGAGGAAAGAAGAGGATAATTTGTTTTTCTTAGTTGTTTGAGATTCTTGAGTGTGATAATCCATTTCTTTATCATTGTGATAAAATATTCATACCTACACATATGTCAAAAAACACTCTTTCTTAAACACATTTGCATATGAAAGTCATGCAAGTCTATATATTCAAATTGTTTCAGTTAAAACAAATCATACTCCAATTAAAACCATTAAAAATATGATAACTAACAAGTATTTGGGAGTGGGGGTAGGAGGGAAAACAAAAACAATCTTATTGATTTAGAAATGAAACTGGGCCAAGAGAAATGATTACTTGATTTTGATATGTTTTTCCTCCTTCAAGGGATTTCATGGCCCTCTTCCCTTTTCCATGTTCCTTTACCCTTTAGAAATAATCCATGACTCCCAACTGTAAAGGGACTGCATGTTGCTGGAGACACCCAATTCCATGTCATTTGAATTCTCATCTCCCCCCAAAATATAATAATTTGGGCCTCCATTCACATGGTTTAAGTAGTTGGCTAAATAAATTTGAAGAAATGTGTCTGTGACCCAACAAGATTGAATAGGGGTTGTCCAAATGTAGCTGAGGTAAAAACTTGGACCAAACCATTCCCTTGTTGTAGGTTATGAGTTTCCATCATGTTGACCAAATGGGGGAAAATCGCTATTGGAACCCTTTGGCCAAGTAAACTCGATGATTTATAAATTGTATCCAACACTTTAGAAATAATCCATGACTCCCAACTGTAAAGGGCCTGCATGTTGTTGGAGACACACAATGCTATGTCATTAGAATTCTCATCTCCCCCCAAAATATAATAATATGGGCCTCCATTCACATGGTTTAAGTAGTTGGATAAATAAATTTGAAGAAATGTGTCTATGACCCAACAAGATCGAATAGGGGTTGTCCAAATGTTAGTTTTTCACAATTTAATTCAATATGATCTAGGATCTTATATGAGAGAACAACATGCACAGCATATCAAACATAAGAGACAAGAGACACAAAGCATTTCACCGGGGAAACAATAAAGGAGAAAACCCCGCAACTTCCTCAGAGATAGTATGAGCAATAATACAAAACCCCAAAACAAAGAGATGGTCTCCAACAACTTCCTCCTCCTCCACTTGTGCGAACTTGACTCTCTCTCACTTGTATGAATGAGTGAGTGAGTGAATGATCAAATATAGAGGATGCTTGTCTCTATTTATACTTTACTTTCACTTGCCTTTTAACCTAACTGGGTCGACTTCTCCTAAGAGAGTCTAATAACCCATTACAACTTAACTTTGGGCCGACCCCATTAGGGGAGTCTAATAACCCACTCAAATACAATAATAGCTTTCCCGATCGGAGGAATGAAACCTCTCCGTCAGAAGTACAATGACATATGAATACAATATAAAATACATTCTGAAGTTACAAATACATCAACACTCCCTCTTAACTAGGAAGGTATTCTCTTGACACAGTTCATCAGCACAAGTCTTCGTCACTGGATCATCATCAAAGCTGGATCATCATCGTCACTATTGCTGCTATCTTGACCATCAGTCTCCAATCTACTCGTCATAGGAAGTTCTACAGAGCCAACCCTTTTTCATGTTGGATGTAGGCCTAGCCTCCATGTAGGTATTCATCATCTCTGCGAGCAAGCCATCCAGTAGGTACATCTCAGGACTTATTATATGCCTCTGCAAAACCTGCAAGATCTCCCAGGACTGATTATATGCCTCTACAAAACCTAAAGGAGCATCCCAGGACTGATTATATGCCACTTGCAAAACCTGCAAGATCTCCCAGGATTGATTATATGCCACTGCAAAACTTGAAGGAGCATCCCAGGACTGATTATATGCCACATGCAAAACCTATAAGATCTCCCAGTACTGATTATATGCTACTGCAAAACTTGAAGGAGAATCCCAGGACTGATTATATGCCTATGCAAAACCTGTGTACCCTACTGTCACCTCATCATCTTTAGATCATCTCATCGTCAACGGAGCACAACCCAAATGCACATAACACAACAATTACACTCATCGACATGGGAGTACCAACCTACCACCATCCGTGAAAGGCTCAACAATTACATCAATGACCATGGGAGGACGAACCTACCACCATGTTGGAAAAGCTTCAGCAATTACATCAATGACCATGGGAGGACGAACCTACCACCATGTCGAAAAAACATGGCAATTACATCAGTGACCATGGGAGGACGAACCTACCACCATGTCGGAAAATCCATACAATTACATCAACGACCATTGGAGGACGAACCTACCACCATGTCGAAAATGCCCATGTGCATCTGCGTCTTCTGGAGTCATCACTTCCCCTTGGAAGGAACCTTGATCTAAAGTACACCATGCTTCTCTCTGAATTATTCAAACTTCACTCTGGACAGTGGCTTGGTCAATACATCGGTTATCTGCTCGTCCGTCGCAACATACTGGAGCTTCACTGCTCCTCTCTGCACCATATCCCTGATATAGTGGTACTTGATCTCAATGTACTTCGACTTGTCATGGAACACTGGGTTCTCAAACAACTTCACACAACTCTGGTTGTCGCAATGTATACAAGCCGCGTCCAATTGGAGATCAAACAAATCAGACAGTATCTTCCTTAGCCACACTGCCTCACAACTAGCCGAACAAGCTGCGACATACTCTGCTTTGGCTGTACTCAGTGCCACGCAGGACTTGTTCCTGCTAAACCAAGAGATCGCACCTGATACCATACTGAAGCAACACCCTGAAGTGCTCTTCCTATCAATGGAACTGCCTGCCCAATCCGAATCAACATAACCCTCCAGGTTAATCTTCTGATTTGTATCATACTTGAGCCCATAATCCATTGTACCCTTCAGGTACCTCAGAATATGCTTTGCAGCAATCAAGTGAACATGTCTCGGATCCGTCAAGAACTGGATCAATGTGTTCACAGCAAATCAAATATATGGTCTCGTATTCGTTAGGTACATCAAAGACCCAATCATCTGACGATACATCATGGTATCAACCGACTCTGATGAAGCATCACACAATAACTTCAAGTTCGATGCCATAGGTGTGGCCATGGCCTTGTAGTCCATCATCCCAAACCTCTTCAGGATCTCTACTGCATACTTCCCTTGTCCAAGGAAGATTCCATCCGCACTCTGCCACACCTCCATGCCTATAAAATAGTGCATCATACCCAAGTCCTTCATCTCGAACTCGGCAACAAGCTTCCTCTTCATGTCAGCAATTAACCCATCCTCACCTATCACAAACAAGTCATCTACATACAGTAGGAGTATCACTGGGTTCCCTTCCTCAACCTTGTAGTAAAGGTTGGAATCCACTTTACTCTTGGTAAATCCCAAACTAGTCAGGAAGCTGTTTATCCTGTCGTACCACGTCTTGGGTGCCTGTTTCAACCCGTACAAGGATTTCTTCGATTTGCACACATGAGTCTCCCTTTCATGTGTCTCAAACTTGAGTGGTTGCTCCACATATAATTCCTCTTCCACTACACCATTCAAGAACGCTGTCTTGACATCCATCCGGTGCATCTTCCATTTCATTACTGCAGCCAAAGCAAGAAATGTTCTAATGGAAGTGTATCTAGCTACAAGTGCAAATGTCTCCTCATAGTCTATCCCTTCTTTCTGGGAGAATCCAAGTGCCACAAATCTTGCCTTGTATTTCTCTATGCTGCCATCTGCAGCATGCTTGATCTTGCAGATCCACTTGGAAGTCACCATAGACTTCCCTTTTGGTCTCATGACCACATCCCAGACATCATTCTTCAATATCGACCAGTACTCCTCGATCATGGCATCCTTCCATTCCTTTCTTTATGTCGCTTCTTCATAGTTGGCAGGTTCCTTTACAATGATGTCACATAGCAGGGCTACATAACTGGTGTATGGCCTCGGTTTCTTGCTTTCTCTGTGCATTCCTTCTGAAGCACCATACCTTTCTACATCTTGAATTACCTCTCGTAGCCATGCTGGTTTCCTATTATAGGAATTCTTCTCATGAGGTGGATCTACAGGTTCCTGTGGATCTTTTATCTCACGGTCTTCTTCTGGATTTAATTCATTCATTGTTGTATCTCGGATCCTGGGTTCTTCTGGTTTTTCAATGTCTTCAATAGGTAGCTTTCTGGATTTGTTGTATGCCGAGTCTTCGTCAAATGTTACATCCTTGCTGATGTCAATCTTCTTGAATCTTGGGAAATATATTATGTAATCCTTCGAGTTTTCACTATATCCCACAAATATACTCTTCTTTCCTGAAGGATCTAACTTCGTCCTCTTCTATTTCAGAATGTGTATGTACACTGGACGACCAAATATTCTGAGATGGCTGACTTCTAGTTTCTCACCGGAGAAGACTTCTTTTGGTGTCTTGTTGTCAAGCACTCTATGTGGAGTACGATTTTGTACATACACAACTGTCTTTGCAACTTCTGCCCATAGATGCATAGGAATATCCTGGTCATGAAGCATTGCCCTTGCTGCTTCCATAATTGTTCTATTCTTCCTTTCTGCAACTCCATTCTGTTGTGGATTATATGGAGTGGTCAACTCCCTCTTAATCCCTGAATATCTGCATAATTTCTTGAAGTATTCTGATGTGAACTCTTCGCCATTGTCTGGCCGAAAAGTCTTGATTCTCTTCTCTGTGTGGTTCTTGATCAAGGATTTGAATTCCTTGAACTTACTGAATACTTCATCTTTTCCCTTCAAGAAATATATCCATGCCTTCCTAGAAAAATCATCAATGAAAGAAACATAATATACATACCCACTCAAGGAACTGAATGACATCAGACCACATACATTGGAGTGGATGATTTCCAAGATTCTTTGCCTTGATTTCGCTACTTGGAAATGTCTTCTTTGTGTTATTTCCTTCCGCACATCCTTTGCAAACGCCTTCATGCTTTGCCTGTATATTTGGAAGACTTTCAACAACTTTTCTTGCAAGAGATAGTGCTCTATAGTGCACATGTGCAAGCCTTCTATGCCATAGTTCACTTGGCTCCATGTATTCATGGACCAAGGCTTATTCTGGTTGGCTCTTCAGTTTGTATAATCCTCCCTCTTGCTCTCCAATCACTACTGCATCATCTATAGTATTTCCTTTAGGCCACATAAGAACTTGGCTATCTACAAATGCAACCCTCATACCTTTTGCATCCAATGCAGATATGGAGAGAAGGTTCTTCTTTAGTCCTGGTACAGATAGAACATCTTTCATCTTCATAGACTTTCCAGAGTCTAGCTTATAAGAGGCTTCACCACTTCCTTTTATAGGGTACTGGTAGTCATCCCCAAGTTTCAATTTATGGGGTGACTCATGTTCAGATAGGTTCATAAAGGATTCCTTGAATCTCATCATATGCTTGGAAGCCCCACTATCTATAAGCCAATCATTGCTACCATGTGTAACAGTTCCTGTGAGGGAAGAAATCAAAACATACTCTTCATTGCTTGAAGAATCTTCACTTTCTTATCTAGTCCTCTTCCTGGGAGGTTCATCATCCTTTGCATTGTGAGCATGATGTCTTCTCTTGGTGTTCTTCCTCTTGTGGGAGCTTCTTTTGTTCCTGGGACAATCTCTGGAATAGTGTCCCTTCTCATCACAAGTATAACATTGAACGTGAGAAATATCTCTCATAGATCCTCCAAAGTTCTCTCTCCGATTCTGGTGGTAGTGTTTACCCTTCTTGTGATGAGGATTCTCCTCTTGTTATTATTCTTCCTGGTGTGTGTTGTGAGAGCCTATTCTTCATTACCCATCTTTTCTTCTCGAGCTACAATTCGAGCTTCTTCCTGTGAGCACTCCTCCCACAGCCTACTGAATGTGATGAGCTTCTTCCTAGCACAAATTCCTTGAATGAAGGAATCACATGACCTAGGGAGACCATTCAAAGTGGTCATCACTATTTCTTCATTCTCTATATCTTCTCCCACAGCTTCAAGTTGTTCTTTTATCTAGGAGACCCTTGAAAAGTAGGACTGCATGGTCTCTGCATTTTGAATCTTTGCATTCTTCAATTGGTTTCGCAATGTCATCTTCCGATTTATATTCTTTCCTTCAAATAGCTTGGTTAATGAATCAAACATCTCCTTGGGTGTCTTTAGAGATGACACATGTGGTATGAGATGGTCCTTGATAGAATCTGCAATGATCCTCTTGGACTTGATCAAGTTCTTCTTATGTAAGGCCTTAGCCTCATCTCCCTCTGGAACTGGAACCTCTTCACTTATGTAGGAGTCCAATTCATTCTCTTCTAGGATTAACCCAATCCTATACTTCCATGCTCAGAAGTTATCAACCCCTTCAAGCTTATCCTCAAGTTTGGTGTGGTGAGACATCTTTAATGAGAAACTCAAATGGAAATAAAAGATTTAGGTCTTACCACTTGATTTGTTGAAATTGGATCTGGAGCTGGCTAGGGTTTGACAGAGAAACCCTAAAAATACAAACTTGGAATTTCAAACTTTTGTCTGGACAAGAAGATGTAATTGACTGAGGCGAGCAAGCTAGTGTGCTTAGATTTTGAAAACTCCAAAAATTGACCCCTCAAAAGTGACTTGCGAATTTCAAATCTCCAACTTCTGTCAAATTCTGGTTTTCTAGTCCAAAAGTCAAATTAGGGTTTGACTTTCCTGGAGATTCACCCAACCAAAAAGTTCGATCTTGGTCTCTAAATTTCGATTTTGCTGAGGAGATCAATCCTATGCTGAGAGCACTCCAAAATTCCACTTCTGTCAGAAGCCGTAATTTCCCGCAGCAGTGACAAGCCAAAAAGTGAAAATGCTCGGAATCAAATTCTGTTTTGACAAAAAGATGCGCCTTCCTTAGGAGAGTTAGCCTAGCCTCCTGCCCTTGATGATATGTGGAAAGAGACCCAAAAATTAAGAAGCCCTAGCTTCCGCAGCTGCACAGTGTCTTCTTCTCATGTTAGCTCTAATACCATGTTAGTTTTTCACAATTTAATTCAATATGATCTAGGATCTTATTTGAGAGAATAACATGCACATCATATCAAACATAAGAGAAGAGAGACACAAAGCATTTCACCGGGGAAACCATAAAAGGAGAAAACCTCGCAACTTCCTCAAAGATAAAATGAGCAATAATACAAAACCCCAAAACAAAGAGATGGTCTCCAACAGCTTCCTCCTCCTCCACTTCTGCAAACTTGTCTCTCTCTCACTTGTACGAATGAGTGAGTGAGTGAATGATAAAATAGAGAGGATGCTCCTCTTTATTTATACTTTACTTTCACTTGCCTTTTACCCTAACTGGGCCGACTTCTCCTAGGAGAGTCTAATAACCCATTGCAACTTAACTCTGGGCCGATCCCACCAGGGGAGTCTAATAACCCACTCAAATACAATAATAGCTTTCTCGATCGGAGGAATGAAACCTCTCCGTCGGAAGTACAATGACATATGAATACAACATAAAATATACAAGTGAAATACATTCCGAAGTTACAAATACATCAACACCAAATGTAGCTGAGGTAAAAACTTGGACCAAACATTGATGTGGATCATCAATGTATAGTGAGTCATTATCCTCATAGCAACATAAGGTGTCTAGTATGGTCATATAAGATTGCTTGTTAGCTTATAATGCAAGAGTGCCATGATTAGGAGATGAACCAAATGTATGAAATGGATGACAATGGGTTGTGGAAGAACACAATTTGGAATATTGGCCATAAAAAGTCCTTCCATGAAGGTATTTGGTAAGTAGCCTTCTTCAGTTGTACTCACTAGCATATTAAAATAATCAATGTCCAATTCTCCCAGGCCATAATGACACATGGAAACTGTGTTGATGCACGATCATGAGTATCTTTCACGACACTTTAGTTGCCACATAAAACTAAAAAATAGTAAATATTTGACTTTGAGAGACAATGTGATATACCTACACAATGAATTTTATGATAGTATACAAATTTAAGATATAAGAAATCAAATAAGATTTCATAATACATAATTTTTATTTATGGAAAATATGTGTAATTGTTTAAAAATTGAGTTTGTCTAAAAGTGGATTTTAAAAATTTCAACACAATAGAAACGGTATTTGTTTATTCCCACATAACACTATACAAAGTAATTGATAGGATTTATTTATAATTTTTTTTAGAGTTGTAAAGGATAGTTGATGCTAGTGCAAGACTACTTTTCCATAATCATTCGAGATTTTATTTTATATATTTTTTATAAAATATTAAAGTCAGTAAGTCCATAAAAAATTATAACAAAAACAATAGGGAATTGTATTTTGGAATCATGATATGTATCACTAGGAAATTAAAAAGTAAGGGAAAACAACCATATTTTTAGGAAAACATTATAGATTTAGAATTTGTAGAAGGTAATATACAAACTTGTTCAATTTCATAAAATTTTACTATCTTCTTTATAGATAAAAGTGTGATCAAAATTGGGCATCTTGACAGACCTCCAAATATAAATGAGTGGGCATGTTATTTTTAGTCGTAGATGTTAGGTTCATTAGTCCGAAGCTAATTCTGAACCAATCCCATTGGCTACAAGGGTTAGAATATTTTTAATTTGAATACATTATCCCACCCAAATTTTGCATTTTAAATTATGCATATGTGTTTTATGGACCCTAAACTGTATGCATGATAATCTCATTCTAGCCATAACCAAGCCACCTAGACGGACGAATACTTATTTTGGTTCATTTGGATCCTATAGTGGGTCCATAATGAAATAAACATTTGATTGAATACTTTTATAGGCTCAATAACTACCTTTAAAATTCCATGAAACCTTTTTGTGAGGGCTCATGGGATTGATATGTGTTTATGGTCCACAATACCTCCTAATGATGCTCATATTCTCAATGGGAGGCCATAGATTTCCTACATAGGTCACATGTGGTAATTTGAGGCCTCATCCAAGGCCCTTGAGCATGAGGATCGTTATTTAGGTCAATAGGTAATTGATTTCATCCCACAATCATTATCAATGCCTTGATATGTGTTAATGACACACAATACCTCCCAATGATGGCCATATTGTCGATGGGAGTTTATAGATCCCCTCTAGAGGTCATGTGTGCTATTTTGAGGCCTCATCCCTAGCTAATGAGACCAAGGATCATTATTAAAGGCCGTACGCCCTATATCTCATCCCCCAACCATTATCATGGCCTTGATACATGCATGTAGTGCATATTTCCTCCAAATGGTGCTCTTATTATTAAAGAGAGGCTATATATTTTCTCCAGAGGTCATGCGTAGTATTGAGGCCTTTTCCATGGCCCTTGAGCTTGAGTATCATTACTCAAGGCCATAGTCTCTTGATTTCATTCCCCAATCACTTTCATGGCCTTGATACATGTTTGTGACCTCCTCACAATGCTCATATTCTCAATGGGAGTCCAAATATTCCCTGTAGATGTTGTATGTATTAGTTTGGGGTGTCATCCACAGACCTTAAGATCGAGAATGATTATGTATGGCCATAGGCCCTTGATTTCATCCCCAAACCATTGCCATGTCCCTAATACATGTTTGTTGTACACAATTCCTCCTAACAAAATTCATATTATCAATGGGGGGCCATCAATCCCCTCTAGAAGTCATGTGTGGTAGTTTGAGGCATTTTCCATGGCCCTTGAGCCCAAGGATCATTATTAAGGGCCATAGGACATGATTTCATTCCCTAACCATTATCATGATCTTGATGTCATGTTTGTGGTGCATAATACCTCCTAACAATACTCATATTCTCAATGAGAGTCCAAAGATCTCCTACATAGGTCATGAGAAGTAGTTTGAGGACTCATCCATGGTCTTTAAGCCCAAGAATAATTATTCAATGTCATAGGAATTTCATTTCATCCCCTAATATCATGGCCCTAATATGTGTTTATGGTGTAGAATGCCTCCTAATGATGCTCATATTCTTGCTACGTGTTTATGGTACACAATACATACTAATGATACTCATATTCTCAATGGGAGGTCAAAGATACCCCTATGAGGTCATGTGTGGTATTTTGAGGCCTTGTCTATGGTATTTGGCCTTGTCTATGGTATTTGATCCCAAGGAACATTATTCAGAGCAATAAGCCCTTGATTTAATCCTCCGAGCATTGTCATGGCCCTTATACATGTTTATGGTGTACAATACCTCTTGATGATATTCATATTCTCAATTAGAGTCCAAATACCCCTTCTAAAGGTAATGCACGGTAGTTTGAGGCCTTGTCCATGGCCCTTGGTCCCAATGATAATTATCTAGGGCCATAGACCCTTGATTTCAACCCCCAACATTTTCCATATCCCTAATATATGTTTATGGTGCACAATACCTCCTAATGATGCTCGTTTTCTCATTGAGAGGACAATTATTCCCAACAGATGTCATATGTGGTAGTTTGATGTCTAGTCCACGTCCCTTGAGGTCAAGTATCATTATTCATGGCCATAGGCCCTTGATTTCATCTCTCAACCATTGGCGTGGACCTAATACATGTTTATGGTGCACAATATCTCCTAGTAACATGGGAGGCCAAAGATCCCTTGCATAGGTCATGAGTGGTGGTTTGAGGCATTGTCCATGGCCCTTAAGCCCAATTATCATTATTCAGGGCCTTGGGCTCTTGAATTTAAAGCCCTTCATGAATGGACATGTTTATTAAAAAATACACAACATATTTATTAATTAAATAATTAATTCTCTTTTTTTATTTCACTTTTCGAAATACCATGGGGTTCCAACCGTTTCCAAATATAATGGAATTTCCCTTTGAAAATACCACAAGCTTTCAACCATTTCCAAATATCATGGAATTCCAAATCCATGAGTTTGAAACCACCTATTCACATTTTACTTTTCAACACCCCTTTTCCAATATACTTGTAAACCCATATATAAATCAATCTAGAAATGATCCCGCCTTGCTTGCAAATGCCTTAACATAACATTAATAACATGTTCAATGTAATGCCTTAATATGACATCAATGACAACATTAATCCTTTGACATCAATGATAATAATTCCAAAAGGAATCCCATTACAAATCGGGGTTGCTTACTAAAGGCCAAGAACACCTATCCAAGCAATAGGTTTGGTTGTAATAACCTTTTGCTCTACCCATTCAATGTCATATGACATGTTTACTTATGTTTTTTTTTCTACTTCTTACATTATGGATGATCATAACTATTTAATTAGTCAATAGACATTATTTTCATAATTTTCTCGAAATATTAAAAGAAAAACTTATTAAATAAGATAAAATCAAACTGTAAAAAATTTCACATCCATAATTTTTTCGGTTAAAACAATAAGAGAAGTTCCACTTAATTACTTTTAAGGAAATATTAATAAAAAATTATTAAATAAGATAAAATCAAACTATAAAAAATTTCACATCCCTAAGTAAAACAAAAAGAGAAGGGTCACTTTGTTACTTTTAATGATGCACAACAATAGCCTTTTCTTCTATAAAAATCCATATTATAGTTGGATTTGAAATATATTTTATTTAATATATAAAGAAAATAAAAACATTTAAATATTGTGACCGGTTAAATGGGGTTTATTTCTCCCATATATATATATATATATATATATTGTTTCAATAGAAAAAGTTGCAACTTGTTATTTTCAGCATGAAAATCAAAGTTACATAGTTTGTGCAAAATAATAAGTACCATCAGGTTTATGCCCACCTTCAAGAGGAATACACAAAATAGAAGTACCACTGAAAACCAATACCGGCAAAACCCAAATAGAAACAAGAAGTACAACGATAACACGATCCTCAAAATAGACTAACAAATTGGATCAAGATATATCTAGTAGCAGAAAACAAGGAAAGAGAGCTAGATAGCCCACAGCAAACCTTGATCCACCAGCACGTTATCACATAACTCCTCAAAAGAGATAAAAACATCCATATCACAGATTGCGTCCTTAGATAACCTGTCATCATCCCGGTTTGCCTCTCTATAAATGTGCCGAAACAAAATGCGATAAAAGGAGTTTATTAGAGTCCTCACATTCACCAGCCATGAATTTAATAGAATGGCATTGATGTCGTGAAACCCTTACGCCCAATTAATTATGACTTGAGAGTCACCAAAAACTATCAAGGTGATAATACCTCTTTTCGAGGCAAACCAAAGAAGACTCCTAAGCGCCAAAATATCAGCCATCGTGTTACTTCCCGAACCAGCTGCCATATTCAAACATATTTTATGATTTTGTTTTTTATAGATCACCCCACCCGTGACACATTTACCACACTTGGCGGAACCATCAAAGAAGCCATAAGGTGTATCATCCTCCAAAGTAGGGAGATTGACCACACTGTTCTTAGTTTTCACCACAGGGACTAGAAACTCATGCCAGATTCGAATAATCATCCTATAGGTAGAAAATATGTAGGGAACAATATCTTCAAATAATAGTTTATTCCGCACCTTCCAAATGATCCAAATCATAACTAAGGGAAGGCTCTTGAACTTGACATCCCTGTGGCACCAAATCTAGAGGAAATCGCTTAAAGTGAGTCCATTCCACTCATCATAAAAAGACAATTAGACCTGTAATTATTTCCAAGCTTTACGAAGAAAAGTGCAATGTATGAAAAGATGAGAGACATCTTCCCCTGCGCACTTATAGAGAAAACAAATATTAGGCCCTTGAAAGCCCCTCCTCTGCAAGTTTGGCCACGAAAGAATCTTATCCAGAAGACACAACCATAAAAAACATTTTACCTTTGGAGGAATTCTCCACGTCCATACTTTCTTATGCCACCAATGGCTCTCAGGCAAGGTCTATTGATGAAGAATAACGTTGTAGACGTTCTTAACTGTAAGAAGACCATTTGAGGTCTCAACATCCCAAACTAAAGCATCATGTTGATCTGAAGGTGTTATCCCCGCAAACTTAATGATTTCAATATAATGATTCCAACAAGATGCCATATGGCTGGGAAGGTCCAATTCTTGTGCAGATAACCAGTGGGTGGTGGTAGAGTCGTCTCCATAATGAAAATACTGAGATAGAACCACAACCTGCCTATGGTGTAATGCTTCCATGATATCTGGAGGAAGTTTGAATGAATCGGCTAAACCCACGATAGGGTCGATACCAATAAAAACCTTAGTACCCTTTCCAACTTTCCAACAGAGTGAAGAACCAATGAGATGAAAAGTCCTGATAAGGCCACGCCACATAGTAGAAGCATTGCGAAAATCCAAATGAGGCTTCTTGAGCCACTAAGTAATCATGAAGGTCTTAAGATATTTGATTCTAATGACCAAGCTCCATAGACTGTCATCGGTTAAAGATCGCCACAAACTTTTGGTTAACATAGGCAAATTGAAAGAATCTAACTGTAACAAGCCCCATGTGCCCAAATTTTTTGGCAATGACAAACTCTACTAGTTGGAGAGGTGGAATTTCTTCAATTGTGGTTTACCATACCAAATGAAATGGAACATTTTACCATGAATGGATTTCAACACAGAGTTAGGGATCTTCATCATACCAAACCAGTATACAGGCAAGATTTGAATCACATATTGGGCCAAGAGAAGATGACCTCCTAAGGAAAGCCAACGATAACCCCAACAATTAATTCTCCTTTCAATTCTTTGGATGAGCCAATTCCAAATGGTAGTTATTGGGTTTAATGTCAAACCCAAGGTATTTGAAACCTACATCAACATGTTCAAACACAAAGGGGAATAAAATCCCAAGGATTTCCAAACAATCCTCATCATAACAGTTGTAAAGAAAACAAGATTTAGAGGGAGTAATGGCCATACTCGAGGCCAGGTAGAAGGTATCCAAAAGACCCTTTAAAGTTTCCCACTCACTTAAGGGAGCATAGCCAAATATCACCACATCATCGACAAATAATAAATGCGAAATAGAAAGTGCTATGGAGATATTGATACCTTTACTTTTTCCCTTTAACTTTGCATAATTTATAAGTCTACTCAGACCTTCTATGACAAGAATGAACAAATAAGGTGAAGGAGGGAACCCATGTTGGATGCCCCGACTGCTGGAGAAAAAATGAGTGGGAGAGCCATTAATTAGTACCACAAAATTAGATGAGGAGATGCAAGACATGATCTAATTAGTAAACTCCACAGGTAAACCAATCTATAGCAGGAGTAGTCTCAGAAAAGACCAATCGACTTGGTCATATGCCTTGATCAAATCCATCTTTAAGATGAAGGCTTGTAAATCATCGACTTTAACCAAGTGCAAACACTCCTGTGCAACCCTGACGACATTTATAATTTTCCTGTTATCGAGAAAACCAAATTGTTTGGGAGTGATGCACTTAGCGAACGTAGCTTTGATTTTTTAATGCTACAATTTTAGAGATCACTTTATACAAAATATTGCATTATTAATGAGATGGGCCAGAAGCCATTAAAATCGGTAGGCTTATCCTTCTTAGGCATTAGGGTGAGTTAAGTCGAATTGAGGTTCCAAGGGATAAAGGATTTAGTACGTGATTCCTCAAATGCTTGAAGTAAGTCCTGGACCAACAAATAAAAAAATGGAGGAAAAACTCCACCACCTAGCCATCAGGGCTTGGGATTTTATCCTTCACAAAACACTTCAGTACAACTTTAATTTCATCAAGGGTCATAACCCTGCCTATATGTTCACCCTCTTCTGAGGTGAAGAACTTAGGATAAATATTAATGATATCAAGTTGAGCTTCCAGGTTCCTTACCGGTTCCTGCAAATAGATCGAGTGAAAGTGAGAAGTTGGAGAGGTATCCTTTCTAATACCACCATTAATATCCTTAATATCCAAAAATGAGTTGATAATTATCCTATTTTTTGCGTATCTATGAAATTTTTTTAGTATTCTGGTCTCCTCTAGCAACCCAAATCACCAGAATTTTGAGGCACCAAGTGTACTCCATTTGATTGAGTAAGTTGGCTTTTTGTTTTTCCAAAAGAAGTACATACTCTTTTTTTTGCTATGAGAATTAATCCTCCCCCACCGAGACATGGAGATCTCTGAGCTTATCCTCAATCACACATAAATCCTCAGTAATCTGCATTTTCTCGTTCTTATCCTAGATTATAGATTCATACCACAAAATGTTCAATTTATTCATTAGTAATTGCAAAGGAGAGTGATGTTCAAGGTGTGATAAATCATTCCAAGTCCTGTTAATCAAAGCACATAAATCATTGTCTTCCAACCATGTACTATTGAATTTAAAAGGATAACAGTGTTTGACAACTTCAAAGTCTAGCTCAAGAAAAATGGCCTTATGGTCTGACACGCCCGAATGCTCGCCCCAGGAGAAATACCGACCCACTGCCTCGACCAGTTCTTCTTGAATAAAGAAAAGGTCCAGATGCTTTGCCACACCCAAACCACCCACTCATACATTATTCCAGGTAGGGACTAAGGCCGATGGAATAATATCAATAAGACCCAAAATCTCAAAATTCTCTTTGAAGTAGGCCGCAAGGGGATCGTTACAACAATTAGAACCCCATACCTCGTTTGCAAACATCATGAAATTGAGATCTCCTCCCAATATTAAGTGCGGGGATCTGATGAAGTTTAAGGAAAATACACGGTCCCAAAAGCTCGCATAATTCTTGTAAGGTCCGTATACATTGAGGATACAAAGATCATGGTCCAAACCCATGATCCATTCTTCTAACACAATACCTGCACATGTCATATATGCCGAGAAGTTGGGCACATTAGGGTTCTAGGTCATTAATAGACTGCCAGAATGACCAATCAAATCAACTCCACATCATTTCCATTCCGTCTTTAACTTAAGAAAAAAATCACATGAAAAGGTTTCGTAGTGCATCGTCTCCTAAAAGAGAATAACATCAGGTTTGTAGAGATCCAACAGTCTTCTTAAGGCATATTTTTGGGGAAAACTGCCTAACCCCCTAATATTAAAGGACATAATAATAATTGGTAAAACATGTCGGGACCTTCACTTACTCTAAGTGACCCATCAGGAGACTCAAATTTTAGGATTGAGGAGATAGATTTAATGCGGGATAGCTTAGGGTTTACCCATTTGTCATTAGAACCCAAGTTAGGGCCATCGGGTTTTATAGGTATTCCATTTTTCTTCCTTGTAGTCACATTGGAAAAATGGATAGATCCAAAGTAATCTTTAGTAGAGGGGGCACCCGTGGCTCCTCCAAAAATAGGAATGGGGATTTTATCGGGGGAAGGAGCGAGAGTAGGGGACCCAGTTAAAACACATTCATATCCATCGACCAGAATGGAACACACCTTGAAGATATGAGAGGGGGAAGGATGAGAATTAGGTAAATTTCCAGTAGAGATTATAGGCAGCGTACCAACCTACGCAATAGGAAAGGAAGAGATGTGAATCCCCAATTGTTCAGGCCTATCCCCCCACCCTTAATAGACTGGAGAGCGATAGGGGATACCAATAGAGTAGGAATATCAGGCCCAACTGAAACACCCTCAAGAGAAGGTAGACCAGATACTATCGGAGGAACAATACCATTAGGATGCGGGGAGATAATAGGAGTAAGGGGGACGAAGAAATATCATCCCCAATGTGCATCTTAGCCAGAATTTCATCAATAGATAAGGATTTTAAAAGAAGTGGTAAGAAGGTCCGAAACTTACTCATGAAAAACCACACCAACTCGCTATCTAGAGGGATAGGGAAAGATATGGACTGATCCAAGTCATTGGTTTCTAAATCCTTCTCAGAACCTTTGCCCGAAGCCGAGGAAAGGGACTTACAATCTTGGTTAAAATGACCCATACGATGGCACTTGAAGCACCTGAAGGGAATCCTCCAGTAGTCAAGTTTTTGAAGGAAAAATCCATGTTCCCAGTGGACCTCAACTTCTTCTAGTAAACCTTCCGAAGAGTCAATTTCTACTAAGAACTTGAGGCACTTTCTGTCCGAGATTAAGAGAGTACTCTCCTCCATCAAAATAAAGTGGTCATTAGAATTAGCAATATCCATGACGGCCTAGAAACTACAACAGAATAGAGGAATCCCTGAAAGAAGGACCCAAAGATGCCTCATATGGAGTTTCTCTTTCCATGGGTCAAAAGCAGAGTGCCACCGTATCAGAACAAGGGAGCCACTACCTATCACCAAGAACCTAGACATGATGAGCTGTAGAGATTCCTCTGAGGGGAACTGAAAAAAGACCCATCCATTTACAAGCATAATCACCTGTGGTACATGGTTAATTAAGGGTTTCCAGCAATTGGTAATCCATTCAAGAATTTTTTATCAGTTAAGCTTGGCATACTCAAATTTTCCAACAAGCGCCCAGGAAGATAGGTTAAGTACCATATCCATTGTCACGTCTTTATCAAGAGTTCAAAGAGCTTTGTCATTGTGTATTTTTTCAGTCTTAAAACTTCTTCTCTGCTTAGCCCTTTTGGGCCTGATAAAGTAGAATACCTATTCCCATCCACACACAGATTTGGTCCTACATGTGCGGACCCGCAGCCAAGAGGAGAACCATTTGGAACATCCTCAATAGAGAATATTCTTAGTTGAGATCTGAGTGAAGCTTTGTGAGGAGAGTAAAAGACCACCGATGCATTAGGGTTAACCCGCACTCGTTGAGTCAGTAAAGGAGAAGTACGATCAAGGGAGGAGCCTGTGACTGCCTCCAAGGAGTGACATGTATTCAAAGAGTGAGAACACGACATTGAACGCAAAATGACAACCGGGCCCAATCATGAAAGCCACAAGTGATCACGTGAAGACCCGAAAAATAGAAAAAGGTAAAGAAAACCTGCAAATACAGTTTGGAGCTAACAAATTGGTAACCGAGAAAACTAAAAATCGATAATGCAGAGAAAAGATAAAACACTTCCCACTTTTTTTACTTGGTTGGTAATAAGCCATCCAAGATGGACGACAGACTCCAAGTCTGCAGTAAGGATTTTCAGCCACCTAACCAAGGTTAGTGATCCATCCAAACCCTAGTAGAGCCATTGTTTTATTGGAGTTTCCATGCATCCCTTGGTTACATATTCATATATATTCATATGCATCCCTTGGTTCCATATTCATATATTCATATTCATAGATGTGGATATGAGTATTTGTATATATATAATGCATACAAATACAAATATTCATATCCACATCTATAAATAATACCACTAAGTGAGAACTAAAATTTATTTTTTCAACCCAATAGGTTGGAAACTCGAAAGAATTGGGTGGTGCTCACAAGATCATTCGAATAAATATGAAAGAGGAAACTAGAGCACATGAGAACATGAACTTGGCTAGGGAGAGGGAGTGGGATTCCACGTCAATATCTTCTAGATTTCGCTCATTTGTAGAGGAGCTTGAAGAGCGACAACTTGAGAAATTGGGCAGGGATCAAGAGCGATATTCCACATGGATATATACTAGATTTCGGTCACTTGAAAATGAGGTTGAAGCATGACTGATGGAGCTTGAAGAACGACAGATTGAGAACTTGGCCATGGAGCGAGAGCGATATTGTAATATCCCGATTTTGAATCCATTGCGTTAAAATGTAAATGATGTAATATTGTTATAAAATCACGGTGAGAAGCTCAAGGCCAAGGCCCTCCATCGAATGCATATGGGTTGCGTGCTAGCTAGACACAATGGAATTGCAAATATCATGTAAATGTGCATTTTAATAAAATACCCACAACTAGCTATCCAATGCAACAAGAGATGGGGGCATGATTTTTACAAGGAATTGGGAGGGAAATATTCAAACCCTTCGAGCCAATGAAGTCAAGCCAAGTGTCAATGAGAGAACCCATAAACCCTTAACTACCCATGTTGACCTTTGTACCCAATCATTTATTTCTTCAAAGAGTTGGTTGAGGTAGTTAATGCCTTGGGGAATGGAGAGGTATGGCTGTCCAAATTCGAGTATGGGAAAGCCATCGGTTTTGGAGAAACATGTTTGGATTCCTAGGAAAGAAAAGGGCCATGAATTTGCTCCCCAAGCCATTCTTGATCCATTAGTTTTACCTCTCTCATGTTTTGGGAGCTACCTGGGCATTTTCCCTCCACGTTTTTCTGGTTTTTCCTTGTTTTCTAGTTGGGAGAATGGCGTTTTTATGTTGTGGAGCTGCTAGGAGGAATGGATCTTGATTTTGGGTTTCATTGACACCGTTTTTCCATTTGGAATGCTCATAACCTGTGGGAGAAATCGGTTTTGCTCCCTGTGGTCGAATTTCCCCCTTCCATAGTTCGTTTTGGGTGAGCCACGAATTGGGAGAGCCAATGGGAACCATGTTTTGCAAATCCCTTTGTAAAATCGTTTATCCATGCCCAACCATTGTTTTTTCTGTGTGTAGAAAGATTATGTTGGGGGTATGGGTTATGGGTATCCATTGCCTTGGTTGATCTTGAGTGCAAGTATCCATAAATGAAGAAGGTTCAGATTTAGCCTGATAAACCCAGCTATGGACTGGATTGGCTTAGATGTGATGTTTGCTTGGGCTGTGTTGAGCTTGAGAGTCCCCTTTTCCTTGTATAAATAATTCCCAGCTCGAGGGTGGAAACTATGCTTAGATATTAATGAGCAGAGTTGGCCTATGGTTGGGTGGAACGTTGCAATGACATAGCTAGTTGCTTGGGACAATTTCACATTGAAGATAAGTATTATATCTCTGTGTATTTACTTCTGAAATGTTTTAATTTGATGATTGTTATTGATATGTTGAATGCATATGAAATATGTGTGGATGATGTTTTATTCCGTTGTGCATGTTTGCTTTGATTTGAATCTGCACACATATGCATTTTATTTGTAATGCCATGAATTTGTTCATGATGAATGAGGCTAAGTTTTGGTAAAAATCCCAAGATTTGCAGTCATGTTCCCTTCCTTGCGTTGGATCGATATGAGGGGATGTGACAGATATTCCAAGCGGATATCTACTAGATTTATCTCATTTGTAAATGAGCTTGAAGCGTGATGGATTGAGCTCACACACAGAATACGTGATCCCAATAGGCGAAATGGCCTTCATAATAAGGAATACGGTAACAATACTGATACCAATATTCAGAGAAAAATGATATATGAGAGCTTATTAGAGAGATCCAGACAGATATTGGAACAAACGGGGGTCGCAGTGGATGTTTCAATATTTCTGAGGGAGGAGGGAGAGATATGTTGTATTTTTTGCCAACAGTTTTTAAACGGTGGTGCAACAATCACACAATGGCCTGCAAAATGTGTGCATATCTTCCATTTGCATTTCCTTCTTCCCTGGATTTCTGAACATTGCTCCTTCCCTCTCTGCTGGGCAACGTTTTAGTTTTAGCTTCAATGCACCGAGGGTTATTCCCATGGTTGCAGGTTGATTCATGTCTGCTTCAATCTTGGATATTTCTCATGTAAAGCTCAAACAAAATAGATCGTAGATATTAGTCTTCTGAAGCGGTACTACATTTATGATATGTTGGACTATTTATTTCTCTTCACAGAACTGGTTTTGAAAGTCACTCTATTGGCTTTGATAGTTTTTTGGATTGCAATTTTTTTTATCTTTCTATTTGTTGAAAAATGTGAAATTATTAGTTGAATAGTGATTACAGTTTTGAGATGTGACTTTATTATTTGGAGTTTGTTGAAGATCTCAATCTCTAACAGTTTTTTAGAAGTTGTTTAGGTGAAAGATGAATTTAGTTTGTTTTATGTCAAGATACACGTTTTGTTTTTTCTATAAAAAATAAACAATACTACATTTTATGATAAAGTAATTTTGTTAAAATATAATTTTTGAATCCTAATATACAATTAGCACATCCACTTAACTCGTGGTTGCTAAACATTGATAGATCACAAGTAAGTGTCATGAACAAGTTCTCTATTACTTGTTCTCCATGCTTAGTTGTAATCGCATGTTGTCAATACCTGAGCTACTTGTTACCTTCTTTAGTTAAACTGGTTTTCACTACTTCTTATCCATGCATGAGCTATGAGTTATCCATGCATCACCTAATAGTTATTATATATATATATATATATATATATATATATATTTATTTATTTATTTATTTATAATTGTTTATTTTGAATTTTGAACGACGACCATAAAATTAATTTGGACAGTACACTAGTCTCATCCTCCTTCAATCTAGGAAACACATAGATGGTAGTCCACCCCAAATTCTAAGATATGGCTTTCAGAACATCGCTCCTTCCCTCTCTGCCAGGCAACGTTTTAGTTTTAGGTTCAATGCACCGCGGGTTATTCCCATGGATGCAGGTCAATTCATGTTTGCTCCAATATTGGATATTGCTCATGTAAAGCTCAAACAAAATATATCGTAGATATTAGTCTTCTGAAGTGGTACTACATTTACGATCTGTGGGACTATTTATTTCTCTTCATAGAACTGGTTTTGAAAGTCACTCAGTTGGATTTGATAGTTTTTGGATTATATTTTTTTTTATCTTTTTGTTTGTTGAAAAATGTGAAATTATTAGTTGAATAGTGATTTTAGTTTTGAGATGTAACTTTATTCTTGGGAGTTTGTTGAAGATCTCAATCTCTAAAAAAAATTTACAAGTTGATTAGGTGAAAGATTAATTTAGTTTTTTTTTTATATCAAGATACAGGTTTTGTTTCTTCTATAAAAAATAAACAATACTACATTTTATGATAAAGTAATTTTGTTAAAAAATCATATTTGAATCCTAATATACAATTAGCACAACCACTTAACCTGTGGCCGGTCAACATCGATAGGTCACAAGTAAATATCATGAACAAGTTATCTATTACTTGTTCTCCATGCTTAGTTGTAATCACCTGTTGTCAATGCCTTGTAAATGCCTCAACTACTTGTTATCTTCTTTAGTTAAACTGGTTTCACTACCTCTTATCCATGCATAAGCTATGAGTTTTTTTTTTCCAACGATGTACAAGTTATGAGTTATACATGCATCAACTACCAATTATTTTTTATATTTCTTTTTTTTATAATTGTTTATTTTGAATTTTGAACGACGACCGTATAAAATCAATTTGAACAGTACACTAGTCCCATCCTCCTTTAATCTAGGAAAATGATAGATGGTAGTCCACCCCAAATTCTAAGATATAAACATCTACCAGTGTAATTACCTACTAGCACATCCACTTAATGTGTGGCCAGTAAACACCTATAGATCACAAGTGTCATGAACACATTATCTGTTACTTGTTCTCCAAGCTTAGTTGTAATAACCAGTTGTCTGTTACCTTTTTTAGTTAAATGGGTTGTTTGTTACTACCTATTATCCATGCATGAGCTATGAGTTATCCATGCATTAGCTACCGGTTATTATATATATATTATTTTTATAATTTTTTATTTGTAATTTTGAACATGAGTTATCCATGCATTAACTACCGGTTATTTTATATATATATATATATATTTTTATAATTGTTTATTTGGAATTTTGAACGACTACCATAAAATCAATTTGGATAGTACACTTGTCCCATCCTTTTTTAATCTAGGAAAAGCATAGATGATAGTCCAATTTAAATTTACTTAAATGAAAAACGAAAACAAAAAATATATTATTCAGAATATGGGGCCTCAATCTCTCAATAGCCAAAAAGGCATATCCAGGTATAACGTGGATGGGTGCATAAAAAGGTATATCCCAGTATAACGTGGATGGGTGCATAATATAGTATTCACTATCTCTTCCTTTTATTTATATATATAGAGAGAGAAAAGGAAAGCATATAAAAATATTACTTGCTAACAATCTCCATAAGATCAGCGTGATAGATCGTGTATGAATGCCCATAGTTTTTGTATGAATAATGTAAGTTCGAGGGGATGTAGGTTCGTTTTACAGTGTAAGTTCAAAGGAAGTTACGACTTCACTGTATGTTTCATTTGAAGGTTGGGGAGACTAGGTGGAGTTAACACCAATGCATGGGGTAGGTATCTCATGGTTCTCTCCATTGCATGGGCGTGATTTAAGAAAATGAAATAATAAAATTGGATAAGCTTTCATATTATAACATTTACTTTAAAGAGGAATCGATCCTCTTCTTGGCTTGGAGCGAATTTTTAGAGAGGTTCTTGGAGCGAATTTTTGCTGTAGATTGGGCGGCCAGGGCTTGGCCCAGCCGCCCCTCCTTTTCCTGTAGAGTTTCTTTGCAGGATTCCTGAGACGGCGAGCGGTGGAGAGGGTTTCGGTAATGGTGGCCGGCGGGGGTTCTGCTCAGGTCGAGGATAAGCCGTCAGGAGCTTTGGAGCCACGGTCTAACGCTGAGGTTTTCGGAGGCTGCTATCTCGACGGCGGCTGCGAACTTGCCCACTAAACCGGTGGTTCATGATCCTCGACGGCGGCGGCACTGGGCGTGATCGACTTTCCCGTGGACGCAGAGATGGTTCAAGATCCTCGTGAGCGGCGGCACTGGGCGTGATCGACTTTCCCGTGGACGCAGAGATGGGCATTGCTTCGTGATGGATTCAACCGTCAACGCAGAGATGGGCTATCAGCTCGGGGGATCGCGCCATATTCTTCCAGTCTGGCCGCTACTTCGACCTGCGGATTCGACGGTGGTATGCTGGATGCTGGGCGCGCAGAGGGCACTTTCGTCGGTGGCTGCGATGGTGGCGGCTCCGGTGGCCATATTCCCCTTCTTTAACTGATTCTTTGGCAACATTTTGGGTTCTCCTTTTGGTTTCCTGCAAGGCGGTGCTCCTTCATCCGGTGGAGGCTCGGTGGTCTGCTCTAGTTTCTTCATCTGGGGTCTGCATGCTGGCCGTTTTTCGCTGGTTTGGGAGGTCTATCAAGTCTGCTGCTTGTCCACAGACGTAGATCTCCTGCATACTTCGATGAGGATTTCGTTTCAGGGTTTGCTGTCTATTATGGGCTTTGTTCCCTTTCTCGTCGCTACCTTTCCTTACAAGCTGCAGGGAGCTCTGTCTGAAAGACTGCCTTTGCTGCTGGGGAGGTCAGCGGCTGCATGATGGAGCAGTGTCAATAGTGGAGGTGGATCCTGGGAGATGCGGATCGGCTGGTGGCTCTGGGACACCCTTTCACTGGAGATAGGGATCTGCCGTCTTGACGGAAATGTATTTGTTTACAGTTTCATTGTACTATTTTCATATAGTAGACGATAGATATGATAATACTGGGAAAATAAATATGTGATAATGTAGGGATCTTTGTGATCCTATTACATGTGCAGAATGTAATTTTGTTCATCTTTTTGAAATAAAATTACGACTTTTTCTTTGGAAAAAAAAAAACATTTACTTTAAAGAAACTTATAATGGATGGTAATATAAATTTTTAAGATTTAAAATGAAAAAATACAAGATATTTGCAATTTTAGCGTTATACATATCCATATGAAGTGTATAAATATGTATATGTAGATTTAAAGGTAGATGCTAATTATTTATATTCCGACCTTAATTAGCTAACGATCTGGTTCCATCCACAAAAGAAAGGTAACACCTGTGGGTGAAATAGCTAGAACAACACCCCCACAAGTTGCATTTCGAAGTAGAGATATCGTAGCTAGGGTAAATTAATAACCCGTTGATCGCATTAAATATACAGTAACATTGTTAAATATAAATAAAACTAATTTTAAATAATAAATACGCTATATAAAAATGCAACTCTAATATATCATCATATTTAGAAAAAAAACAAAGAAATATATAAGAAAGATAAGTAAAATAAATGTAATGGTGGTCATAACATTTTTTTATTGAATTATACATACATAAAATTTAGATAGTTCAATGCAAACTTAAGTGTAGTGTCATTTAGCACTCATATCCATGAATGAATTGAAAAATAAGGGTTCTTTTTACTTGGTAGTTTCATGTAATGGTGGTCATAACATTTTTTTATTGAATTATACATACATAAAATTTAGATAGTTCAATGCAAACTTAAGTGTAGTGTCATTTAGCACTTATATCCATGAATGAATTGAAAAATAAGGGTTCTTTTTACTTGGTAGTTTCATGATGATGTGGGGTTGGATCATGGAAACGATCACTCACGTGGTTATGAGGTGAGCTCAATAAGGTAAGTGCATTATTCCTAATTTATCCATTAGTATTTTGAACAATACGTACTACAATTACTCCTCATTCAAAATGATATTTGAAGAGCATACGATATAATTCTCTTGGTATTAATATAAAATGATTTAATAAAAGAGGTAATGTTAACTAATGTAAAATAATAGAATTAGTTATTGAAGCATGAGAATTAGTTATTGTAGCATGAGAATAATGATAATTATTAATTCAATTAATTTATTTCATGAGAAAACACTTGAAGATAATTTGTCTGTGAAATTAATTAATTGAAATATCTAAATGGAATAGCTCATTTGAGATAATCCCCAAATTAAGGAATCATTTGAGAAACCTAAGAAATATTTAAGAGTAAATCAAGGGAAGTTACTTGAGTCATGAGGGTGAAGTAAAGTTTAATTTTAAATTGAAAATTGAGGCTTAACATGTGTAACTTTTGATTGAGTAATCAAAGAAACAACAAGAAGGAATAATATGAGCAAAGATTGCCGATGAGGGAAAATACATTTTTAAATAAAAAAGGGGGAATTGATGACACATGTAATGGTGGATAATAGTGATTAGAGAAATTAATAAAAAGGTAATTTTGCATGTGAGGACAAGTGGATGAGAAACTAAACACTATAAAAGAAAGGATGGGGATAAATAAGAGCATCATCACACACCCTATTGTTGGATGCATGTTGTAATAGTAAAATGCAAATTGAGTGAAATTTCCGAGAGTTTGGATGTGTCATTAGTAGCCTTGTTGAAGGTTGTGATGCCTTGCAAGATGGACACTCCCGTTATTTTTCTTAGCTAGTGGTTAATCCTCTTCGTACAACCCCATCATAGCTCGGGGGTCCTTGTGGAAGAAGAGTAACCACAAGAATGGTAGGGAGGTCAATTGATGAGTTACCTTGGTAAAGTGTGGAGTGAGGATCTTAGACGAAGGATTCAACAAGCATCGCTCTAAATCAAGGCAAGCTTGACAAGTTACGATGCACATGTATTTGAATTTAGTAAATTTTATCTCTTTAAGTAAAATTATGTGTTCAGATAAGAATCTGAGCAGATATTTGAAGTGGGTGTATTTTAATTCATTATGTAAATTTATATGCTTATATAACTGGATAAAAAAGGTACTTGAATATGGTCAATTTTGTTCTTCAGTGTGAATGTATATGTAGTAAGGAGAAAACCAAAATTGTATTTTTGAATATTTTTGTCACAGATTAGATCTCACATTGATGTACTTAGAAATCATAATCTTAGCATTCCAATAAAATTTTGAACTCCTTCTATTTTGAATCAAGATTGGTTGAAGGAAATACATCTAGAAAGTAGATAGAGGATCTCAATAGTCCCTAGTTAGTTTTGCATTTACCTTGCTTCTATAGTGTTTTAAAAAGAGTCCACTTTTTCTCCCATGCAGATCACAAAAAAGATAGGCAAAGAAAATTAGATGCACTATATATGCTTTCCATGCTTGACGTTTAATAGGGGAAAGTTATTTATGTCTTTTCACGAGTGTTAATGTTGAATTGATGGATCATGTTACCACTGGTCACGATACCAATGTATTTGTTTACCTGAGATATTGGGTTGCTCTTCATTGACTTTTTTTGGAAATAGCAGGTAATATTTCCCTAGTTGAAATCTGAAGTCTAGAAAGAGAGACCTATGATTTAACTTGTGCATATGTATCTCACTTTCCATGTGCCTCTCCTTGCACCCAAATTATTTATTCATGAAAGAATTGATGATATTTATATATAAATATATAGTGTAATGATTGATAAAGGAAGTTGATATGAGATCATGTGGATTTTTGTGCCATACTACACAAGAAGCTAGTACCCATAAAGTTTCAAACTAGTGACTTAACATAAGGATTGCATTAACAATACACAATTCATTGTCTATTCTACACCCCTCATGGGCGAGAGATCAATATCTTTTTTGGATTGTGTGAAATTGTTGAGAAAGGGATTGATTCAAAAGTTGAGGAAGCTTCATTTGGTTGACTAAATCTTGTGCGTATAATTCTCAAGACACATATCACACACTGCACACACTCAAGACACACATCAGTTGTGCGTATAAATCATTTTACCTCCCACTGCACACACTCAAGACACACATCAATAGTGCTACACTATAAAAATCCTTCGTTGCATCTATGGGGTACATCATCATATTATCTTCGTCAGTCGAGCATATTTATCATTCAATCACTTCTATTTCATAATCTCTTAGTCAGTCGAGCATATATCATTCAATCACTTCCATTTCATAATCTCTCAGTTAGTCGAGCATATATCATTCAATCACTTCTATTTCATAATCTCTCAGTCAGTCGAGCATATATCATTCAATCATTTCCATTTCATAATCTCTCAGTCAGTTGAGCATATATCATCCAATCATTTCCATTTCATAATCTCTCAGCCAGTTGAGCATATATCATCCAATCATTTCCATTTCATAATATCTCAGCTAGTTGAGCATATTCAACATTCAGTCATCATTCATTTTGTAAATATGTCAATCATTAAGCAACACATGCATTTCATTCATACACATCATCTATTTCATAATATCGCTAATCATTAAGCAGAGTATTCATTCATTTATTAAGCAAAGTATCCATTTCTATAAGTGTCATTCACTACGTCGTTTTCGTTTATCATTTGTCGTCATGTAAATCATCATGTATTCTTCAGTCGTTCAAACATTTCAAATATTCAAAGGACAATTTACTAAAGTTTATTCCTCCAGGTCACTTGACAAGTGTCCTCAAGTCTATGGTTAGTCAATGTACTGAGCCGGGCGTTACAGGTGCCTCGTCCCCTTTATTGACTAGTTAACTGACTGCTACACCTAGTTTCAATGCCACTGAGTGTAGGAAATCCGATTTTTACCACTACAAGTCAGTATTTCTCCCCCTTGGAGTCTCATCCCCTAATTTCTATCCCCAATGACTCAGTCACGCGCTAGTAGTTGACTATAAATTAATCCTCAGTGTCCACTAGACCTTATCGAGAGATGGCTTTAGTGAAAACTAAGCCTTCCACATGTGTGGATTCCAACTACCTCTTTGGGCTCATGAATTTCTCCTTTGGAGATTTATTATTTATGTACACATTCTACTGAATAATAAGGTAATGGATTTTTTTCCAATTGTTCTTCATTCACTTGTGTTCTAACACAGTTATTTTTGCTCTATTTTTCTTGCTCAATTCTTTTGATCTCTGTTAGACTCAGTGTGAATTTTATCTTTGTCTCTAGATCTCTGTGAAAATCTCACAAAATATCACATGGTATCAGAGCTTTGCTGAGCAAAGTAATCTTCCAGAGATTTTTTTAGATATTTTTTGTGCATGTATTCTACAACAACTTCCATGAATATGAAACCAATTCCTCCTCTCTCTCCATTCAACTATGATGAGTGGAAACCAAAGATGATAACATATCTGAAGAGACAGGGTATTTTTGATATGTGTATTGATGTTATGAGAGAATTTTATTCCTATGAAGAGGAGAATTATTGGCTAAATGAATGTGATAGAGCATTTGGAGCAATGTGTATTGCTATGTCTCCTAGTATGCGCTACCTCATGGAAACTACTGAATATCCAAGTGATCTATGAGCCCATATGGACAAAGCATTCGGAAAACAAAATGAAGAGATTGGTGCAAATAATTTGGAGAACAAGCCGAGTGATACCTCCTCAAGTGTTCTCTTTGATTATGTCTTGACCTCAATCATATCTCATGATGAAGTTGTTCAAGATGAAGAAAAAGCTCCAGATTCAACCCAGAAAGTTCATGTTGAAGACATTCCTTCCTCTGTTTCTTTAGAAGTTGAAGATAGTTTCGAATTGTCCCCTTCCCATGTAGCTGATGCAGATGAAAGTGATACAACTAATGAAGTTGATAAATTTGGATATATTATTTATTCCTCACTCATGTTCTCAATATATTCTATTTCAAATTTTGAGCAAGATAAGCCAGTTCATGCTCTAGAATCTGAAGAGGTTCTTAAATACTCTCTTTCACATGAGTCCGCTGGTGTGAAAAATGATGATATACTGCATGTTTTAGAGGTTAAATAAGAGTTTGGAGGTGATTCATTCGCCCTCCTTGATCACCTTCTTACGAACTTCTATTTCATCATTGGCACATGTTCTCAGAGTTTCACTGAAGCTGGAGGACACTACCATTCACTTGGGTTCAAGTCTCAAGCATATTTTGGTGATTTTGGTTGTGATCTCACCCCTGGTGGTTCACATGAGATATCAAAGAACCATTTAGACATTCCTGGATTTGATCCTGCCTTAGTTAGTTCAAATTACAGGTTCCAAGATGATTTCATATTCTTGGATTTGTTCTCATCATGTTTGGTTTGAAGAGCAAGTTTAGAAAGCCTCCAGATTTGTTTGCATCCACTGAAGGAGAATTCAAGCACATGTTTTTGGAGCATGATCCACTTCTTCCCAAGAGGAATATACCTCCAGACATTGAATCAAGCATCACACCTAATTGAGTCTTGAGCAACAATTTTTGGTGTGTTTCATGTCCATCTTGAGGGGGGGTTTTGTTCCCACAGGATTTTCCCTCTTTACTCACTTAAATGGACTAATAAATTTGTAAAGGGTGAACTTTGGTCTCAGTTACCAGGGCCCTATTTCTAATATTTCCACACATAGTCAGGATTAAGGGGGGGTGTTGGAATATTCTAACCATATCATCTTGGTTTTGCATGCTTTTCATGCATTCCATGCATCACTCCATGCATCCATGCATTGGTAGTTGAGTCTCCTAGTACCTAGTCCTTAATTTAGTCCCCATGGAGCTTATCCCTCTTGTCCACTCAAAGTGCCTTGTTTACATCACTGAAGTCCAAAGGCTCCCTCATGCATGATTTTAGGAGTTAGCACAATCAGTTCCATGATTTAGGGTGCCTTGTCCCCTTGATTGACTAGTTAACTAACTACTAAACCTAGTTTCACTGCCACTGAGTGTAGGAGCGCCTATTTTGACCACTACAAGTCAGTATTTCGCCCCCTTGGAGTCTCATCCCCTAATTTATATCCACAATGACTCCGTCATTCTCTAGTCCACCTCAGTTGACTAGCCATTCATCATCGATGGCCACTAGACCTTATCGGGAGATGGCTTCAATGCAAACTAAGCCTGCCACATGTATGGATCACAACTGCCACTTTAGGCTCACAAATTTTTCCTTTGGAGATGTATTATTTATGTACACATTATACTGAATAATAAGGTAATGGAAGTTTTTCCAATTGTTCTTCATTCTCTTGTGTTGTAACACAATTATTTCTGCTCTATTTTTTCCTGCTCAATTCTTTTGATCTATGTTAGACTTAGTGTGAATTTTATATTTGTCTCTAGATATCTGTGAGAATCTAACAAAATATCACAATACAAACTCTATGAAGGGGTTCAATACCCCATCAGTTCCTCATGTAGTCCACGGTGACAGTACTACTTGCTAATGGGAAAAATCCTAGACCAATATTAAGGCTAGGCTCGACCTGTGGTTTTCACTCTAGTTGTCAGATAAAGCAATCACCTTAATGAATTGGTTGTAGAGTGGATATGGCTTCCATGGTTAGAAAAAAACCTAACCTCAAATAGTGTGAAGCACTCACACACAGATGCATGGATACTTAATGTAGGCATTTATTTATTATGTTTTTGGCATAGGAAGTACTTGAAATGTTAGTGTCAAAGTCATTTTAATTCTTAAGCTTTGTTAATTTCTTATAGATAATCCATGGATATATTTTGAGAATTTTTATATTATATTTGATTTCTCTTTTGAGATCATTATTATGAAATTCAGTTATCTTTGTCAGTACTTTATGGACAAGACGCATATATTTAATATGATAAATTTATCATTATATTTTAATATAGAAAATATTGAGTTTAGTATCATAGAGATCATTGATAACCTTGTCATTACATTATATATAAAACATATATGAGCAACTTTGTTTATATATATATATATATATATATATATATATGCAATTTTAAATAGATTTCTAAAATTCTGGTAATAAATATTAGAAGACATGTTAGTAAAAGTTGTATCAAGAAGGTTAGTCCTTACATATGGTATTAGAGCCGCGTTGAAATAATAGGACCTGGGTTCACATATGCAATGAATATTTTTATGTGTATTGAAAAAATTATGGTTTAATGTCAATAGGTTAATTATCACGGATCACATAGGATGGAGAGATATGAAGACTAGGGGACGTGTTATCCATTCCCCATTTCCACCTCGTATCACACCCCTGCATTCCCTAGCAAGGGAAGAGAAGTGCATGTACTAGTGAGTGAGGTTATGATGATGATGCACTCATTTCAGTGCAGGTTGGATGCCTTGGTTCATCGACTAGACAAAGAATAAGTGAGAGGACCTAGTCATGACGAAGGATCTCAACCACCTTTAAACTCCATTTCCTTTAGGGAGTTAGAGAAGGTAAAGTTTATGGAAGTTCAAGGTTCTACTAAAGGATAAGGGATAAGGGATTATACATCTAAAAAGAAGGTCAGGGCGAGGATTTTTCAATTAAAGAAAAGTGTCATGTTATGGTGGAAAACATTGTTGTCGTAGCTCAACATAGACATAGCCGATGTTTTTGGGGAGATGTTTGAGGAGCATTTTCGAGAGCACTACCTCCCAGAGGAATTTATTAAGAGACAATTGAATGAGTTTAACTCATTACGAAAGGGAAGTTCGTCCGTGGTAGAATATGAAGCTCGATTTATGGATTTTCTCAGGCATGTACAACATTTAAATACTGATAAGTTGAAAGTAATCAAGTTCGCTTATGGCCTCAATTTTAACATAAGATATAAGGTTTAAATATTGATGCTACGAACCTTGCATGAGGTGGCACATATTGATATTATAGTTGAATATGAACTTGTAGGAGGTGGTTAGATGAGATCATCTAGACCATTAGGATCAACAACACAAAGACAAGGTACATAGTTAGGGATGCCACCATTTTTGGGCATAGTAGTGTAGCCCGGGGATGATTGATTGCAATTTCGAGACATCCTTCTGGAGGGCATATGCCACCTTGTTGACTACAAGTGAAGTGATCACAGTAGACACCACAAAGTAACATAACTACTTTTACTCAGGCTAGTGTACAGAGGAAACCTCCTAACTTATGATGATTGGTCAGGACGCAAATAAAACTAAAAAAATTAGGCTAAATTGTTTTGAAAATGGTGCCAAGGTTAATACAATTACGATGAACGATTTCTATAGTACCTACTACTCTCGGCAAGGAATTTATTTTATTGTTATTTTTTTATGAGCAACATATAACTACACATTTCTTATGTTTGATAACACATTTATTTTACTATTCATTTTTTTATAAGAAACATATAATACACTTTTCTTTCAGCAACATATAATTAAACAAGAGATGACGCCTCCCCTATATCATATCAAGTTTTCTTAATATCTCTCGGAAGACACATACAGATAATGACTAAAATTGATCATGTTTCTTGATACCTCAACTACAAGCCATGTATCTTCTCCACAATTGTATGCCTGGACACCCAAACCATCCCATCACTCGATTGTCTAACAATTTCCATTCAGGTTTTCCTTAAGTCGAAGAATGTTTCCGTTGACATTTCCATTTTAATCCTAATCCCATTAACTAGAAAAAATCACGTAAATGTGAAGGTTTTGATGAAGAAATCAAGCAGGCTTCGAGCTATCTAATATTTGAAGCTCTTTGTCTCTCTATGGAATGACCTCTTATGGGCCAAATTTCAAAACAAAGCACCAATACTAAGGGATATAAAATTTAAACGATTTTTTTTCTATGAATTTTTTAAATGAAGTGTAATTTCTATATCACAGGATTTGTGGCCTTGTAATGGCTAAGAAGAGGTTGATCGATATCTTGTAATGTTTGCAATAGAGGATGATAATTCTTGAGGGGTTTGAACACATGTACGGTTGTAGAGTAGATTAAAGTTCCTTGAACACTTGTATGGTTGTAGAGAAGATGCTAAGAATACACTTCTCATCTACAAAAAAACTAGAGTGTGTGTGAAAATGTATTTACCAATTAGATTTTCAATTCTATTCTAGACAATTCTAACTCCACCCAATTATAATTGGACTATTTCCATTTCTTGTTTGTGTATTCATTGTTTCTATTTTGAACTGTATCCATGTATAGGAATTTCTTTTGAATTGACTGAAACTTCTACTTCTATTCATGCATAGTTTAAACAATGCCATAGATTTTATAAGGACAAGTTGTACATGGATCTACTTTCCACAATAATGAACTATATTGTAAGAAAGAGTATCTCACTTAGAATAAAACATTACTAAATACACCTACTGAAATTCTACTTTTTATCCAATCTTAGCGAAGTAATTGATATTGGAGATATTTTTCTCTGATTAATTGATCTTAATTTAACCAATCCGAGTTTCATTATATGATATTTATGAACCCCGGTGGATGAGTGATTTTACCTAGATTTCCTTGGAATTTTTGGGTGATTTATTTTGCAAATGATTTTTATTTTTCTTTCTTTATCCTCTTTCAAATTGTATAAAGAAGCAGCCAATCCAAAAATTCCACCAACATCATAGACATACGTAAAGGTCTAAGCTTTCCATAAAGATAGCCTAAAAAAGAGAAAACCATAAATCCATAAGGATGAATGAATGAATGCATTATGTGTTACCAATGTAGTATTTTTCCATAAAAGCTATGGTGATAATAGATATTTCAATATGGGTCATATGTATTATCTTCTCATTCAGAGTCATCCATGCCAACAAGTCCTCCACATGAGGATGGATGGCTTAAGATGGGTATTTGTATTTGAGATATCTAGTGGCATCTGTACATTTGCATAAAACCACAACTAACAACAACAAATAACATCTTTAAATCCATTCCATCCACCATAAACTAAGAAGACATCTCATCTCCGATCTTCCTAAATGAATAATGTTGAGCTGATGATAAAAGGAGTAGGATTGAAGGATAAATGTAATATCCTAGGGAAATTCTAGCAGCTTTGACAGTTATAATTATTGATTTAATAATGGGAAGAGTTAGGCCTAAGAACCTATGCAATTTTTTAAGGTGGTGGATCTACCAAATTCTTCATTCACCACAACATCTTTTGGGTCCTTCATATCAATAAGGTCCATGATTTGCTAAGCATCATAGAAGGCATCAATACATTCTTTCATAACAACCTTATTGGGATTGTCTTCTTCCACATAGAATGTAGAGAGTTCAATGATAATTGTGAGAAATCATTTGCAATCCTCTTAATTTATTCTTCTTTGCAACTATCAAGACCATCACAACAAAGAAAATTCAGTTCTATAGAAGACTAGAAAATTATCTTAAGAAATAAAGCGAGGATTTTAAATGCAAAAAACAATTTATACACATATTTCTCTTAGTTGCATGACTTTATTGTTACAACTGCTTTTTATTTTATGTTGCATGACCAACATTAAATGGATATATTTGTGTTGCTATCCACTTGTTGGATTCTTGAGTGTTTTTTTTGTTTTTATATCACTTTAATTAACTCTGCAAATCATATGTATTTATCCCTTCCAATAAATGAAAGGAACATGTTTCAATGTTGAGAAAAACAAGCGTGCCTTTAAGTTGGTGACTCGACTTAGGTGAAAACATTATTGTCAAATGATGTCACGGTAGTGTCATTGCAGAGATGAGGGATGATTTTTGGAATGGATATCCGAGAGTCCAGCAGTTTAATCCTTTAACCAAATTCGTCAAAATGCAAACTTAGGATCAGCTAAAAAAAGGCAAATAAGGACTTGATATGGTGATTAGTCAGGAGAAAAATACAACTAAGAAACTTAGGCTAAATTGTTTTGAAAATGGTGCCGAGGTTAATACAATTATGTTGAGTGATTTACATAGTCCTCAGTGCTCTTTGTAGGGACTAATAACACTTTTATTTAATTATTCATTTTTTTAATAAGAAACATATGACTACACTTTTATTTTAACAACATATACATAAAAAATAGACGACCTAATCAAAGTTAAGGAGGAAAAAACAAAACTAATTATTAACTAATTGTTTGTGAGTTCTCATGAATGCGAATTGTCATTATTCTTTTATCAATTTTGCTTTGTTTAATGAGAATATGTCCCCATGTGACAACCTCTTTATGAATTCCACTACACTCTTATTAAATCATATCTTGGGCCTACTACTAAAAATGACAAATATTTACAAATTGTGGACAACTGAAGGGATCATGTAGACTATATGCAAATAGCACCAATCAAGAAATATTTACAAATTGTGGACAACTTAAGGGATCATGTAGATTATATGCAAATAGCACCAATCACAGTTTTGCTAAGAATCTCCCTTAGGTTGATTCTCCAGAGGGTGTGTCAATCCCTTTGATAGTTGAGAGTGCAGGTTAGCGTGTTCATTCCCTTAAATCTATATGCAAGTCTATATGTCCAAGTACGAGAGAGAGGAAGGAAGATGATATTTTTTTTGTTGGTTTGACATTCTTGAGTGTGATAGTCCCTTTCTTTATCATTGCGATAAAATCTTCATACATGCACATATGTCAAACAACACACTTCCTTAAACATTTTTTGCATATGAAAGGCATGTAAGTATATAGATTCAAATTCTTTTAGGTAAAATAAACCATATTCCAATTTAAAGTATTTGGGAATGGGGGAGAACAACAATTTTATCAGTAATGATTACTTGATTTTGATATATTGATCCTCCTTCAATGGAGTTCTTGATCCTTTTCCATTAGCCACATGAGTCTTATTTCAGAGTTATCTTGTTGGATTAGTTGTCTTATCCATGCCATCATTTCTCCTCCAAGGTATTCTCATATAATTTGAGGATGCTCCCCCCTTTATGGGATACACGTTCATACCATTATTCCACCTTAGTGCATGATAATTTAACAACCTTTTTCCCATCTTGATTCCCCTTCGGAACCCTAGTATTCAAGCTCCTTGTATCCCATATCGTCATCCTCTTCTAGCACCACTAGTCCACTTTTGCAATGCTTGATCTTGAGTTTATCACTACAAGACATCTAATAAATCTAGTTTATGTGTATTATAAAATTATATTGAATGTCCTATTCTTGAGGCAAAAGCATATCCTAAGAAAAGCTATGAATACTTACAAATAATACTTTACCAAAGGAATATTAGTTTTGGGTAAGGAAATTGTGGTTTGGGAAGGAATGTTGTGGATAGGAACCACTCTTTATTTAATGGATAGAGGCCTAGAGGCCCTATAAAAAAAGATTGAATTTGAAAAAAAAATGATAGGGTGGAGTGTCCTTTTGTTTTGCCATGATCAAAGTATGATCAAAGTACAAGGGATTGACCATTTTTTTAAAGCTATAGAAACTTTCTCTGTGAAAGATATCATGTTCCTCTATGTTAATGATGGAAATTTTGAATATAAAATCCTTAGTTAAGTCAATCAACAAAAGGATTCCCCTTGGAATCCTCCCTCTAAATACATATTTTGTAGATGACTCTTTCTTTACTGTTATAGCATAAAACAAAATTAGGGATAACTGTTTAGGTACTACTTAGAAATTTTATGTGAGGCCTTGGGTCTACAATGCAGATGGCCATGAATTAGTACTTCTAGTTGCTAGACTATTGATGGGGAAAGGTTGGGCCTAAAGTCAATCTTTCCAAGTATCGAGTTTTTGAAAATCTCCTTTACATATCATTTCTCCCCCAAGCATTTTAACATGTAGTGTTGAAAAGAGTGGAAAAGAATATTCGTGCGTGAATTGTGAATCCTATATCGATTGCTACTAAAGTCCAAATATACATTAAAGTTTTAGTTTCAACACATGTGCACTTGTCACGACCCCGATCCCCTCAATGTCCTTTAGAGTGATGGGGAACACCCAGATATTTTTTTTCCAAACTTCTCTGCAACTCTGCCCCTTTTTACACAGCCATAATGTCTTTGGTCTACAATTCCGCAATCTGCGATCCACAAGTCGCAAGTTGGAAGGGAGGAATGCTCAAATCACAACGTCGAAGAAAATACGACTTCGACTTCCGCATTCCACAGTCCGTGATGCGAGACTCGGAAGGTTGGAATGCCAATTACATGACGTTGACGAAACTCCTCTCCGACTTCCACAGTTCTGCAATCTGCGATGCAGGACTCAGAAAGTCAGAACGCCAATTAGACGGTGTCGAAGAAACTCCTCTCCGAATTACGCAGTTCCACAATCCGCCAAATCTCCATTTCGACGATTTACACCTCCGACTTCTGCACTTTGCATCCACGATGCGGGAGTCGGAACGTCGGAGCACCAAACACACTGCGTCGAGGAAACGCGCCCCCCGACTTCCACATTTCGCAATGCGGAAGTCGGGAGATCAGAACCCCAATATGCTCGACATTTGAAGAAAATGCGGCCTTGAATTCTGCATTCTGCACTGCGGAATCGGAAATTCGAAAGCTGGCCATACCCCTGTGACTTCTCAGGTTGATAACTTATTCATCCTTAGTCCATTTTGGGAAAAATCAGTACTGTTGGAAAGCTCTAGGCAAGCTCTATGCAACGATGTGATCCCCTACCACACCTGAGAACTATGA
Source organism: Larix kaempferi (assembly GCA_027924585.1). Classification (NCBI taxonomy): domain Eukaryota; kingdom Viridiplantae; phylum Streptophyta; class Pinopsida; order Pinales; family Pinaceae; genus Larix; species Larix kaempferi. Next base: position 20,721,691 of record BSBM01000106.1, read on the forward strand.
ACTGTCCTTATTCCAACCAAAAAGGTGGCCTCCAACTCCATCAAATCCTCTTTGCCCCACTTTCAAGAGCCTTGGGATCACCTTGCCAAGGCCTCTCCCTTCATTTGACCATAGAGGGGGTATGAACAAATCAGGGGTGTCTAATTCATCCCTTAAGTTCCTATGATGAAGTGCAAACCTTCTAAGGGTGTGTGCAATGCATAGTAAACATACATAGTGGGACTAAATCTAATGAATGCATCTGCAACATAGAGGGTTAACATCATACTTAACATAAGCATAATGATGAAGCAAACAACCAATTCACCAACCTCATGGTTAGGCTCATACACAGACTTCCTACTGATTAATTTACTATGATCATTTCATTCAATTTAACTTGAAATAACAATTAACACCACATAGGAAATAACATCATTTGAGACCACAAAGAGCACTTATCTTTTGAGATGAAACTGTCCAAGCAACTGGCTATGGGAGAGCAACATTGCACCCAACCATAGGTCTTTTTCCAGCCTATATTCTTTCAATTGAGAGACCACCCACAAGATGAGTTGTGTATCCACTAAGGAGGAACTAAACAGGCTCACTCACAGCCATGGCTTCACATAACAGACATGCTAAGCCAACACACAGTTGGGTTTATCAAGAATTTAAGGAACAATATAGGAGGATGCTAAGCCAGTGAGCTCACCCTCATAGCTACAGGCCTCTCAATTCACACGCAGACAGTCTTGACACCCACAATACCTACCACACCCAACACAAGGAAGGCCCCCTTCTCTGTTGCACTGTCCCTCATATGACCCTTCCTTCCTGTTCTCTTGAGGGTGGGAATAGAAAGGTCCAAGCTGCTGATTTCTTAAGACTCTGACCTTCATTGGGTCTATCAAGCAACCCTACCTTCTGTCCTATTCTTCTCTGTCATTCATACTTAGATTTTGTCAACTTCTATGGCCAAAGTGACTATATCCCGCAGCTGGGTTCTCGACTATCAACAAACGGTCTTCCCATGGGTTTGTGAGCATTTCACATGCGGCAAATATTCATTAGGGTTCAGGCTGATTGATCCCCTACTGGATTGATCTTCCCACAAGAATTTCTGGCGGATTCGACACTCTAAATCTGGGTTTTTCACATAATCGCGATCTCCTTCTTCTCTTCACCGCTTGGCTCTTTGTTCTTATCCCAACTCCGGTTTCTAGTCCATAATGGAATGGGGATTATGGAATACGAATTCCTAGGGGTAGAGTGACTTGTGGATCAAGGAAAATAGAGCCCCATACTCTGCCATCTGAATTTTGGGGTTGCCCACACTCTATTGACCTCATGAACAGTTTCTTCAACCACCTTCTGCAGTAGAATTAAATGTCAGCAAGGAAGGTCAAAGGGGTTCTAAAGGTGACATTTGGCAGTCTATGGTCCAATCCCACAACCCCATCACCTCTCCCTAGTGGATACACATGGCCCCCTCTTATTAGTTGCCTGCATAGCTAGTTTCTTTGGTATTTTATTGCAATATTAACATTTACATCATTTACAATGTCCCATGGATTAATAGCACATGGATAACAAAATATCTACTACTTGCCTTTTACATAAAAACCAAGCATCCACTAGCAGGGCCTTGGCCTTGAGCTCCACGCTAGGAAAACATACATCGCATGTATACAATATTTGCATTGAAATCCAAATATGTCCTAAGGGTCAAAATGGGGTTATTACAACACTACTAAAGTTTTTGTTGAGTTCCTTTAGGCTAAGCTTACTCTTAGCTAGAAAACCCTCTAAGAATTGTTTTTTGTTTTAACTTTAGGGGAGATAAAGTGTTCGATAAAGTAGAGTGGATCTTGTGTTGTAATCTAAGAGGTAGAGGAGGATTGGGAATTTTCACTACTAGAGCACTATCTCAAACACTATATCATATGGATCAATAGATTTATTGATGAATGTAGCTTAGAAAATATTGGTGAGAACTTGTAGTTTATGCATGAATAACTAGTAGATGATGCATAAATAACTAGTAGTTACTTCAACTACACATGAAGAACAAGTGTCTTGTTGGTGGCACTTAACTTGTGACCTATCAATGTTCAATAGCCACAAGTTAAGTGGTTGTACTAGTGTATCATTAACATAACCTTTTTTGGGGGAAACCAATGTTGCTTTAGTGTGATCCCAACTAGAATGATGTTCCTCTTTAATTTCTCATCATGTTTCTCCACTGTAGGAAAAGTGGCCTTCAATCTTGTCATATTCTTCAAAGGAACTTCGATGTAACCTTTCAAATTATTTTTCTTCTTCATGGTATATGCTTCCAACTCATTGTTTAATAAAGTATTTAAAATATTTTAAGGGCATATATACTAAAACTAAATTTAATTTTTCAAAAATAATTTTAATTCCATTACTTTATATATATAATATATAATGTCAAATTCAAAATAGGCCTCACAATAAGATGTCACTAATATGGATATTAATGATGAATCACAACTAAATGTTTCTTTCTATGCATATGAAATTTATAGCACCATTAAAATTATAGATTGAGTTGTGGAGTCTCAAATAGAGTTAGGGAAAAAATGTCAAAACTATGGACATATTTGACAATTTATTTGAATATTCCTGAAGACAATGTCTGGAACTAATAAAGAATGGATATATTTACTTTGATTGCAATAGGATATGGATTCTAACACATCCTCATGAGTTAAACTTCGAGAAGGACATGCGATGGATTCTAAGAAATCCTGGTGAGTTTAACTTTGACAAGGACAAGACATTAGTGGTAATTAATGAGCATATAGATAAATGATTAATTAGCCAATTGAAATATGAGATTAGTTATTGATAAAACCCAAAGCTCAAGAAATATGAAAGTCTGAACTCATCGACCACAAATTACGAAATAGATTAGTGTAGAAAAAGTCCACATAATAGATTTAAAATATCGATGATCGAAATGAAACATCGTGAAAAATATCATTATCTTCCATATGATATGCCCAAAAAAATAGAAATGAAAAACACATTCTTCAAATAGAAATAGTTACTCCAAAATACCAAACATCAAACCCAACTGTAAAAGACATTCCGTCATATCTTAGAAATGTAGATAAGGTCAAGGTTCCAAGAAAATAAGAAAGCAAGTCTACAGTTCCACTAGCAACCATGACGAGGAAATCATGACCTAAGACCCTAAAGCTTAAAGAAGTCATGAAATATAGAATGTAAGGATACTCATCGATTTCAGTGGTACACATAATTCTATAGACATCTTTGTTTCTAAACAATTAAACCCTTTTGTGTACCCCACAAAATACCTCGTAGTTATGGTTGTTGATGGACAAGAAGTCAAGGAAGTAGGAAGATGTCATAAAGTCTCATTTCAAATACAAGAATTAGAACTACAAATATGACTCTATGCTCAACAACTCAAGGAAATTGACATGTTACTAGGTTTAAAATGGTTGATGTAGTTAGGCACATATTCCACTAACATTTAAGAATAGTTCACAGAGTTTAAGTGGCAAAGTCAATATTATAATTTATTTGGTGTTGAATGGTTGACTCTTAATAAAAGTGAAGCAAAAATAAATAAAAAGGTGTATTAAGCTCATATAATCATACAATGATGGAAGCAAGAAAAGTATGTACCCAATAAGCATTACATAAACAACCTGGTCAAATGACTTCATGGTATGATACATATATTACAAAGGAACCTTGACAACACTCAAATGAAAGATAAAGTCAAACCCCTAAATATAGACAAAGACAAGGATGATGTTTCTAAAGAAACATGCTCAACTAAAGAAAATTCACTTCATTATGCTTTGAAAACAAAACATTCTTTAAAGGGACATCAATGTAACAAACATAAATAGAAATATCAAAATAATCATAAAATTAAAAATATTAACTATGCTAAATGAAAATTCAATACATACAAATATAATGAATCTCATTGTAATATATCATGTTATTCAATTCATATTAATTATTTATTTTCAATATATATTGTTATCTAATTTTGAAGAAACAAGAACTATTTCCTACAAAATCCTTAGTCATTTTATAGTTGAATTTGGAGTTATTTACAACAGATTCCATAACTTGGCGTGGACCATCTCCAAATAGGTCCACTCCAATTTAGTTATAGCTAAGAAGGAAAACAATTAAAAAGTGTTGATAGAAGATGAAGTCTCTCAAAATTGAAACCAAAATAGTGTGTTCAACTTGCAAATGTTTGTTAATAAAAGTATTATTTTATCAAGGACCATACAAGGACCATACATACTTGTGGAGAAATGGTCTAAATTTTTTTTTTATTTTGTGATCATTTTACATAAGTAGACCAAGTAGCAAAAATGGAAAATATGATATCATTAACACCATAATGCATGATAATATTAGATGTGGTAAGAGTTTTATGATCCAATTTCTCATCATGATTTTGGAAATATGTAACCATCGCCTTTTCTATTTTCTATTGGTTATCAATTTAGAATAATAATTTTTCATTTTTTGGTATTAGTTGGGTGGTTTGGTGGAATAGATAACCAAAAGGTTCCATATAATAACTCTTTGGTGACAACTAATTTATTTAATGGTTAGTCTGCGAAGAGGACGGAGTAAATTAACTCTCTTTATAGAAAATATATTTGTGAAATTTAATTGTCAATAAATAAAAATAATTTATCTAGGAAACAAATGGATAGAGGATAATCATTATTTTTTTGCTAAAATTTAGTTGGCTACTCAATCAAACTTTTATAGAATCTATTCTTAATTTTTCTAGAGATTTCCTCAAATATTTATTGTCTAGTGTGGAAAGTTCTAAAGCATAGCCCTCAATTGCACTTTGAAGCATAAATCAATTATATATGCCGTTTCATCCTCAAATATTTGTAACTTAAGATTTTTAAGATTCTAAGAAACTTTTTTTTTCCCGCAAAAAAAAGCATACTACTGCTATTCAATTAACTGAATCAAGTAGTACAGATGTTCATCAAAAAGATAATACAATCTTTTCAAGAGTCCAGAATGATACTTCCTATCACTGCAAACTTACAAAATTCCACAAACTAGACTGAAACTATAAGAAGTAGAAAACTTAGAGAAGAAATGATAGGGACCTAGAGTCCACCACAATATCACCACAAACATCCTCCCAAAAGAGAAGTCCCTCTTCCCCTTCCAAAGCCAGCTTTGATAACGTATTAGCATGTGAATTAAATTCACAGAAAATATGATCCAACATATATGACATGAAAGATCTTAAGTCCTGCTGAATGCGATTGCACCAATAGATTAGATTCAGTACCTGCAAATCAAATTCACCACAAGCCCACTTGATAGTGACTCTAGAATCACCAAATATTTTAACTTTATGCAATCCAAAGCATAAAGCAACTTTGACGACACACCAGAGAGCTAGAAGCTCAGCTTTCATGTTGGTCCCATAACCCCCATTCATACGAAGAGTGAAAAAATGATCAGAGTTGAGATAGATAACTCCCCCAATACCACATTTCCCCGTAGTTGCTGCCCCATCGAAGAATAATACCGGATCATCCACCACCAGCTGAAAACTTCCAATATTCCTCACCGCGGGAATTAAATCTTCACCTTGAAATTTCAGGTAGTAACTTAGAGCCTCATGGAATACAGAATCAACAGAGGGAGTAATATTTTCAAAAATAACTCTGTTCCGAGCTCTCCAAATCACCCAACATATGAAAACTGGCAATGTAATGTGAGATTTGCCAGTCCTCACCCAATCATATAGACATTTTCCAAAATTACAACCAACCCAATGATATGAGAGCCCCAAATTTCTAATAAACTTCTCCCAAACACATTTTGAGAAAGCACATTCTAGAAAAAGGTGAGTAACAGATTCCGAATCCATCCTGCAGAGAATACACCGATTCGGACCTATCCATCCCAGCAATATCAAGTTATCCCAAGTTTTCAGACGGTTCACAAGCACAAACCTTAAGAAGCATTGGAGTTTTAATGGCAGATGCCATTTCCATATTGTATTATACCACCAATGAGACGGGAACTTATGATATAAACACTGATGATGAGCTTTCTCTAACCATAATTTCAATAATTCATACAAGATTATAGGGTAATTTGCCCAATTTCTTCAAAAAGATACCACTAGTTATCTTTTATTGCATGGATATGGTAGACAACTAGCACCCATTAAAAGAGGGAAGAATCCTTTAGCTAAGACATTCTAGATCTTCACACTATTAAAAAAAAAAAATCCATTTCAGTGGAGACTTAAAAAAAAATTCACATCAATAAGAGAAGGGCCACTTAGTTACTTTTAATGATGCACAATAACTACCATTTCTTCTATTCGATATTATAATATAAGAATAGCGATATTATAATTGGATATTTGAAATATATTTTATTTAATATATATATATATATATATATATATATATATATATATATATAAAGAAAATAAAAACCTTTTAAATAATATGATAATTTAATGCTTAAATGAATTTGATTTGGTGTAGTCTAGATATTTTTTACCTAATTCCATAAAAACTCACAGTAAGATCCAAAACCTAGAATAAATAGACTACTCCTTATTTCTCTTATATATATATATATAATATGAGTATAATTACAACTAGCACAACTACTTAACTTTTGGTAGGTGGATATACATAAGTCACAAGTTAAGTGTCACAAATAAAATAAGTTATTTATTACTTGTTGTTTGTTAAAAAATCTTTTTCCATGCATTAGCTCTAAGAGTTATCCATACACTAACTAACAGTTCTCTATATGATATATAGTCCACTCCAAATTCCACATATTCATATCCACATCTATAAATAATACCACTCAGAATCGTTTTGAGAGAACTAGATTTTAGTTTTTCAACCAAGAGTCTAGAAACTAGAAAGATTTGGGTGTTCCTCTTAAGACCATTGGAATAAATATGGCACAGGAAGCTAGAGCACACGAGAGCATGAACTTGGCCAGGGAGTCGGAGCGGGATTCCACGCCGATATCTTCTAGATTTCGGCCATTTGAAACGCGAGGGATTCAGAACTTGGTCAGGGAGCTTGCAGCGCGACGGATTCGGAACTTGGCCATGGAGCGAGGACGAGATTCCACGCCGAGATCTAGATTTGACGCACTTGCAATGGAGTTTGAAGCGCGACTGATTGAGTTTTTAGAACATCGACGGATTCATGAGAACTTGGCCAGCGAGCGGCAGCGAGATTCGAGGCAGAGAATGCCACCGAGGGACTACTTCACACAGGGAATGCGGAATCCCCACAGGCGAGATTCCACGCAGAGATCTAGTTTTCACTCACTTTCAATTAGGATTGAAGCGCTACTTACTGAGTTTGCAGAAGAGCGACGGATTGACGACTTGATCCGCCAGCGGGAGCGAGATTTTATGTCAGTTGCAATTGAGTTTGACGCGCGACTGAGGGAGTACATAGAGTACACAGAGAGAATGCGGAATATCAGTATTCAGAGAAACATATATGAGAGCTTATCAGAGAGATCCAGGCAGATATGGGATCAAACGGCGGTCGCATTGGATGTTTCATTCTTCCTCGGGGAAGAGGGAGGGTCATGTTGTATTTGTTGCGACCAGTTTCAAAACGGTGGCGCAGCAATCACACAGTGGCCTGCAGAATGTGCGCACATATTCCATTTGGATTGCCTTCTTCCCTGGCTTTCTGATCATCGCTCCTGCCCTCTCTGCCGGGCAGCGTTTTAGTTTTAGCTTCAATGCGCCGCGGGTTATTCCCACGGTTGCAGGTCGATTCATGTCTCCTCCAATCATGGATATTGCTCATGTGAGGTTACACAAAATATATCGTAGATTTTATGTCTTTCACTGCAACGGATGGGTGCATAATATAGCATTCACTATCTCTTCTTTATATATATATATATATCTTTTTGGTAATCTCAGTAAGATCAGCGTGATAAATCGTGTATGAACGCCTATGGTTTTTGTATGAATAATGTAAGTTCCAGTGGGTGTAGGTTTTGAGGTAGCTTTATCAGTGGTAGCGGCACTGGTAGTTTGTGTAGGCAGCTTCGTTTTATAGTGTAAGTTCAAAGGAAGGTACTATCATAGGAAATTCAAATGACGGACACCCGTCAAAATTGCCGGTTTCAATTAAATTCTGGAACGTTTTCCATGTTACAAGCCAATTTGTGACGGCCTGGCTGAAATGTTAACCGTATTTGACGGTCAAATTGACCTCTGACGAACAATTCAACCGTCAAATTCCATCACTGGGTACTACTACTTCACTGCACCTTTCATTTTAAGGTCGGGAAGACTAGGTGTAGTTAACACCAATGCAGGGGTAGGTATCTCATGGTTCTCTCCATTGCATGGTGTGATTTAAGAAAATGAAATAATAAAATTTGATTAGCTGTTATATTATATTATTCTGTTTTTAAAAAGTAAACTTATAAAGTATGACCATGTAAAATATTAGTATTTAAAATGAAAAATTATAACACATTTTATAGGTATGAATTTATAGTTTTCTTTTTACTAAATTATATTTTTACAATTAATAAAGTAAATAAAATCCATACATTATCAAGTTAATTATTGGTGTTATTGGAATATTTTAGTGTCATACACATGCATCTATAAAATGTATAGAGATTTATATGTAAAATTGGAATAGTATTTTAGTTTTTTAGTTTTTATATGAAGCTAAATGATGATAGGTACTTGAAACTACATGATCTTTACCTAACTTCAATGATCAACTATAACTATCAACTATAACTAGTGAATAACTGTAGGATTTCACCAAATTTGGTCTACTTGGATAAGGAGTTCTATATTTTGATCTCGTTAATGATTGATGAAAAAAACCATTAAAAAAAATTAAAAGATAAATAAGCAATATGAAAATACAATTATAAGATAACATGATATTTAATTCTAAGATAATATCAAGTTAATTATTGATGTTATTGGAATATTTTAGTGTCATACACACATCTATAAAATGTATCGAGATTTATGTGTAAAATTGTAACAGTATTTTAGTTTTTTAGTTTTTTATATGAAACTAAATGATAATAGATACTTGAAACTACATGATCTTTACTTAATTTCAACTATCAACTATAACTAGTGAATGCTTACTATCAACTATATAACTAGTGAATGCTTACTATCAACTATAACTCTAGGATCTCGTTAATGATTAATGAAAAATACCATTAAAAAAAATTAAAATATAAATACTCAATATGAAAATACAATTCTAAGGTAACATCATATTTAGAAAAAAAAAACAAAGAAATAAATACAAAAGATAAGTTAAATAAATGTAATGATAATCATAACAAAGTTTATTAAATTATACATACATAAATTTCAATGCAAACCTAAGTGTAGTGCCATTTAGCACTCCTATCCATGAAGGAATTGAAAAAGAAGTGCCATCTAGCACTCCTATCCATGAAGGAATTGAAAAAGAAGGGTTCTTTTTACTTTATTGTTTCATGATGGGGTTGGATCGCAGAAACGATATGTGGTTATGAGGTGAGCGCAATAAGGTAAAGACCTTATTCCTAATATTAGTTTCTTGGACAATAGTTATTACATACCATTCCCCATTCAAAATGATACTTGAAGGGCATAGGATATAGGTCTTTTAGTTTTAATATAAAATGATTTAATAAAAGCGATAATGTTAATTAAGTAAAGTAATGCAAAATAAAGAATTAGTTATTGTAGCATGAGAATAATGATAATTATTTATTCAATTAATTTATTTCATGAGAGAACACTTGAAGATAATTTGTCCTTGAAATTAATTAATTAAAATATCTAAATTGAATATCTTACTTGAGATAATGAAGCTTAAGATGTGTAACCTTTGATTAAGTAATCAAAGAGACAAGAGACAACACAGAGGAATAATAGGAGCAAATATTATGGATGCTTGGGGAAATACATTTTTAAATAAAAAGGGGGAATTATGTATGTGAATGATGTTACATGCAATGCAATGGTGGATAATAGTGATTAGAGAAATTAATAAAAAGGTAATTTTGCATGTGAGGACAAGTGGATGAGCACCTAAACACTATAAAAGAAAGGATATGGGGTAAATAAGGGCATCATCACACACCCTATTGTTAGATGCATGTCGTAGTAGTAAAATGCAAATTGAGTGAAAGTTCCAAGAGTTTGGATGTGTCATTACTAGTCTTGTTGAAGGTTGCAAGGGCTTGCAAGATGGACGCTACCATTATTTTTCTTAGCTAGGGGTCATTCCTCTTCGTACATCCCCATCGTAGCTCAAGGGTCCTTGTGGAAGAAGAGTAACCACATGAATGGTAGGGAGGTCAATGGATGAGTTACCTTGGTAAAACGAGGAGTGAGGAGCTTAGACAAAGGCTTCGGCAAGCGTCACTCTAAGTCAAAGAAAACTCGACAAGTTGCAATGGTACATGTATTTGAATTTGGTAAATTTTATACCTTTATGTAAAATTATGTGTTCATATAAGAATCCAAGTAGATATATGAAGTGGTTGTATTTTAACTCGTTATGAAAATTTATATGTTTATATAAGGATAAGAAAAGGTAGTTGAATATGGTTGATTTTTTTCTTCAGTGTGAATGTGTATGTATATGTACTGAGGAAAAAACGAAAATTGTATTCTTGAATATTTCTATCATGTATTAGATCTCACATTGTTGCACTTAGAAATCATAATCTTAGAACTCCAATAAAATTCTAGACTCCTTCCATCTTGAATCGAGACTAGTTGAAAGTAATACATCGAGAAAGTAGATAGAGGATCTCAGTAGTGCCTGGTTAGTTTTGCATTTACCTTGTTTCTGTCGAATTTTTAGTGTTTTAAAGAGAGTCCACTTTTGCTCCCATTCAGATCACATAAAAGATAGGCAAAGAAAATTAGAGGCACTATACATGCTTTCCATGCTTGATGTTTAATAGGGGCAAGTTATTTGTGTCTTTTCCTGAGTGCCAATGTTTAATCAATGGATCATGTTCTCACTGGTCACGATACAGCTAAACTTGTTTACCTAAGATATCAAGTTTTTCTTACTTAAATTTATTTTGAAATAGCTAGTAACATTTCCCTACATGATATATGAAGTCTAGAAACAAATACCTGCAATGTAAGTTGTGCATATATATCTCATTTCTCATGCACTTCTCCTCACACCCAAATGATTTATTCATGAAAGAATGTATGATATTTTTATATAAATCTATAGTGCAATGCTTGACAAAGGAAGTTGCTGTGAGATTGTGTAGACTATTATGTCATATGGGGACTTCACATAGACATTTCCTTTGTATAAAAACAATATATTTAATCAAGAGGAACTTGGATTAAGTGCATCAACAACATGTGAAGCTTGGGAGTTTTTTTTGTTTTGTTTTTGTAAGCTAGTCACTTTATGGAGTTTTGAACTAGTAATCTAACACAAGAAGTACCTTAGCAATACACCATTCATTGTCCTGGAAACCCTCATCTCAATAACTTTTTGAGATTGCGTGCAAGAGAAAGAGAATGATTCAAAAATTGAGGAAGCTTCATCTGGTCAACTAAATCTTGTGCATACATTTCGATTCACTTGAATGAATCTCAACATCCAACTAGATTATGGACCATTCCCTAGGTATCACCTTTCAAATCAAAGCAATGGGTTCATCTCATATTTAGTGTAATTAGTCTTTGATAATTTAAATTCAACCCTCCAAGAACCCTCAAAACGAGATCAAGAACATACACTCTCGATGAAGTTTTCGAGGCAAACCTTGCCACCCTAGACTGTCAGTTCTATGGTAGTTAAAACAAGCATATACCTTATGAATTGGAAGGAATTCCAATAAATAGCAGTGGTTCTCTAATATGTTTTAGTAATAAGGATATACACACCAAGCAATTGGTTGTGTCTATAATTGAAGTACATTCAACACTTAATGTTGTGCAAGAAAGTAATATTTTTGTTTGTTATAAAACATTGAATGAGAATTCAAAGAAATCCACTACATGTAGTGGTTTCGAGTGTTAAGTCAACTGCATTATTCACAGTTTCACCCAGTTGTATGGATGGTGATAAATATCTTTATTATTATAACTTCAACTATTATATAATGTATCACTCATTACATTATTCTATTGAAGAATAATTAACCTCAAATGTTGGGTCTAAGGCTAGGATCCAATGGTGGACCTTATGATTGATCTAATAGAAACTCGAGTACCAACATTAAGAAGGAGGCTCACTTCAATTCCTCGTGTACTCCACAACGACAATAATACTTTTTAATGGAAAAACTCATAAACCAATATTAAGGCTAAGATCAAACCATAGTTTTCACCTTAGTGAATTGGTTGTAGGGTGGCTATGGTTTCCATAATTAGAAAACCTCAAACATTGTATGCTCACACACACATGCATGGATACTTAATATAGGCATTTATTTATTATGTTTCCGATGTAGTCACTACTTCAGTTCTTAGTGTGAAAGTCATTGTAATTCTTAACCTTTTTTAATTGCTTATAGATAAGACATGTATACATTTTGAGAATTTTATTATTATATTTGATTTAGCTTTTGAGATCGTTATCATGAAAGTCATTTATCTTCGTCATTACTTTATGGACAAGACACATATATTTAATTTGAGAACTTTATCATTATATTTTAATATAGATAGCATTGAGTTTAGTATCATGGAGATCATGGGTAACTTTGTCATTACATTATATAAAAAAATAAACAATTAACTTTGTTTATATATATGTATATGTATATTTTTGTTTTTGCATTGTTTATATATATATATATATATATATATATATATAATTTTGTTCAATTTTAAATAGATTTCTAAAATTTTGGTAATAATTATTAGAAGACATGTTAGCAAAAGTTATATCAAGAAGGTTGGTCTTTACATATGGTATCAGAGCTCTGTTGAAATGCTAGGACCTGGGTTCACATATGAAATGAATATTTTTGTGTAATTTGGAAAAATTGCGATTTAATGTCGACAATTTGATTATCATGGATCATAGAGGATGGGGAGGCATAAAGACTAGGGGATGTGTTATTCGTTCCCCATTGCCACCTCATATTACACCCTTGCATTCCCTAGCAAGGGAAGGGGAGCAAGAGCATGCACTAGAGAGTGAGGTTATGATGATGATGCACTCATTTTAGTGCATGTTGGATCGCTTGGCTCATTGAGGGGAAAAAGAATAAGTGAGAAGATTTAGTCACGATGAAGGATCTCGACCACCTTTAAACTCTAGTTCATTTAGGGAGTTAGAGAAGGTAAAGCTTTTGGAATTTCAGGGTTCTACTAAAGGAGAAGTCGTCGAAGCATGGTTAGAGAATATGGCGATGTGTTTCAGGATAAGGGATTATACATCTAACTAGAAGGTTACAGTGGGTATTTTTTAGTTAAGGAGAATTGTCGCTGCCCTGTTATGGTGGAAAACATTGTTGCTATTGTTAACACCTAAAAAGTGCTCACTAGCTCATTCCCCTATTCACATGACCCATTTGCCCACTTTTTCACCATCTGAGCCTCTGAAACCAACAAAAGGTCACCAAAAGACCTTGGTACACCCCTTTTTCCATTAAAAAAGATTATTTTTCCAAGAAAATCATAAAAAACCCTCAAAAAGGGTCCAAATTCCCAAAAATATTAAAAAGGGAATTAAAATATTATTTTTATTCAAAAAAGGAAAAAGGAGGGAAAATTACCTAAACCATGTTGGTCAATACCATTGGTTTCCACAAAACCACAAATGGTATTCCTCACCACCAAAACCTATAAAAAGGTGGTAGGGGCTCCTCATTTCATATCCTTCCATTATCTCATCCTTATGCTGCTGAAATCTCCCCTGAGCACTTTTAGCCATTGAAGCAACCTTGGAGAAAGAGACCTATTGGAGTTTGGAGCTACTCATCTTGGGAGTTGCTCAACATCAACCTTCACCATTGGAGGTAATATCGCAAGCACTTGCTTGCCCCCCACTTTTCAATACAAAAATTATTTCTTATGTTTCTTGTTCTTGATTTTTGAAATATTTAAATTATTTGCTTAGATTCTTGCTTAGATCCATGAAAAGTATTGTTTATTTAGTTTATTGTTTTTATTTCTATTGAAACTGCTACTACTAGTTAGTAGGTGCCCATAGCACTAAGCTTGGTTGCAAAACCGAGTCTACAGGGCGAACTCCCAGAGTTTAGTCCACTTGGCTCTCCACGTCACGGACGCAGAGCATTATCCCTTGATTCGACACATCGTCGATCATTTAGACGGTCATCCGATTCTGACATACCCCACTTCACCTTTGATTTGGAGGTAGAATCCGAAAACCCCACAGAGTTACCACCTACCACAATTATGTCGGGAACACCAGAAGATCCACAATTTACATTAACCATAGGTCAGACATCCGCAGACCTTTCTGCGGGGATACCATCCATGACAACACCCACCCCCTTGGGTATGCCCAATATGGGTACCACTCCACATTTAGGAATGCCTAGTACAGGACCACAACCTGTCATGGGCATGCCCAACATGGGGGTCATACCCCCTTCGGTTTCCACAAACCCTATCCCAGGAATCCCTAGTACGATTCCTAACCCAAGTGTCACTCCTGTTGCACTTGGGAATGTTATCCCAGGAATCCCTAGTGCGATTCCTAACCCAAGTGTAACCCATGTTGCACTCGGTAGTACTATACCAGGAATCCCTAGTGCGATCCCTAACCCAAGTGTAACCCAGGTTGCACTTGGGAGTACTAACCCATATCAGGCCACACCTTTTGGAGGGCACATACCCTCCATACCTAGCATACCTATAGGAGCTACTGGACCCCTACACCATACCACAATGGCTAGGCAAATCCCGGTTCCGGTCACCACATCCGCTAGTCTACCATACATGGCAAGTCTCAACTTGCCAGATTTAGCTAGGCTTACGAATGACCCCATTAGGCATGATCCTGCTTGGCCCCATATGCCCACTAAGCTTCCCTCTGACATCCCTAAGTTTGAGGGAAAGGCCGGAGAAGACCCCCAGAACCACATCATGTCTTTCCACTTATGGTGTTCCTCCAACTCCATAGTGGACGACTCTATCCGCCTCCGTTTATTACAGCGCACCTTCACTGGCTCTGCAGCCAAATGGTATATCGAGCAACCCCATGGGACGCATTCCTCATTTACCTCCCTTGCCTCGACCTTCCTGCAGTTCTTTCAGCTACCGGTCCGCTATGATGCGGGCGTCGAGATCCTACTGTCTTGCAGACAGAACACAGCCACGCACATCACTGACCATATCCATGATTGGCGCCGGCGCCGAAGCCTATGCAAGATCAAATTAGACGACCGAATCTTTTTAGACTGGTTCCTTAAATCCCTCCTTCCTCTCATTGCGAAGGATGTAGCTTCTGAAAGACCCCAGTCTGAAGAAGAGGCCATCCTTAAGGCCCAACAGTTTGACCTTATTTATGCCCAGTCAGGATACCTATACACCATCATACCTGACGCCCCACGAGGCGACTCTGCACGCGGTGACACACCGGGGGCATCACATGCCGCTGATGGCATTATTGGCCAAATTACACCGCAAGCAAAACCTTTCAGTATGGTGAGCACCATGCCCGCCCCAGACCTTTCTAGGGCTACATCCAGTTCCGGAGCGACAACTTCTTATGCTCCAATAAACCAGACCCATCATGTTCATGGACCCTCTTGTCCACAACATTGTTATGGCCAAACGCCATCAGCATATGTACCTCCTACATACTATACTCAACCTACGGTACAAAACCCCATGCAGTTTCCACAACAGCCCATGCATTACCCACAACCGGTTGCACCGGCTAACCTCACACCTCCATCAGCGCAGGGGTACCAACAACCCCAACAGGCAACTGGACCACCTCCAGCCCCACCTGCATACTATCCACCGCAACCTGCTCCCGCACCTGCGGCTCCTCAGAATCCCCCCAATGCTCAAGGGCATGTGTACGCACAACAACAGCAGCCCCAATATCAAAATAACCAACGCAACCAGGGTGGACAACCCAACCGCGGAAGAGGACGCAACCGTGGAAACAATCAAAACCGCAACCAAGCTCCACAGCCTACCCAGCCCCCGCAAAACAATAACGCGGCGCCCGCTCATCAGAATCCTGATCGGCCAACTAAGCAACCTAAAAATGCTAATTTACGGACAAACCACCCTTGTTCCATTTGCGGTGTCTATGGCCACTATACCCACGCTTGCCCACATCTCGAGCGAGCTCGACAACTATGGACAAATGACGCCCATCGTCAAGGGCAGGCGGCTCCTCAGCCACCACCCAACCCCCCACCACCTCCACAACAACCTCTGGTTCTCCAAAACCCCTTTCCAACACAAGGAGTGGTAAACACCCAGCCGTTAGCCCCCCAACAGGGCAACGTGCAACCACAACAAATAACTTACACAGCTCCTGATCAACCCATGTTTGATTCAGGTACCCACCACTTATTGATGATGTCCACCGCTGACGTCAATGTCCAAACCCGTCGAAATCAATACGGACCGACTTCTGAAGCCCCCCCCGCCGAAAAGGATACCACTGCTAATCCCACTGATCAGACATTGCGTATACCTCAGGTTCCACTTGATGGCGCTTCTAAAGCACCTCGCTTCCCCCTTCGCCGAATCAACAACAACCCCAATGCACGAGCTGCATCCAATTACAACATCGTAGATGACTTAGCTCAATCGCCCGCAGCCATGTCTGCGTTAGAAGTCTTAAAAACCTGTCCTTCTCAGCGCAAGACTTTACTTTCCGCCATTGGGGCTATTGACCCAAATGATTCGAACTTGATGACCTTTGACTTAGACCAATCTGAACCACGGCTGCCTTCTACCATAGCAGTCCAAGTTTCCGTTTCTATTCGGAATCTTGTCATCCATCGATGTATCATCGACGAGGGTGCCTCCACATGCGTCATGTCCACTTTTGTTTGGCAAAAGTTGGGATCCCCTACTCTCCAGCAGTCCACCACTGCATTACGAGCTTATGACGGCCGTTCGGCTCAACCCCTAGGTCTGTTAGCCAATGTCCCTGTCCAGCTGGCGGGTAAAACCGTGCTCATTGACATTGAGGTCATCAATGCCCCACTAGACTATAACCTTTTACTTGGTCGCAACTACATGTACGCCATGAAAGCGGTTGCCTCATCCGTTTTTCGTACCATGATGTTCCCCCATGAGGGACGCGTGGTCAAGGTCGACCAGCTCACCTATTACGATCCCAAGGCCCCTACCACACCTGAAAATGGTCTCACCATGGTTGAACAACCTGTTTGTGGTGCAACTACCTCATTCATTTCCTCAGTAGGACCCAGACTTTACTCCGAGGCGTCGATAACCTCTACATTCCAGGCCATTCCACCACCGTCACCGGAGACCCAGGTCGCTAACCTCTGCACTCTTTCACAAACACCCGGTAATCAACCCTCCTTGTTACCCAAACCACCATTGGTCCCTAGTCACATCGGTGTTACACCTATCCAAACAATCCCCTTTCTATTTCCTCCTTCGGGTGTAGTAAGCGCCCCGTTTATGGCTACCCTTAGTCTCCCCGGGTTAACATTAGGATTACCCGTGTGGTATATTACGCCTCCCGTTCCTCCACCGACACCAAACGTCATCCTACAACCGGTGCAACCCATTGTTACTTCTACCCAACCACCTCCCGGTATCACAACTCCTTCGTCGTCGACGAATCCCCCTCCATTCGTCAGGCCCACTGGGGGCAGAGGCCCACAACCATACACTGCGGTTCCCCCACCCAAGGCAGTTAAACCTCCCCCCATATTTCGTGCTCCTCCAAAATGCTCGCTGTGTGATGAGTTAGACCATCCAACCCATCAGTGCCCACAGTTACCTGCATTGCAGGAACACATGCAAATGTTGGACGACGACCCCAACATCCCGGTGGTCAAACTAGATCCAAACCCTATGCCTCGTGATAAATCACTGCGTACCAACCACCCATGTGCGATATGCGGTATTTATGGGCACTACTCGCATAACTGTCCTGACATCCCAGACTACAGAGCAGCTCTCTACGAGATGAACAATTTGGACCTAGAGACGGCACCCTCTACTATCGAGGAGATCTACCCTCCCGCATCATCCTCATCCGGAGAGATTAACACCATCTATATGATCTCTTCGACTACCACTACCTCATCACTCGATTTGACCACTCAAAGGTCCCGCAATGATGAAGAGGTTCTCGAGACTCCTACTACCTTTGATTATCCCGGGGAAGACATGCACCATCGTCCATACTTCCTCCTGGAAGAGACTTCATCCACCACCGCTACCCAATCCGCGGTTGAGTCCAAGGATTTCCTTCCTACTAAAATCGACTGGTTAACGGATCCCATGGCCGATATTTCTCCCGTCATCCACATTGACATCTCTGACCCACTTGGTGCCCTTCATACCATCACATTAGGAACCTCCCACAGTGAGCATGAGATCGGAGAATACCAACAACTGTTCCAAGAATTCACTGATGTCTTTACTTGGTCAGATACCGAAATGCCTGGCCTTGACCCCGCCATTTATATGATCTCCACTGGATACCCCTCTGTCCGGTCGGCCCCTTCCATTGATCCCTTTGACACACAGGTTGAACCCTTTCAAATCGACCAGGAAACCACATGTACACAACATGGGGGCAGGCCCAAAACCTTGCCTACTCATCATCATCGTGATCCTCGTCAACGATACTGGGGGCATCCACCCCACAAAGGGAATCCCCCATCATCATATCATCACTTCAGTATGCCACCACGACCCACAGCCTCATGGTATAACACCCCGCCAGCAGTTGCTCAATGCCCTATTGATCTCTCCCTGAGACAACATCTGCACCACATTGACACCTCTGAGTTAGGGGGCATAATAGATTACCTCGACCCCGGGATAGGGGGCATGATCAATCATTTTGAACCTTCCCCATCATCTCTATCTCAACACCTCAATGAGCCCACCGTTCAAACCAACACACATGTGATCCACAATCACAAACCCCATGCACATAGCATGGGGGCAGGTCATTAACCCTGCTCACTTTTTCATATTCGTGATCTCAACCATTTTTGAGGTCATGTGTCACTTGTATATTTCAGTTGACTTGATACACCTAGTATTTTGCCCCCACGGGTCATCATTTCTCCCCACCACTGCATCCTTCGCTTGGTGGGATCACCTTTATTTGTAGCCATTTTTTAACCTAGTTCTTTCCTTTAACCATTCCGGAGTCCTTATGACCTCCGTTTTTCGCACCATTTGCACTGCCGGATTCATATTTCCGTGCCCGTGATGATGCTTGAGATCATTTCTCGCTCTCACCAGGACCAATATCAACATTGTGTCCCGACACCTTGTCGCCCCAGTTTGCGTACCACTTCGGCTGCTCTCCATTTTTGATATATTTGATATCATCGGATTCATTTTTCCGCGCTCGTGACGACGCTAGAGATCATTTCTCGCTCTCACGCCTAGATTTTTCGGGCATTTTTTCCACGCCCCCTCGTCGCCTCGGTTTGCGTGCCACATCGGCCGTTCTCCGTTTTCGATGTGTCTTATATCGCCGGATTCAGTTTTCCGCGCTCGTGATGATGCTTGAGATCATTTCTCGCTCTCACCTTTAGATTTTCCGGGCGTTTGTTCCACGCCCCCTTGTCACCTCGGTTTGCGTGCCACATCGGCCAGTCTCCGTTTTCGACAATCCTTAGGTCACCCGATCCAGCCGCCGGATTCAGTTTTCCGCGCTCGTGATGATGCTTGAGATCATTTCTCGCTCTCACCTTTAGATTTTCCGGGCGTTTGTTCCACGCCCCCTCGTCACCTTGGTTAGCGTGCCACATCGGCCGTTCTCCTTTTTCGACAATCCTTATGTCACCGGATCCAGTTTTCCGCACTGATGACGATGCTTGAGACCTTTTCTCGCCCTCATCAATCCATTTTTTGTTCGGTATAATTTTATCCCTTTTTCGGGCCGAGCAACCCCTTTTTACGAAAAAGGCACTTAGGGAGTTTCTGTTAAGCTCTTTTCTGACTCCTAAAACAATGAAAAGATCGCCGAGCAATCTTGCTTCCTTTCATGCTCGATAAACGTATCTGAAAGGGCGTCTACCTGGTATAAGTTTACCCCTTTTCCGGACCTCGTAGACTAATTACGAAAAAGGTATACTCTAGTCACATCGGCTAGAAGAGTTCTCCATCCGCATCATTTTATCCTTTTTCGGGCCTTGGAGACTAAACTTACGAAAAAGAAACACCAACAGAGTCCACTTACCGTTTTCAGACTCTCTAAACATGAAAGCAACCATGAGCATGCGCCGTCCTGGGCTCACAAAATCCACAGGACCGTACCATTTCAGAGCACACTTTTATCCCTTCTTGGAGCTCATTAAAACTACGAAGAAGGAAGAATGGTGCCTCTTGGCGCCACGACAGATCATGTCTACTCACATAGCAGCTTCCCCATTCTGGTCTCCTTTGTTCAGAGTATTCTGCAGTATGTCACCCGGAAACTCCCTCGACAGCTACCATCAGCTTCACCCCCACAGAGTCAGTACATACCCTTCAGTCCCTAAAAGATGATCCCCACACCTACAAGTCAGTTCCCTACGCTGCCAGGTCAACCACGTCATCATGCTCTGAACAAAGGAAGTTTGAGTCTACCCATTTTTGACCCAGTTATTTCCCATCCCCACAAGTATGTCAGTCCTACCAGCAGTACTACACCACTTCAGTTCTACACCTCGTGCTCCTGTCAAGGAAACATCATTGCCTTGTTAGTTGCTGGTCTCCCTCTGTCGACGACAACCACATTGATTCCAGAGGATAGACCTAGAGGTCCCTGTGTCTTGGACTCATTACCATTTATAATGGGTGCCTACGGATCATTTCGAGAGGAATCCTCAGTGCCTCTCCAAATGGTTGTTTCTCACATGCTCGACTTCAACACCTTGATCGCATCGTTGAGACTCGCACAGGGTATTGGTCCGTTCAGTTATTAGTCGAAGACCCCGGATACCTCCTGACTCCTCCACATTTGAGAGTCTTCCTATGGATCACACCAGCTACACTTTTTTCTATAGATATCCGGGCTGCGCATGGCGACAGTATTCAGATTTACCCAGGTTCCATACTCCCTTGAGTATACAGTTACAATACTGCCTAGAGATGGCTCACAGTCATTGAGTCCCTACAGATGTTGGACACCTTCAGTTTCAGCAGTTCCACAGTTATTCCAGTGTATCAGTTATTGAGATCAGCCATGATCATGAGTATATCCCACAATCATGTCCCCTCTGGACCATTATGATGTACCAGTATATTTCTTTACGTATTAGATCCCCCTTCTTGGGACTAATTGTTTTGTATATATCTTGATACGAGCATGGGAATGCCCGCCTCGTCCTTTATCAGAGATTATACCTCATTCATATTGAGGTAATGTAATATTTTTTGTTTTTGCAGCTTCCAAGGGCCGTGGCTCCAGTCTCCAACCGGTCTCTTCTCTCCCCTAAAACCCAGAAAAAGGACAAAAGAACTATGATGTCTATCGGCCATACGATGAGCTCCTGCCCTCACACATCAGGGGGCAATCTGTTAACACCTAAAAAGTGCTCACTAGCTCATTCCCCTATTCACATGACCCATTTGCCCACTTTTTCACCATCTGAGCCTCTGAAACCAACAAAAGGTCACCAAAAGACCTTGGTACACCCCTTTTTCCATTAAAAAAGATTATTTTTCCAAGAAAATCATAAAAAACCCTCAAAAAGGGTCCAAATTCCCAAAAATATTAAAAAGGGAATTAAAATATTATTTTTATTCAAAAAAGGAAAAAGGAGGGAAAATTACCTAAACCATGTTGGTCAATACCATTGGTTTCCACAAAACCACAAATGGTATTCCTCACCACCAAAACCTATAAAAAGGTGGTAGGGGCTCCTCATTTCATATCCTTCCATTATCTCATCCTTATGCTGCTGAAATCTCCCCTGAGCACTTTTAGCCATTGAAGCAACCTTGGAGAAAGAGACCTATTGGAGTTTGGAGCTACTCATCTTGGGAGTTGCTCAACATCAACCTTCACCATTGGAGGTAATATCGCAAGCACTTGCTTGCCCCCCACTTTTCAATACAAAAATTATTTCTTATGTTTCTTGTTCTTGATTTTTGAAATATTTAAATTATTTGCTTAGATTCTTGCTTAGATCCATGAAAAGTATTGTTTATTTAGTTTATTGTTTTTATTTCTATTGAAACTGCTACTACTAGTTAGTAGGTGCCCATAGCACTAAGCTTGGTTGCAAAACCGAGCCAACAGCTATAGCTCAACATAGACATAGTCGATGTTTTTTACGAGATGCTTGAGGAGCACTTTCGAGAGTGCTACCTCTCGGAGGAAATTATTAAGAGACAATTTAATTAGTTTAACTCATTATAATAGGGAAGTTGTTCTATGGCAGAATATGAAGCTCGATTTGTGGAGTTTATCAGGCATGCACAACATTTAAATGACTTGAAAGCAAACAAGTTCGTTTATGGCCTCAATTTTAACATAAGATCCAAGGTTCAAATATTGATGCTGCGAACCTTGCATGAGGTGGCACATATGGATATTATAGCCGAATATGAACTTGTAGGATGTGATCGGATGATATCATCTAGACAATTGGAATCAACAACACGAAGACAAGGTACATATTTAGGGATGACACCATTTTTTGATGCAGTAGTACAACCTGGGGACCAGTGATTGCATTTCTAAGACATCCTTATGGAGGGAAAATGCCACCTTATTGACCACAAGTGCAGTGATCACAACAAGCACCGCAAAGTAGCATAGTTACTCTTACTTAGGCTAGTGGACAAAGGAAACCTCCTAACTTATGATGATTGGTCAGAATGCATATACAACTCAAAAAATTAGGCTAAATTGTTTCGAAAGTGGTTTCAAGCCTTTAGTACAATTACGATGAGCGATTTCTATAGTCCCTACTTCTCTTGGCACGAAATAGTAACACATTTCTTTTATTTTGTATTTTTATGAAAAACTATAACTACACATTTCTTATTTTTAATAACACATTTACTTTATAAGCAACATATGACTACACTTTTTTTTTAGCAACGTATAGTTGAACAAGATTTGATGCCTCTGCTATATCATATCAAGTTTTCTTATTCTCTCTCAAAAGACACATGCATATAATGACTAGAATTGAGCATGTTTCTTAGTAAATCTACTGCAAGTTGTGTATCTTCTCCATGGGCCTAGACACCCGACCCCTCCATTCACTCGATTGTCTAATAATTTCCATTTAGGTATTCCTTAACTCAAAGAATGTTTCCGTTGAAATTGCAATTTTAATCCTAATGTCATTAGCTAGAAAATGTCATGCAAATGTGAAGAGGTTGATGAAGAGACACAGAGCTATTTATAGATATTTTCTACAAGTACAATAGTAAATTCAGTACAGTTGCATGCCCATAGATAAATAGATAGATAGAAAGAAATGATTAACTCTTTAAGATACATAAAACTAATGCCTATGATTATCGTTGACCCCTCAAAGGCGTACAAATTAATGTCGTGGGCGCCCAATATTTGATCATCTCCTTTCAGTTTGTTTGGTCATTGGAATCAAGTTGCATATTTTGTATTATGTTTTTCGTGTATTATCTGAGAAATCAATTAGAGTTATGTATTTTGACGTCGAAAATGAAGGAATTTTTTTGGCATTACCTATTTGTCCGTTACTCCAGCAATTTTTATGCCAGGAAACAGCTTTGTTTTAAATTGAAATCATTTCGAATTTAAAATAGAGGTAAAAACAAACAATTGTTGTTTGTTTGTTTACAACATCATCTTTTATTTTTGATTGGAGTTGGACTTATATTTATATTTTTGGACCATGTCACTGTGACGATTCCTCATTTTAAATGTTAGCACTCTCACTTTGAATATCAAACCTAGAACAGTGAATTGAACAGTTATTTTTACTCCAAGAATTTAGATGCAAACAAACAACCTTGTTTTAAATTAGAACCATTTCGAATTTAGAATAGAGGTAAAGGAAACAGTTATAATCCACTCGGAACCTTTTCCTCGCATCTATATTTTTCAGACAATGGAAAAGTTGGCACCGATTCTAGGATCTCTGTATCGCCGGTTTCTGCATCTCACACACGAAAGCTTGCAAATTTGTTTTCGAACAGCTTTCAAAACAAAATATGGCAGGCTTGTCATTGCCCGCTTTATCCTCTTCTGTAAATTATAACGTCCATGCTATCGCTGCCTTCGACAGCGTGGAGGACGCTGTGAGAGGCTTTCTCCTATATGCTCAGATCGTAGAGATCACAATAAATAATGCAGATCACGAAAATGAAAATTAAAACGCAGAAAAAAAACAATTTATCTCAGATTGGTATTCATGGCGTCCATCCGACGGTTTCATCGGAGGGCTGAGGAGGTGCCATTTGGTGGCAATCTGACGGCCAAATCGGAGGGCTGAGGAGATGCCACTTGGAGGGCATCCGAAGGCCAAATATGACGAGTTAGGAGGTGCCACTTGGCGACCATCTGACGGCTGAATCTGACGAGTATGGAGGTACCACTTGGCAGCCATCCGACGGCTGAATCTGACGAGTATGGAGGTACCACTTGGCGGCCATCTGACAGCTGAATCTGACGAGTGAGGAGGTTCCATTTGTTAGCCATCCGACGGCTACATCGGAGGGCTGAGAAGGTACCACTTGG
Source organism: Larix kaempferi (assembly GCA_027924585.1). Taxonomy (NCBI): domain Eukaryota; kingdom Viridiplantae; phylum Streptophyta; class Pinopsida; order Pinales; family Pinaceae; genus Larix; species Larix kaempferi. Next base: position 20,746,602 of record BSBM01000106.1, read on the forward strand.
TGGCCATCCCACAGCCGCATCGGAGGGCTGATGAGGTGCCACGTGGAGGCCATCAGATGGCTGCGTTGGAGCAATGAGGAGGTTCAACTTGGCGGCCATCCGACGGAGGAATCTAACGGGTGAGGAAGTACCACCTGGCGACCATCGGATCGCTGAATCTAACGACTGAGAACGTGCCACCTGGCGGCCATCTGATGGCTGAATCTCACGAGTGAGGATTTTCCACATGGCGGTCATCCGATGGCCACATCGGAAGGATGAGAAGATGCCACCTGGCGGCCATCCGACCGCTGCATCGGAGGGATAAGGAGGTGCCACCTGGCGGCCATCCGACGGCTGAAGAGCTACCACTTGGCGGCCATCCGATGGCCACATCGGAGGGATGAGGAGGTGCCACTTGGCGGCCATTCGACGGCTGCATTGGAGGGCTGAGGAGGTGCCACTTGGAGGCCATCTGATGGCCTAATCTGACGAGTGAGGAAGTGCCACATGGCGGCCATCCGATGGCCACATCGGAGGGATGAGGAAGTGCCACTTGGCGGTCGTCCGACGGCTACATCTAAGGGTTGAAGAGGTGCCACTTGGCGGCCATCTGATGGCTGAATCTGACGAGTGGAGAACTGCGACATGGTGCCCATCTGGTGACCGAATCTGACGATTGAGGAAGTGGCACATGGCGGCCATCCGATGGCCACATCGTAGGGTTGAGGAGGTGCCACTTGGAGGCCATCTGATGGCTGACTCTGACGAGTGAGGCGGTGCCACGTGGTGTCCATCTGACGGCTGAATCGGAGGGCTGAGGAGATGCCACTTGGCGAACAGCTGATGGTTACATCGGAGAGCTGAGGAGGTGCCACTCGGCGGCCATTCGATCACTGCATCGGGAAGCTGCAAATGTACCACTTGGCGGCCATCCATCGGCCTCATCGGATGGCTGAAGAGGCAGCAGTTGGAGGCCATCCGACGGACAAATCTGACGAATACAGTTGGATGGCAGTGCTCTCATTCTGCAGACCCTGAGCTAAATACCAAGCAGAGTCCCGCCGAGCGTGAGCGCTTCATTTCACCGGCTCCTGTTCGATCCTCACTCCCTTCTCTTCGCCATTGTCTGTCTTGTCTGCGCGTTTTCTCCTAGAGATTCATTGCCTTGCTCCCGTTCTTATCATGGCGAGGCGGCTTCTATCTGCACAGAGATTATCTTCTTTGCTGTCTGACATCAACATTTATCATGCTCATGCTCGGTATGCATTTCCATATTCTCTCAGATGATGCACTCTCTATTGCATTGTTTTTTCGATAAAATCTTTGTTTGGTGAGATTAGGGCGGTAGCTCTAGGGGTTTGTAGAGCGCACTTTCTCTGAGAAATGAGCTTTAAATGTTGCTTCTTCTTTGTGTCTTGCAGCCAATATCCAAACTAATAAATAGATTTCTGTGCTCACTACATTAATTTTTAAGCAAACGAATAAATGTTGGTGTGATTTCACCTGTACTTCCGTTGATTAATTTTATCCCCGCATTTGGGAGTATGAATTTTAAGTGCAGAATATCCATGTTAAGTCTTTGCCGGGTTATTTTTGTGGAGTTTTGCATTTATTTTTTTGATCTATTTTCTTAACTTCAATGGAGCAGCTCTGTCTGTGGAAGGAAGCCGACGATTTCCAGTCCCGAATATGAATATATGAAAACTGGCTTATCATGGTTTGCAAAATGGTGTGCGAAGTGTGCGAAACTGAGACGATCGTTCTCGTACAGTAACACAAACTGACTTATCTAATAGCAGCTGTCTCTCTTATGAATATAAAACGCATGAGCTGGGGGGCACTCATGAGAGTGTTAAAATATAAAATTAACAATGAACATCGATTCAGAAACCCGTTATAAGTTCTGTTACTCTTTATATCAGTTCGATGCCTATAGTTTGGAAGATGCCAATGGCGGATGGCTCAGCCCCATATTGTAGATGACTGTAAAAAGTGTAACTTTCTTCTATTTCTATTTCATTGTATTAAGAATAAAATATAATTTACGATCTGTTTTTTATTAGTCCTCATCAGGTTATTGGTTCAAACTTCATAGCGAGAATTTGAGGATGGGAGTTTTCAGTTTCCCTGCTTTTAACATTAAGTCTGGCTCGGCCCAGGTTTACAACTGACATGACTCTAGCTCTGCTGTGTACAGATACAAGTCAGGTACAAGTTTACCCTGATCGTAAAAATAAATAAAAAATATGTTCGCTATCATCATGAAGGCCTGATAATGTTTAAGTTTTCAGTATCCCTTCGTCTAACATTAAGTCTGGCTCGGCCCAGGTTTACAACTGACATAACTCTAGCTCTGTACACAGATACAGGTTTACCCTGATCGTAAAAAAAAATAAAAAAATCTGTTCTTTACCAATATCGGCTATGAATATATGATATTGGTTGGTGGCCACCTCAAAGATGATCTTATCCCTTTGTCTTCTCAGGCAACTGTAGTGCTGGGAACTCTACAGTGGAACCATAAATTGCTGCCCATTATGTTCTGTTATCCCACGCAGCAGCTGTAAAGCTTTACCGAGAGAAGTTTCAGGTTCTATATTGTAATCCATCTTTACAAGTTTTATAGTTTCTCTGAAATTAAGATCCCACCCCTTACATGAAGTTAGTTCTTCCTTCTGGGATATGGATTTCTTATTAATCCTGTTTCCAAAAGCTTCGATAAATGTTTTATTGCTCCAGTAACCATTTAAGTTATGGGGAACTTGACAGACTCGTTTTTTTCATTGATTCCTTTTAACATATTTCGGTGCAAGCAAAAGGGTATTATAGGCATCTCAATCTTTGCCGGGGTGGTATGTACTCATGACAAACTCATCTGAGGACATTGCTGCAACTCAAAGGACCATTGATTTAATGAATTTAAATGAACTATTAAAATGTATGGGCAATGAGCGGTCCCAGTTGCAGACATAGAGAACCACAAAATCAGGATTTCCGATATTATTAACTGCAGAAAGGCAGACGATTTGTGAAGCAGCTCTGTCTATAGAATCAAGCAAACGATTTCCAGTCATTTATATAAATATGAATGGAAAGGCATTCTTAATAATTTAACATGTCATTAGAAAGATGATTGAATAAATTTTTTTTAAGTTGTTTAGAAATATTATTAATTTTTTATTTTTTTAAGTTAGTATTCATTGAGATTTGAAGGATTTGATGCAGAAATTTGATGGATGCACGGTTTAACCATGACTGAATTATCTAAAGCAAAAGTTATGATTGATGTACAACTTTTTCCCAATTATGATTGATTTATGGTGAAGGATTTGTTTTGTTATTTAAAAAAATTGATTTGTTTTGTTATTTAAAAAAATTAATTTGTTTTGTTATTTAAAAAATTGATTTGTTTTTGTTTGATTGTTGGAGAATGGCTCAACCATGACAAAATCAATTTGATATTGTGTCTATTGTCAAAAGATTTTTGAACACTGAAAAAATCATGTTGAACATAAGAAGAATGTCTTGCCTCAATTAACCATACCAAGATGCAAAGCACATTAGTTTAGTGTTATAAGCCAAAGCAAGAAGATACTTATGTACCAAGTTTAGTGTTATGAACCAAAGCAAGAAGATACTTATGTACCATGAGATTTGAAACACTCTTCTTTAAAGTGAATTGACCAGAAATTTTTTTATAAAGAATATTCTTGTAATGTTTTTGAATTTTCATCTCAGTAATTGGTAGCTTGCATTTCGTACAGTCTTTTAGAGTTTTTAAAGATAATTTCATATATTGGTTACTATAGCGCCGTTCTTGTAATCCTTCTTTTAATTAATTTTTATAAAGAATATTCTTGTAATGTTTTTGAATTTTCATCTCAGTAATTGGTAGCTTGCATTTCGTACAGTCTTTTAAAGTTTTTAAAGATAATTTCATATATTGGTTACTATAGCGCCGTTCTTGTAATCCTTCTTTTAATTATTGATAATTATTGATATTTACATATTGTGGTTATTTTAATTATTGATATTTACATTTTGTGGTTAAAGTTTTAATACAGATTTGTTAATGCTATTGATTAATGGAATTAGCCATTGCATTGCAAGCAAAAAAATGCATGTATCAAGAAATCCAAATACTATCTCTCCATAGGCGCCATCTGGATTTAAAAACCTTAAACGTCCATTTTTATAGTGTTAGGTTTTGTTTTGCCTGTTTTCTATTGTAAATATAAAATAAATCGGTGCCATGGAGATGTTTGCCTGAAGCTTTCATAAAAGAAATCTTTTGCCCTATGTTTTCAACTGTTCTGGATGAGCAGACAACTAAAGTGCAACTTGTAATTTACATATCTTTGCTTACATGTTCATGGTTGCTTATCGATCACTTCAATTCCTTGAAATCCGTTTGAAAACACTAATACCTCCAGATCCACACAGGTTTCTATCCATGAAAGTATTATAGCAATCGTGGCTAATTTGTTACTATTATGAAGTGTCTCTTCAGCCTCATGATGTTACACTTCTAGATATTTCACTATATGTCCCGGGAAGGCACACAACAATTTTTTTAAAGGCTGACTTTTCATTTTTTCAGGAATTTGTCCCCTGACAACACAATTTGAAAATTCTCGGTTTTTTTCACAATCGACCATACAGTGCAAATTTAGCTACACTGTTATTATTGAAAGCTGAAAGACTAAAGACACCCCCAGTAGTTGAAAGACTATTGAAAGCTGAAAGATTATTAAAAGCTGAAAGACTAAAGATCATAGCTACAATGTAATCCGACCTCAAGCATATTCAACCCCAGTTCTTCAAACAGACAATGGAAAAGTTAGCACCGATTCTGTATCCCCAATCTGTTTTTCCCCATTCTAGGATCTCTGTATCGCCGGTTTCTGCATCTCACACACGAAAGCTTACAAATTTGTTTTCGAACAGCTTTCAAAACAAAATATGGCAGGCTTGTCATTGCCCGCTTTATCCTCTTCTGTAAATTATAACGTCCATGCTATCGCTGCCCTCGACAGCGCGGAGGACGCTGTGAGAGGCTTTTCTCCTGTTCGAATCCAATGCGGTGATTGCTGATGCAGATCACGAAAATGAAAATTAAAACGCAGAAAAAAAACGATGTATCTCAGATTGGTATTCATGGAGGCCATCCAACAGTTTCATCGGAGGGCTGAGGAGGTGCGACTTGGCAGCCATCCCACGGTTTCATCGGAAGGTTGAAGAGGTGCCACTTGGTGGCAATCTGACGGCTGCATCAGAAGGCTGAGGAGATGCCACTTGGCGGGCATCCGAAGGCCGAATCTGACGAGTGAGGAGGTGCCACTTGGTGGCATCCGATGGCCGCGTCGGAGGGTCGAGGAGGTGCCACTTGGCGGCCATCCGACGGCCGAATCTGACGAGTATGGAGGTACCACTTGGCGGCCATCTGACGGCTGAATCTGACGAGTGAGGAAGTGCCATTTGTTAGCCATCCGACGGCTACATCGGAGGGCTGAGAAGGCACCACTTGGTGGCCATCCCACAACAGCATCGGAGGGCTATCGAGGTGCCACTTGGAGGTCATCGGACGGCTGCATTGGAGCACTGCTGAGGTGCCACATGGCGGCATCCGACGGAGAAATCTAACGGGTGAGTAAGTGCCACTTGGCGACCATCGATGGCTGAATCTAACGAGTGAGAAGGTGCCACGTGGCGGACATCTGATGGCTGAATCTGACGAGTGAAGATTTGCCACATGGCGGTCATCCGATGGCCACATCGGAGGGATGAGGAGATGGCCATCCGACCGGTGCATCGGAGGGATTAGGAGGTGCCACCTGGAGGGAATCCGACGGCTGAGGAGGTTCCACTTGGCGGCCATCCGATGGCCACATCGTAGGGATGAGGCGATGCCACTTGGCGGCCATCCGACGGCTGCATTGGAGGGTTGAGGAGGTGCCACTTGGTGGCCATTTGATGGCCAAATCTGAAGAGTGAGGAAGTGGCACATGGCGGCCATCCGATGGCCACATCGGAGGGATGACGAAGTGCCACTTGGCGGCCATCCGACGGCTACATCGGAGGGTTGAAGAGGTACCACTTGGCGGGCATCTGATGGTTGAATCGGACGAGTGGGGAAGTGCCACATGGCGGCCATCTGATGACTTAATCTGACGATTGAGGAAGTGCCACATGGCGGCCATCCGATGGCCACATCGTAGGGGTGAGGAGGTTCCACTTGGCCACCATCTGACGGCTGCATCGGAGGGCTCAGAAAATGCCACTTGGTGGCCATCTGATGGCTGAATCTGACGAGTGAGGCAGTGCCACTTGGTGGCCATCCGACGGCCAAATCGGATGTCTGAGAAGATGCCACCTGGCGGACATATGACGGCAGCCATCAGAGAGCTGAGGAGATGCCACTCGGCGGCCATTGTCTGACTTGTCTGCGCGTTTTCTCCCGTTCCCGTTCTTATCATGGCGAGGCGGCGTTTTCTCCCGTTATAAGTTCTGTTACTCTTTATATCAGTTCGATGCCTATAGTTTGGAAGATGCCAATGGCGGATGGCTCGGCCCCATATTGTAGATGACTGTAAAATTTTAACTTTCTTCCATTTCTATTTCATTGTATTAAGAATAAAATATAATTTACAATCTGTTTTTTTATTAGTCCTCGTCAGGTTATTTGTTTTTTTATTAGTCCTCGTCAGGTTATTTGTTTTTTTATTAGTCCTCGTCAGGTTATTGGTTCAAACTTCATAGCGAGAATTTGAGGATGGGAGTTTTCAGTATCCATTCTTCTAATATTAAGTCTGGCTCGGCCCAGGTTTACAACTGACATGACTCTAGCTCTGCTGTGTACAGATACAAGTCAGGTACAAGTTTACCCTGATCGTAAAAATAAATAAAAAATATGTTCTCTATCATCATGAAGGCCTGATAATGTTTAAGTTTTCAGTATCCCTTCTTCTAACATTCAATAATTTTTTTTATGTTGTTTAGAAATATTATTAATTTTTATTTTAATTTTTTAAGTTAGTATTCATTGAGATTTGAACTTATAACTTTCCATTTACAACTTCATTATCAATTATCAACACGCGGATTTAAAATTAAATATATAGAAATATTTAAAATTAAAAAATTTCAATGTTTATCAACTTAAAATTAAAGATATATTATTTTGAGAAAAAAATGTTTTCGTTCATCCAACATAGTAATAAATTGGATGTCATTTCTCATTATTTAAGTTTTAGTTGACATTTTTAAAAGAGCAAATTTCAATTATAACAAGTTGGATGTCACCTTTCATTCCTAAAAAAAATTATTCTCATTTTCATTGTTGTTTCTAAGCATTTCCCTAAAACCATAAAATATTTTGAAGGCATGGTAACTTCTATCAAATTTAATTTTAGAATTGTGGTTTCTAAGTATTTCCCTAAAACCATAAAATATTTTGAAAGCATTGATAACTTTAGATAGATAAAATTTTTGAAAGCATTGATGATTACCTTTATCAAATTTCAACCTTGGATGATGTCTTTTGACTGAGTAAAAAAGTTAAATTGCTTGATACCTAAATTTCCCAATGTAACTTAATATTAAAACTTTTCCTAATATTATTTAGTTTCATAATATTTTTATACATTACTATGTTAGATATAAGTTTTTTGTCTATCTTTTATAGACCTAGGAATATATTGAACCTTCTACTTCAAAAACAAAACAAAATGATAAACATTCCAACATTATCAAAATAGAAGTCAAGTTTTTATTAACAATAAAAGCTAGGAAATATTTTAAGAGTAACAACTAAATTAGTTAAATAGAAGATTTTTTTAAGGTTTGTATTACATCTCATCCTCGTACGTTAGGATTGTGCTTTTTTTTTCTTCTTTTTTTCTTTTTAAAATTGTATTTATATTTTGTTGATGTAAAGGTATATAATTAAATTTCATACTATGAAACACTTAAATGATATGACTAGTATAGATTTTATTTTAAATTACCTTGTTTGAATCTCTTCTTTATTAAAGCTCTTTTATTCCACGACTCTTGTGCAACATGGGAGTTTCTCTTTATTTAAAACTTCATTTTGTTCCATAACTATTGGGTATGAGGAGAATGTACATTGTTTTCTCACAATTTATTTTTATGAAGTTCTCATTTGTCATATCCTTTCCATCTTGCTCTTGCTCATCTCCCTCATTCAATTGCCTTCAAGACCTCTTCATTTTGCTCAACCTTGATAGTGTTTTGATTTACATATAGTTTATCCTTGTTTTCCATTCAACTACTACAAATTGAGGCAATTCAAGGACATGTCATTGGAAGTAGTTGTTCAAATTTTTATATTTAGCAAGGTCGTTTGATATCACCTTGCAAACAAAATTAAGTGACAAATTTTCAACCCTAATTTTCTATGATTTTTTGTGATTATTCCATGAGCTTTTTCAATAACAAATGTAGTCAAAGTTTCGCTTGCAATGAAACCTAGGAAAAAGCTTAACCCAAACACAGTGAACCCACAAACGTTGAACCAACAGTAGCTAGACACCCTACATCTAAAATGACATTTTTCGGTGGATAAAAACAAGGCATCTACAATGACATTTGTTTTTCCCCTCATAACCCAAAAGCTAACTGAGATTTAGGTATAACAAAAAATGAAATTTTAACCCTTGTTACAAAGGATCCTTGCCTTTCAAAACCTAGGATCTTTGCTGCTAGTAAATAACATACGTACACCTTACAACTTGAGACGGTCAAACAATGAATGACACGAGTTTCCTCCTTGGAGGTCATAGGTCATAGACTAAAGCAATCTAGCATGGCTATGATCTTATAAATAGATTATTATTATTATATTATTATTTTAACCCTTGGGAAAGGCAAGGATTTAACCTTGCATCTCAACCTTTGTTGAATAAAACAGTGAGGAAATGGAGATAGTCATGGATTGTTGGAATGAACTCCTTTGATCATGAAGGACATGGGTCATCCTCTTATGGTATTTGCATGCCACAAATCAAGTATCATATCACTATGAAAGTATCCACTTATGACCAACTCCAACTATTTCATTTGATTTTTCTAAGGTTCTAGTTTGCACTTTTCCAAAGTCAATATGCAGCGAATTTTCACATGCAAAGACAAACTCATTAATATTTCATAAACACTAAAGAAAACTCATTAATATTTCATGAACACTTGACAGAAATCAAACTCATGGCGATAATTCGATCAAAACAAATAACATTAAAGGCCCCTTAATTAATTACATCAAAGATAAGAAGGTTAGACTGCCTCCTCCTGATATAAATGTGTCATCATGTAAAATAATTTGAACGAGCTTTATAAAATTGTAATCTGAAAAAATAAAACCAAAAGAACAAAAATCATTGTAAATTCTCTACATCCCTTGTATCGATCAATTGAATTGTCTTTAGCTTCTCATTTGATTTTACATTTATATTTCAAATACATCATGCCAATCAAATTTGACCCGAGCTCCTAAATAGCCTGGGAGAATCAACTCCCAATCAAAACTTAAATATAAGCACAGATTCTTTAAGGTGATAGTTTCTTCATTTGTCAAGAACAAGATGAAATATCTACATGGTATATATTTTTAAAACCTTGTTTTGTGCAATTAAATCTGTTTTATGCTATTTAATAAATTTGAAGACATTTATAATAATGTCAACAAATAGTACATTGAAAATTAACTATGTTCGTTATTTTGTTAATTTGTTTAAATGAAAAAATGCATCTTTGATGATAACCTGAAAGCTTGCTCTACAAAAGTTTGACCATAATTTGTTTAAATGAAAAAATGCATCTTTGATGATAACCTGAAAGCTTGCTCTACAAAAGTTTGACCACAATAAGCCTACAGCTAAAAACCACCATTGCAACACATAGAGAACCCAGTACTATTCTAGTATCAGCATCTTTCGGTGCCTACATAACTCACATACGCTGGATTAGTACTTATTTTTCTCTCAGACGTGGAAGATACTAATGACGTCCATCTGGGTTATAAAGTACCAAAAGTTACGTGCTGATGCTGCTGCAAGCACACTCACTTTTATATATATATATATATGAATCTTTTGCATATACCTGTAACTTTTTCTTGGAATGATTTTCTGTAATATATAAAGGACGTACTAAATCAGAGCACCTATTTGATGTGAACATTCTAGTTGCTCATCCTATAATATGATTTTTTCATAATTTAAACCTAAGCATTCTACTTGGTGTGAACATTCTAGTTGCTCATCCTATAATATGTTTTTTTCATAATTTAAACCTAAGCGTTCTACTTGGTATGAACATTCCAATTGCTTTTCATGTAATTTATAGAAAAGTTATTATTATTATTTTTAGTATTTTATAAAAATAATAAATTAATTATATTACTTTCATTAAATAATCAAATAAAAATAACATTTGGCATACAAGCAACAGTGGACATATAACCAAGTCATCAATAAGTTGGTAGAGTACTCTAATTTAACCATGGCTAAGTAAATTTTTTGAAAAATGTGATCAAATTCATAAAATATATGATAAATTAAACACATCCATTTATATTAAAACTTTTTATATCAAATAAAAATAACATTTGACATACGATCAGACAAGCAAGCAACAGTGTACATATAACCAAGTCATCAATAAGTGGGTAGAGTACTCTAATTTGACCTTGGCTAAGTAAATTTTTTGAAAAATATCATCAAATCTATAGAAATATGATAAATTCAACAGTTTTTAATATCATGTCACACAGATATATTCAACAGATTTTATTACACAAAGTTTTTAATATATCATCAGACATAGATTACATAACTCTATAATTATGATGTATTAATTTAATGTAGATTAAATAACTCTATAATTATGATGTAATAATGTGTTATTTAATGAAAAACATTTTTATCATTTCGTTTTAAAGCTGTGGAGAGAAAATAGAGCATACATGGTGATAGTGATAGAAAATTAACCATGTTTGTTAATTTGTTTAAATGAAAAAAATGGAGCTTTCATTATAACCTGAATGATTGCTTTAAAAAAGTGCCTATAAACCTTGGTAAGACATAGATTACATAACTCTATAATTATGATGTGTTAATTTAATGTAGATTAAATAACTCTATAATTATGATGTAATAATGTGTTATTTAATGAAAAACATTTTTAGCATTTTTTTTAAAGCTGTGGAGAGAAAATAAAGCATAATAGTGATAGAAAATTAACCATGTTTGTTAATTTGTTTAAATGAAAAAAATGGAGCTTTCATTATAACCTGAATGATTGCTTTAAAAAAGTGCCTATAAACCTTGGTAAGACATAGATTACATAACTCTATAATTATGATGTGTTAATTTAATGTAGATTAAATAACTCTATAATTATGATGTAATAATGTGTTATTTAATGAAAAACATTTTTAGCATTTTTTTTAAAGCTGTGGAGAGAAAATAAAGCATAATAGTGATTAAAAAATTAACCATGTTTGTTAAGTTGTTTAAATGAAAAAAATGCAGCTTTCATTATAAGCTAGCTTTCATTATAAGCTGAATGATTGCTTTAAAAAAGTGCTGTAAACCTTGGTAAAAATTTCTGAATGGCAATCACAAAATTATATTATTTAACAAATTATCAAGTTTTGGTGCACAAAAAACAGAACATTTCCAACTAACCCACATTAAGGACACGTTTAGTATATGTCAATTCTTTGATGCTGGAATATGTCATCAACAGAGATACAATTTACAAAACAACCAATCTCTATAATTTAGATGTTGCTCAAAATTTGTAAACACAACATGAAGTCAAGCCAAAATAAAAGCATACAAAGTGCTTTCTAATGAAGATCAAGATCATTTCTACATTGAATGATGCTCCTCTACCAAGAATTCTTCAACCATTTTATATTTCATAAATTTGTGTAATTTGCTGTTTACACACAGAAAACCCGTTTAATTAGGACTCGTGAACTTCACAAGTGATGCTTTACAAAAAGTTGACGTTACTAAGCATTACACAACATTACAAAGCATTATGCAAATGCCATGAAAAGGAGTATCAACCATCCTGCTGAAGCTTTGGCACTCATAGGTGCATCACTCCCTCGATACTAAACATTACACAGCATTATGCAAATGCCAATGAAAAGGAGGGTCAACCATCCTGCTGAAGCTTTAGCACTCATAGCTGGATCTCTCCCTCGATAACATCATAATACTCGAATGCCGAACCTTCCTGTTATTCAAATGCACTCATTGATGTATCTATAGCTTGATCTCATGAATGAAATATAAACATCATAATACTGGCTCACTTCACTAGGATCAGCAGTTACTCCAATGACAACATTCCTGTACTAGTTGATCCTGGCTCACTTAACTAGGATCAGCAATAACTCCAATGCCCAACCTTCATGTACTAGTTGATCCTGGCCCAACCTTGCTGAACCTCTGGCACTTGTTGACTTGATCTCCTTTGCTTCCTGTATGAAGTACAAACACCATAACACTGGCTCACTTCATTTGGATCAGCAGTAGCTCCACTGCCCAACCTTCCGTACTAGTTGATCCTGGCTTCCATCAGGAAGTGTGCCAGTATCTGCATCACAATCTGCATATCAAGCAGCAGTGGAATACAATCACCACCTGTACGACTTGGTTGGATCTCTTTCATCATCCTCTATTGCACCAGATAAAGTTGTCTGACTCTAAAGGATTGAATTGAAAACTTACTGTGAAACTCTTTCAAAGATATATGAAAGAGGGCTCAGTAAGGCAGCCACTTCCCATTTGGCATTTTCAAAAACATTCCTGGTATAATCTCTGGAGGAAACAATGGATATGGACACTGATCTCCACCTTTAACAACTGGATGGGTTGGAGTAGGCACTGATGCATGAAAAGCTTGAGAAATTGATGAACACTGTATAGAGGAATACCACATTGGATACAAAGGGCTGATATATCATTGAACTGAACAGAACCTAACTGTGTACTCAACAACAAATATTTCTGCTGTAACAGTAATATAGGTTTATTTTTCTGTTCCTGCTTTGTTGATGGCTGACACTTTCCTTGTGAACCTAATGTCCACTAAAGAAGGTTTTGAGCAGACGCTTCTGGAATTCCTGAAACATAGGCAATCTTAGTCTACAATTATATATCTATGGAAAACAAAAAAAGCAAGAAGTTGAGTCAAAAGAACTACCTTAATGGACCCATAGATGACTGTTACAGTAATATAGGTTTATTTTTCTGTTCCTGCTTTGTTGATGGCTGGCGCTTTCATTGTGAACCTAGTGTCCATTGAAGAAGGTTTTGAGCATATGCTTCTGGAATTCCTGAACCAGAGGCAATTTTAGTGTACAATTATATATCAATGAAAAACAAAAAATGCAAGAAGCTGTGTCAAAAGAGCTACCTAATGTACACCCATAGATGGCTGTTTCCCAAGGATTATTTTTACTGGTCCAGCTCCAACTAAATGATGCATAGTTTCAGTGTCAAACTTCTCCGGAAGCTCAAAACGGTAATTGCTCAAAACTATAATATCTTCTGAAGACGAGATTGGTTTTCAGTTTCAATGTCATAAACTTCCCCGGAAGCCCAAAACTGTGATACCTTTTGCAGACGAGATTGGTTTTCATCTTTGTTGAGGATTGCGATATATCCTCGCAAACATAGATCACAACAGAGGTACAAACCTCAATGTGATAAAGGAATAAAGCAAGAGCCTCATTGTCTAGCTCCTTTGGATTGCTATGAAACTGCAAACCATTGATGAAATAGAACACAGTTAAACTTAATATAAAATTGTGCTTTATCATGAACATAACAGAGCAAAATACAAACCCCCAATATTAATATGATGCAAAGATAAACAGAGAAAAATACAGACCCCAAGTATTAATCCGAAGAAGAGATAAACAGGTAGTCCAGTATCCATCATCGCCTAACCAGCATAGCCTATTAATGGGAAGGTTAACCCTATAGTGCCTTGGAAAATGAAAATGTAATTTCCATTACCATCTTTGTTTTGAGGATTGTTGTAGATCTTCGCAAACATTAACCCTAACATAGGTCCGAGCCTCCATGTGATAAAGGATTAAAGCAAGAGCTTCATTGTCAAACATTGACCACAACATAGGTACGAGCCTCAAAGTGATAAAGGATTAAAGCAAGAGGTTCATTGTCTAGTTCCTTTGGATTGATACCAAGCTGCAAACTATTTATGAAATAGAACACAAGTTTAAATTAATATATAATTGTGCTTTATCATCAACAGAATAGAGCAAAATAAGACTCCCAAACATTAATCTGAAACAAAGATAAACAGAGCAAAATACAGACCCCCCAAGTGTGAATCTGAAGAAAAGCTAAACAGGTAGTCCAGTATCCATCATCGTCTAACCATCATAGTCTATTAATAAGGAAAACAACATCATTGGAAGACACACAGGAATTTAATGGGAAGGTTACCTTATAGTGCCTTGGAGAATGAAAATGTAATGCAAACATCGACCCCAACATAAATACGAGCCTCAATGTGATAAAGGATTAAAGCAAGAGCTTCATTGTCTAGCTCCTTTGGATTGATACCAAACTGCAAACCATTGATGAAATAGAACACAGTTAAAATTAATATAAAAATGTGCTTTATCGTCAACAGAATAGAGCAAAATAAGACCCCCAAATATTAATCTGAAACAAAGATAAACAGAGCAAAATACAGACCCAAGTGTGAATCTGAAGATAAGCTAAAGAGGTAGTCAAATATCCATCATTGTCTAACCATCATACTCTATTAATAAGGAAAACAACATCATTGGCAAACACACAGGAATTTTACAGCAATTTCAAATGTGAAGCATCCCTTCCTGCGTATATCTGGGATAGAGACTACATCATATATCTTTGCCTTGTGGATAGTCGTATGATGGCTGGAATCTTTTCGTGGCAAGATAATTTATTGTCCACATTTTTTAGTTTAATCAGACTAACAACCAAGGGCCATTAGCCGTGCTGGGATTATGATAATCAGCACATTTTGAATCTTGCAAAAAGAAGTTAACTTTTCCAGGCTCTTGCAAACTAACAAAATACAATGAAAGATTCTTAGATCAGGTGCAACGGCTGTAGATGCTCTCCACCTTCTGAGGCAATATATAAATCCCAGTTTGCATTATTTCATGTTCAGGCATACACACAAAGAACCATCTGTTTTCTTTACAATTAGGCACTGCCGTTCATATTTCTGTCAAGATCTTTGATGGTTAGTGTGTGATGTGTAGTTCTTGTTGGATTTTGTGCAACTTCGGAAGATATTATTCATTGTATTTTATTGTATTTTCATTGTACTTGATTGTACCTCCTAACGGATATGAACCTGATATAATTATTTATGTAATCACATGAAAGAACCAATGTAAACCTCGGAGTGCAAAGAAGAAAAAGAAAAAATATTAAAATTATAATTATTAATTGCCCCCAGGTGAAGTCGGCCCAGTTAAGGATTTTTCTGGTTTTGCACTTGTATAAATAAGAGGTAAAGTGCACCTCGTTAGTTCATTCTCACACTTGACATTTGCGCATCACTTGGGAGAGAGAGAAGTTCGCACAAGCTAGAGGAGGAAGCTGTTTTGGGGTTTCTACTTGTGGAAGACATTTTCACATTTTCTATTTTATCTTTGTACTTTGATCTCAGGATTATCATCTCTATACGAAGGTTGCTGGGTTTTCTCCCAATTGGGTTTTTCCCAGGATAAACTCTGTGTTATTGTTTTGTGCTTTGTTTTTATTCTAGTGATCTTGGTTATGCATGTATATTATTATGCTATGAATGTATGAATTTTAACATGGTATCAGAGCAGTTCTAGAAGAAGTCATTGCCGAAACATTGTTGGACCCCTGCCGAAACTAGGGTTTCATCTTGTGAAGTCTTCACCCAAGATTTTTGAGAAAAAGAGCCATGTGAATTTTGTTTTTGACAAGGCAAATCTTTTGGTGAAAACGGAATTCAATTCCGAGAATTTTCAATTTTTGACCTAACTCTATCGCTGCAGCAGAATTAGGGTTTCAGTTTTAACTCACTTCTCTCCTCAAATTTGGATCAGCCCTACCTCAATTCAAATCTCCTTAGCAAGGCGAATTTATCTATGGTTTCAGTTTTTCAAATTATCAACTTTCATTTTTGACCTAGCTCCTGCTAGGGTTTCTGAACCAGATCTACAGTCAAGATGATTGGTATAAAGGTTGAAGATCATCTGGAAGGAGCTTCCAACTTTATCTCTTGGAAGTCTAGGGTTCTTCTACTACTAGAAGAAAATGGCCTATTACAAATTGCCAATGAGAAGGTCCCTGAACCAGAAGCCGAAGAAGACAAACCCTGATGGAGAAAGAAGGATGCCATGAACTGTCGAAGTTCAAAGGAAGCATGTGGCATCCACTGTTGATGTTGAAGAAGATACTCCTAACAAGAATTCAAGGAATGAATCCTCTTCTAGAAGATATGAAGATCCAGATTGCAAGAACAAAGATCTCTCTCGGCTCCCACAAGAAGGCAGTGGGAGCCCACACACAAACAATAAGAGATAAGTATTTGTTTTCTTGCTTACATAGATCTGTTTTGTCTTACCTATATTCATTATATGCAGATCTATCTGGAAGTGCATTGAGCAGTTGATATAGTTTACATTGTTATATTCATTATGCATATGAGCTACACAACATCTCATGAAGCTAGTCTAGATGATATCTCCTTCCTGCATGCTTAGAGTAGTGCACACTCTTAATGGCATGTTCTAGTGGAGATAGCAGACATCTAGATAGTTCCTAGATGTGTTTGATAGATATGTTCATGATTGTTGTGCTAAAGTATTCGCTAAGATGCCTGTATAAACTATTGCCACTATATTTGATTATTACAATGTCACTGATCATCAGTCGAGATTTGACTTGTAGGGAAAAGACCATGTGATTTGGCCTACAAGAGAAGACTTGTTCTTATGAACATATGAATCCGTTCAGCAAGAAGCTGGAATATGACTCTCAGCCAAGAAGGATGACCTTGGAGGAAGCTTTCATAGAAGTAAAACCAAAAGTGGGCCACCTTCAGACATTTGGCTATCCAATCTATATACATGTTTCCAAGTTGGAACCTTCAGAAAAGAAGGGAACCTTTGTGGGATACAGTGAATCTTCAAAGACTTACAGAATCTACATCCCATGATCCAGACAGATTGAAGTCAATAGGGATGTGACCTTTGAAGAAGAAATAGTTGTCAAGAAAGGCAGAGGATCAGAGATGGAGACCGATGATGAAATGCTAGAACCAAAGGAGATGAGATCATCTCCCCCTCCAATTCAAGAGGGAGTTAGCAAAAAAGGATGAACCTATCGATTCCATTGATCCAGTTGATATCCCTAGAAATGTTGCAGTAGGTCGGAAAAGACCTAGATGGGCACAACAAACTTTACATAGAGAAAATGGAAGTACAAGGCCAGATTTGTCGCTACAGGATTCTCTCAGAAAGAGGGAGTCGATTATGATGAGACATTTGCTCCTGTGGCTTGATATACTTCCATTAGATCGATCATTGCCATTGCTTTAGCTATGGGATGGAAGTTGCATCAGATGAATGTGAAGACAACCTTTCTCAATGGTGTTATCGAGGAAGAAGTTTACATCGAACAACCAGATGGGTTTATTGTCCAAGGAAAGGAGTCTCATGCGTGCAGATTGAAAAAAGGCACTGTATGGACTCAAGCAAGCACCCCGTGCTTGGTATGGACGGATAGACGGATTCCTGGTGAGCTTGGGATTTTACAAGAGTGATGCAGACCCCAACCTTTGCTTCAAGGTTATGAGCCACTGATGTTGGTACTATATGTTGATGACCTGTTTCTCACAGTAAATGAGAAAATTATTGTATGGTGTAAGAAGAATCTCGCCTCTGAGTTTGAAATAAAGAATCTTGGATTGATGTACTACTTCTTGTGATTAGAAGTATGGCAGAGGCAAAAAGAGATTTTCCTAGGACAAGGAAAATACACCATTGATATATTGAAGGGATTCAGAATGTTGGATTGCAAGTCCACGGCTACTCCGATGGATGCAAATTGGAAGAAGTTGAGAGATTCTACTTCAGATTCTGATTTGATTGATCCCACCATGTATTGCCAGTTGATTGGCTCATTGATGTATCTGACCAACACCAGACCAAATATATGTTTTGCTGTGAATGCCCTCAGTCAGTTCATGTGCGAACCGAGGCAGATTCACTGGATTGCTGCAAAACATGTGCTCAGATACTTACATGGCACTGTGGGATATGGATTGAAGTATGCTTCAGATTGTGACCTGAGATTGCAGGGGTTTAAAGACTCAAATTGGGTCGGATGTGTTGCAAATCGAAAGAGTACTTCTGGATGTTGCTTTAGTTTGGGTTCTACAGTTATTTCCTGGTGCAGCAAGAAACAAAACTCGGTAGCACTCAGTACTGCAAAGGCCGAGTACATGGTTGCTAGCACAGTAACTCGAGAAGCAATTTGGATTCGTAAAATCCTGGCAGGATTGTTCAGCCAGATTCTAGAGCCGACCGTGATTCACTATGATAACCAGAGCTATGTGCAAGATGTCAATGAATCTTGTATTTCACGGCAGGTCGAAGCATATCGAGATTCGATATCACTTCATTCGTCATATGGTGCAGAAAGGTGCGGTCGAATTATAGTACGTGCCGACAGACGACCAGACTGCAGATGTTCTCACCAAGGCACTTCCCAGGCTGAAGTTTGAATACTTTCGCGGAAGACTTGGAGTCGAAGAACGTGTCCCTCCTTGAAAGGGAAAGATGACATTGAGATGCTTGCCCTGCTTTGCCCATGTACCTTCTGCAATCCAGTTACTCAACCAGATATGGGAGAAATCCCATAGGCAGATGATCAGGACAGTCAGCAGTTGGTCGGGTTCACACTGGTGCATCTGCAGTCCAGTTACTCAGCCAGATATGGGAGAAATCCCATAGGCAGATGAGTAGGACAATCAGCAGTTGGCCGTGTGATTACACAGGTACCTCTACAGTCTTGGTACTCAGCCAGATATGGGAGAAATCCCATAGGAAGATGAGTTGAACAGT
Source organism: Larix kaempferi (assembly GCA_027924585.1). Lineage (NCBI taxonomy): Eukaryota > Viridiplantae > Streptophyta > Pinopsida > Pinales > Pinaceae > Larix > Larix kaempferi. The sequence continues at coordinate 20,765,755 of BSBM01000106.1, forward strand.
CAGTAGATGGTCATGCTCATTTGCTCGTCTGAGATCTCAGCTAGGATAAGTAGCAAATGGTATAGCAGAGATGGCACAGCTGATAATCTCATATATCCAGGATTGAGTGATTCTCCTAGATCCAAGATCGAGTGATTTTCCTGGACTCACCAAAGGAATGGTGAAGATGTTTCAGATATTCAGGATTGAGAGATTCTCCAGAATCCAGGATTGAGTGATTCTCCTAGACTCACCGAAGGATTGGTGAAGCTGATGCATGAAGACACTTCTCGATGGACTGAGATTGTGTGGACAACCTTCAGTATGTATAGAGATGATGGAGACAAAATGGATGTACAAGATGAAACTCAGATGATCGTGATGCAGATGAGAGGGAGTGTTGGATTTTGTGGAACTTCGAAAGATATTATTCATTGTATTTTATTGTACTTTCATTGTACTTGATTGTACCTCCTAAGGGATATGAACCTGATGTAATTATTTATGTAATCACATGAAAGAACCAATGTAAACCTCGGGGTTTAAAGAAGGAAAAAAAAAATATTAAAATTATAATTATTAATTGCCCCCAGGTGAAGTCGGCCCAGTTAGGGATTTTTCGGGTTTTGCACTTTGTATAAATAAGAGGTAAAGTGCACCTCATTAGTTCATTCTCACACTTGACATTTGCGCATCGCTTGGGAGAGGGAAGTTCGCACAAGCTAGAGGAGGAAGCTGTTTTGGGGTTTCTACTTGTGGAAGGCATTTTTCACATTTTCTATTTTATCTTTGTACTCTGATCTCAGGATTATCATCTCTATACGAAGGTTGCTGGGTTTTCTCCCAATTGGGTTTCCCAGGATAAACTCTGTATTATTGTTTTGTGCTTTGTCTTTCTTCTAGTGATCTTTGTTATGCATTTATATTATTATGCTATGAATGTATGAATTTTAACAGTTCTTGTTTTACGTTTCCGAAGTGTAATATCTTTCTCATCTGTAGTTGGATCCATCAGTTGATTTTGTTTGTTGTCTTGACTTCAGCATTTCATTGATTTTCCACGTGGAACATTTACTACATTTTCTCTTGGAAATCATTTTTGAACACAGGTCCACACAAGCTGATAAGTTTTCTACAAAACTTATGATTTTAGCCTCAAAGAAGTGAACCCCAATCATTGGAGAGAGTTTGTACATGGATATCTTTTGTAGAAGTTGGTTAATGCATGATTCTAGTAACTTGAAGGCCAGAAATAATTTATCTTTAATATTTGCAGGATGTAATACTGTACATTGAACTTCACGAAATTAGTTACAATAAGACGATCTTCTTTTGCAAGCCTAAACTCGCAGAGCACATTGTGGGGTCCAGAGAGTTCAAATTCAACAGCTCCCGATTCACTTCAACTTCTAAGCAAGGCAGCAGTCAGAAGGCAGATATATTTCAAATTTCTTGTGATAAGCAACATCTTTTAATCTGTTCTCTTACTTATCTTCGATGATGAGGTGCCCTGCTGGGTTCTTGCACGAGTTGGTGGGTGTCAATGGCAGCTGTTCTCTGGTAAGACGCTATTGATTCTCTTGTTGCACGTTTAGATTCCATGGTAGGGATGTTTTAAGAGTTTAATGCATTAAAGGTACTTGCAGTATTCTTGTATGGAGGGAAGGTACTCTTCTATTTTGAAAGGGTTTTTTCACAAAAGACCCTACAGATCCTAAAAATCATAGAGCTATCTATGCTATTCCTTGCTCTTGCAGAAGACATTATATTGGAGAAACAGGACACTCAGATCAGCTGAGGCTCAGAGAACATTGTGCCGACATTAGGCACAATCGCATCAAGAAATCTACATTAGTGGGGCATTCTGAAAAAACTGGGCACCAGATATCACAATAGAGGACCATTATATTCAAAAAGGAAAATGAGAGAAGCTCCGGAGATTGCAAAACATCCGAACAATTTAAATGGGGATGTTGGGACTGGCATCAATGAGATATGGAGGCGGGTAATTCATAAACTAAGAAATGGCAATCTTGGCATTAGTGATCATCACCAAGCTCTAAATTTCTAATTATGAAAGCCGACATACTAAAGACATTATTGGGCCAATTATTATTAATATGGATGAATGTCTTACTAATAATTAGGATTTCGGTTAATCTCCTGTCAATGATTCCTTGAAAGAGTCGAAACGTTGAGATGAAAAACTATTGAAATGGAATTTCCCCCCTTTCTGAGGGAATTAAAGTGCCGTGAAATAGGCTAAATTGGATGGATTTAGTGTGCTAATAGCTAAGTCCCTTTCTGAGGGAATTACAGTGTTGTGAAATAGGCTAAATTGGATGGATTTAGTGTGCTAATAGCTAAGTTCTGGGAAGAAAGTTAATTTTGTATTAGAATCCAATGGTTTGAAGTCAATGCTAATAGACTATTTCTTAGGCAAGTACTGGTAATTAATTCCCTTTTTTGGGTTTAAGATTTCCATGTTTCTTGCATAGTCCATAAGAGCCCAAATCACATTTAAGGGAATGCAGTTTCTTGTGAATTAGATTTACAGGATGCAAACCATTTACTCCGAGCGAAATTTGAAAGATTGCTCATATGACTGCAATTTTTTTCAGGCCCTCCATAGTTAATTGAAAATCCATTTCATCCTTTCCTACACATGAAATCTTTGGCAAATCTTTGGTGGAATCGTAGATAACAGAAGAAGATCCTGCTTAGCACTTATGCTGCCACATGGCATAACCTTAGGCACCTCATGACCAAGAGGTGGGCTTGAGAGGGTAATATAATTGAAGGTGGAGGTCAAATCCACGACAATCTAGATGCAAACTAAAGCAAAGTTGTTGGAAACTTAGAACTGAAGTGATTTAATGTCAAAATGATGATGCTGCAACATGTCAAGACCAGTTATGATGAGATTTTTTTTTTTTAAATGGTCAAAATGGCAACCTTGTAATAGGTAGTGTATTTGTGTCATTACTGGTGTCACTGAACTCGATAATCTGTTAGAAAGCATAAGACAAGAGTGGGGATTCTTTTATTAAAATAAATAATTTGACAACTCGATAATCTGTTAGAAAGGATAAGACAAGAGTGGGGATTCTTTTATTAAAATAAATAATTTGACATGGACATCAATAGTTCAAATTGTTGATTATAATGATGTTGATGAGTTATTGTGTTCATATAACCCAGGAAAATTTTGAGGATCTATACTTTTCTTTAAGCGTAGAAACCTTTGTAAATGTTACTAATTCTTAAATTTCCAACATTAAATTGTTTGGCTATATTTTTGTAAAAATATTCAAATTTCTAAAAAAATTATATAGTTTTTGGACAATTTTGGTAATGTTTAGAGTAAAACATTTTTATCCTATGGAATTTGAGAAAAATATTTTAGAAAAAAAAGTATATTGGCGATCATTTTTCTGAAAAAAAAGGAAAATTAACCCATGAGCTAAATTTCACCCTAAAATTTTCCCTAAATATAACCAAAATTTTTCATTTATTATTTTGTTTGTTATCGTGTTGCAGAGAGGTTTAAGGGGCCTTTGCTTGTGGTCTGCTGGGAGATCAGGGACAACTATTACCTAGGTGCAAAATGCTATGTATGAAAGGTGGAGACAAGTGAGCTCCTTCAAGACTCCTTAAGTTTTAGCCATTCAAATTCATATTTGGAGTGATCATGATTTAGGTTACTTTGGCCTATTTTTGTGTATCAAGCGTTACATATATACACTATTTATGAATGTAAATCAAATCTGTTTTATTCATGCAACATAATAGCAGGTCCCTGTTTCATGATGAATTGTAAAAGTTTCTATTCTAATCTAAAATTGCATTTAAAATCTGAGTTACACTAGTCTAGATTCTGTATGGAACCTATATCTAAACCTAAATGACTTATTGTTGCCATTTGATATTCTACTTTTCATTTATCATCCATGTGGATAAAATGTTTTACGTTAGTTTATCTTAATTGTATGTAACATATATCTGAGACCTAATTGAGTTCATAGTTGACATTTTAATTGATCCGGTTGGGATCATATTCTAATTTGTCCTCTATTTCAATACATTCTAGGTGGAAATTGGGGTGGGAAAACATAAAAGGACTTCATGGGCCATTTTGAGGCATCAAACTGCATATTTTTTGGGTGGAAATTGGGGTGGGAAAACATAAAAGGACTTCATGGGGCCATTTTGAGGCATCAAACTGCATATTTTTTGGGTGGAAATTGGGGTGGGAAAACATAAAAGGACTTCATGGGCCATTTTGAGGCATCAAACTGCATATTTTTGGGTTTGAACCATTTATAAGAGGAAGATTCCATATTTTAAACACCAAGACCTTTCCAATGATGCAAAAATTGCCTCAATCGCAGCTACTATGCGAAAGTTATTCTTCCTGCAAGTTGACCAACCTTGTACAAGTGGATGCCACGGCAGCCCCATTATTCCAATGAGGCTAGCCACATGTGGAATTTCATGAATATTCCAGAAGGTCCAAACCTTATTAATAATTGAGGGTTGAGGAAGTAAAAAAAGCCTAACCATAGACGGCTATCAAACAATGTTAAATACCAAGCCATTCAGAGAACGGATTCTATTCTTGAGCATTGTACTTGTTCCACACCTAAGCAAAACATCTAGGAGTGATACTCTAAGAGCATAATAGATGGGATATTTTGTAGAAGCCGTTCAGGCCACGATGTCTAAAGTTAACTGCATAGTGAATGCCCATTACTTTCTTTGTGCATTTTGAGAACTGCAACAAAGCGAGAGTAGAGAATAGGCCTCACCTTCTAGTTGGGTTTTCTCCTTTATTGGGTTTGCCAGGATAAATCTTGTGTTCATTGTGTGGATGGTGTGTTTATATGCTTGTTCTTTCATTTAAGTTAATTTGCATAATCTAAAATTTATTTTTTATTTTTTAAATGTTATAAGATATGTTATGATGAACTATTCTACTAAAATATCCATAGCAATTTACAGAACATATTGGTATCAAAGTAGTTTTCTTTGGGGTTTTATGGGGAATTGCAGGATCTAGGAGTTGGCAGAATAAAGAAAAAGTATTCAAATCCTAGTCATGGCGGGTGAATCTAGTGAAGAATTGGGGGGCAAATATGAAGAGCAATTTACAAAGCTGGAAATACAAGCTGTTCATATCTCTTGCAATATGTCATTCCTCATGGCGACTTTTGGACGCTCTAACTCAAAGATTGAATCAGAGGGGAAAACGAGAGGTAAAGGCGACCCAAAAAAGGAGCCGAGGAAAGAGCCCGAAAAAGAGAAACCAAGTTCTAGTTCCATTACCCATTCCCATCCTTTATTTAAAATGGAAGTGAGAATTGATATCAAGCCGTAGCAAGGTGAGATTGATGATAAATATTAAATACACACCAAATGTCTTATGAGAAAAATGAAAGAGAGACTGAAATATGAAGAGAGACAAAAATATCTTATGAGTAATATTATGCACAACTACATGTTGTGTAAACACCAAAACTTATAAACAAAAAGATAACTCACCAATGCCTCTGACCAATGCCTTTGCTTCTGCATAGTATACTACAATCTCTCTTACATAGATATTTCAATACTTCTTTATTGATGAACCACCACATTTCTTTACCTGCAATGTGCATTGGACTCAATAATTAAATAAATGACAAATAACATAAGATGTCTCTAATTTAACAAACATACATGGAACCATACATACCACCTAAATCTTCACCTTCACCCATTGCACTTGTCTATATCCACAATATAGGTTGTTTGGAGAAGCCTTAATTTCCCCGACCACTAAACCCAACAAAAACCAAACCATAAAATATTAAATAAAGACCAAAACATCTCATGATAAAGATAAAACAAATTTTTGAAATATATTATGAGAAATATTCAGCAAAGCCCAAAACTCTTATCCATAATTAAGTACATCTTATGTAAAGACCAAAATTCACATATTTTAAACTCTACTCAATTAGAGGCAAGTTTTGTTGATATGTTGAGATTCCAATTACCTTCCTCTACCACATTGCCTCTAAATTTAAACAAACACATACATGATAAAATTATGAAGCAGCACATTAGTTAAATGAAATCATGGAACCATAAAATTATGTAGCAATGAACATACCTCCGCCTTTAGCCATACATACATATCAACGGGATCTGCGTTAGCCATAAATCCACAATATGGGTTGTTAAGGCCTACCTTAATTTGCGCACCAATTGAACCCAAACAAAAACTATTCACAAAGATAAGAAAAAAACAATGAGAAAGCAAAGAAAAGAAACAAAACACCAAACCACAAATTAGCATGGCCATGCTAAAAAATGCAAGAAAATAACACCCAGAGTAATAGAAAAACAATAAAACAACAATGACAAAAGATACAAACAGCAATAGCAAAAAATAACAAAAAGAAAACAAACAAAGAGAAATAACAAGCACAGACTCCACTTTGCAACACCAAAAAGCATCCATGGACAACCAAGAACACCCTGCACACCAAAATATACATAAGTATTAGACACACCAGAAAATCTTATGAAAGAGAGATTGAAATATCTTATGAGAAATATGAAAGAGAGACCAAAATATCTGAAGACATACCAAAAATATTACGAATAGTATTATGCACAAGTGCATGTTGTGTAAACAAAGGAAGTTATAACAAAAATCAAACTCACCAATGCCTCTGCTTCTGCAAAGTATACTACAATCTCTCACATAGACATTTCAATACTTTTTTTATTGATGAACCACCACATTTCTTTACCTGCATTGCACTAGACTCAATAATTAAATAAATGCCAAATAATGTAAGATGTCTCTAATTTAACAAAAATGCATGGAACCATACATATCACCACAATCTTCACCTTTGCCAACTGCACTTGTCTATATCCACAATATGGATCGTCTAGAGAAGCTTTAATTTCCCCAGCCACTGAAGCTAACAAAAACCAAATCATAACATATTAAATTGAGACCAAAAAATTTCATCATAAATATCATACAAATACTTGAAATATATTATGAGATATATTATGAGAAATACTGAGCAAAGCCCAAAATATCTGAAGACAAACCAAAAATATTACTAATAGTATTATGCACAAGTGCATGTTGTGTAAACAAAGGAAGTTATAACAAAAATCAAACTCACCAATGCCTCTGCTTCTGCAAAGTATACTACAATCTCTCACATAGAAATTTCAATACCTTTTTTATTGATGAACCACCACATTTCTTTACCTACATTGCATTGGACTCAATAATTAAATAAATGCCAAATAATGTAAGATGTCTCTAATTTAACAAAATGCATGGAACCATACATATCACCACAATCTTCACCTTTACCAACTGCACTTTTCTATATCCACAATATGGATTGTCTAGAGAAGCTTTAAATTCCCCAACCACTGAAACTAACAAAAACCAAATCAAACATATTAAATTGAAACCAAAAAATTTCATGATAAATATTATACAAATACTTGAAATATATTATGAGAAATATTAAGCAAAGCCCAAAACTCTTATCCATAATTAAGTACATATTATGCAAATACCAAAAGTCGCATATTTGGTACTCTACTCAATTAGAGGCAAGTTTTGTTGATGTATTGAAACTCCAGTTACCTTCCTTTAACTGCAATGCCTCTAAATTTAAACAAACATACATGATAAAGTTATGAAGCAACAAATGAGTAAACGAAAACATGGAAACATAAAATTATAAAATTATGTAACAACGAACAAGTAAATTTCCTCCGTACATACCTCCGCTTTTAACCGTACATATGGAATCTATGTTAGCAATAAACCCACAATATGGGTTGTTAAGGCCTACCTTAATTTCCATACCAGTTGAACCAAAACAAAAACTATTCACAAAAGTAAGAAAAACATACAAGAAAACAAACAAAAGAAGCAAAACACAAATTAGCATGGCCATGCTTAGAAATGCAAAAAAATAACACCCATAGTAATAGAAAAACAAAAAAACAACCCTAGCAAAAGATGCAAACAACGACAACAAAAAAATGATAAAAGTAACAAAAAAAAACAAACAAAGAGAAATAACAAGCATAGACTGTGCTCTGTAACACCAAATGGCATCCAAGGCCAACCAAGAACACCCTGCACACCAAAATATAAATAAGTATTAGACAAAGACCATAAAATCTTATGATAAATATTAAATACACACCAAATATCTTATGAGAAATATGAAAGAGAGACCGAAATATATATATTTGATGAGAGACCCAATATCTTATGAGTAAATATTATATACAGGTACATGTGTAAACACCAAAAATATAAATAAAAGAGAACTCACCAACGCCTTTCCTTCTACACAGTATACTAAAATCTCTCTCACATAGATATTTCAATAGCTTTTTATCGGTGAACCACCACATTTCTTTACCTGCATTGCATTGGACTCATTAATTAAATAAATGACAAATAATATAAGATGTCTATAATTTAACAAACATGCATGGAACCTCAATCTTCACCTTCACCCACTGCACTTGTTTATATCCATGATATGAGATGTTTGGAGAAGCCTTAAATTCCCCAACCACTGAACCCAACAACAACCAAAACATAAAATGTTAAATACAAAGCAAAAAATCTCGTAATTATTATTAAACAAATACATGATATATATTAAGAGAAATATTCAGCAAAGCCCATAACACTTACGCAAAATTAAGTACATCTTACGCAAAGGCCAAAAGTTGCATATTTGAAACTCTACTCAACTACAGGCAAGTCTTGTTATCGTTGAGATTCCAAATAACTTATTTTTCCCGCATTGCCTCTAAATTTAAACAAACATACATGATAAAATTAAGAAGCAACAAATTAGTTAAATGAAAACATGGAACCCTAAAATTATTAAATATTAAATACACCAAATATTTTATGACAAATATGAAAGAGAGACCGATCAGAGACCAAATATCTTATGAGTAATATTATATACAAGTACATGTGTAAACACCAAAAATATAAATAAAAGAAAACTCACCAACGCTTTTGCTTCTACACAATAGACTAAAATTTCTCTCACATAGATCTTTCAATAGTTTTTTTATCGATGAACTACCACATTTCTTTACCTGCATTGCATTGGACTCATTAATTAAATAAATGACAAATAATATAAGATGTCTATAATTTAACAAACATGCATGGAACCTCAATCTTCACCTTCACCCACTGTACTTGTTTATATCCATGATATGAGATGTTTGGAGAAGCCTTAAATTCCCCAACCAGTGAACCCAACAACAACCAAACCATAAAATACTAAATACAAAGCAAAAAATCTCATACTTATTATTAAACAAATACTTGATATATATTGTAAGATGAAGAGACAAATGAGTTAAACAAATACCCTCCTTTACCCGCATACTAGATTATTAAACAAATACCTTCCTTTACCCGCATACTTGATTATTAAACAAATCTACATGATAAAATTAAGAAGCAGCAAATGAGTTAAATGAAAACAAGGAACCCTAAAATTATAAAATTATGTAGCAACGAACAAGTAAATTCTCCTATACATACCTCCTCATTTAGCCATACATACATACCAGTGGAATTTGCGTTAACCATATGCCCACAATATGGGTTGCTAAGGCCCGGAATTTGCGTTAGCCATATGCCCACAATATGGGTTGCTAAGGCCTACCTTAATTTCCGCACCAATTGAACCCAAACAAAAACTATTCACAAAGATAAGAAAAACATATGAGAAAGCCAACATAAGAAAAAAAAACACCAAATGACAAATTAGCAATGGCCATGCTCATAAATGCAAAAAATTAACACCCATAGAAATAGAAAAACAAAAAAAAACAACAAAGAGAAATAACAAGCACATACTCTACTCTACAACACCAAAAAGCATACATGGCCAACCAAGAACACCCTGCACACCAAAATATAGATAAGCATTAGACAGAGACCATAAAATCTTATGATAAATATTAAATACACACCAAATATCTTATGAGCAATATGAAAGAGAGAACAAAATATCTGAAGACAGACCAAAAATCTTATGAATAATATTATGCACAAGTACATAGGTAAAAACTATAAATTATAAACAAAAAGCAAACTCACCAATATACTACAATCTCTTTCACATAGAAATTTCAGTTGTTTTTGTATTGATGAACCACCACATTTCTTTACCTGCAATGCATTGGACTCACTACTTAAATAAATGATAAATAATGTAAGATGTTTCTAATTTAACAAACATGCATCAAACCATACATACCACCACAATCTTCACATTTACTAACTGAACTTGTCTATATCCACAATATGGATGGTCTGGAGAAGCCTTAATTTTCCCAACCACTGAACCTAACAAAAACCAAATCATAAAATACTGAACCTAACAAAAACCAAATCATAAAATACTGAACCTAACAAAAACCAAATCATAAAATATTAGATTGAGACCAAAAAATCTCATGATAAATATTATAGAAATACTTGAAATATATTATGAGAAATATTAAGCAAAGCCCAAAACTCTTGTCCATAATTAAGTACATCTTATGCAAATACCAAAAGTCGCATATTTGAAACTCTTCTCAGTTACAGGCAAGTTTTGTCGATGCTTTGAGATTCCAATTACCTTCCTTTACCTGCATTGCCTCTAAATTTAAACAAAAGTACATGATGAAATTATGAAGCAACAAATGAGTAAATGAAAATATGGAAACATAAAATTATGTAACAACGAACAAGTTCGTTCTTCCATACATACCTCCACCTTTACCCATACATACATACTAATGGAATCTACGCTAGCCATAAACCCAAAATATGGGTTGTTAAGCCTACCTTAATTTCTGCACCAGTTGAACCGAAACAAATGCCATTCTTTTAAGAAAAACATACGATAAAGCAAACAAAAGAAACAAAACACCAAACCACAAATTAGCATAGCCATGCTAAAAAATGCAAAAAAATAACACCATAGTATAGAAAAACAAAAAAACAACACTAGCAAAAGATATAAACAACAACAACAAAATGATAAAAATAACAAAAAAAAACAAACAAAGAGAAATAACAAGCATAGACTGCGCTCTGTAACACCAAAAAGCATCCATGGCCAACCAAGAACACCCTGCACACCAAAATATAGATAAGTATTAGATAGAGACCATAAAATCTTATGATAAATATTAAATACACACCAAATATCTTATGAGAAATATGAAAGAGAAACCGAAATATATATATCTGATGAGAGACCAAAAATCTTATGAGTAATATTTTATACAAGTACATGTTGTGTAAACACCAAAAATTATAAATAAAAGATAACTCACCAATACCTTTGCTTCTGTACAGTATACTAAAATCTCTCACATAGATATTTCAATAGTTTTTTATCAATGAACCACCACATTTCTTTGCATTGCATTAGATTCAATAATTAAATAAATGACAAATAATGTAAGACGTCTATAATTTAACAAACATGCATGGAACCATACATACCACCTCAATATTCACCTTCACCCACTGCACTTGTCTATATCCACGATATGGGTTGTTTGGAGAAGCCTTAATTTCCTCAACCACTTAACCCAACAAAAAACCAAACTATAAAATATTAAATACAGAACAAAAAATCTCATAATTATCATTAAACAAATACTTGATATATATTACAAGAAATATTCAGCAAAGCCCGAAACACTTACGCAAAATTAAGTACATCTTATGCAATTGCAAAGACCAAAAGTCGCATATTTGAAACTCTACTCAACTGTAGGCAAGTCTTGTTTGTGTGTTGAGATTCCAATTACCTTCCTTTACCCGCATTGCCTCTAAATTTAAACAAACATACTTGATAAAATTAAGAAGCAACAACTAAGTTAAACGAAAACAAGGAACCCTAAAATTATAAAATTATGTAGCAACGAACAAGTAAATTCTCCCATTCATACCTCTGCCTTTAGCCATACATACATACCGGTGGAATCTGCATTAGCCATATGCCCACAATATGGCTTGCCAAGGCCTACCTTAATTTCCGCACCAATTGAACCCAAACACGAAATATTCACAAAGATAAAAACATATGAGAAAGCCAACAAAAGATAAAAAAACCACCAAACAACAAATTAGCATGGCCATGCTCATAAATGCAAAAAATTAATACCCATAGAAATAGAAAAACAAAAAAAACAATAGCAAATGATACAAACAACAATAGCAAAAACAGTAAAAATAACAAAAAGAAAACAAAAAAGAAAAATAACAAGCACATACTCTGCTCTACAACACCAAAAAGCATACATGGCCAACCAAGAACACCCTACACACCAAAATATAGATATGCATTAGACAGAGACCATAAAATCTTATGATAAATATTAAATACACACCAAATATCTTATGAGAAATATGAAAGAGAGACCGAAATATCTGAAAACAAACCAAAAATCTTATGAATAATATTATGCACAAGTACATCTGTAAACACTATAAATTATAAACAAAAAGCGAACTCACCAATGCCTTTGCTTCTGCATAGTATACTACACTCTCTAACATAGAAATTTCAATTGTTTTTCTATCAATGAACCACCCTATTTCTTTACCTACATTGCATTCAACTCACTAATTAAATAAATGAAAAATAATGTAAGATGTGTATAATTTAACAAACATGCATAGAACCATACATACCACCGCAATCTTCACCTTTACCAACTGCACTTGTCTATATACATATGTCTATATCTACAATATGGATCGTCTGGAGAAGCCTTAATTTCCCAACCAGTGAACCTAACAAAAACCAAACCATAAAATATTAGATGGAAACCAAAAAATCTCATGATAAATATTAGACAAATACTTGAAATATATTATGAGAAATATTAAGAAAGGCCCAAAACTCTTATCCATAATTCAGTACATCTTATGCAAATACATTCATTTACCTTCGTTGCTAATGTGTTGAGATTCCAGTTACCTTCATTTACCTGCATCGCCTCTAAATTTAAACAAGCATACATGATAAAGTTATGAAGCAGCCAATGATTCCAATGAAAACACAGAACTATAAAATTTTAAAATTATGTAGCAACGTACAAGTACATTCTCCAATACATACCTTCGCCTTTAGCCATGCATACATACCGATGGAATGTGCATTAGCCATAAACCCACAATATGGGTTTTTAAGGCCTACCTTAATTTCTGCACCAATTGAACCCAAACAAAAACTATTCACAAAGATAAGAAAAACATATGAGAAAGCAAACAAAAGAAACAAAATACAAAACTGCAAAATCGCATGGCCATGCTCAGAACTACAAAAGTGATAAAAAAACAATAAAACAGCAATAGCAAAAGATACAAACAACAATAGCAAAAAATTAACAAAAAGAAATAACGAGGGCAAACTCTGCTCTGCAACACCAAAAAAACATCCATGGACAACCAAGAATACCCTGCACACCAAAATATAGATAAGTATTAGACAAACCAGAAAATCTTATGAAAGAGATTGAAATATCTTATGAGAGACCGAAATATCTAAAGATAGACCAAAAATCTTACAAATAATATTATGCACAAATACATGTTGTGTAAACACCAGAATTTATAAACAAAAAGCGAACTCACTAATGCCTCTGCTTATGGACAGCACACTACAATCTCTCTCACATAGAAATTTCAATATTTTTTTTATCGATAAACCACCACATTTCTTTACCTGCATTGCATTAGACTCAATAATTAAATAGATGCCAAACAATGTAAGATGTCTCTAATTTAACAAACATGCATGGAACCATATATACCACCACAATATTCACCTTTACCAACTGCACTTCTCTATATCCACAATATGGATCGTCTAGAGAAGCCTTAATTTCCCCAACCACTTAACCTAACAAAAACCAAACCATAAAATATTAAATGGTAACCAACAAATCTCATGATAAATATTATACAAATACTTGAAATGTATTATGAAAAATATTAAGCAAAGCCCAAAACTCTTATCCCTAGTTAAGTACATCTTATGCAAATACCAAGAGTTGCATATTTGAAACTCTACTCAATTATAAGCATGCTTTTTTGATGTGTTGAGATTCGAGTTACCTTCCTTTACCTGCATTGCCTCTAAATTTAAACAAACATACATGATAAAGTTATGAGGCAACAAATGAGTCAAATGAAAACATGGAAACATAAAATTCTAAAATTATGTAGCAACGGGCAACTAAATTCTCCCATACATACCTCTACCTTTAACCATACTGATGGAATCTACGTTAGCCATAAACCCAAAATATGGGTTGTTATGGCCTACCTTAATTTCCGCACCAGATGAACCCAAACAAAAACTATTCACAAAGTAGAAAAACACATGAGAAAATAGATAAGTATTAGACAAACCAAAAAATATTAAGAAAGAGAGATCGAAATATCTTATGAGAAATATGAAAGAGAGACCAAAATATCTGAAGACAGACCAAAAAATCTTACGAATAATATTATGCATAAGTACATGTTGTGTAAACACCAAAAGTTATAAACAAAGTACATGTTGTGTAAACACCAAAAGTTATAAACAAAAAGCGAACTCACTAATGCCTCCGATTCTACACAGTGTACTACAATCTCTCTCACATAGAAATTTCAATAGTTTTTTAATCGATGAACCACCACATTTCTTTCCCTGCATTGCATTGGATTTAATAATTAAATAAATGCCAAATAATGTAAGATGTCTCTAATTTAACAAACATGCATGAAAACATACATACCACCACAATCTTCACCTTTACCAAATGCACTTGTCTATATCCATAATATGGATCATCTCATGAAGCCTTAATTTCTGCAACCACTGAACCTAACAAAAACCAAACCATAAAATATTAAATGGAGACCAAAAATCTCATGATGACAAATATTTTACAGATACTTGAAATATAGAGAAATATTAAGCAAAGCCCAAAACTCTTGTTATCCATAATTAAGTACATCTTATGCAAATACCAAAAGTAACATATTTGAAACTCTACTCAATTAGAGGCAAGTTTTGTTGATGTGTTGAGATTCCAAGTACCTTCCTTTACCTGCATTGCCTCTAAGTTTAAACAAACATACGTGATAAAGTTAAGAAGCAACATATGAGTCAAACGAAAACATGGAAACATAAAATTATAAAATTATGCAACAACAAACAAGTAAATTTTTCGATACATACCTCCACCTTTAGCCATACGTACATATCAAAAGAAATCTACGGTAGCCATAAACCCACAATATGGATTGTTAAAGCCTACCTTAATTTTCACACCAATGGAACCCAAACAAAAACTATTCACAAAGGAAAGAAACACATATGAAAAAGAAAACAAAAGAAATAAAACGTCAAACCACAAATTAGCATGGCCATGCTCAAAAATGCAAAAAAATAGCACCCATAGTAATAGAAAAACAAAAAAACAACAATAGCAAAAAAAACAAAAACAAAAAAACAACAATAGCAAAAAAAACAAAAACAAAAAAACAAAGAGAAATAATAGGCATAGATTGTGCTCTACAACACCAAAGAGCATCCATGGCCAACCAAGAATACCCTGCACACCAAAATATAGATAAATATTAGACAGAGAACATAAAATACCATGATAAATATTAAATACACACCAAATATTTTATGAGAAATATGAAAGAGAGACCGAAATATAAAAATCTTATGAGTAATATTATATACCAAAAATTATAAATAAAAGATAACTCACCAAAAATTATAAATAAAAGATAACTCACCAATGCCTTCGCTTCTGCATAGTATACTAAAATCTCTCACATAAATATTTCAATAGTTTTTTATCAATGAACCACCACATTTCTTTACCTGCATTGCATTGGACTCAATAATTAAATAAATGACATAAATATTTCAATAGTTTTTTATCAATGAACCACCACATTTATTTACCTGCATTGCATTGGACTCAATAATTAAATAAATGACAAATAATGTAAGATGTCTATAATTTAACAACATGCATGGAACCATACATACCATCTCAACCTTCACCTTCACCCACTGCACTTGTCTATATCCACGATATGGGTTGTCTGGAGAAGCCCTTATTTCCCTAACCACTGAACCCAACAAAAACCAAACCAGAAAATATTAAATATCTCATAATTATTATTAAACAAATACTTGATATATATTACAAATAATTAAATAAATGACAAATAATGTAAGATGTCTATAACTTAACAAACATGCATGGAACCATACATACCATCTCAATCTTCACCTTCACCCACTGCACTTGTCTATATCCACGATATGGGTTGTCTGGAGAAGCCCTTATTTCCCCAACCACTGAACCCAACAAAAACCAAACCACAAAATATTAAATACAGAGCAAAAAATCTCATAATTATTACTAAACAAATACTTGATATATATTGCGAGAAATATTCAACAAAGATCGAAACACTTAAGCAGTTTCATTAAAGTCGTGTGTTTATTCGGGAATGTTTGAGAAATCAGGAGCGAACCATGGAGGCCTTGCAATCTTTGTTCACTTTTTTTTTTTTTTAAATAAGCTACCAAATCTGAAAATGCATATGAACATACCTTTTATTAATACCAAAATGTGTGGAGTCGTCCAGGTGAACCTTCAATGTCTTCACAATATTGCTTGCTTCACCCTACAAGCAACAAGTCTTCAAAATCTGCAAGGACAAGGGCTTCGTCCCTTCATGGAGTTTCCATGTGAGAAGATAGATATGCAATAAGAACCTCCCACAAAATGTCAAGAAGCATGATCATCGAAATTCGGGAAAAGGGCTTTATCTCCGACAATGATGCCAAAAATGTTACAGCTTGAACAGGCATGTGTGATTAAAGCCCCTAAGAACAGGTTAGCCCAGTTGTAGCCTAAACGTGTTACCCACTATCACCTCAGTAACTACCTCCCTGCACTTCATGTTGGCTCTTCTCCAAATTGAGGAGGAATTCCCTGGAAAGGATTGCTAGGCTATGGCAATGAGAGTACAAAGGTGATTTTGAAGAGATAACCTAACAAAACTTGAGGTCTTCATAGTATATAGGTGAGGGTTTTGAAGACTAGTGTCAATCCCAGGGTGACAAAGTCAAGGGGAAACAAGACCAATGAAAGGGAGAACAAGTTCGTGAAAAGGTTAGGGAGAGTTAGATCGCTTGAAGTGAACCAACAAACCCTAACATGTTATGTCATGAATCATTGAATCAGTAGGAGTCCTCACAATGTGATCTAGGTGGATATCGGTGGCCATCCACGTGTTCCACCGAGTTACAACGGTTCTCCATCTTCTTGACAATCTTCTACGATTATTTGGGTCCTAAACTTATAGCACAGTTTTGAGGCACTAAATAATATTTTTTGGCCAATCAGAGGGCCAAGGTTACCATGGCATTCCCTGGCCCTAGTCAAATGTTGTAATTCTCAGTTAGTTCTTTCCAACGAGCCATCGTGTATCAACTAGCCACCTCAGGGCCCACAAATCCTTTTGGCGCTTCATCTCCTAGGGTTAGGTTTCTGGAAGTTTAGGGTATTTGCCTCTTTATGCTTATGATAAAAGGCCCTTTCCAGCCCTCTTTGTAATGAGCTCATGCAAATAAACGTAGCCAGGCACATCCCTCTTCAGAGATAAGTTACCACCATCTGAGCTAGTTTGTATTGCATTGCAGTTTACAGTGTTTTTCCATTCCATTCATTAATAGAGTTTGGGTTTTACTGTACTGTTTTCTCTGCAACATATTTGTGTCTGTGTTTCCATTTTATATTGATTCCTTCATTTCGTTCTCTAAGTAGTCCAGATCAGTGGTATCAGAGCAATCTGCTCTTCTTGTTTCTCGGTGCATGTCTCCAACAAGATCTAAGTCTCGAGTATTAGGTCTCGAACTAATTGAGCTTTGGGACAACCATTCTCGCGGGCCCAAGTAGCCTCACATGGCAGGAAAAGAAAAGGAAGATGACGAAGCAAGAGATCCTATTAAGTTGTTGCTTTATGAATCACTCACGCAACATAGTAACAAAATGATGGATAATTTCACCCAGATCCTTCGACAATACCAACAATGGCAGAGACACCTTCAGCCAGCATCCATTTAGGAGGTGTGACACCGTTTAAGGTACAAGCTAACTTTGATATCCCTTTATTTGAAGGCCAGATAGATGCAGATGCTTTGGATAAATGGTTAAATCTTTTAGAGGGTTATTACCTTGGCACTCCTTAAAGCTCTCCCCCATGTGAAAGATTGGTGGGAAGGTTACTAAGAGAGGCATATCAGGGACGAATCTACAACATATGGACAGAACCCACCAAGGCAACTTTTGTTGATGCCCTGAAGGAAGAGTTCTATTCCATTGAAAACTGTGATGAACAGTACACGAGATGGACCAACTTTGCACCAGGATAGAGACCAGAAGATGTCAGAGTTCACCAATATATTTCATACCTTGCGCTCAAAGTTGGGTATCAAAGACTATGAAAAACACTTGGTCCTAAAGTACTGTAATAGCCTACACAAGTACATCCAAAAAGAGATGGATTTCCTAGACATCTCCTTGCAATGAGCCGCTTATTGATATGCTGTCAAAATTGAGCAAAATTTTAAGCAAAAGAATAAGCAGGAGTTTGGGTTTTCAAATCAACCGCAACAGAAACCTACCTAGTAAAGGTGGCCCTAACTCACAAACAAAGGACAAAGTAAAAATGTCCAGACTCATGACAACCAGTCCAAACCGCAGGTAAAGAAGGGTAACGTGAATTCAAAGGACACTAGAAAATAGTGTGAGTTCCACAAAAGCCCCTGGCACAACACCAACGAATGTTGCTCAAAACACTCGTTATCGGCCAAGATGAAATCTTCGGAGCTAGACTCTAGATTGAAATCTGATTCGAAGCAAGATAAAGGAAAGAGAATCATTGATGCGAAAACCAATGCCACTATTGCAACAGCAGAGATCCAACTAGAAGAACCAGAGGAGCCAAAGGAAGGGGAGCGGCTCTTCCACTCACATGTGGGTTAAGGGGACTCCGCTACATTTCATTGTTGACAATGATAGCCAGAAGAACTTGATCTTGATCAAGGTCAGAAAAAGGTTAAAGTTGCTGACAACGCCACACCCCCAACCATACACCATCGGAGCCAAGGACGAGACATTTGCATCAGTTGGCAATGCCACCTATCCTACGGGATTAGGCCCTTCAAAGATGAGGTACTGTGCGATGTTGCCCCACTTGAAGTTTGTGATGTTCTTTTAAGACAACCCTATATGTGGAAACATCATGTTGCTTATGAGTCTAGACCCCGTAGTGCCATTGTTACTTTGGCAGGCCAACTCTACAAGGTACCTGAGGCAGTTTCGACTATTGCAATTTCCTTGTCTCGACAAAGTAGTGTCAGAAGGTAATATCTTAAACTGGTAAAGCCGTCCTCTTCTTGGTTCCATCGAAAGGTGGATAGAAGGTCACTACGACTACCACAGCCTCAGCACGAGGCCTCTCGTCCACAACAAAAGCAGGTGGACGAGATTGTAGTGGAATACAGAGACATCTTTGCCTCAACTAAAAGGGTGTCTCAGCATTGCCAAGTCAAACACTCAATTGATTTGATACCTGGTGCACCCTTGCCTAATGGCCCGATATACAGATGCTCTCTTCTAGAGAATGAGGAAAGAAAGCATCAAATTCAAGAGCTCATCCAAAAGAGCCACATTCGACCAAGTTCCTCACCTTGTGGGAGACCAATTGTGTTGGTGCGGAAGAAGGATGGAACACGATGACTCTGCATTGATTACAGAGTCGTGAACAAAACACCGTCAAGAATTGATACCTAATCCCTCGGATTGATGATCTTCTTGATCAACTTAAGGGTGTCAATTTCTTTAACAAGATTGATCTGAAGTTAGGATACCACCAAGTCTCGATCGAGCAAACCAATGTGGGGAAGACAACCTTCAAGTCTAAAGGCGGCCTTTTTGAGTGATTGGTCATGCATTTTGGCTTGACTATTGCTCCAACAACATTCATGAGAATGATGGATGATATCTTGCAGTCATTCACAAAATATTTCGTGGTTGTATATCTGGACAACATCCTCATCTTCAACAAAACTTGGGGGGAACATTTGCAACACATTTAGCAGACCTTGAGCACACAAGTTATATGCCAGTTTGGATAAGTGTTCATTTAACATGGCGAGAATTCAATATATAGGATACATAGTGGATGAACATGGGGTGCATGTGGACCCAACCAAAATCCAAGTCATTTCATGATGGCCAGCCCCAACAACTCTAACAGAGTTCCGTAGCTAGTTAGGGCTCACAAATTTTTATCGCGGATTTGTGTTGGGGTTCTCTCATATTGCTTGGCCCTTGAGCCAAGTGACCAAGGGTGAAGCCAAAGCCAAGTTCGCTTGGGGCATGTCACAACAGAGACCATTTGAGGATCTGAAACAATGCCTCTACTCAGCTCCAGTCCTCACTCTGCTAGACCTGCAACAACCTTTCGAGATTGAGACAAATGCATCTAACTATGCTATCGATGCAGTACTTACTCGGCAAGGACATCCAGTGGCCTATCTTAGCAAGAAACTCTCTGATTATATCCGTAGGTATCCCACCTATGACAAGGAGATGTACTCCATTATGTAGGCCTGTCGACAATGGTAACATTACATCCAATGGAATGAAACGATCATCCACACTGATCACAAGCCCCTATAATTCATGCAGACACAAGGAAAATTACAAAATGACTGACATTAGAAGTGGTCCACATACCTGCAGCAATTCCAGTTAAACATCTAAGTACAGGAAGGGAAACACAAATCGAGTTGCATACTACCTCCGTTGACCTCCAATTGCTGCACTAACTACCGTGCTCAACTCTTGTGGACACGAGACCTTTGTACAACAACGACCCCGACTTTGTTGTTACCTATCCAAGCATTGCTCGCAGGAAGATTGGTCTCAAACTTTCATCTCTAGGATGAACTTTTATGCCATCTTGGCCACCTCTGTGTTCCTTCAGAAGAGCGTGAGAAGCTAATATGGGAGGTGCATTATAGTCGAGTGGCAAGGCATTTCAAAGTAGAGAAGACAGTGGCAATATTGCAACAACACTTCTACTGGCTGAAGATCCGACAAGACGCTAGCAAGTACATTAGTTTTGAAACCACCTATGCCATTGCCAAACCTACCATCAAGAAGCAAGGGTTGTACACTCTGTTACCTACCCTAGATATAGCTTGGGCTTGCCCAAGCATGGAAACGACTATGTATTTGTGGTTGTGGGCCAATTCTCTAAGATGGCAATTTTGACTCTTTGTAAGAAGAGCATCACATCAGAGGTCGCTGCTAAGCTCTTCTTCGAGCATATTTGGGTTAACTGTAGCCTCCTATGGACCATTATTTCAGATCAAGATTGTAGATTCCTAAGTACTTTCTGGTCCAACCTATGGTCAATGATGGACACCAAGCTAACCAAATCGACTGCCTTCCACCCCCAAACCGATGGATAAACAAAGATGGTCAACATGTTGATTATGCATATCCTGAGAATGTACAACTCCAAACATCCACGCACTAGGCATGAGAGCGTTCCTTATGTTCAACATAGCTACAACAGAACCCTTCATGGCTCTATTGGCCACAACCCCTTTACGATGTGCATGGGGTTCCAACCATTAGCCCCAATCGACATAGTGTTGCCCATTATTTCTAAACAGGATGAATCCTCCCATGCTCAAACTGAGAGTGATTAGGCAACCAAATTTGTTGACCAGATCCATCACATCCAACAACGGGTTCATGATATTTTGCAGAAAAGCCAATGCTAAGTATAAGCAGTGCCACAAACAACATCGAGTTCCACACAAGTTCTAAGTGAGAGATAAGGTATGGTTGCATTTGCAACAAGAGCAACTCACAGGGCCCCATCAAAAGCTCTGCCCACTCTGCTATGGGCCTTACACCATCACCAAGGCTATGGGTGAGAATGCTTTTTAGTTAAGTATCCCCTTTACTTCACCCATATTTTCCACATCTCTTGAACACCTTAGAGGTAGTCGAGCACTTGACCCCTACAGAACTCAATAATGACTGTATTGAGCAAGCGGCTATGGGTGAGAATGCTTTTTAGTTAAGTGTCCCCCCTTTACTTCGCCCTTCCACATCTCTTGAAAACCTTAGAGGTAGTCGAGCACTTGACCCCTACAGAACTCAATCCTGACTGTATTGAGCAAGCGACAATCGACCGGATCATGGACACTCAGCTGAAGGGAACCCACTAGCAAAACATCCAACTATATCGGGTCAACCACGGGGCAACTTCTTCACCAAGGAAAGTGGCTCACCACGAGTCAGATTCAGCAAAACTTTCCTCATCCGATGGAGGAACTTGACGCAAAGCGGACCATTGCTCCCTGAGAGGGGAGGACTGATACAAGTGGATATAGATGGCCACCCACCTGTTCCACTAAGTTACAATGGTTCTCCATCTTCTTGAAAATTTTCTACAATTTTTGGGGTCTTAAATTTCTGGGGGCGTTTAGAGCAATGTTGCAAATATCGTGCCGAGGAATATATCGCTGAGAGCTTGGAAAGAAACGTATTGGAAATATTGGGGAAAATATCGAGAATTATAAAAAAATATCGACAAAAATAAACTTAGACTTGAAGAGTTATGAAAATATCGAACAAATCGGCAACATGAAAAACTCGGGAGAAATTAAAAATATCAAGAGAAATCGGAGATATTTGTAACATTGGTTTTGAGGCACTAAATGATGTTTTTTGGCCAATCAAGGGGGCCAGGGGTTGCTATGGCATGCCCTGACCCTAATCAAATGTTGTAATTCTCATTTAATTATTTCCAACGAGCCATCGTGCACCCTAAACAAAGATTGTATGCAAAAGTTGTGCCCCGAGGAAGTTGACGTATCAACTAGCCCACAAATCCTTTTAGCGCTTCATCTCCTAAGGTTATGTTTCTGGATGTTTAGTGTTTTTGCCTCTTTATGCTTATGATAAAAGGCCATTTTCCACCCCCATTGTAATGAGCTCCTGCGAATGTGTAGTCGGCACATCTCTCTTTAGAGATAAACTACAACCATTTGAGCTAGTTTGTAGAAGTTGTGCCACGTCTCTCTTCAAAGATAAAGCTACCACCATTGTATGCAAAAGTAGTGTCCCCGAGAAGTTGGCGTATCAACTAGCCACCTCAAGGCCCACAAATCCTTTTGGCGCTTCATCTCCTAGGGTTATGATGTTTAGGGTTTTTGCCTCTATGCTTGTGATAAAAGGCCATTTTCGGCCCCCATTGTAATGAGCTCCTGCAAATGTGTAGTCGACACATCTCTCTTCAGAGATAAAGCTACCACTATCCGAGCTAGTTTGTATTGCATTGCAGTTTACAGTGTTTTTCCATTCCATACATTAAGAGAATTTGGGTTTTAATGTACTATTGTTCTTCCTCCAAAATATTTGTGTACATTGTATATTGTTGCCTTCATTTCATTCTCTAAATAATCTAGCTCACGGTGCCACCATCTTAAAAATTTGTTAATAAGATGTGCCTTATACAATGAATTTATTACAAGTTCTTACTCTAATTATGAGTGCGAACCATGTAATACTCACGCATAAAACAACAAAGAAATGGAGGAAACTTCTCTCAGGATCCTTCCAATTTGACAAGATTGTCCTTCTATGGCCCTAATAACATATTCTAGTTATTCCATACATCATTAGCAACATTAAAGACGAGAACCAAAAACCACTTACAATTGGAGAAGAAAACCCTTGAACTTCAATTGCTCCATTAGATATACCATTTACGCTTCAAAAGGAGAAACATTCTCATTATCCAACTATGATGAATGAGTGAGAAAACCAACCCTTATATAGGTTATAGATCAGCTCCTAACAACTTTCTAACTAATTTCTAACCAATTCATAAAAGAATGGTCAAAGCCATAATTACAATGCAAGGTACAAAGGCCCTCTTTTTCACTCCCTTGAGGAATAAATAAATATTTTTCTTTAACTTCCTTAACAAACACCCAAAAAGTGGATCGATCCACTTTATCTTCTCAATTATAATCCCTCTTTAGCCACTTTTAAGGTGCACATTGAAACACTTCCAAAGCAGAAAGACCACCTCATTTTATCAAATAAAATATTAAAACCATAACCAATTTCTAACCAATTCATAAAAGAATGGTAAAAGCCATAATTACAATGCAAGGTACAAAGGCCCTCTTTTCACTTCCTTGAGGAATAAAGAAATACATTTCTTTAACTTGCTTAATATACAGCCAAAAAGTGGTCGACCCACTTTATCTTCTCAATTATAACACCTCTTTAGCCACTTTTAAAGTGCATGTTGAAACACTTCCAAAGCAGAAAGACCACCTCATTTTCTCAAATAAAATATTAAAACCATGACTTATTAAAAAAATAACCACTCAAAAAGTCTTGACCAAGCTCAAACCATGTAGACACGTGAATGAAAAGGTGCCCCCAACGAATGAAGACAAGGAATAGGTCCACATCATCTTAAAAGTGATGACCCATTCTAATGAAGACTCCACGAAAGTGGACGCAACTCTGTGAAATGGGCGCTTACAAAGAAAACCAAGTCTATATAGAAGGAGATGGCCCCACGAATTTACTCCATATGCCAAAGTCGTCTCATGAAGCATGACCCGCGTGGTAACGCAACCAAATCATTGCATAGCCAATGCAGAATTCCACGATTCATAGTATAAAACAGCTCCACGATTTCAACATGATGTGGCAACCGACCACTCAACAACATGCCAATCTCGACCAAGGGAAAATTCCAACTTATATCTATGTTTAATAATTCAAGAATTGGACTTTACTCTAATCTCTGCAATCAAGTAGAGAGGTTTGTTCAGTCAACGATCTGCCCCATAAGACGGAGAATATCCATTACAGCGAAATCAAAATTATAATAGTTCTTGCCTTCATTTGCTGCAAATTGGACGGCACATGATTCTGTGGGTTATGATTCTGAGCATTCATTGCGCATTCTACTGAGGTCAACATTAGGGGAGTTTTGAGGTAAAAAATGGACCTCAAAACAAATAATGCACCATAAAAAATCACTTTATAAGAACCAATAGGATTCAAGATGATGATGTCAACCATAAGAAAAAACTACTTTTTCTTATCATACTTTTGACATATCTCCTTAACGGTTTACCCAAATTTCAAGTTTAGGCACTCGTTGGATGCGGATTTTAATTCAGCATCCAACCCATACCCACACTGCACACTTCTGAGGCACCCACGGCATGAAAAAATGAAAATTTCAATAAAAAACGTTTTTAATATTAAAATACGTTTTTAATATTAAAATACGTTTTTTACATTGAAATTTTCATTTTTTCATGCCGTGGGTGCCTCATAAGTGTGCAGTGTGGGTATGGGTTGGATGCAGAATCAATGTAAACCTTGGGGTAAAGATACAAAAAGAAAAGAATTATTAAATATTAAATTTATCTTTCCCCAAGACAAGTCGGCCCTATCAGTTAGACAAGTCGACCCAGTTAGGGAAAAAGTCAGTTTTGCAAGTGCATAAATAGGGAGGTCGTGTGCCTCATTTGGTCACTCATCCAACACAAGCTAGTGATTTTGGTGTTTTTCACTTGGAGAAATTTTCTATTTTCTCTCTTATCTCTATTCTCTGTTCACGGGATTGATCATCACTATACGAAGGTTGCTAGGTTTTCTCCCTATTGGGTTTCCCGGGATAAAATTCTTGTGTTCATTGTTTCTGTGCTTGGTTATTCTTCTAGTGATCCTATTGTTTATTTGCAATTAAATTACACTACTATAATTGTATGAAATTCTAACATGGTATCAGAGAAGTACTAGAAGAAGCCATTGCCAGAAGCTAGGATTTCACTTTTCAAGGCCTTCCCCTCATCAAATTGGCTAGAAAAGAGCATTTGAATTCTTGCCCTAGGGAAGGCGCATCTTCTGGTAAAGGAAAAATTCAATTTTGAGAAGTTTCATTTTTTGACCTAATTCTGCAGTTGCTGCAGTTACTGCAGAAATTAGGGTTTCAAGTTTTGTGCTATTCAATCCACATAATTGGTTCGACCTTACTTTCTCTCAACTCACCTTGATAGGGTGCATCTATCTATGGAGTCAGTTTCTCAAGAGTCCAAACTTCATTTTTGACCTAGCCCATGCTAGGGTTTTTGGTCCAGATCTGCAGTCAAGATGATTGGAATGAAGGTTAAAGATTGATTGGATGGGGATTCCAATTTCATCTCTTGGAAGTCTAGGGTTCTTCCCATACTTGAAGAAAATGACCTCTTGAAATTTGTCAATGAGAAGGTTCCCGAACAAGAAGCTAAGGAAGACAAGTCTTAATCGAGGAAGAATGATGCCAGAGCAAGAAGAATCTTGGTGGACTAAGTCAAGAATCATTTGGTTCCTCAAATATCTCAAAAGAAGACGGCTAGCCAGATGTTCAAAAACCATGAAGAAGTTATTTGAACATAGTAGCATCCATGTGACTCACATAAGGAATCAACTATCGAATCTGAAGATGTCCAAGTTAGAGTCAATTGCTTCATACTTCATGAGAGTCACAGAACTAAGGGACAAGCTAAGTTCTAGTGGAGAACCACTCAATGATAAGGAGCTTGTCATTACTAGACTAAATGGTCTTCCACCATCTTGGGATTCATTCATTCAAAGCATAAGTGGTCGAACCAAGATGCCCAAATTTTATAGATTATGGGCAGATTGCACTCAAGAAGAGACGAGGATTGCAGCAAAACAGAAACTTCATGGCACTCAACCTGAGGAGAAACAAGCATTTATGTCTCATGCCAAGAAAGGCAAGGGAAAGGGAAGAAAGTTTCACTATCATAAGAACCAAGGTAGGAGATCAAGCCCTCCTCCAGATCAGAAGAAAAAGAAGAAGGATCTCTCACATATACAATGCTTCAGGTGCAAGACTTATGGTCATTATGCCAGCAATTGTCCAAGCTCAAACAAAAGGAAGCATGAAGCCTCAACTGCTAATGTAGAAGAAGACTCTTATCATAAGAAGTAAAGGAATGAAGATCGTACAGAATTCTTCATCATATCAACTCTATCAGGTACTGTTCCCACCACTAGTGATACATGGCTTATAGATAGTGGTGCTTCTAGGCATATGACTGGTTATAAAGAAAATTTATCAGAAATTGTTGAGAAAGAATCCAATCTACGTGTTGTACTTGGGGATGATGCAAATTACACTGTGGAGGGAATCCAGTGACACATTACACTTAGTGATGTACCTATATGTACCTAGTATGAAAAGAAATCTTGTCTCCATATCTGCTTTGGAGGACAAAGGATATAAAGTTGTATTTTATGATGGGAAAGTTCTTGCTTGGCACAAGAACTCAAACATGAACACAACAAAAGTAATTGGTGTAAGAGAGGAGAGCTTGTACCGGTTGAGCACACCACCAGCTCAAGCACTAGTTCATGATTCTATCAGCATGGGTGAGCTATGGCACAGAAAACTAGCTCATCTAAACTACAAAGCTCTTCCAGCATTAAAGAATATAGTGACAAGTCTACCAGTGCTTCATGTAGACAGTGATGGAATATGTAGAGGATGTGCCCTTGGCAAGAATGAGAGTAGATCTAAAGGAATCTTGGATCTTGTACACTTTGACTTGTGCAGACCCATGACTGTTGCTTCACTGGGTGGCTATAATTATTATATAACATTTATTGATGACTACTCACGGAAGACTTGGATATACTTTCTCAAGACTAAGGAAGCCGAGGAAGTACTTAGCAAATTCAAAGAATTCAAAGCACAAGTCGAGAATTTATCAGGAAAGAGAATAAAGATCTTAAGATCAGATAATGGTGGAGAATATACCTCTATAGATTTCAATAATTTCTACAAAGCGGGAATTAAGAGGGAGCTCACAATTCCCTACAACCCTCAACAAAATGGGGTTGTGGAAAGAAAGAATAGAACAATTGTGGAGGCAACCAAAGCCATGATACATGACCAGAGTCTACCGATGTTCTTGTGGGCAGAAGCATCTAGAACAATTGTATATGTACAAAACATATGCCCTCATAAAATCTTGAAGAACATGACTCCGGAAGAAGCTTTCACAGGAGTGAAACCAGAAGTGGGCCACCTTCGTATCTTTGGCTGTCCAGTCTACATTCATGTGCCCAAGGAGAAGAGGACGAAGTTAGAACCTTCAGGCAAGAAGGGAACTTTCGTGGGATACAGTGAGTCTTCAAAGGCTTACAGAATTTACATCCCAGGATCGAGGCAGATCGAAGTCAGCAGGAATGTGTCCTTTGAAGAAAAAATGGCTATCAAAAAAGGTAGAGGATCTAATATGGAGATCAATGATGAGGAAATGCTAGAACCAAAGGAGATGAGATCATCTCCTCCTCCAGTAGTTTAGAGAGAGTTAGCAGAGAAGGACGAATCAATCGACCCCATTGATCCAGTTGAGCTGGTTGATGCTCCCACAAATATTGCAGTAGGCTGGAAGAGGCCTAGATGGGAACAACAGACATTGCAGGATGCAGAGGGGCATGAAGCTCCACATGGTACCTTCCGAGGAAGCAAGAGACCTCAGAGGTTCTCGAGTTATGTAGCATTGATGAGTCACATCATTGACTCAAAACCCACCTCCTATGAAGAGGCCTCCAAACACCAAGTTTGGAAGGATGCCATGATGGAAGAATACCAATCCATCATGAAGAATGACGTATGGGAGGTTATACCGAGACCTGAGGGGAAATCAGTAGTAACTTCAAAATGGCTTTACAAAATCAAGCATGGAGCAGATGGCAATGTTGAAAAACACAAGGCTAGATTTGTTGCCAGAGGATTCTCTCAGAAAGAGGGAGTCGATTATGATGAGACATTTGCTCCTGTGGCTCGATATACTTCCATCAGGACAATTATTTCTATTGCTTCAACTATGAGATGGAAGCTACATCAGAAGGATGTCAAGACCGCCTTCCTCAATGGTGTTATCGAGGAAGAAGTGTATATTGAACAACCAGAAGGGTTTGTTTGTCCATGGAAAGGAGTCCCACATATGCAAGCTGAAAAAGGCCCTATGTGGACTCAAGCAAGCACCACGTGCTTGGGATGGACGGATACTTGGTGAGCTTGGGATTCACCAAGAGTGATGCAGACCCCAACCTTTACTACAAGGTTGTGGATGGTGAACCACTAATTTTGGTACTCTGTTGATGATATGTTTCTCACTGGGAATCAGAAACTTATTGTATGAAGAAGCTTGCCTTTGAGTTTGAAATGAAAGATCTCGGATCGATGCATTACTTCTAGGTATTAGAAGTATGGCAGAGGCAGAAGGAGATTTTCCTGAGTCAAGGAAAATACACCATTGATATTTTGAAGAGATTCGGAATGTTGGACTGCAAGTCCATGGCCACTCCAATGGATGCAAATCTGAAGAAGCTAAGGGACTTTGCTTCAGATTCAGATTTGATTGATCCCACTATGTATCGCTAGCTGATTGTAACTTTGATGTATCTGACGAACACCAGACCAAATATATGTTTTGTTGTGAATGCTCTCAGCCAGTTCATGTGTGAGCCGAGACAGATTCACTGGGTTGCTGCAAAACATGTGCTGAGATACTTGTGTGGCACTATGGGATATGGCCTAAGATATGCTTCATAAGTGACTTGAGATTGCACGGATTTTCAAACTCAGATTGCGTCGGATGTGCCGCAGATAGGAAGAGCACCTCCGGGTGCTACTTCAGCTTGGGTGCTGCAATGGTTTCCTGATGCAGCAAGAAGCAAACCTCAGTAGCTCTTAGTAATGCAGAAGCCGAGTACATGGCTGCTAGTACAGCAGCTCGGGAAGCTGTGTGGCTTCAAAAACTCCTTGTGGGATTGTTTGGCTAGATTCCAAGGCCAACTGTGATTCACTGTGATAACCAGAGCTATGTGTAGATGTCAGTGAATCATATAGAGATTCGATATCACTACATTCGTGATATGGTGTAGAAAGGTGCGGTTGAGTTACAGTATATTCCGACAGATGACCAGACTACAGATGTTCTTACCAAGCCTCTTCCCAGGATAAAGTTTGAATACTTTCGTGGAAGATTAGGAGGGGAAGAGAACGTGTCCCTCCTTGAGAGGGAAAGTTGATACAAAGACAGACATTTATCTTGCTTCTACACAGGTACCTCTGCTCGTCCAAGTTCTTAGCCAGGCATGGGAGGATCCCATAGGCAGTAGAGACGGACAGGTAGTAGAAGGTCGTGTGAATCTTATGGGAAATCTCTCAGACATCCAGGTTGGATGGAGAGGCCACTGCATTCTCCGGATCACTCTGGGATAGAGTGAGGAGATCTCTCGGACATCCAGGTTGCGTGGAAAGGCCACTGCATTCTTCGGATCACTCTGGGATAGAGTGACAAGATCTCTTGGACATCCTGATAGAATGGAGAGGCCAGCGGACACTCCCGAACACTCAATAGAGTGGGGAGATCTCTCGGACATCATGGGACATGATGGAGAGATTTAATGCATTCTCCAGATCACTCTGAAAAGAGTGAGGAGATCTTTCAGACATCCTGAGATGAGATGGAGAGGCTAGTGCACACTGGCGCACACTAGTACTCTTCGATTCATCGAAGGACTGGTTGAGTTGCATTAGAGGAAATATGAGGTCTAAAATGGGCCTCCCAAGGAAAATAATAAAATAATAGTTGAAATAATGAAATAATAGTTAAAATAATAAAGTAATATTTATTAATTTTGGAGGAACAAAGAAAAAAAACTACTTTTTTTGTTCGTATTTTCAACATATCTCCCTGTGTTTTTACTCAAATTTCGAGCGAGAGCACACGTTGGATGCGGAATTTAATTCCGCATCCAACGAGTATCCACATTGCATACTTTTGACAAACCCCGCTGCCCCAAAAACAAGAAATACCTAAAAAAATGTGATGATGAAAAACAAGAAATACCTGGTGATGATGAAGTCTGTACCTACTCTTTTCTTCAGATCGAAGAATTATTTCGAAATGATGTGAAATCAAAGAGTAGGATTGATGCATCACCTTGAAATATAGTTCAACAAGAAAATAAAAAATATCCCCTTCTAAGGTTTATAATTTATTCGGAAGAACTCTGAAGAAAGTATCCAAGACAGCCTTTAGCATATAGAAACCCGCAGAATAAGCCTTTCACTGCTTGTTAGAGTTAGTTAATGGAATAGTTCTCAATCTCATTTCTTTTGTAACTTAACTACACGGACATGACCTTATAGCTTCTTCGTGACGATAACCGAATTCCTATGGGCTTCTTTCATTACTGATATACAACACAACTTGTAGTGACCGAGTATGAAGATCGTCCTTGGATTCAAGGGCAACTCAGCTCGGAACGTGTAATGGATACAATATGTGATTACGCTTTTGCTTTGGCGGGGCATATACGAGAGAGTACCAGGTTGGATCCACCCCAAACCACTCAACCTGGATGCCAACCCCCCCCCTTTAGCATATAGAAACCCGCAAAATAAGTTGTTCACTGCTTGTTAGCGTTAGTTAATGGAATGGTTCTCAATCTCATTTCTTTTGTAACTTTACACGGACATGACCTTATAGCTTCTTCGTGACGATAACCGAATTCCTATGGGCTTCTTTCATTACCGATATACAACACAACTTGTAGTGATCGAGTATGAATATCGTCCTTGGATTCAGGGGGAACTCAGCTCGGAACGTGTAATGGCTACAATATGTGATTACGTTTTTGCTTTGGCGGGGCATATGCGAGAGAGTACCAGATTGGCTTCACCCCGAACCACCCAACCTGGATGCCAGCCCCCCCCCCACCTGATACCTTTTGCATATGGATGGGAAATCTTCTTTATGACCTACTTAGAACAAAGGGTAATAAGTAAAAGAATAAACTTCCCTTCACATATCTAGAGTATGGGATTACCTAACGGATGTTCTCTCTATAATTCCTGGTTGGCGCATCGTTTTATTTGGGAGAGAGTTAACCACCTTGAGTACTACCCCTGCTACATGGGCCCTGTGTGCCCCTTCATCTTTTGTCTCCTCAAGGTGACTCATAACTTGTTGGTGGAGCTTGTCAAATTCCATTTAAAATTCCATATGCTCACGGAGTTTGGGCATGTCCTCCTCCATCACCTGGTCCCACACGGACTCCTTACTTAATGCCTCTAAGTTTGGCAGTCAACTTGGCCAGAGGTGATAGGCGGAAGGGTAAAGGCATCTGGTGACTGGCAAAAGAGTAAAGGTTTAGGTCAAGGGTCTAGGTATCCTGGCAAGGTCTCCTGTCTCTAACTGGTAGATGTGTACAGTTGTAGTCCGTGGGAACACCCCTCACATGTGGCAGAATCACCCCTCTCATGTGGCTATCAATCAAGAACTTTCTGGGCAAGCCCCTAATAAAAAATCTTATTGGGAAAACACATCGCCGTAGAGAGAAACCCCTAATAAAACAAGCCACATCGTATGGGTTCCCTCAATATCTCATATGGTGTCAACTTGAAATCAATATCTCTATCGTGGCAACAACTTGGGTAACAAAATATATCTTTCGGCAGTTCAATGAATGGTTGTGATG
Organism: Larix kaempferi; assembly: GCA_027924585.1. Lineage (NCBI taxonomy): Eukaryota > Viridiplantae > Streptophyta > Pinopsida > Pinales > Pinaceae > Larix > Larix kaempferi. Next base: position 20,798,542 of record BSBM01000106.1, read on the forward strand.
GATGCCATTCTCAGGTTGTTAGGTCTAGCTAGAGTCATCATCACGTTTTTTCAGGTATTTCTTGTTTTTGGGGTAGCGGGGTCCGTCAAAAGTATGCAATGTGGGTATTTGTTGGATGCGGAATTTAATTTCGCATCCAACAAGTGCTCCCGCTCGAAATTTGAGTAAAAACACAGGGAGACATGTTGAAAATACGAACATAAAAAGTGGTTTTTTTATGACAAATATCCCAAGTCAACCATTATGGTTGACTCATTTTATTGAAATTCTATTGGTTCTTGAATTCGCACTTGTTGGATGCGAAATTAAATTCCGCATCCAACGAGTACCCACACTGCATACTTTTGACGGACCCCGCTCGAAATTTGAGTAAAAACACAGGGAGACATGTTGAAAATACGAACATAAAAAGTGGTTTTTTTATGACAAATATCCCAAGTCAGCCATTATGGTTGACTCATTTTATTGAAATTCTATTGGTTCTTGAATTCCAACTCATCAAGAAATTATGGTTAGCTCGTTTTCTTATATGATGGCTCGTTTTCTTATAAGGCCCATTTTAGACCCCAGATTTCCTCTAATGGTGCATGTTCCCCAAAGGACTGGGCTAAGCGAATGTACATTGTGTTAATTCCTGATGGACTGGGATGTGATGATTCTTGTTGGACTCTCCGATAAACTGTGTAGAGTTGTTGTGCTAATGATGGATCCACCGATGGACTGTGTGGAGCAGATGCATGATAACACCTCTCGAAGGACTAAGACTGTGTTGACAACCTTCAATATGTATAGAGATGATCAAGACAGCTGTGATGTACAGATGAGATCCAGATGATCGTGATGTTGATGATGACCATGTCCGAAGAATACCTTCCTTGTTGAGAGGGAGTGTTGGAAATAGTGCAACTTCGGAAGTTATTCTTATTGTATTTTATTATATTGTTGTTGTACCTCTTACAGGAGAAAATATTAATGTATTTGATCGTGTAAACCCTTGAAAGAATCAATGTAAACCTTGGGGTAAAGATACACAAAGAAAAGAATTATTAAATATTAAATTGATCTTTCCCCAAGACAAGTCGGCCCAGTTAGGGAAAAAGTCAGTTTTGCAAGTGTATAAATAGGGAGGTCATGTGCCTCATTTGGTCACTCATCCAACACAAGCTAGTTCGCACTAGTAAGAGAGAAGTTCGCATCTATAGCAAGGAGAAGTGATTTTGGGCTTTTTCACTAGGAGAAATTTTATATTTTCTCTCTTATCTCTGTACTCCGTTCTCGGGATTGATCATCACTATACGAAGGTTGCTGGGTTTTCTCCTTGTTGGGTTTCCTGCAATAAAATTCTTGTGTTCATTGTTTATGTGCTTGGTTATTCTTCTAGTGATCCTATTATTTATTTGCAATTAAATTACACTACTATAATTGTATGAAATTCTAGCAGTGTTACAACGGGGGTTGTAGTTGAGCTTATTTGTACTAACAAGACTGATATGGATGGATAATTGTTTCCCATGGGAAAGAATCACCACTGGAAAGTCTCACTTTGCATTGTGTGAGACTTTAGGACCATATATATTTATCACATTCATTTATTTAAGTACGATGTTTTCTCACTTGCACTCTTCTAAGTGGTTTATCCTCAACCCCCTTAATAAATGGATCATAAAAGGTTTTCCTTAGAAGAAAGAAAGAAAAAAAGATAACAAAGCCTAAAATTCAGGTTGTAAAGCTGTAACAAACATCGAAGCCTTAACTCACCTCGTAGATGAATAGTTACCTAACTAACTTTCCTGTCTTACTAACCCATGGATCGAAACGTTGCTATGTTCTCGGCAAGCTAACCTCGTTGTTCTGCCTTTATGGATGACTAGGCATCACTACCTACCATAACTCACTTACGTACTAACTTACCTTCCTTTGGGGCTTTCACTCCCAGCTGCAATCACTAACCTCAAGCTTTACTTGAGATAAGGCCCTCCCAAAGAAGCTTCTAATAAATAAAGAGTACACCTTAAGACTAACCTAGTAATGCCTCATGCCATATATTATAGGTACAAGGCAGGAGAGGTGCGAAGCCACTTGACCAAGGGAGAGGAATTTATCCATAAGTTTTTGGAAGTTACATAGATGATTAGACAATGCTTAATATGATTGAAGAACATATTTAGGTATTGAGCCTAATGATCGATATATGTAGACAACTACAAATTTATTTGATTTTGAAGAAGTATATTTTTTGTACACCCTTTGGAGTTTTACTTGTTCACATGGTTTGCAAGGAGGGATTGTTGGTGGACCAAGTAAAAAATGATTCTATCATTGACATGAGTACTCCGATGATAATGAAATATCTATGTGCAACTTTGGGACATGCAAGATATTGTAGGAAGTTCATAAAAATTTATGTTAAAATCACTGCACCCTTGGAGAAGTTGTTAAGGAAAGAGCTAAGTATTTGGACACCAAAATGCCATGAAGAATTTGATTTGTAGAAAGAGAAGCTTGTGACCATGCCCATATTAGTGTTTCTTGACTGGACAAAATTGTTCCATGTTCATGTGGATGCTTCAGCAATAGAACTTGGTACAATGCTTATGCAACCAGATAAAGGGAACATAAACCATCTTATTTCATTTGTAAAATTGTCAGATGTAGAATGAAATTGCACAATGATGGAGAGAAAAGGTCTGGTCGTAGCCAAGGTTGTAGTGAGATCTCAGGACAAACCAATAACAGAGTCTTTGGCAAGGTGACGGCCAAGCTTCATTCTATGCGATTCAAGCTAGCACCCGTTTCAGCATCATCTCGCTCGGTTCAAATCCAGAAGAAGTAGAGCCCCCAAATGCAGGAGAGAAGCCCTTGGCATATCTTTTCGTTGTTCCAGAACCAATAGCATTGTGAGTATCGTACCTTTTGCCACCCCTATCGAATCTAGCAGGTTTCCAAGAACTAAGCACTACCCACTAATACTAACACTGTAAGGCCTTTATGTACATGCCCAGAGAGTGAGAGGTGACGCAAAGACAAAGGCAAAGACAAAGGCCTCAACAACAGATTAAGATACAGTTCCCTCGCTATATAAGAAATCAGGTAATGGAATTGATTTGATTATTTAGTATGCATTTAAGGAAGGTAGCAATAGCTTGTATTGTATTCAATATCACAAACAACAATTGCTTACCTTACCCTTAGCAAGCAAGCGAGGTAGATAGGATACTAGAAAGGGAGGCAAGCAAGGAATAAAAGCAAGCTATTTGACAAGAAGCAACTTCATTAATGAACTCTAACGTCTAAAAGGCCAGGAAGAGGAAGAGTTATTATATTACGTCTAAAAGCTATTTAATGAACTCTAACTTCAAAGCAAGGAATACAAGCATGCATACAACTTCCTCTGCCTACCGATTGACTTAGCTATTGCTTCCTACCCCTTCCGGCCGCAAGTCGAGCCTTTCCCTCACTTCCTTTGCCTGACTAAAGCGAAAAAAGAAGGCTAGCACTGATAACTAATGAATAAGCACTTTAAGCGAGTAGACTGTAAAGCTAACTCAACTTGCTAAGCACATGAAGCGAATTCATAGCTAGATAAAGTGGTTCTTATCCAGTATGCAATCCTGCCAGAAGCTTCAGAGTGAAGCAAGACAAAGAAGTTGCTTTTATAAGACCAGCAAACAAAGCACGATGTATACAAGGCAGTTCTTAATTAAGCAATATAAGAAAGAAATCCTTATTCAAAAAGGGAGCAACTCTTCTTCTATTGTATGCAATTTCATAAATCAGGCACCCAACAAGAAGCAAGCTTCTCCTTTAATGAAAGCTGGCTCTAACCTATCACTTCCAGCTAATTCATTCTAGTTCTTCTTAGAAAGTATTCCATATGAGACAAACTGTGCCAACGGAATGAAGGGAGACTGACTACTATCTGACTGATTGCGAGTGTTAAGGCAGGCTTCTAAGGCTTGCTATTACCTGCTCTCTGACTTACGTAGGGTAACTTGTTGCAAGCTATTGAATTAGAGTAGTTGCTCTGGAAGAAGCTATATAGTAAGCTAATGAAATCCATCCATAAGCAAAGGAATTCTGATTCTCCAGTAAGCTAATTCCAACAAGCTATAACAACTGTCAGAAAGGGAGACCAGAAGGTGTTAGTGGCCACCAAGAGAAAGGTGTACTCGGATAACCTCTAACTAAGATCTTAAGAGAAGTCAAAAACTATTGAAACATCTTTCTTTCCACCTCAAGATTAAAGGGAATGAAGAGATCCCTGCATTTCCAGCCCAAGGAGTATAAATTGTCCAGGGATTTACAGTATCAGAAGAGGTCAGCTTCATCAATGAAAAACAGTGTTATGCCAACATCAAGGGCAGCCCCTATCCAATTTTTGCCTTCAATAGTGCACCAGAAGCTTCCCTTCTTGCCACTTGGACATGTGCTGGAGATTGACATTGGGGGTTCCTTGAAACTCCATGATAGCCAATGAAGCAAACAATGGCTCTGTGGCAGCAGGAGAGGCAAGCGCCCAATTGTAGAATATATATATATATAGCAGAGGAGGATCTCCAATAGTGCACCAAAAGCTTCCCTTCTTGCCACTTGGACATGTGCTGGAGATTGACATTGGGGGTTCCTTGAAACTCCATGATAGCCAATGAAGCAAACAATGGCTCTGTGGCAGCAGGAGAGGCAAGCACCCAATTGTAGAATATATATATATATAGCAGAGGAGGATCTCCAATAGTGCACCAGAAGCTTCCCTTCTTGCCACTTGGACATGTGCTGGAGATTGACATTGGGGGTTCCTTGAAACTCCATGATAGCCAATGAAGCAAACAATGGCTCTGTGGCAGCAGGAGAGGCAAGCGCCCAATTGTAGAATATATATATATAGCAGAGGAGGATCTCCAATAGTGCACCAGAAGCTTCCCTTATTGCCACTTGGACATGTGCTGGAGATTGACATTGGGGGTTCCTTGAAACTCCATGATAGCCAATGAAGCAAACAATGGCTCTGTGGCAGCAGGAGAGGCAAGCACCCAATTGTAGAATATATATATATATATATATATATATATATATATATAGCAGAGGAGGATCTCCAACATGGGTTGTTGTCTAATGGTGTGGATTCATAAATTGGCTATGTGATGCTATCAATCAAAAATAAATCCCAATAAAACATAAATTTAAAATAAAGAAAGCCAACTACCATCCACAATTTTAACACAAAACCAAGAGAGTAATGTTCTTTTTTCATAACAATGCAAGTTGATCAATTAAAGGATCTTCCTGTAACAAACTAGAAGGAGCAGTTAGAATGATGTTTTACTGTTGTGAATAAGGTGCATCTATTGTTGCCTCATGGTACCATGATGACTCCTCCAAAGAACTTCAAACCGCTAGTTAAAGCCACAGGATAAGAGATGACTGTAGGTGCACCCTGTAAAAATACTACCTGCTGCAAGATACATAGGTCCTCAAAGCCCTTTAGCTTCATTCTGAGTCTTCTCTTTTATTGGTGATTTACCCCATGAGTATTGTGCCAAGAATGTTGGTCGCTGTCCTTTAAGTTCAATTTGAAATGCTACAAGAAGTAAGGCTACAAACCACTGGAAATTCTCTGGTAAGTCTGCAATTTTTCACAGAAGGTCAGCTTGTAATGTTGAGATAGGTGACATCTCATTATAATGTTCACAGCACATATATTTGACTTGGCACACTTGAAGAACTGCTGTAAATAACCCTAGGTCGCCCAAAACCCCCTCAACAAGATGCAATCCCTCGATGAGAAGCTGACAAAATTTACACTTGGACACCCGTGCAAAATGGGGTAACAAAGTGGATGATAGAGGCATGGTCGCCCTTGCTAGGTTATGTACATTGGTCAATTCTTAGAAGCGGATAATAGCTACCAGAAAACCAATACATGCACAATTTCCCACATCTTCGTGGTAGTCGATCTAAGGAACAATCTAGTGGAGTAAATAGTTTTGCAAAAGCAAGACATGTAACATGTTCAAGCATTAGACTACATAGGTATCCCATTCAGATGCACAAGATGCAATCCCTTGATGAGCAGGTGACAAAATTTACACTTTGACACCCATGCAAAATGGGGTAACAGAGTGGATGATAGAGGCAGAGTGGATGATAGAGGCATGGTAGCCCTTGCTAGGTTATGTGCATTGGTCAATTCTTAGAAGCGGATAATAGCTACCAGAAAACCAATACATGCACGGTTGCCCACATCTTCGTGGCAGTGGATCTAAGGAACAATCTAGCGGAGGAAATAGTTTTGCAAAAGCAAGACATGTAACACGTTCAGGCATTAGACTACATAGGCATCCCATTCAGATGCACTAGATGCCATGCCTATGGTCATCTGGCCAGCAAATTTGCACTGAAACTCCATAGAAAATGTGGTTTTGCAAAACCCTAGAATCCCTAAAGGCAAAGGGGAAGGTGCCTAAATGGGCTAAGGAAGGATTGAACACAGTGGAATAGGAATTGAGTGGAGACCTTTTCGAAGAAGGCAAAATATTTCACAGTATTGGGTGCAAAAAGTCTCGATCAATGTGGGTTCAAGGGAGCATTTAGATGATCTTTATGACACCCAGGCAAGGTTGCAAAAGATTAATGATGCAAGTATGCAAAAATCTCAGCAAAATGCACCATTAGAGGCTCAATCAAATCTTGACTCAAGTAAGTCCTGGTAACCCCCAGGGGTGCTTGCAATACTAGAGGGTTAAGATCCAACTAAATTCCATCAGGCTAGTCACATTGTTCATCATCCAAGCATGTGCACTGATCGGAAAGGCCACATGACATGGATATTCATGCATGTCAGTTTGTAAAGAATAAAATCCAAATGAGATTTGCTTATTAGCCTTTTGAGTTTGTTTTCCTTTTGGGCATGTTTAATATTATTGTTTCCTTTATATGACAGGTATAGGTCTAATGTCAAAGCATCGAGCAAGTGATGGTGATGGTGGTCATAGTTTAAGGGTGGAAGAATTTTGAGCAAGAACAATGTTCGCATATACAGGTGAAAGACTAAATCGGCATTTTAGCATAGATCAGCAAATTCCCAAGAGGATGCGAGCATGTGAAGGGCATGCATAGTATGATGGCTAACTTGAGGTCTGTTTTCATAAAGGACTCGATAAAACACTCCTCCAACTCTTATGTCCGTGGGTTTTAAAGAAATGATCATCCTATCAAAAATTTAATTTAGAAACAAACAGGAGTAGGTTTTGAGGTTGGATATCACTAGGAATCCATGAGAAAACTGTATAGGTTTTCCCAAAATTAGATGCTAAGGGTATCACTTGCATAACTATATGGACAAAAGTTTGACAAAAAGAGGACTAAGCTAAATGAAGAATGCTGAAAAATTGGAAGGGGAGTACCTGAAACCAGTGTGTGGCAAGTTTTATGCAAAACAGGGCGCATTTTAGGGAGGTAAGTGGCACTAATTGAGCTTACAAACAGATGCTGGAACCTTAGCCTGCTGTAAAGGAAGATTGTACACCTAGAAATGAATGTACCAGCAATCGAATGCACACCATAAATCTTGAGAAACATATACAGTTTGGGGGGTGATAGCAGCAAATTTCTCACACAAAAGTGTACCCTCGTGCATGATTTAAAGCAATGGTTTCTTTATTCACATGAGAACTTCATTAAAACAGCAATAAACTAGAATTGGTGTGGCTATAGAACAACACAAAACAATAAATCATCTCAACATATTTTTTCTAGAAGACTGCATTCTACTCACAAGCATTAGAACACTGTTTGGACTCTTGGAGCTTGAAACATTATGCCCTGTGTCCAAGAAGAACCAACCTATGAATTTGTTCAAGTAATTAATATTTCCAGTTTGTGAAGGCATAGGCCAGTAGAAGGGGCACACTTGAAGAAGTAAGCAAGGTGCTCCTTGGTCCTCTTTAAAGTGTTAAACAAACTAAAGGAAAGAGCTTGACCTACATATAAACTAAAGGACACCTGAATGACAGACAATTTGCTTTAGTTAGGGGACGCGCTCTTTATGCATAGAAGGAAAGAGCAGTTTAAGGGCGCACATGCATAAAAGGTAGTGTCAATTTGAAAGAGGGCGGGTTTGCTGATGCATGTTAGGTTGTTTACTTCAGTTAGAAGGGCACACTCAATATAACCAATCCATACATGATATCAGCAGTTAAGCGAAGAGTTAACGCACCCTAGTCTACAAGTCTCATGCCTATGAACTAAAGGTTGACCAAGGGCACACTCAACATGCATGTTTGTCACAAGAGGAAGGGTCCACTACATCTAATCTTCAGTAAGAGGTGCACAAGTTGTGCATGCATACCCCTCACCACATACAAGACTAGCCAATTAGGAGGGAACGCATTAGGGTTTCAGGGTTATATATTCAGATTTGAGCAGAGATAAGGGGGTTAGACATTCTTTTGGAAAGCATTATAGACCACAGCAGAACCCTCGTCTTTCACCATTCTCTGACCACCACCTGCTTTTGCTGGCGAGGAGATTACTGGCAGTGTGTTGCAAGTCAACCATCATGGTGCAAACAGTCTTTTGGTAACAAGTACTAAGATTCAATTATGCTTTGTTTCAGCTCCTTGTTTCGTAGATGCTAATGATTTAATCTATGGTAAATGATGAGTGTTTCCTTACTTATATATTGATTTTACTTCAATCATTCATACACACATTCATCCATTCTTTCATTTGTTTTGTTCAATTAGGGGTCCTTTAAAATAATGTCTCAACCATTCTAAACTCAATATTCAAAATTTACCCTCCCTTCTAAACTATTTAGGACAGTCAAAAGGGAGACATTAGTAAATATTTTTTTTTGGGGGGGGGCCTATACTTAATAACTTATTAGGCAGGTCTGTGGGTGCAGATCTGCGTGATAACAAGTCCCCAATTTCTCCTACAAATTCTGTAAATTGTGAAGGGGGATATTTTTGTTTAGATCAACATATCTAGCTAGATCTGCGGATTAATAACATAGCTTCTCCTATGGGAAAAAAGGAAGGGAACCTTGGAAAAGGGAGTTCTACCCACAACCCTGCTTTGGAGAAATTTAGAAGGAAATTTGAACCAAGGAATAAAACAAAAAATTGGAATTCAATAAGGAGAATAGGGGGGGTTGAGATTCCATCACCTATCTCATCTAGTGAGAACCCTAACGCCCAAGATAAATCCAAATATCCCTTAAACCCTAAAGCCCAAGATAAATCCAAATATCCCTTAAGATCAAACCCAAGATAAATCCAAATATCGTACCCAAGATAAATCCAAATATCCCTTACGATCGAGCAATTCTAGACTTGCCAAAAAGGTGAGAATAGTAAGGATGATCCAAAGGAGGGTTTAAAATCCAGGAGGGCTAGTAAACTCCACGTCCCGATAGCCCAAAACCAAAGCAAAGGAGGAGATTCAACAGGGAAAGCAAAAGCCATTCCATGGAGCAAAGATATTCAACAGCTCCTCCACCTTTTTCTTTATCTACATTGCTTCTAAATTTAAAAAAAAACACACTATATTTAATTATGTAGCAGAAAATGAGATAGATTAAGCTTATGTAGCAGAAAATGAGGAGATTAAGCAATGCATACCTTCTTCTAAGCCTTCGCTTGCACCCTCTGTGCCTGTGGAATCTGCATCAACTGGGCTGTTTGGGATTGCCTCTATTTGCCCACCCACTAAACCTAACATAAGCAAAACCAACGGATCTTAAGAAATATCTTTAAAATACAAACAACAATATCATGGAAAACATTAACTAAAGACTAATACATTATAAAAAATATTAAAGAGAGAACAATTGTATTTGAAATTAAAATGACTAGATGAGTTTCTCTTTGCCCATCACACACAAATATATTCAAGAGCTCATCCACCCTTATTTATTTGCATTGCTTCAAAATTTCAAAAACAGACATTATGTAATTATGCAACAGAAATTGAATTAAATTAAACCACACGCGCTTGTGCTCATTGCCTCTGTGGAATCTGTATCAACTAGCTGTTTAGGACTTCTGTAATTTCTCATAACCCAAATCGTAAACCCTAAGTAGGTAAAGAGAGGAGATAAGTGGATTTGTAATGAAAATGATTACCTGAATTTTGTAAAAAAAAGGACTCACCCTCTGCCCTCGCACAAAGATACAAAGATCTTTAACAGCTCCTCCAACTTCACCTGTATTGTCACTAAATTGAAAATAAAAATAAAATAAAAAATAAAAAATAAAAATATATATATATATATATATGAGTTTCTCTCTGCCCATCACACACAAATATATTCAAGAGCTCATCCACCCTTATTTATTTGCATTTATTTGCATTGCTACAAAATTTCAAAAACAGACATTATGTAATTATGCAACAGAAATTGAGTTAAATTAAACCACACGCGCTTGAGCTCATTGCCTCTGTGGAATCTGTATCAACTAGCTGTTTAGGACTTCCTTAATTTCCAATAACCCAAATCGTAAACCCTAAGTAGGTAAAGAGAGGAGATAATTGGATTTGTAATGAAAATGATTACCTGAATTTTGTAAAAACAGAGGACTCACCCCTGCCCTCGCACAAAGATACAAAGATCTTTAACAGCTCCTCCAACTTCACCTGTATTGTCACTAAATTGCAATATATATATATATATATATATTAGCAGAAACAGAGTTAAAATTAAACAATACACACCTGCTCTGTGAAATCTGCTTGAGCTTAGATGTATGGGGTGCCCTAATTTCCCACCCATTAAAACGAAAAAATTAAAAATTAAAAACAATGAAGAAATGTAAAACGAACAAATAAGAGAAAACACACAGAAAAGCAATATATCAAAACCCCAAAACAGCATGGCCATGCTCAAAGTAAGAAAAAAATAACAATCACAACAGCATAAACATAAAAAAATAATAACACCACCAAACATAATTAAACTCTACTCTGCGTCCTCAAAGAACCAAGGAAACCATCACAGCTCTTCTTAGCTCCTCTTTCCAGGCCATCCGTCCAATCTCGCTTCTAACCATCCGTCCAGACATCCCACCAACTGCGCGTTTAGCAATTGATGAACGAAGAACCAAGGAAACCAGCACATCTCTTCTCTTTCCGGCGCCATCCGTCCAACCTCGCGTCTAGCCATCCGTCCAGACATCCGACCAACCGCGCGTCTAGCAATAAATGCACGAAGAAGAGTTCGGGTACCATATTGTTTGATTCTTGGTTTTTGTTGTTTATTTTATGTTTCTTGATTTTATGGCTTTTCTCAATATAGCCGTTACCTATGTTTGATAGGTTATCTAAATGTTGCGATTAGAATTTTAAAAACGATAAGAGAGATTTATCAAGTTTTAATGACAATATGAAGCATTCCTGAGAGAGATTTCAGTGTATTTCAGTAGAATTAAATCATGGCTCAACTTAAATTATAGTTCGCTCATGATTTCGGTGTATTTCAGTAGAATTAAATCATGGCTCAACTTAAATTATAGTTTGCTCATGATAAATATGAATCGTTTCAGAATGTGTATAAAATAGCTAAGGATATAATTGCAATATGAAAAAATTAAATAGTTAAAGACGTTGTTAAGGATATGTAAATATTTCATCACAATGGAAATTATATTAAGGTTTTAAAGAAAGTATTTATGGTAAGTATATGTAGAGTTTAAGGTTGGTTTAAAAAGTGTTTTTTTACTTTCTTCAACGAACCTGCTCGGCTTGGGTCTATTGGGTATTCATTGCTTGTTGTGTGTAATTACAATTCATATTGATTTATGGCTGCTTAGCTAGAGTCATTAGTCCAACAAAAAGATATGTAAATATTTTATCATAATGGAAATTACATTAAGTTTTTAAAGTAAGTATTTATTGTAAGTGTATGTAGAATTTAAGGTTGGTTTAAAAAGTTGTATATATATTATTTGTAAGATGAAGTACACCAAATAATTTAATTAAAATTAATTAAGATGTTCATTAATTGAAACAACAAATATAATTGAGTTATTAAGTTTATGCGTATTATATAAGTATGGAAAGATGACATTATTTGTGCACATTAAAAAAAAGTTATTACCGTCATAACTTGTGTTAGGTGTGGAGAAAAGTTAAACATTATGAAGAGTGTATTAAAAATCTAAAATCTTATAATCATTTGACACTATAATCATTATGAGCAGTGAATTAAATGAGAATATACATTTTAAGATGTCACTTTGACGCTTAAACATGAAGTTGTGAATGAGAATCATGTATTAGTTTATGTGCCTTGCCTCATCCCTCTATGAGTGCAAGGATAATAGTTGAAAATAGGATATATTTGAAGGACATGCTAGTGCTTATTTCCATGGTCATTGATGTGTGCATGTTTAGTTGAAAATAAGGTAGGGTTTGTGATAATCTCTTAGATAAAAGTACTCCAAGCATGTAAGTTGTCAATGCTTGGTTGCACTTGCATGAGGGAAAGATAAATCTACATATGACTAAGTTAATAAGTAATATAGATAGGTCAAGGTTCCAACTATTCAAAATCAAAAGTGGTATAGGTACTTCAATATTGTAATTCAAATGGCAAAATGTTAACACATAGAAGAGAAATTTGCAACTGTGGGACGGAAAGATTGATCCGTATATCACTAAGTTGCTAAGTAATACAGAGATGTCAAGATTCCAACTATTCAAAACCAAGTGGTGTAGTTACATCTCGTCATTTCAAAGGGAAAAACAACAACTTGCAAAAAGAGCTCACATGGTTGCTTGAGCATCTTTTGACAATGGTGCTTCAATTGTTGCTTTTGTGTCATTTGGTCGAACTGCCTGTCGTCAATTTTGTTGGGAATTTGGCTATTTTTATGCAAATAGGTGCCCAATTTGAATCCACCTAGATCAGGTGCATTATTCTATGCCATCGATTTTAGTAGGGATGTCATCCACAAATGTGAGGAAGTGTTTCTCTAGGTCTTAGGAAAATATTTCTTTTATATATATACATATATATAAGACAAATTTGAAACTAAGATGCCCAAATAAAAATAAGGTAGAAATGTTCATTGTGAATTCCATTAGAAGTATCCTACAAATCAAATAGGTTATATGCACATTAATAAAATGGAAGAATTAATATAATTATTTAATAGTAATATAAATAAATAATCAATTATAATGTGCTAAGTTCATTGTATTAATATGCCTTATCATTTTCATTCGAGTTAAACAACCTATAAGCTCTAATGAAAGAAGATGTTTATCAAAATATGAAGTAACATTATAGTTTATGAAATGAGAAATTAATAAAAATATCTAACTTAATCTTTAATTGTGATGGATTTATGTCATCTATTCAAATCATGTTTTTAATTGAGTCAATCGATATGCAACAAATTAATTGATGATGATTCAATAAAAAATTGGTTGTTTACAACTAATTTAAACTTGTGAGTAAATGCAAGTTAATAATAATAATGAAAATTGAAGGTAGCATTGTAAATTTATATGTCACGTTTTCATTCAATAACTACAACAAATATGCATAGTTGTTAATTTAAATTTGTGGGTGAATGTTAGTTAAAGAAAGTTTTGCAAGTGCTATTGTAAATTTATATATTCACGTTTTCATTTAATAACCAAAAATAGTGTATATGTCTTTTATAAATGTGTTTATATTTCTTTGAATATGATTGATAATGTTGAACCTCAATTGTGCATGCAAATTAGCTACCAAGTTGATGTTAATGTGATGGTCACTCATCACATTAACATGGATACAGAAACGACATGGGTGATATTGTGGTCCTTCTATAAAACCCACATATGATATATTGTATGCACTTTAAATCATGCACATGTTTTCTTGTGACAAAACAAATAATGATTGTGTTTTTTCTTCATTTTGTTGAGTTGTCAATAAATAAAGAGCATGTTTTCCTATTTTACCTACGCTAAGCCATCATTAGGCAATTTAAGACTTATGATGATGAGAACCCATATATGTAGCAATTAAAATCTTGTAGATTCAACATTGTAGTCCAAGTGGGTTTGCATTTTTGTTTTTTTGTAAATTTTAGTAATTCTTGAACTTATAATTCAAATAGATTACTTATTGATTTAAATTACATGTATATCAAAACCCTATTAATCCCAAAATTGAAGATTTGAACATGGATTGATATGGACAGATGAATAACAACATATATTAATGACAACACCAACATCCTCCTAAGCTTAAAAATCAACATAGTTTACCTCCATTTATAGACATGAATATTCATAGTAGGATAAAGAGATGAGTACCCAATACACATTTAAATAATGCACAAATTTAAGCATCATTGGATAATACCCTGGAGACCATGATTCAATCAATTAGCTAAACATAATACCGATGTATGATTTGTCTACATAGAAAGAGAATGATCATATGTAATAAGCCCAAGGTCTTTCTCATGAACATATCAAATAGCTCTATATATCCAAATCTACTAGATTGGTGGAGTTTATGAACCACATAATTGGTTAACATTTGCCAGAGGATAAATGCCACATTTCTATTTATTAATGCACCATTGAATTTGTACCAATTGGAAGAACATATGCTACATGGTATTTTACCACACCCCCACAATAACGAGGAGATTATGATGTGCTTCCTTGGGAAGTTATATATAAAGTTAGTGAAATTGCAACATTCTGTGAAACATTTTAACATCCTAGAGTTTTGACTACTACTTTTGGCCCAAAAATGAAACCAATAACAATGTTGTTTGGATATGTTTGTCAAAAATGTTGATTCACACACTTGCAAGAAACAAGAAATGACATTTTTCATTTGTTGGCTTGGCGAAAAAAACATATTTTATATGCTTAAATGTCAAGAAATAATCATGTTTTTACACCAATTCTTGGAGAACCATTTCAATGATGGATTCGAGATTTCAACATTTAGGAGACTAAATTCTCAAAATTAAAAAATTAACACCTCGATTCAATTATTTCATACTTGATAGGCTACTAATTTAGGGTATAGTTTTCAGCCAATGGTTAAAGTCTTAAAGATTCACTATTAATATTTAATGGTTAATAAGGATCTTATGATTTCCATTGTTTGGGGTTTAGAATGGTCAAACAACTAAGAACTATATGGCCTACATTACAAAGATGGAGAATTGAATTCAACAACATGTTGTATAAATTTCACAGCACGGATCAACAACAAAAAGGATCTATGTATAGCTCCATAGATATGTGAGTAAAAACATCATGACATAGTTGCAACAATAGTTTAGTCACTAAATCACTACAATAAAACCCATTCACACTAACATTCATGGATTAATGGGTAGAAACATCATGAGATAGATGCACTAGAAACTCAATCACGCAATCATTGTAGGCCTAGTTGCACTAGCATTCAACCACATAATTATACACACCACATGATGTGCATTTTTAACAATTAGTTATAATTTGGCATTGCAACAAACACGTACAATAATATGAAACTATTAAGAAAGTTGGTGTAGTCCAATAAACAAATTATCGTGTTATTGTTTCTCTTCCTCTGCCTCCTTCTACATTGTTATAATTGTAGACACAATTTAAGTTAATAGGTGGGAATGCAAAGTGATTTATTTTTCTTGAACCGTGTTCATCTCAATGTTGTATATTGGTTTACTTCTTTTGATTTCTAAAATCTTTGTATGGTGTACAATTGATTTTCAAATGAAACTTAAGTTTTATTATTGTCAAAACATTATGCCATCATGTGCTTTTGTGATTTGTATATGAATGAGTTCAATTGTCAATGTGAAATGTGGGTACTATTGTTTGATTTCTTTGATCTTTGTTTATAGGTTTGTTTGCATGCATATTCTTGATAATCCCTCTCCTATACCAAATTAATATCAAAGCATTAACTTGCATTTGGTTGTTTTAGTTTTTTATGGCAAAAACTCAAGTTTAGTTGAATAAGGAAATGGGCTCGAATTTGGAGAAGCAAGTGCAGTCTAAGAATTAAACAAGATAATCTCAACTTTGTGGAATTAATGATTATGGTATCATACAAATGGAACAATACAATGAAGCACTTAATTGATTCAATCAAAAGGCAAAGTTTTTTAGATACAAGAGATGAGAAATCAACAAAATCTTGGGAAGACTCCCAATGCCAAATGCCTCCATTAGAGAGAGAGAGAGGAAAATTTGAGGCGAACTAATGAAGTATATACCTATAAAGGATGTGACATAGTATCCAATATCGGATTACTAAGGAAGAGGTTGGAGAAAACCATCCAACATAGAAAAGGTTTAGAGACCGTGACATTGGCTGGGTAGTATATGGCAAAACTAAAAGAATCATTGTAACAATGGATAAGACTGTGCCTCATAAGTATAAGAAATGGTCCATATATCTTGCAATGGGGAAAGCGGGCATGTCAATTACATTGTCAATCAAAATTCTAAATATATTTTGTATTGAATGGGGGGTCACAATGACCAAATATGGAAGAAGATTTGGAGTACATAAATTTATAAAAGAATTGCAATTTTTATTTGGTGGGTAGTTGGAAATTACATTATGGCATGGGAGAAACTCCAAAGAGAGACTATCATGCCCTTTCATAATGTCCTATGTGAGAGCACATTAGAGGATACTTGACATATATTCATACATTGTAGGTTGGCTAGGGAGCATTGGGGTCAAGGGCTAGAAAAATGATAAGATCATACTTGAAGTGGGATGGTACTTTTGACCCTACAAGAGTTGAATCCTAACCCATTTGAAAATTAGAACAATAATCAACTAGGATCCCTTCTCCCGGGTTTCTAGGTGTGGAACCTTTAGAAGAAGAAGAAATATAAATTTGTTTGAATCTAAGAAAGGTCCACAATATCAATTCGGAAAACAATTAAAAAGATAATGAAATTAATAAAATTGGGGATAAGGTGATAAGGAAGTTATGAATTCGAAAAGGAAAAAGACCAAGAGTTCGAGGTTTAAATTATTAGGAAAATGTTTTTTTTTTAACCATGAGGGGGGGGAATTCTCCAATAGAGTAACACCCATCATTGACATGATAACATACCATAAAATTGATAGGGCATCAAACAGAACCCAAGAAACACTGGAATTGGAGGCATTACGAGGAATGATAAAGGATTGTACATCTTCCTCTTTGCAGCTTCAGTAGTAAGGTATATGAATAACATGGTGGATTTGCAAGTAAAAGAAAGAGTAAGCATTCATATTTTCCACTTGATCCTTAGTCATGTTACAGTGGAGGGAGACTCTCACATGACCATGGGTTATAAATAAGTTGGTTAGAGTTATCCCTCCCTTAAACATCGTCGAGAATTGGTATTTCTTCCTAACATCGATGAATACTCAAATTCTTCTTAGATAAATCCACATCATATCATATGCTCATGTAATAAGTTTGCAAATAGGTTGGTGATTAAAGGATTATGAACATTTGGGATAATGATATATTAGCACATTATTGTAGTTTTCAAGCATATCATATGCTCACATAATAGATTTGCAAATATGTTGGTGAGTGAGGGATTATGAATATTTCAGATTATGAGATAACACATAATTGGTAGTTTTTGAACATATCATGTGCTCAGATAACAAGTTTGCATAAAGGTTGGTGAATCAGGGATTATGAACATTTGGGATTATGATGATCATGGCACAAAAATGGGAGGAACTAAGAATATTGAAAGAAGATTGAGAGGATTTGTGTTTACATGATATGCAAATGCACAAGGATGCTAATCAAGGGCTTCAAATGGACTATGAAAGACATATCCAAAGTTGTCAAATGAATTTATATGTGGATTATGGGGATGTTATTAGAGGACCTAATCAAAAAGTGGAGAGGAACTAGAGCATGGGATGATTTCAAGGAATTATCAATCTGAGTATCATGAGACTCAATGGCTTGTAGAAAACCTCCAAGGATCTAGGAATCAAAGCATATATATGCATCTATCACTTTCACTCACATCTTAATGAAATCATATAAGGAAAGTGTTTTTTTAAGTTGGAATCATGGCTTTGAAAGGTGGTTTATCACGACATGAGCACCACATCAAGAATACCATGCATAAGGACGTAGATTTGACCTTTTATTGGGAATGAGGGCGAGAGATGGATGTGCCTTATGTCTATGTACCCTAGAAACCACTACCAAAGGAAAACATATGTTAATTCTAAACAAAGCTATAGTGGGGTGAGGTGGAACTACTTTGTGCCAACTAATCAAAGGCAATTGTTTGAGAGATAAAGTAAGGAAGGTTCTCATCATATGCTACCATGGGACCTAGTTTCAAGGTAAATCCCAATTTCACAATTTCATATATTTTTCATTGTAGTGTTTATGGCCTTGATTGAAAGCCTAGAGAGTTGAGAAGTATAAATTAAAAAATAAGTCTCATTTTACGGTGGTTTTATAACCAAATTAGAACTAATTCCTACAACAAACTAAAATAGAACAATGATAATAGAAATTATAAAAGAAACAATGGCGTCGCCTACATGCTCAAGGGTGGGTCACACATGCAAATCTTATACAATGGAGGAATGTGTCTCCAATAAACATCAAGATCCAAACAATGACGTATATAAAAGAGGTGGAAAACCCCTATTTATAACAATAGAGTGAAAATAACCCTAACTTGATGCTCAAGTCAATAAAAAGAGTCAATGGACCTGTACCACAAAAATGGTCCTTTTACAAATATAACATTATGTGTGGACAAAAAATAGTTCATGTACATAGAGTTTTATACCCACTAAATATGTCGTGGTTAGGTACACTACATGTTGTCCCTCTTAAAAAGAGCTTTGCCCTTAAAGCTAAAACTTAAAACAATAAGGACTAATACTCCTCATCAAGGTGGGAGTTATAAATTTTCATGAGGGGCGCACTAGGTGAGCGAAAAACTATAACTCCAAATAAAATTAATCCCGGAATAAAATAAAAACCAAGGGGTAGCATAACACATCAGGGTGCATAACCAAGAGGGTCCATCAAGTACGTAAGAAGGGTGTACAACATCAACATAGGCTCAACACACATAGGTACACTTTTCCACAACCCCTTGCTTGTAACATCATGGTTCCTCATACTCTCTTTTGTGGCATCGGTCGATCCGATTGTTTTATTTTATTAATTAATAAAAATAACATAATAATAATAATAACGTGCAAACCATAGTCCCGGCACCTCATGCCATAATGTCACAACATCAAAATAATAATAACATGTCCAAGGGCTAAACAGAGGGTATTATAGAATATTACTTTTTGAATGATTATTTTTTGTTGTTGTATGTTTTTGCTATTGGAAGACTAACAGGTCTCATTGACCATTGCTTTGGAAACGTGTCTGTTGGGCCCTGGAATTGTCCATTTTTCCATCATTTATCGACATACCTTTCATCCATTTTCTTACCATTATTTCTCATTTATCATTCCATTTTTCATCCATTTGTTGTATCTGCGCATTGAACAGCATGCTACTTCCATTGATCTTTTAAGTGGTTAATAGTGATTATTTTCTTTTATCTTTGATGAATTAAAAGACTATTATGCATAATTTTACTAATGATGGTTTGTGGAGTGAGTTGTCATGTACAGGACGCTCATAGCCAGCTGTTACAGCCTTAACCAAAAACGCGTGCCACATAAGAACACCTTGATTCGCATCTTGATTTGCGGGCAGATTGAAATGAATCTCAAAAATCCGAGATATGGGTTTTGTGCGTAACATCCTCATTTACCTGGCTCACGAGGAAATCGTCAAAAAAATCTACGGTTTGCGATATACAGGTGGTTCTTCGAGAGAGTATTTTCCAAATTTGGTGTTGCGGCCGGTTCCAAAGTTGCCAACAGTTACGGCCGTGTTCCAGCTGTTGCAGATCACAAGTTGGGGGTTCAGTTCTTCATTTCCAGGAGATAATTTTATGTATAAATATGTAATCCATCTCATTGAGAGGGATGATAGATGATAGAGGATAGATTGATAGAGATTAAGCATGATAGATTAGGCAGGATAGGAGATGCAAGATAGGAGAGAACACAATGTTATGATGTAGGATTTGATCCAGATCTGTTGTAATTCTTCCATTATGATAATACATGCTGGCAGTTTCTTAATTCTGGAGTTGTAGACTTTCATTGTGGAGATCCAGATCTGCTCAGTGGAGGAAGGGCCCTCTTCCCTGAGCAGATGCTGGTAGTGTTGATTGTAAGTGTTTTATTTTGCAGATTTGTTTATTTGTTAATTCTTTCATGCATTGGATTTATCATAGTTATTTTATTATTAAGACCATGTGTTGTTCATTTGATTTACCATAGTGTTTTTCTGTTAATTCGTTTTGGTAGATCGTTCGCCAACATAACAATTCTTCTAGATGTACGTAATTAGATCTTGTTTATTTTGTTGAAGTATGATTAGATTTACAGTGTGATTTCATGAATAGGTTTGGGTTTGATTTATTTTCAAGCAAGTGTGACCTAGTTACAAATAGTTTCAATTGCATACCAATAGATAACAATGTCAGGTAGAAATTGTACTCGCATATATTTTGGACGATAGCTTTGAAATAAAAGACTTCCTCAGGTTGATAATTTATGTTTAGCACTCTGCATGTTAAGTTTTAATTAGCTGACATATAGTGGGCACGACAGTGTCCTGTAGTTTAGATATAAAATTATTCTTCATATCATTTGATTGATTTCTGTACTATAAGTAGAAAGTATGTCTATACGTTCTTTCCACTATATCCCTCATAGTTTTGTTGGCACAAAATGGAAACCAAGGTTTTTGCACATGGGCCAACAAAAGAGTGTCATTGTTGTCTAGTGTGCTGGCATTTTTAATCCCCATTAAGGGGGAAGGTATCACTCGAAGCACAGCCAAGTCCGACAGAAGCTGGAATTAGTTAATTGTATGGTTGTGATCCAAATTTTATAGAGGCAAACATTGTCATATTATTCACTGAAATATACCGCAACAACATTTAACAACATTCATCATTCGGTTACATGAGACACAACAATAAACATCATGAGACACAACATAAGCATATACATAAATTTGGGGGGGGGACAATCTCTTTCATTTTATTGATTCTATTACAATAGCTTACATGAGGGATTTATGCCTTACATTCACGGTAGAATTTCTCGTCGTGGGACAAAACATCTCATAGCTAGAAACCCTAAAACCCCATTACATAAATGCCTTTATGGATCTATCTATCTCTGTCACTTATGTCTTTGTTTTGTTGCTCGTATGCTCTCTGGATTGCCTTTCACATGTTCTTAGCTTCTCCCTCTTTCTCTTCTATCCTCTGCTTCCTTTTATACTTGCAGGGCAGGTCCAAAAATGGTAAAAAAAAAGTTGTGGTCATTACCTTTCTTTTGCAACTTTTGGTACTCTTCCACGACTTCTGGTACTCTTTCACGAACTTCTTTCCTTTCTACAACTATCTTCTTTTGACTTCTCTTCCGTTGATTCCACGTTGATTCCTTCTTGGTCCACTTCAAAAGTGAAGGAGCTAATAGGCCCTGACCACAAAGGTTGACTCACCCTCTAGTCAACTCTGTTGCATTACTGATCCTTGAGTATCTTCGACCGTTGGTCCTTCAAACAAAAGAGCCAACTCTGGTACTGAACAACATTGGGTGAGCACATCTGGTATTGAAAAACATTGGTATTTAGCTTATATCTCAGTTGCAGAGAATAAAATCACCAGTTGCTCACCGAAAAAGAAGTTCCTGCAATCAAGATTACTGTCTACTCTGTTGTGGTGATATATGAAACAGACTCGACAAATGAGCGTTTGCCTTCAACATCTTCATTATTGAGGACTCCATTGTAGGAAAGAACCCACTTTCTCCCTATTCAACAAGTGACTAGGATTCAAGTGGCGAGTTCTTATGCATCAACGAGACTAAGAAATGAAGATGAAGCATGACCACTGATACCAAGTAAGTGAGCAACTACGTCTTGGCTTGCATCGAGGCATCCCTCTCTCAAACTCCCATATTATTTAGAGGTTACTTAAGGGGGCTTAAAAGTGTGAGATGTTACAGGAATCCCAAAGGAAATTATCATTGTCAAAACATTGAGATCCCTCAAAATGTTCAGATAATGTGGGCCTTGGTCTTCCTGCTGGGCATGGAGCATCGAAATGTTCAGATAATGTGAACTGGACTTGGTAGCGATCAATGGGGAACTCAACATGGAGACGACTGAGTAAGGCTTAAGCGGGAAAGGCATTTCATATAGAAGCAAGGGAATGGACACAAGCGCTAGTGAAACTATCTGAATGGATACAGCAGGATGATGCATGGTAAAGAACTGTGGGTGATAAGGGATATTACGTCTCCTTATATATTTGGGGTGTTGTAGTGGGGTGGTTGTTTGCATGGGATGGATTGGATATGAAATGATAAGTTCAGGATCAAGATATTGGAAAGTCGTCTTATTAATTGCCATCGCATAAGTCGAGGATAATGGTTGAGCGAATAAAATGTGCGACACTGGGGTAACGATGGCCGACGATTCAGATGGGTGGAACAATTAGACAGTTCGGGTTGCGGTGGAGATGATATGGCATAAAGTTTCCATGATCACTTAGTGGATGGGCTAGAATGGTTGCGGATTCACACGACTGGCCATCGATCTACTGGAAAAGATGGTTGTTCTGCTACAACAAAACAATCACAAAAGCTGGCGATGACTGTGGAACCCTCCCCGACCACAATGGTGCTAACTAACTTGCAACTAAAAAAAACTGCAGAAACCAACTAAAGACTAAAAAGAAACAACTTTAAATAGAATTAAAGAAACTCTAACTCCTAACTAACTCAGTCCCGGAAGCAGTAGTGGTCTCTTGCGGAATTACTGATCAGGAACATAGGCATTCATGCGTGCGCCATTCAACCATCCTAAATGCAAAATACCATCAAACTACATAAGTTTCACAATGCCCAAATCTTTAATTTCTGCAACAAAAAGGGTCCTCACCAATGCATATGTAACTTTCATGGGTGCTTCATAAACTTGCTATCATATAATATCACCTTGTCTCCTATAACAAACTGTTTCTTCTTGATGTGGTGATCTTGCCAAGATTTTTGTCTCTCCTTTTAGATTGTTGCATGATATTATGTCAGAAACCAAGCTTCTTCAAGACCCATGATTTCTACAAGATGTTCCACAATTGATTCATCCTTTGTCATCTAAGTTGGGTTTGCAATGTAAAGACTAGGAACAACAAATTCAACAGGTACCACTGCTTCTCTACCATAGACCAATTGAAATGGAGTATGCTTATGAATTTCTTGGTGTTAGTCCTGTAATCCCATAACACAGTTGGAACCCACTCATCTCAGTCATATTTGTTTTTGCAATAGACTTTGGTTTGTCCCATCTCTAAAATATTGTTGAATGCTTCGACCATTCCATTCGCTCGAGGGTGATATGGGATGCTCTTATGGTGTTGAATCCAGAACTCAATTGTCAATTCTTCAATTGTACTATTCAGAAAATGCTTTCCTTGATCACTTGCAAGACTTCTAGGGCATCTGAAGCAAGTTATGATATTTTCGTAAATGACCTAAGTAGTTGTTTTTGCAGAACAATCTCAGACTACTGCAGCTTTGTTCCACTTGGTCAAATAATTTATTGTAGTACTAATGTACTGGGATTTTGAGTGCTTTGTTGGTGGGCGAATCGGTCCTACAAAGTGAATTGCCCATTTTTCAAAATGTTGCGGCACTTGGACTAGATTCAATGGAAGTTCATCTATGTGGGATGGTTGACCAACATGTTGACAAATGTTGCATTTCCTTGCATACGCCTTAGCATCTTTGATTAATGTCAACCACCACAGTCCAACTTATAGCGCTTTTCTTCCTGTATCTTTTCTATGAACATGCCCCCTAGAAACTCCAGCATGGCATTCCCATAATATACTTTCATGCTCATGATCTAATACGCATCTGTGCAAGATACCATTGATCCCCAGTTTATACAACTGTCGTGCAATTAGTTGGTATTCCGCCACTGTTACCACTAGTTGTTGCTTCTGTGTGGGGGAAAAGTCATCTGGAGACTTCACTGTAGTGAAGAACAATGCGATCTGTTCTAGGTGATCTGGAACGAATTCCACTCTAAATAATGCAACTTCCAGTATTTGATCATCTATTGGGCGGTCACCTTTTCTAGATTCAATGCAAGAAAGATGATTCAGTCCATGATTATGTTTCCATGGCTTCACTATAACTTCAAATGTGAATTCCTGAAATGACAGTAACCATTTGGAGATTCTCCCTTCTAATACCGGCTTGTTCACTATATACTTCAAAGCAGGTTAGTCTACGAAGAACTTGAAATGTCCTCCCAAAATATAGTGACAGGATTTCTGTAATGCATAAATCATAACTAATCCCTCTCGCTCTGTGGTGGTGTAGTTGTGTTATGCTTGCGATAGCTTTCTGCTGGAAAAATACATTGGAAGGTCCATTTCACCTTCACCGTGTTGGGCCAATACATCTCTAAGGGTGATTCCTGATGCATCTACATGAAATTCCGTCCGCCAATCAGGGAATTCTAAGATTAGGGCGTTTACCATTCTATCTTTGAGCATGTTGAATGTTTGCTCACAATCTTCATTCCAGTGAAAAATCTCGGTCTTCTTTAATATTTTCTCCAATGTTGCAGGTATAGATGCATAGTTGTAGATGAATCTTCGATAATATCTGGTATGAACCAATGTGGATCGCAATTGTTTTACTGTCATTGAGGAGTGTAGATTTACAATAGCTGTAATTTTTGTAGGGTCGACCAACACTTTATATTTACATAAAATATGTCACAACAAATTACCAAAAGGTATGCATAATATGCACTTCCACAGATTCAATTAGATCCCCATTTGTTTGCAACAATTCAACATGAGCCGAAGGATAGAAACATGGTCTTCGAGAAGACTATAAACTATCCAGTCACCCAGATAAACTTCTAAGAATTATGAAGGAACTCACGAAAAGTTGTTATTACTATCCTTGAGAAGACACCTAGAGCATTCTTAAGTCCAAAAGGCATGACATTGTATGCGAATGATCCCCATTCAGTATTAAATGTGGTCCTCTTCTTATTTTCTTTCGCAATGTCAACTTGATGATATCTTGAGAAGCCATATATGAAAGAATATGTTGCGTTTCCCACTACCTAATCTATGACCTCATCATTGAATGACGTCGGGAATGAATCGTGAATAGAGGCAACATTCAGTCTGTAGAAATAAACACAAACTTAGATGTCCTCTGTATCCTTCTTGCGCTGGATCACAATGGGACCAATCAACTTAGATTCCTCACTGGGAAGATCAATCCCGCATTCAACATATGATCAATCTCCTTTTTAACCTTTGCTTGACCCGTGGATTCAACTGATAAGGACATTGCTTGATAGGTTTTGTGTCTGGATATAATGTGATATTCATCTCTCTTAGGTCTCCCTGAATTCCTTTAAGTTATGTGAAGCTTTGCAGGAACAAATATTCACATTCTTTCGGAAGAGATGCAATTTCATAGGTTGTTTGGTTGTCCCAATAATCTCCAACAGCTGCCATTTTTTTTGTCTTCAGTACTAATGTTGATCTTCTTGAGCCATAGAGGTTGATTTTATATAGCCCCGCTATCTTCAGGTTTGGTGTGTCTGAATTCTTGAACACCCTCAGACTCCTGGAAATTGAGGTGTCAAAACTATCCTATCCCATCTAGTTATGGGTCATCTTGTTGGCTCACTTGTGGGCAGACCCAAGTTCACTACGACACAAACCAACAAATCCCAAGATACTGGCCCTTTCGGCATCACCTGCGAACATACAAAGTCTCACCAAAAGTACTTATGGGTACTGCAGGAACCATCTGTAGCAACGATGGGGAGGGAACTCTATTCTACAATCACACTCACTAACAAAACCTCGACAGAAATCAATTCAACCCATAGAACGAATATATTGTGTACTTCTACTGCGTTGCATATCACAACTAAAAACATTTATATCTTATTATCTTGTCATTGCATAATTATCATTATAACAACAATATGTAAACAAAACAATAGACATACACAAGACACCAGAGATTTTTACATGGAAACCCAACTGGGAGAAAACCATGGAAATGCTTTGTTTATTCATTGATCCCATTACATAAAGCATTTCATCTTCATCTTCTTACAGATTTGCCCACACAGCCTATAGACTGCAACCCTTACAAAAACCCTTCAATTATACAAAATCATACATGGGATCACTTAGCTTTTCATCGCACTCACTCTTCAGCCACATTACATCCAAATACCAGCCTTAACCAAAATTATCAGCCTTACCAAAAATATCAGTAGCCTACTCTACCCGTCTCGTTATATATTTATAGTATTGGCATAGCCCCCGCGGCCACTAAGTGGACCGAAAATCCTAACTTACTCCCCAACTTAGTGTTACAGAGAAAAAATTATTATGGCTTGGGGTGGAACCACAACAGACAGAGTGAGACCAGAAATCAACTCAATTCTCAAGTATGCTATATAAATATGAAATCCCAACAGCAACAAGAGAAAAACCTTACCTCAACCGGATGTTCGAAGAAGACCACTGTTGAGATTGCAATTCAATTCTCCTTACCTGCAAGTCGTCCTCAACAACCAATATATACGAGCATATAAAATGTATATAAATTGTTAGCATATAATCTAGCATAGTCCATTAACATATTAAATAAATATACCCAATGAGAATAACATAAACATTTGCAACATGAATTGGACGAGAAAAGAGTATTTATATTAATGTAATGAACAAAAGTACACAGTGACAACATTATGTCGACAACTAGTCGAAACCGAGAAACCAAGTTCCTCCACCTAGGCCTCCACCACTTCAATCCTCCATGCAATGGCAAGCTCACAAGTTCAAGGAGTAATTGGGTTCCTCCTTGACAAGAAAAGGAAGAGCTCGAGAGATGAACATAAAAGAGTTCAATCTAACAAGGACAAAGGATGCAGACTCAAGGCAATGGAAATGGGGAAAAATTCCTCCAAATTTTACTTGCTCTCTCTTTTTCCTCCCTCAAATGCTCCACAATGGCTAAATATATAACCCTCAAAGGAGGTGGAGGGTCGAATCGGAGCATTTTCCAGCATATGGAAGTCCAAGGATCAAAATGGTCGTTACTTGGTAAGGAAAACCCGAAATATTTTTAATTTTGAGCATGAAATCCGATGTACGCAGGCTGTAATGGAGCAGCCTGCATATACGCATGCTATAGTGTTGGTTACCCACGTACATCAACAAAAATGTGATTTTTAGGGGTTTTACTGAGAAATATGGGTAATATGAGTCTTCATAGGGACATGGTAGGCCATCGAGGCATGTTTCATAGGGTGTGGTAAATCATGCTATAACACTTACTCTACTCACTTTCTCGATTGACGTGATCAACCACTACTCTTTCCCTCTTTTACGACACTACATCAGAGTCCATCCTTCTTTTGCTGGCGCGCTTCCCTTTTGACCACTCCATTGTGAAATCTCCTTTCACATCAACAAACTAGTTCAAAAATATCCTAGGGCCAATAGGCCCCCCAACACTCACATGTAGCTCGTCCTGAGCAACTCAAGCTTACTCTTGCAGAGTCTTCAAAGGATCCAAAAACTCAACATATATCTCCCTTGATACTTTGACTGTCCCTTCTACCTTATTTTCCTGCTCCTACAGTTCATCTACTAACTGTGTATTTATTTCCACCTTTAGCCGTGCCTTAGTTATCTACGTAGCCTTCTGTATCTCTGCGTAACCTCCTCCAATGATTTATGAGATTCTTACAACTTCATTCTACAATGTTTCAAGCCTCTGGCTCATTCGTTGTTGCTCCTCCCTTATGTTATTTACCTCCTCCTGCAGCCTTTTGATTTATGCAACCTTGGTCATTCTTTCCAATGGTGGTAAGGTATTGATAATATCCTTCAGCTTCGCAACCCCAGACCCTGCATCTTCCAGCCTTGTTTTCACTCTCTATAGCTCTTCACCATCCATCAACTCTACCCAAGGTTGCAAACTTTCATCGAATATCTTCATGCATTACCCCTGCAAGGCCTTGATACAATCAAGTGATGCTTTCACTATAGCTTCCGTCTGTTCTCGAACTTTCGAAGGTGTACCGGGCACCAACTGCGCCTCCAATTCACTTATTCTGACCTAGAATCCCTTACTAGCTTCGTTGAGGCTTGACATTTTGTCTTCTATGGGTGCTTCCTCTTCCATTTCAATTTCTGAAACTGCGCTACAAGTCACCTCCATAGCTTTCTATGATTTTCCTTCTACTCTAGGATCTCATCTTTCTCCTTCTAACGCTCTCTATATTTGTCTCAGAGTTCATCCCTTTTCGTGCCACACTTCTTCATTTCAACAAAGTTATGTTCTTCGTGACCCTTTATTTTTTCTGTAATTCCTTAGTGTAGGTGATGCAACATAAGGATAGGTAACTCTGCTAGCTTCAACTCAACATGACTCGAGGCATGAACACGGTTATGTACCTCTTCTACTGGGAAACTTAATGCTTTTGGTGTCAACATTACAACTCTCTACTGCGCAACCGAAGATGGCTGCAACATTGGCCTTGCTTCCCTATCCAAGTGACTCTGCAGCTTAGCTACTGAGTGAATTGATGTTATTCTTATGTCTATGAGTGTTTGGCGCAACTCAGTCAACTGCCCTTTTAGCCCTCTAAAAATATCTAAAGTGCTTATCTTCTATCTTCTATCATATGTTGACTGTAGTATATTTGAACCTATCAGCCAACATTTCGATGTCATCTTCGGTCAAGGATAGATCTAAGCTGCCCTTCTGTGTTTTTCTCTTGGTCCTTTTTCCTTTAGCAATTTCCGTTGCTTTCCTTTTTTCCCTGATCGTCGAGTCAGTCTGCGTCCCACTGGATTCTTTCTCAGCTTCTTGTGACTGGTACTGTTCTCCACTTACTCCATCGGTTTCTCCAAATATATGTTCTCCTTGTTGGTTTTAACTATGCTCAGTTGAACCGTTCTGTTGTTTTGTTGTATGTGACACATGTTGTGAAATTTCCTCTGTAAGATCCAATACCTTCCACTCTTAAGGCCATTCCTGTATAATCCTTGTTACTCCTCTGCCTCTAACCTATAATGCATAGGTAAGAATTCATTGTTTTGATCCATCCTGGCTTGCATGAACATGGACTACAACCTGACTTTAAACCGAACAATATTCCTAAATAAGTCGACAACACGAGCCTCCATACGAGGGGTTCACTATATATTGTAATCAATACCCTCCTTATAAACATAAAACATGACCTTCATGTCCTTCCTTCTATCGGAATGCGTGGTCATTGTACCATAAAGATGCATACCGCGTAGCCAAACAATACCTTGCTTGATCTGCAAATTGTGAGTCTTCTGGCTCATTCCAATTAACTAATGCAATGAAAATTATTAACCAATAATAGTGAAATGGACTACCTTTTTCTTGTGCATCGAGGCAATCACTCAGAAACTCATTGAGTAGGAATGTCACTCAGTTCAAATGGACACCTTTGACACATTGCTCGACCAATGCTATTACTGCTGCAGAGACATGATCAGGGCGACACTTCCTCCACAATTTACTAGCCATTGCCCATGTATCAAATCTCTTTGACTGGTCATCAATTGAAGCTACATCATGGCCTTGAGTGCTCTTCTCCAACCCGTACTTATCCTTCATTTTGTCATCAAGCTCCTTGTCTTTTTCTTTTCCTATGAAATAGGCCGTTGGATCTGGTCCTGCGGATAGTATCCTCATAATCCTCGACACTAAGTCTGTATCTATTGAAATGTTCCGATCTAACCATAGAATTCTGCCATGCACACATACTAATAGTTGCTTGACACATGTATTAACTTATGTACTCTAATCAAAATGTGGTATTTTTAGAAGGGCCAATATGCTAGATTTTTCCAATCCTCTAGCCCATGAATGTGGTTCAACAACCCGAGCAGTCGTGTCTTTATGACACACTTCCACTAAGTATTTCTCTGGAGAAAAATCCGGGAACTTCTTTCTATCAACCAAGTCATGATTTGGATACTTGAGGTTCAGCGCTTTGCCTAGCATATCACCTTCCTTCTTTACTCCTTTTGGGATTTCCGATGTCTACAGAGTATACTTCGCATCCTTGATCAACCTTACTGGTTTGGAATTATGCTTCCTTGGCAACACATATGGAGGCAAAACAGACAATAGGTTGGAAGTCAAGGCCTCTGCGTCTTGTCTTCCTTTGGTGCGGGATTCCATGTTCTTTGTCTGAGCTGACTTTCTTACAAGTGCGGGTGACCTTTCTGTCACCGCTGGTATCACTGACGACACTACTATTTCTACAACCTCTGGTTCTGTCACGCTCTATGGTATTCTTGACTCCATGAATTCTCTGATAATTTCCTTGAGTGAACGTTCATGCATAATCAGACACACTCTTGGACAACACACCGGTTTCTCAACTTCGTTCTTAGCTCAACCCTTAACAACACTCGACAAACAATTACTTTAATCCTCACGCCTTTACAATTTAAAGCTCGAGCATCCTATCTCGTCTTTGTATTAACTTTGGATTTAGCATATCTGACCAAATATTTCCTCGGGATTTAACCAATATGACATTTATTTCCCTTTTTCCTTTCACACATTCCCGTTGCTTCTTGCATTAAATGTAATCATTTCATAATCGACCGACACATTTTGTAATTAATGCAACACTTTATTACTTTTGACTGTTTTCTTTTTTAAATCATCTTCGACATATCTACATCTATACATGTGTTCCTAAGTAACTTCGACATTTTACTACTCTTATGTGCAGACTCCTTTAGCGTCCAGTGCCCGTTTCAACTACACTCACCACTTGGACGTGGCAGAACTTTTTAGTCTTGATGGAGGAAAGTTTGACTGTACCTATATATTTTTAGGCGATTTTGGATCACTTCGACAGCCTGAGTGACTGTAAAATTGATGGAAGTATGGTGACTTCCAATATCCTTTGATATGTGTTGCGCCTCAGACTGAAGTGTTTGGACTCTCTCAGTGCACTGCCTGTGCTGCAACCTCAGTTGGTTAACTTCATGTTGTAACTATTTTCTCTCATTGGTCCTGGTCATCCTCTAAACTGGGGGGAGAGTCTTCAACTGCTCCCATAAAGCACTCTTTTTTCCCTCAATATCCCCAATCCGTGTCTGGATTTCTTGCATCTCAGCATCCTCAAATATTGCATCCCAGTACTGCAACATAGGATCATACATCTGCATCGATTATGCATTTGTTGCTTACATAGTTTGAACAACCTTCTGAATCTCTACTCGTCACTACTCAACAACTTCAGGAGGGGTGCTTGGCACCAACTTGGATTCTAAGTCTTGTGCCTTGAGACAGTATTTGAAGGTTACCATCTCTAATCGTTGTACCTTCTCTTTTGTTGTAATTTCTTCAATAACCTCTACCTACGACACTTCTTGGCATACCACTTCGACAGCGCGTTGAACTTTGTCTTTCTCTTATCGCAGCAGGTTCTTGTCATGCTGGAGCTCAACATTTAGATCCTTTAATGTCATCACCTGGTTCTTATATGCTTTCATATATTCCAGGAGATAACTTTCCCTTGATTTTATTTCCTTATCAACACTCTCATGTATCCTATTCAACATGTAAAGGGGTAATGCAGGTAACTTAAGGTCTACATACCCCAACTTTGGAAGATCGACATTGTTTCATGGTTCCTCAAATGCAATTGCTCTAGGTAAAATATTCACTACCCATTCCATAGAGGGAAGTGGTGCTTCTTGGTCCTATGCTTGCTCTTCTTGCCCAACCTCGACCCGTGTTGATGTGCTCCACGATGGAGCCAAGATTCAGATCTTCTTTATCTCTGTACTCAACATATCCAGAATGTCGGTGATGCTACTAAATAGTTGGATTGTCTTGTATTATGTTTTCCTTTTATTCTGCTCTGCCATTTCAATCATCCTATCAAAGAGGATGTTGATATCATCGTCTGTCAAATCCTGGCTAGTCTCATGGTGTTGTGCTTTCTGCTTCTTCTGTGCGCCTTGTCTTGAAGTTTCACCTTTCTACTTGTCTCCTATTTTTGGATCAGTGGGGGTCTGGCCGGATTCCTTATCTTCTGCATCATCACTTCCCCCTTCAGTTTGTTGTGTGTTTGGTTGTTTTGTTGCTGGCCAGATGTACCATATTTCTGTTGCTCCTGCTATGATGGGTCCGATGATATGGTTTCAAGTTCGACAGGTACTTGCCACTCTGGTGGCCATTCATGAATCATCTGTTCTACCTTACCATTGGATAGTTTGGATCCCATCACCAACCACTGCTGGTGTGGGTCCCTTCTTGCCTGCACATGTATTTGGTGGGGACCAGCTTTGAACTTTTCCACTCTGATATATTTATCCACCACTGCTTCAACAATCCATGGTATCTGAACCACATAGTACCTCAACACCTCAAGCTTCATATGCAGTGACACATTACTCTCTTGCTGGTGGATCCTTATATCCAAGAAAGATAAATTCATGTAACGCGACCCTTGACATGGGCCAATAGGGTGCATTTCTTGATAGTTCGCAGGCTCCGCCCATCCCACAAAAGAGACGAGTAGTAATAACCATGAATATGTGAAAGGGGCGCCATTGTATTTCACATCCACAACATCTGCAAGGAACTCATTTAACAAGAAAGTCGACCAATTCATTGGAATTCCCATCGCACATTGCTCTACCGCAACAATCACAGAGGCAGTCATGTGGTTCGGTCTATTCTTTCTTACTAACTTAGTGGCTGACAACTTGGCAGCGAACTGAACAACCTGGTCGATGATAGAGGCTACCTCAAAGCCCCGGTTTCTCTTGGTCAAGTTGTATTTTTCCTCCATCCTTGTCGCCAAGTCACGGTCTCACTATTTACCAACAAAAAACTGTGATGGGTCTACCCAAGCCTTAGGTAAACCCGTAATACAAGAAATGAGGTATGTATCTAGAGATACCTTGGTTTCCAACCAAAGGCACCCTCCATGCAAACATACTAAGAGCTGCTTCACGCACGCATTGGCCTCAGCAGTATGACCAAAGTGTGGTAAGTGTAATAAAGGAAACATACTAGCATGCGCCACATTAAGAACCCATTGTTGCAGCTCTAACTCAGTTGGATTGCCCACTGTTGTGACAACATGCGTCATGTAATTGGTATAGTTGAATTATGCAAATTTACTAGTGTCGTGATCAACATATGATAACTTTTGTATGCTCTTCAATATATCTCCCTACATCATAGGTCCCTTCGCCACCGGAACAATGTCAATTTGGTACCGTGCATTATTTTGCAGCCTCACGGGTTTTTCTCTGGTATTACGGGGCGTGGCATACTCTGGAAAGAACGTTGCAGAGATCGCTGCAGATGTGCCTGCATCATGGCGTGCTTTCGTTCGTGGTTCAGGGTTAGGGAGGTTGGCTGTCCCTGAATTTTGAGGCATGTTCTCTGGCAGTTGCGAAGAAACTACCTCGGGATGCTCCTGACTGGCAGAAATAGAGCTCGACATGTGGATTTCTTCAACAGAGCCCTGGAATTCACTTTCCATGGAAAAATCAACTTGCATCTTGATATCGCACAACTTCACAATATCACTCACAAAGTTCGGCTCTAACTTCTCAATCACGACTGCAATGGCGCAATGTTCAAATGAAGAACGAGCGAGGGGTGAGCGGTTTTTTAAATCCCCCCCATGTGCGATCTGTTTGTCATTCCCGAGATGGATTAATTATCCTAGATACTCCAATGATGAAAAGGGAAGCGACGGATCTCTTCACACACGTCAGTCACTTTAGAATTTAATTCGAAAAGGCCACTAGCGTAGTCGTGGAATGCGTCATAAAAGCAACAATAAATGCATCCCAGCTACAAATTCAACCGGTAAGGACACTCCGAAACTTCGACAAATAGAACTGTGACAAACAATTTACTCATCAAAATATATAACTTCGACAGGTCTAGCATGTTGGGGTTTCCGAGTGACAGGAAAACACCTTAACAGACTCACATTGACAGATAGAGTCGTTTCGACATTCAGGGAAGTTGGGGTTTCCATCCGAAAACTTTGGAATTCAACTGGAGTACC
Source organism: Larix kaempferi (assembly GCA_027924585.1). NCBI lineage: Eukaryota > Viridiplantae > Streptophyta > Pinopsida > Pinales > Pinaceae > Larix > Larix kaempferi. The sequence continues at coordinate 20,832,834 of BSBM01000106.1, forward strand.
TGATATAAGATATCTTCGACATAATGGTAACTTGGGTTTCCGTAAAGCTCTAACATAACTATACAACGACACAACTAATACACGACACAAACATCTACGACAAAAAGACAACTTGGGGTTTCCAATTTTTTATTTTTATTTTTTGTACAGACTTGCAATCAATTCTTTTCACTTCGACAAACCACGGCTATCCCTATAGGGCTTTAGCCGACTCCCATTCACCAACCCTTGAAGGAGTTGACCATCTAGTGTTTTTAACTATATTGCACCTCCTTCTGTAATAAAATTTATAACATATGGTCCTAGCCAATGCATCCGTAGCTTGCCAGGATGTTTGATGAATTTACTGGTGTAGAGAATAACTAAGTCTCCTCGTTGAAAATGTTTCTTAGTGATGTGGCGATCATGCCATGCCTTTTCTTGCTCTTTTTGTACCTACTGATGAAAACTCGCGACAAAACGGTATTCCTCTAATTCATGTAACTATGCTAACCTTTCCTCAATATCTCCAGTATCAGACATACTTGTAAAAGCCGCAATCCTTAGGCTGTGAACAATATACTCCATGGGCATCATAACCTCTTGTATGTACAACAACTTGTAAGGGGCCTGAGCTGTCAACCGTTTACATGTTGTTCTATAAGCCCATAATACTGCAGGTATTCTCAAATCTCAGTCGTCACGATTCACATTACAGACTTTAGTGAGTGCAAGTTCCATAATTTTATTGAATGCTTCGACAATTCCATTTGCATGCAGGTGATATGGGGTACTTTTGTGATGATGAACTTGGAATTATTCTGTAAGAGCTTCTATATTTTTATTAACAAAATGTGTACCTTGGTCGCTTAGTAGAATGCGTGGACATCCAAACCTGGTAATGACATTCTCAAATAAAGACTTCGCAGCAGTTGCAACAGTACAATCTCGCACTGGCGCTTCCTTAGCCCATCGTGTAAGATAGTACGTCATAGTGATAATATATCTTGCTCCCATCCTTCTTCCCGGTGGGTTAATAGGCCTCACATAGTCAACATCCCACTTGCCAGATGCTTGTAAGGTAACTTGAGGTACTGAAAGGCATTTCATCTCTTCTTGAAGGTTTCCCAATTCTCTGACACATGTCGCACTTCTTACAATAGTCTTTGTGAAGGGTCGACCACCATAATCCTGCTCTTAAGATATTTTGCGTTGTAGCTTTTCCTACATAGTGTCCTCTTGTGACCCCTTCATGAGCCTCAGCCAATATGATTAGTTGCTTATGCTCCACAACATAGTGACGCAATACTTCATCCGGTCCCAGCGTATATAATTGACCAACGATCAACTGATAATCCACAGACTTGACTACTAACTGCTTATTCTATGCGGTCATGTAGCCTTCTGGTGGCATTCCTGTAGACAAGAATGTCATGATATCCTGAAAGTAGTCATCAACCATCCTTACTGAAAAGAGTTGTGCGTCGGGGAGGTTGTCTTCTAAGCTATTTGGTTATTCTCTTGTTTCCAACCTCGACAGATGGTCGGGACCCCCATTCAACCTCCCTGGATTAACTATAATTTCAAAATCATATTCTTGAAACAACAACAACCACTGATAAATCTTCCCCCCCAACACTGACTTATTGAATAGGTAATTTAATGCAGAGTGATCATTGAACATCTTAAAATGTCCTCCCAGCAAATAATGTCTAAATTTGTGTAATGCATAAACCATAGCAAGTCCATTTCTTTCAGTCGTAGTGTAATTTTGTTTTGCAGTGGACAATATTCTGCTGGCAAATGCAATACGGTGGTCAATCAACCCCTCACCTGGTTTAGAAACAACCGCCCCTAAAGCGATAGATGACGCATCAACATGGACATGAAATTATTTCTTCCAGTCAAAAAATACTAATATAGATGTTGTAACCATATTTTCCTTCAGTGTATCAAGACTCTGCTGGCATTCTTCACTCCACTGAAATTATGCATCATTTTTTAGCAGCTTCTCCATCGGCGCTATTATTTGGGCATATCCTTTAATAGAATTCCTATAGTATCCTGTATGACCCAGGGTTGTTCTCAACTATCGAATTGTAGTAGTTGGAGGGAGGTCAACAATGATAGCAATCTTTGTAGGATCAACCAACATACCTTGCTTACATACAACATGGCCTAATAGTATGCCAAATGGAGCACATAATTTACATTTTTTCAAATTTAAAGATATTTGATATTGGCGACACCTTTCTAACATCAAACTTAAATTGTCGATATGATTCTTAAGTAATCCATAATTTGTCCAGTAATCAAATTACACTTCTAGAAACTTATGAATAAACTCCTTAAAGGTAGTGACAACTATTCTTGAAGACATAGCGGGAACATTCTTAAGGCCAAAGGGTGTTACCATATACTGAAAAAACCCCATTTTGTCACAAAAGTGGTTTTGTGACGATCCTCCTTATTGATTTTAACATGATGATATCCAGAGAATCTATTTGTAAAAGAGTAAGCCTCCTGCCCTCCGACAGTCTCAAGCACTTCATCTGTAAAAGGAGTGGGAAAAGGATCATGTAAACATGCATCGTTCAATTTCCACAAGTCAACACATATTCTAATCTCTCCAGTTTTCTTGTCTTGGACCACCATAGGACTGATCCATTCTGATTCTTCCATAGGTTCAATAATTCTCGCATCAAGCATTATGTCAAGTTCCGCTCTCACCTTTTCTTTATACCGCAGATTTAGGTTGTACGGCCACTGCTTCACAGGATTAACACCTGGTTTCAGAGGAATATTCATTTCACCTAGATCACCATATATATCTTTCATCTCTGAAAATTTAGTAGGAAACAGATCTTGGAACTCATGCAATAAATCAGTAATTTTTTCCACAGTTTCATCATCCCAATAATCACCTATGTTTGCAAACTTTGGATTTTCAGTAGAGCCAATATTTAGCTTTTCGATTTTCAACGGATGTAGAAACTTCTCTGATTATATATCTGGTCCCTTCAAATCATGAATTCCTTCACTTTATGGGATATGGGCGTCCCCCAAGTCGTCATATTCTGGTCCGTCACTAATGTTATTGTGAAATTATATTTCACAGCAGATCTAAGATCTGAGGATACCTCACAAAGAAAGAATGAGCAGAAAAGTTGAATAAGAGTGAAAACTGCAATAAAAAAGAGCAGAAGAATAATTATGCAGCAGAAGTCAGATAGGAGCAGAATAATGTCACACTATCCAATAATCAGTATAATCAACAATGATATTACAATGGATAGAATTCAAATCACCTAGGATAATTCAAACCTTAGTTGGTCTAGCATAGGGATTATCACCACTAGAGTGCTCCGGAAGACTCAAACTCAACTGAACTGAACCTAAACTCGGCTAACTGAAGTCACAAACAGTTAATTGACTAAGGAGGGTGAAATAGTGAGTTTTTCATGCATGTCAATCAGAAAAGGGTGCATGAGGCCACAATTAGTGGCATTCAGAGCTCTACCCCCCACAAGAGTCATCTAACTCGGGTGGAGTACACTGGAACACTTAGTGGGTTCCTATAAAATAGGGAACTGATTGAAGTGGTCCTAAAATGATGCATGCAGGGCTCAAAAGGTGGTAGATGGATCCTGGATGAAATATGCACACCATTAGGGGGGAAATGACATCATCAACAACTAGGAAAAATAAATAATGCTACATAGGACAAGTATGGAGTATTAAAATATCCTAACACCCCCCCTTAATCCATACTTTTGCATCCTGGGCCCTGGTTACTAAGACCAAAGGTTACCCATACAATCAAATAAATGATAAAAAATAAAGAACAATCCATGAACCAAGGAAATGGGGAAAACCTCATGGGAACCCCCCCCCCAAAATAGACTGAAACACACCAAAATATTAATTGCTCCAAACTCAAGTAGGTGTGATGATTGATCATATGTCTGGAGGTATCTTCCTCTTGGGAAGAAGTGGATAATTCTCCAAAAACATGTGCTTGTATTCTCCGTCAGTGGATGCAAGCGAATATGGAGGCTTTCTGAACTTGCTCTTCAGACCAAACATGGTGAGAACAAATCCAAAAATATGAAGATCATCCTGGAACCTGTAATTCAAACTAGTTGAGGTAGGATCAACTCCAGGAATGTGTAGATAGTTCTTTGATATCTCCTTTGAAACAACATAGGTGAGATCATAAACAAGTGAACTATGACATGATGGTGGTGGCTTGGACTTCAAATCATCTCCAAGAATTGATAGATTGTTTCTTGTGATATCCTTTGAACCAGCAGGGGTGATATCAAAACCAAAATCACCAAAATATGCATGAGACTTGAAACCAAGCGAATGGTAGTGTCCTCCATCTTCAGAGAAACTCTGAGAGCATGTGCCAATGATCAAATAGAAGTTCATAGGAAGCATGTGATCAAGGAGGGCGAATGTATCACCTCCAAAATATGATTTAACCTCCAAATCATTCAATAGATCATCATTATGCACACCAGCAGACTCATGTGAAAGAGAGGATTTAAGAACCTCTTCAGATTCTAGAGTATGAACTGGCTTATCTTGCTCAGAATTCGAAATAGAAGACATTGAGAACATGAGTGTTGAATCTGCAGCTTCTTCTTCATCTTGAACAACTTCATTATGAGATATGATTGAGGCCAAGACATAATTATAGAGAACACTTAAGGAGGTATCATTGGGCTTGTTCTCCAAATAATTTGCACCAATCTATTCATTCTGCATTCCAAATGCTTTGTCCAGTTGGGCCCATAGATCACTTGGATTTTCAGCAGTTTCCTTGAGGTAGCGCATACTAAGAGACATAGCAATACACATTTCTCCAAAGGCTCTATCACAGTGATTTAGCCAATCATTCTCTTCTTCGCAGGAATCAAAATCTCTCATAACACAAATACACATGTCAAAAATACTTCGTCTCTTCAAATATGCTATCATCTTTGGTTTCCACTCATCATAGTTGAATGTAGAGAGAGGGGGAATTGATTTCAGATTCATGGAAGTTGTTGTAGAATACCTACAAAAACAATGGAAAATATCTGCTACTGCTACTGCATCATAACATCTGCAACTGCAGAAAACTGTTGCAACTGTTGCTGCACTCAAAAAACTCCAATAACCTGCAAAAAAATCTCAATAATGGAGGTATACTGCTACTAAGCACTTCTTTAGGACAGTGGGCACTTTTATCCGAATCCTTCACACCTGGCTAGACCTCATTGGATTTATCCAATGAATTCAATGCAATGGCAACAGGATTTGCTATGGAAATCTAGAGGCTTCTAGTGCACTATCGAAAGCAGCTGCTCAACTTATTTGCTCCACGGCTCTAATACCATGTGAAATTCTATGTCACAACAGATCTAAGAGATTAGGATACCTCACAAAGAAATAATGAGCAAAAAAGTTGAATAAGAGTGAAAACTGCAATAAAAAGAGCAGAAGAATAATTATACAACAAAATTCAGATAGGAGCAGAACAATGTCACACTGTCCAATAATCAGTATAATCAACAATGATATTACAATGGATAGAATTCGAATCACCTAGGAGAATTCGAACCTCAGTTGGTCTAGCATAGGGATTATCACCACTGGAGTGCTCTGGAAGACTCAAACTCAACTAAATTGAACCTAAACTTAGCTAACTGAAGTCATAAACAATTAATTGACTAAGGAGGGAGAAATAGTTAGTTTGTCATGCATGTTAATCAGAAAAGGGTGCATGAGACCACAATTAGTGGCATCCAGAGCTTTAACCACCCACAAGAGTCAACTAACTCAGGCGGACTAGACTGGAACAATGAATAGGTTCCTATAAAATAGGGTACTAACTGAAGTGGTCCTAAAATGATGCATGGAGGGCTCAGAAGGTGGTATATGGATCATGGATGACATCTGCACACCACTAGGGGGCAAATGACATCATCAACAACTAGGAAAAATAAATAATGCTAGGTAGGACAAGTATGGAGTATTAAAATATCCTAACAGTTATAGCATTCCATCATTTTCTCCATTATCACGGTCCACTGTGGCATATTGGATATTGGTCTTGGGATTTCTTTGAAAATTTTAGCCTTAATAATATGCAGAGCTATATCTATTGTGGGAATTTCAGCCTCATAGTTAAATGTATTTTTAAAACTTGCAACCAAATAATCCCAATCTGCAATTCCTTGTCGCAGCTCTAACGACGTATACCAATTTGTCAGAATGGTATCAAGGGTATGGATGAACATATGGACCCACTCTTTCTTGGGTATATTCTTCCAAATTTTACTATAGGTAGCCACATGATCAGTAGGACTAGTAAGTCATGTATATTTTTCTCCTATGTATGGGATCTCTACCCCGAATCAAATTTCTAAGTATATTCTACACTGCGACCAACCAGTTACAGAGTGTTTATGTGTAGCCCACCATCTCGCTGATGTTGCTTTCAAGGTGACATCCAGGGCTAATAATCATTTTTGTTTAGGGACTTGAGTTTCAAATTCGTCAATAAACTAAACCACATTAGGTAAACCTTCATACATTGGAAGACTACATACCTCGGTTCCAACCCATCGCAGGGTGTCACGTCCCCATGTGTTATTGGACAATCTACTCAAGTGGACGCGAGCCAGATCTCCCTAGTTCAATGTGAATCTAGAACAAATAGGAACAAAACATACAGCTACTTTCCTAGATCAAGTTAGAGATCGAGTAGTTAGATGTTTTGCCTTCATATTTGTAGATATTTCTCCTTGTTATTGCTCCAAGCTCCGCGGTCATCAGATCCATAGTTGCAAGACCTGTCAAAACATGTGGAAACAAGACAAACAATAAAACATGTCTAAACACTAACTGATCTAAGTAAATAGTTAAGGAAGTAAACTATAAACATTATCAACACAATAACATTTATGGAAAGAGTTTATATTACTGTATAAAAAGTGGTAAATACAAAGAGAGATGATTACAACCCAAGCCTTAACGCTGCAATCCTTCTCCAACAAGCCAAGCCAAAGCCTCCAAAGGAAATGTAAGCCTCCCAAGAGATGGATAGGGATCACCTAGGCTAATTCCACCAGCATGTAAGTGCTATAGACTTCTGCGTTTTGGAATGAGAGGAGCTTTGTATTTATAGGACCAAGTGGATAGAGTAGGTTGAGGATCATGGGGAGAGGACTAATGGATCCTTCCTTAAGGTTAGGGAACTGTAGGACAACTCACCAAGGAGTTAGGGATAGAGATCCACCTCATCCAAGTTCTATAAATCGCACGAAAGCCACCTTTATCCAAATTAACCAACCACAGCACAAACTGCATGAGGGAAACCTGCGCCTAAGAGGGGAAATTCAAGATGCACAAAGACAACTTGCGCCACCGGTGCAGTCTGGAAGAATACACTTTGCGCCAGACCTAGTTGAGTGCTTCTTTCTCAAAGACAACATGCGCCGACCCAACTAGAAACTGTGGAAAAAGGGCATCAACTTGCTCTACACGACTTCTTGATCAGGGAAACTTCAGGGATTCAGGCACTGAGTTGACAAGGGACTCATGATGACGAGATTTAGGTGTAACAGAATGCCCCCCAAAGCATGAAGTTAGAAAAACAAAACAGGTGAAGTGCTTTGAAAGATGGATGGCAAGGACTTGCTGGCTGGAAGATGATGCTGTAGTACAATTGACTCTGAGATACTAGTCTCACATGACTCACAACATGGCTGCCGACCAATACATTGCAGATCCATGGTAGTAAAGACCGAACGAACACAATCATGGCTACTAGACACAATCGTGGATCCCTGATGAGATGATAACACAACCACGACCAATATAAAGTGGATCCATGTATTATGACTCAAACAATCTCCATCGCAACCTGTGTAGAATATGATTTCCCCAGGGTCTTCAAGCCAAACCCACAATGATACGAATCTATCCATGTGATTACAATGTTTTGGAGTCGAACATGGTAGAAACCACTTGATTACTGGTCATTGATGTATACCGTTAACAAGTGCAAGGAAAATCACCATTAATGTCGATGATCCCCAAGTTATCACAGTACATATCATTGAGCGTGAATAAATGAGTTGAGGTCAAACGCTTGATGAAATCTTTCAATCAAGAGTCAATGATGTAAACTCATGTTGAAAGCGAGGCAACCTGCCATTGAGGCATGCAGGCCCAAGGTACTCGAATGGTTCTAGATTTAGTCCTCTGATGATGTGTTGAAGTCGACAAGGATGGATCCGTCGAAGGAGGGCCATGATGAATCCCCCATCAATGACATGAAACTCTATAACAAATGTTTGGAGTAGATCGGACGATAGAGTAATGTGCAAGATTGACTCAAGGTACACCGACATGAGGGAAGGTGTACTGACTGCAGATGATGAGCAATGAACATCTCTTGAACATGGGCATGGCATGACTTAGCAGTATTGACAGGACGAGAATGATACTAACCCCCAAAGCGACTGATAATGGAAGCATTATTTGGATGACCCAAAGGAGCGACAAGACTCATGGAATCAACAGGATTCGAAGACAAACGGATTAGCCACGTACTGAATGCAAATGCAAATGAGTGCCATGTTTAAGAGCGACGATGTATTTTCGTGAATAAAGAGTAATACAAAATATTTCCTTTTTCCCCATCATGATTGATGAGTGCCTCACTTGTTTTTTAACGAGTTTGAGGAGGGTAAATAGATGCTCGGTATAGCTCATCCCATGGATGAGTCCAATCCTAAACGTTTTACGAACCTAGGAAAGGAGGGGTTTGTCCCATGATGGGCCTTTCAATGTCAAATTTTAATGAGTCCATAGAAGGTAAACTCGACATTATTTCATGTTTAGAGAGTCTGAAAAGAACTAAAGAAGGCTCCAAAGGTCCTTTTTTCGTAAAGTTAGCCTCTTCGCTCGGAAAAGGGTAAAACAACGCGAGAGAGGACTCTTCCAGTCATGATTGGCTAGAGTATTCCTTTTCGTAAGTAGTGCCTCCTGGTCCAAAAAATGGGTAAACTATCACTAGAAATATGATCATTCAAATACTATCATAAGCGTGAAAGCATCAAGTTCGCTTGGCGATCTTTTCGTATTTAGAGAGCCCGAAAAGAGCTTAAAGAAAGACTCCGGGGGGGTTCCTTTTTCGTGGGAGTTTAATGCGCCCAAAGTGATAAACTATAACTCAATGACTTATTCTCATCGTTTTACGAGCATGAGAAAGAACAAAGATTTAGCTTGGAATCTTTTTCATGTTTGAACCAGAGCACGAAAAAGTAAAAACTAAGCTCAAACCACTTTTCATGTTTCAACCAGAGCACGAAAAAAGTGAAAAATAAGCTCAATCCCATATTACTGTTTTTAACGAGCTCGAAGACAGGTGAAAAGAATGCTCATGATGTCTACTTCATTTTTTAACGAGCTTGTAACAGAAAATGAACTATGCTCGAGATTATTTTCATGGTTTAGCGAGCTCGAAACCCAAAAGAAAGTATGCTCGAAAATATTCCCATCGGTGGATTTTTCCCATCATGATATCCAAAGGTTGGTACATGCCCCGAACATGATTTCTAGAAGTAAGTGACTTAACTCCAACATGGTGTGGAGAGGCGATCGAGTTCACTTCAACATAACGTCCAGAGGTTGAAGACATGCCCCCCAAGCTTCATTTCATTCTCCTAATCTACATCTTCACTCGATTAAACTCCTGGTTACTAATATGAATATGTTCACCAGAGACAAACGAAGATCAAACGACATAGGAGGGTGAAAAGAAGGTTCAGGTACTAAGTCTATGGAAAGACTCGACTTAATGGAAAAGGATCTGCTTCATTTTTTAACGAGCTTGACACAGAAATAGAAATATGCTCATGATCTGTTTCATTTTTTAAAGAGCTTGACACATAAATGGAACTATGCTCATGAAGCTGGTTTCATTTTTATGCAATCTTGAAACCAAAGGTAAACTATGCTTGTAGGGGTATATTCCAGTTTTTAATGACATTGGAATCAAAGACTAATCTGTGCTCATGGGAACCTGTTTCATTTTTTAACAAGCTTGACACAGAAAGGGAACTATGCTCATGGTTAAGTCCCATTGACGGGTTCCTTCCCAACATGATATCCAGAGGTTGTTGGATGCCCCCTGCATGATTGCTAGCGACTTAACATGCCCCCCAAGCTTCATTTCGTTTGACTACTCTTCTTCCTTACCGAATTAAAAATCCTGGCTACTAATATGAATATGTTCACCGGGGGGGTAGGAAGAACGAGGATCAAGTGACACATGGAGATGAAATGAAGGTTCAAGTCCTAAACCTAGTGGGAGACTCAACTCAATGGGAGGAAGATCTATTTCATTTTTACACAAGCTTGAAATAGACAATAACTATGCTTGAAGGGACCCATTTTATTTTTTAACGAGCTTAAAACAGAAAGAAACTATGCTCATGACAATCTACTCGCCAGCGGAGTTGCCAGATTTGTTATTGGACAATCTACTCGAGCGGGCGCGAGCAGAATCTCCCTAGTTCAATGTGAATCTAGAACAAATAGTAACAGAACATAAAGCTACTTTCCTAGATCAAGTTAGAGATCGAGTAGTTAGACGTCTTACCTTCAGATTTGTAGATCTTTCTCCTAGTTATTGCTCCAAGCTCCGCGGTTGTCAGATCTGTACCTGCAAAACTTGTCAAAACATGTGGAAACAAGACAAGCAGTAAAACATGTCTAAACACTAATTGATATAAGTAAATAGTTAAGGAAGTAAACTATAAATATTATCAACACAATAACATTTATGGAAAGAGTTTATATTACTGTATAAAAAGTGGGAAATACAAAGAGAGATGATTACAACCCAAGCCTTAACGTTGCAATCCTCCTCCAATAAACCAAGCCAAAGCCTCCAAAGGAAATGTAAGCCTCCCAAGAGATGGATAGGGATCACCTAGGCTAATTCCACCAGCATGTAAGTGCTATAGACTTCCTCGCTTTGGAATGGAGAGGAGCATTGTATTTATAGGACCAAGTGGATAGAGTAGGTTGAGGATCATGGGGAGAGGACTAAGGGATCCTCCCTCAAGGTTAGGGAACCGTAAGACAGCTCACCAAGGAGTTAGGGATAGAGATCCACCTCATCCAAGTTCTAGAAATTGCTTGAAATCTACCTTTATCCAAATTAACCAACCCCGACACAAGCTGCATGAGGGAAACCTGTGCCTGAGAGGGGAAATGCAAGATGCACAAAGACAACCTGCACCACTGGCGCAATCTGGCAGAATACACTCTGCGTCGGACCTAGTTGGGTGCTTCTTACTCAAAGACAACATGCACCTCCCCAACTAGAAACTGTGGAAAAAGGGCATCAACTTGCTCTACACGACTTCTTGATCAGGGAAACTTCAGGGATTCAAGCACTGAGTTGACAAGGGACTCGTGATGACAAGATTTAGGTGTAACACCATGACCCACAGAGGCCAAGGGATACCTCGATACTTTTTTTTTTCCAAATTCGACTGAATGCACACACACAGAGTCGAAATAGCTCGGATCCGCAACCCACAACACGCAATCCACAACCTGCAATTGCGTCTTTCCACAATCCACAATTGCGTCTTTCTGCAATCCGCAATTGCGTCTTTCCACAATCCGTAATTCACAATTGCGTCTTTCCACAATCCATAATTGTGTCTTTCCGCAATCCGCATTTGTGTCTTTCCGCAATCCACAATTGTGTAATTCCGCAATACGCAATCTGCATTGCGGAAGTCAGAATTACGGAAATCCATCTTCAACTTTAAGGAAAACTTCCCCTTCCGCAATCCGCAATCCGCATTGCGGAAGTCCAACTTCAATCTTCCGGAAAACTTCCCCTTATGTAATCCGCAATCCACATTGCAGAAGTCCCACTTCAACCTTCCGAAAAAATTCCCCTTCCGCAATCCGCATTGCGGAAGTTGGAATTATGGAATTCCCACTTCTACTTTACGGAAAACTTCCCCTTTCCGCAATCCACAATTCACATTGCGGATGCGGAACTGCGGAAGCACCTTCTCTTCTCCTGCAGCTCACCAATGCAAACTTCTGAGAGGCATAAATTCCCCGTCTCTGGCCCAAATGAGGCAAGGTTGGTACCGTTGGAAAGATCTATCCAATGGTGCAACTTCCACTCCAAATTGAGGTCTCCAATCCCATCATTTATCCAACTTAAAATTATGTGCACAAATCCACCTTGAATGAATTTAACCTTCTTCCTGCCATGACTTTCCTTTTTACCTTACCCACAAAGGGGTTTTGTAACACAACACGGTACCCCCCTCCCTTCCCCAAGATCAAGTGTAGACATACAAGTCATTCACAGGGTTAATCAAACATATCACAACATTTAAGGTGCATAAAGTTAGATCTAACCATTACATATATCACATGCAAGACTTATAATGCATTAAACTCATGCAATACAATAATGTACATAACAATGAGCTCATCCCTCTACTCAGACTTGCACATTAAATTTCTTGTCAACCAAATTCATATAAACAAACATTCCATAACTTGAACATAAACAACCATATTAAAACAATGGAACATCATCATTCAACACAACAAGAAGTACTTATCTTTAACTTTCTGAAGCTGCCAAGCAACTGGCGAAGTGAGAGCAATGTTCCACCCAACCTTAGATATATGTACAGCCTGTACACTTTCAGTTGAGAGATCACCCCCGAGTTGGGATGTGTATCCACTAAGGAGGGCTATCAGGTTCTCTCACAGTCAAGGTTCCATCCCAATGCTAAGCCAATATGTAGTTGGGTTTATCAGGCATTCCAAGGAATCTACCCATACTAAGCCAACCTACAGTGGGTTTATCAAGCATATAAAGATATACTGGTCATCCTAATCCAACTTCCAGTTGGGTTTATCAAGCATACCAAACAACACAGTCATGCCAAGCCAACCTGCAGTTGGGTTTATCAAGCATACTAAGCAAGCTGATCATGCTAAGCCAACCTATAGTGGGTTTATCAGGCATATAAGGATAACAAGGAAGGCATTGCTAAGCCAGTGAGCTCAACCACAGAGATGCAGGCATCTCAACACTCAACAGACATGGCACCCACATTACCTACCTCACCCAACACAAGGAAGACCCTCTTCTCTGCTGCACAGTCCCTCAATGCCTCTTCCCTTCTAGCGTTATTCAGGATGGGAATAGAAAGGTCAAGTCACTAGTTCTATGAGATTACAGCCTTCACTGGGTTTATCAATCAACCCAACCTTCTACCATAGTTCAACAAGCTGATTCCTTTCCGGACTTGCAGACAGGTCTCTATTCCGCAATCTACTCTCTGTGACCCAACCTCGGGTTCTCACGGTTTCTCTGTACTATTCAAGCTTCGTAATTCCTCTCAGGGTTCTTACCACTCCTGTCACGCATAGACTGGGCTCGCACACACACTTCCTATTACATAGGAAACACAATTATCTTCAAGCTTCCTCACGACGAACTCTGCAGGTCGGCGTATGCATGAATGTCTGAACGAGTTCTCTCTCGATGGGTGGATGAGTTCGTGAATGAATGAATGAATGTTCCCTTCCTTCCAATGGTTATTCAAACAAGTTCCGCGAGTTCCCAGGCGATTGAGTGTCTTCGAGGATAAGAAATCAGAGCCATGCCCTGCCATACGAATCGCAGGCATGCTCCATACTCCATCGACTTCGGCAACAAGGTTCTCAACCACCCTCAACAACTGAATTAATGCCAGCAGGGAACTCAAAAGGGTTCCCAGTTGGACATGTGGAAACATGGGTACCAATCCCATAACCCCCTCACCTCTCCCTAGTGGATACACGTGGCCCCTTTCTCATTTTTTACTTCCTTAGCCAGCTCTTGGTTATTTTATTCATTAATAATAATTACATCATTTACATTTCTTCATGGCTTAATAACCCATGAATAATAAAACTATCAAATACTTGCCTATGCAATAACCTTAAACATCCACTAGTGGGGCCTTGGCCTTGAGCTTCACACTAGGGCGAATACACACACTACATATACACAGTATTTACATTGAAGCCAATAAACATCAAGGGAAAAATGGGGTATTACACAGGGACTTTGTCACATGAGCGCACCTTCGCATAGAGACTTCATGTAGCCTATTTTGTCAATTTTCAAGAGATTCACTAGAATCAATTGAACATGAACTTACACTTCGCAAGCTGAGCGTACCGTATGTTGTAGGATTGATATAATCATTGATCCTGGAAGATACATTATATATATTATCAAGATCTTGAGTATCGTATTCTCCTTTGACTGGTTCTACATATCTCTACCCTTCTAATGGATCTAGAGGTGCGACAACTCTAATTTCTCCGTTTCCAAATGAACTTTCTTTTTGAAATTTATGATAGTCTGATTCCGAATGGCCCAATCAATCCCCAGTAGTGTAGGATACAGATTGGTGTCATTGAAAATCTCTATCACTTCAAATTCTGCATATGTGTGCATCCCTTTCACTTCGACAGGAACCCCGACCAGCCCAAATGGTATTACTTTATGTTGATTAGCCAATCGTAGTTGTATAGGTGACCATACTAACTTTGGATTACCCATGTTCTCCCATGTTTGCTTAGTCAAGATGTTGATATCTGAACCTAGATCTAAAATGACAAAATCCATGTCATAGTCACTAATTTGTGCATTAAGTCGCAATTCTCGACCAGTCTTATGTCTTCTCTGGACATGGTTAACAAACCTTTCGGATCGCACTTATTCTTCGGATTCTCCAAGTAATTTTTGCAATTCTCTTCAAGAATATTCATCTTTAACCAAATCCAAATAAATTCTGAGAAATGTATTAAGGGCACTTACTTTTCCAAAATTCTTCTTCGAGAGCTAGTGGAGTGCTACTCTACTTGCCTTAGCACCAATTTCGAGGGTGAAAGATTCCCATCCTAGTTGGTAATTGGAAAGGACATGCATACCTTTCATTTGGATCTACAATGGAGTCTTTTGTTACAGGTTGAATCTACAGGGCAGCTCATGGTCACATCTCTTTCATCTTGCTTCTAGAACCATTCTCCTATTTCTTGGCATATTCTTGCTCCTTGAGGAGAGGCACACTTGTTGAGGTGATGAACTCTTTGGGATAGATCTTGAGGCCCCATATTTTTGTAATATGATATATATACTCTGTTTTTACTGCTCATAAGACATTCAGGTGTAAACTCAAAGAGATTTGATGTAAAAATGCTAAACTAGGAACAAATGGTGTCATTTCCCCAATACCTTGTTATTTGCACTTGAAGTGGTATCAAATTCGAATGGTTCAGTCAATGTGTGATGTATTAATGTTGTATGGAGTTCCATTAATATGATGAAGAAGTTTTATATTCATTATACAAGCATTTGGAGCAATATTCTTAAGTTTCATAACCATTTGTGAAGATTTACTATCATTTTCCCCAAGGTCGAAACTTGTCTTTTGTATCGGATTTGAGGGGGTTGTAGAAGACTTAATAAACTAAATGGTGATGAATATGATACCATATTTATGTCCCCTAGATATCCCCTAGTTCTGTTCATAAATTTGAGAGGGTCCAACAACATTTGGAGAGCCATTTCCAGCATCTACCCCAGGGGGATTTGAACCCCAAATTGCTAGTCAAACTCCCTACTTTGGCCATAATTAAAAGGAGAGTTACAGAAGCCTTTTGAAGACTCTAAAGCATCCATGAACCTCATAATGATGTCCTAATATCATCCATACACCTTCTGTAACATTTTGGGAGCATTTGGAGTCAATTGGAGACTAAGAGACCAATACTAGTCAAAGAGAAATTGCTAGTCAAACTCCCTACTTTGGCCATAACTTAAAGGAGAGTTGTAGAAACCTCTTAAAGACTATAAAGCATCCCTGAAACTCATAAATATGTCATAATATCATCCATACACCTTCTGTAACAATTTGGGAGCATTTGGAGTCATTTGGAGACCAAGAGACCAATATTAGTCAAAGGTCGAACTAGGGAAAAAGTTAAAAATTTCACCATTTTAATAAATTTCAAAAAAGGGACATTACAGTGGTATCAGAGCATGATATTGGCACCTGATGTGGTCTGATATTCATGAGGACAAGAAGCCAGGGACCACCATTAGATATTGAAACCAAAAGTGCTTTTGTTGAAGAGGACAAAGTAGGAAAAGAAGAGCAATTTTTTTGAGGAAACTATGACTAGGGATGAAAAGGGAACCTCAGATGATGGTGAGGAGATTAGGAAACTCATGAAACCACTCTTTGAATACATGACCAAGCAGATGATGAAAGGATTCAAATTGTTAGCTAGCCAACTTGGGAGCAAATGAGTAATAGGAGGCAACAGTAGTTCTCATTATGAGGAAAAGAAGCCAATGGGTGAGCATATTTTCTCAAGCACAGGACCCCATAATAGAGCAAATGAATTTCAGAGAGCACCAAGGCCTACTACACCTAAATTTCTTGATTCCAAAGAAAATATTAATGCTCCAAAAGATGTGGAGTTAGTGAAGAAAGGTTTATGCCATTTTTGTAAAAGACCTTGGAGAGAAATCATATGTGTGTGAGTGAAAAGAGCAATGAAATATCTGAAGCTTCAGGGAATGCATGTATGTCCTACTTGAGGAGAGTTTTTGGGATTTCTTCAAAAAGAGATTCCAAATGTATCGATCTTAAGGAAACCAAGGGGAAAAATGCATCAGCTTGCTTGAAGGAGCAAAAGGAAGAGACACATTATACCTTGGACATGAATCCAAGAGCATCTACTGATGGATGCTTAAACTATGAAGGAGTACCTACTGATGGGTTCTCACACCTATATGTTGGTGACATAGAGATAACTTTTGAAAGTGTTGCTGCAATCCAAACTTCCATTAAACATGAAAATGAAGATCTTGTAGCAGTTGAACAAGAAACAATATCAACTTCCCCATCACCACTTGAGCTTCATGAAGTTGGTCCAAGAAAGAAGGAATAAGATGAGGAGGTTCATTTGCAAGAGCCTCATTTTCTTGAAGGGTCCTTGAAGATTAATGAAAAGAAGATCCAAGAGACCCTTAGAATGCTCCATGACACTCAAGCATTAGTGTCAAATTCTTGTTGGAAGGTTTCTTCATTGAAGGATCCATCCTTCCTTGAATACATGGAGAAGATTCAAAGAGCAATGTGCAACATCAAAGGTAATTTCACGTCTTTGCTTTTTGATAGGAACAATTTGGTTGAGTTTAATGAATTTTTACATGATGCATACTTGAAGAATAATGAGGATATTCATAAACTCAAAACTCAAAATGAGCAACTTCTTGAAAGGTTGCAATATACTTGCTCTTCCTCCTATGCTTCAAATTGTCATATGGTAGATTGCATGGAGGATTCTCATGACATGGTAGATCATGAGAAACATGGAAATTTTCATGTTCTTGATGTGTTTGAAGATGAGCTTGATGAGATCCAAGCACTTTATGTGGTGGAAGAGGAACTTGAGTTTTCTCTTGGAAATGGTGACACAATTTTTGAAGAAATGTATGATTCCACTACCTTGGAACCAACCTATGAGGAATTTTTTGCACTTTTGAGGGAGGTGCATGATCCTACCATTATGGAGCATTCACATGAGGACACTTCTGCACTTTTTGATCATTTGGGTGAGTTGGTTCATTCTCCTACATCCTACACTTCCATATTTTGCAGCATTCATCCTAATGAAGTATGGGTGAAAGGTTTATTTTTTATGGTGCCACATGAGGAGCATGAAAATCCTATCTCTCCTTTATATGATGACATTAGTAGGGTCATTTCTTATGTACAATTGTAGCAGCATTCCTTGTTACCTTATGATGAAACACATCTACATGGATACACTTATGATGTTCACTTGAGTCACTTGAAGACTCATGATTTTCCTTGTTCCTTGCTTAGTTCAATTGATATTGGAAGAAATTCATCCACTACTTGGGTGAAGAGATATATGATAGGAGCAAATTCTTATTGGCAACAACATCCTTTGTTATGTCTTGATGATACACATGCTCACGGATGCACAAATTCTACTTATGTGAGCCCCTTGAAGGCTCAATGTTTTCTTTGTTCCCTACTTGGTTCAGATTTTAGTGGAGGTTCTTCATTCACTTCTTGGATGAAAGAACACATGGTTGATTATTTTGATGCATCTTACATCCTTTTGGAGCAGCATTATAGGACATTGGATCCTCACCAATGTCATGGGAGCATATTTGATTGGTCACTTGAAGCTTGTATGCACTTGGCAAATGGTGGTCTACTTACTTGGAGGTATAAGCACTTTCATGATTCTTTGATGAGGCACCTCCTTGATGTACATTTTTACTATATTGTTATGTACTTTGATGATAAATATTTTGTACTCATGATGTTTGAAAGAATGCATACAAGAAAATGGGATCTAGGAATTCTCTTTCCTAATGGTATGGGTTGGAGATCACTCCTAATTATTGGAGTGCAATACAAGCAATGGGACCCTGGAATAATTTTTAGTCTCATTGGTTTCAATTTTTTTAGGAAACAAGCAGTATGGGAGATGGATTCCCCACTTAATAAAATGGTTTTAATCAGAGTAGTGCAGCAGCAAGCATGGTGGTTCCTATCTAAAATCTTCATGGAATCTCGAAGACTCAAAGTTGGGCAACTCAATGGCAACTTCAAAGAATTATGCAGTGGTATCAGAAAGGGTTTCCAAAATATGAAAGAGGTAAAGAGTAATTGTGCAAAATTGGTTTTGATGAATTTAATTAACATTTTGGTGTTTAGTGGTGATGTTACAGGGGATATCAAAATGAAAAAGAAAAACCCAAATCTCCTTGCTTTTGGAAACACACAATTGTAGTGCATGGGTGGCTCTACTCAAGGTTTTAGAAGAGAAGTTTTGGGAAGCAAATTTTTGGAAAGAAAGCAGGTTCTTCCACATACATGTGTTGAAATTGCTTGAGGACAAGCAATACTGGGAAGGGAGGATTTGTCATGTCCCAAAATTTCGCATTGGGTCACAATGGCCTAAGCCCCTTGGCCATACTCATGATAGTTTGTCAAATTGATGCTAAGGGTCAAATAATTGCTCAGAATGATGTCCAAGTTAGTAATAATGTGAAATTATATCCAAATGGACAAGGTGGGTCACATTAAGAGAAATTCCCAATTCAAGTTTGTAATATACCCATCCAAATGAACTGTCATGGAGGAAAATTACTAGTTCCCTAGGTTGGGGGTGGAAGCTTTGGGATTTGAAATAAGGGGCTAATAAATGATGTTTGGACATTAGAATGGCATAAATATTTAATAAAGGATATAAATAAATAAATACAAGGGAAAATCAAAGTGGCAATTGATCATGAAGACACATGGAGGATGTGGGACCCACACAAGCTATATTTTCTATGCCACATGGTATCCTCCTTTTGTCATTTCGAATCCATAAGAATCCCAACATTCTTGGGATGAGTTGGAAGGTAAATATAATTGGCATGACTCAATTAAGGTCGAATTGGAGTGGAAGAGTAACTCCCATGGAAGAGGAAGAGGCATTTTGGAGCTAGTGGGACACTTGGACTAGATTCTCTAGCTCTATGACAACAATGATGAAGATGCTATGACACCTATGACACAAATCAGACCTGAATGCTGACATTTGACATATATTAAATTTTATGGCTAAAAATATCCTCCAAGAGGGCGCTCAAGGGAGTTAGGGAATTCAAAGAGACACCTATTCGAATTTGGTGGAGGAGGAGGCTAAAATTGGAGGGACATGTGGCACACATTGGAATCTCTTCCCAACTTGAGTTGGCATGAATCTCTTGGAAGGAATTCGACCCATGGAGGACCTTAGAAGTTTATAAAAGACAATAACAAAGAAGGATAGTGGCTTTTAATCATTTTAGAATTTGCATTTTGCATTTGGAGAGGAGAGCTAGTGGAGTGCTACTCTACTTGCCTTAGCACCAATTTCGAGGGTGAAAGATTTCCATCCTAGTTGGTAATTGGAAAGGACATGCATACCTTTCATTTGGATCTACAATGGAGTCTTTTGTTACAGGTTGAATCTACAGGGCAGCTCATGGTCACATCTCTTTCATCTTGCTTCTAGAACCATTCTCCTATTTCTTGGCATATTCTTGCTCCTTGAGGAGAGGCGCACTTGTTGAGGTGATTAACTCTTTGGGATAGCTCTTGAGGCCCCATATTTTTGTAATATGATATATATACTCTATTTTTACTGCTCATAAGACATTCAGGTGTAAAATCAAAGAGATTTGATGTAAAAATGCTAAACTAGGAACAAATGGTGTCATTTCCCCAATACCTTGTTATTTGCACTTGAAGTGGTATCAAATTCGAATGGTTCAGTCAATGTGTGATGTATTAATGTTGTATGGAGTTCCATTAATATGATGAAGAAGTTTTATATTCATTATACAAGCATTTGGAGCAATATTCTTAAGTTTCATAACCATTTGGGAAGATTTACTATCATTTTCCCCAAGGTTTAAACTAGTCTTTTGTATCTGATTTGAGAGGGTTGTAGAAGAATTAATAAACTGAATGGTGGTGCATACAAGACCATATTTATGTCCCTTATATATCCCCTACTTCTGTTCATAAATTCGAGAGGGTCCAACAGCATTTGGAGAGCCATTTCCAGCATCTACCCCAGGTGGATTTGAACCCCAAATTGCTAGTCAAACTCCCTACTTTGGCCAGAATTCAAAGGAGAGTTGTAGAAGCCTTTTGAAGACTCTAAAGAATCCATGAACCTCATAATTATGTCTTAATATCATCCATACACCTTTTGTAACAATTTGGGAGCATTTGGAGTCAGTTGGATACCAAGAGACCAATAATAGTTAAAGAGAAATTGCTAGTCAAACTCCCTACTTTGGCCAGAACTTAAAGGAGAGTTGCAGAAGCCTCTTGAAGAATCTAAAGCATCCCTGAACCTCATAAATATGTCCTAATATCATCCATACACCTTCTGTAACAATTTGGGAGCATTTGGAGTCATTTGGAGACCAAGAGACCAATACTAGTCAAAGGTCGAACTAGGGAAAAAGTTGAAAATTTCACCATTTTAATAAATTTCAAAAAAGGAACATTACACGAAGCGAGGTGGAATGTCGTACACAAGCCCTTCTTCATGGGAAGATGACGGGGAATATGTTGATGCACCCTTTGTTAACACCCAAAAAGTGTTCACCTAGCTCATACCCCTAGTCACATAACCCATTTATCCCTTTTTCCTACATTTTTGGCCTCCAATTACCCAAAAATCCCTAAATTGGTAACCAAATAGGCAAAAAATCATTATTTCCCTCATCAATTAATGAAAATCCTTCAAGAAATGTTAAAATCCCACACAAAAGGGTCCAAATCCCCAAAAAAGAAAAAGAAAAAGGGGAAATTATTCAAAATAAAGGGAAAATGAGGGAAATTCAAAATACCTCAAACTAATACTAGTGGTTTCCCAATACCACGGGTCAATAGTCCACCACCCAAAATTGCTATAAAAAGGTGATGGAGGCCCCCCATTTGATATACATCTATGATTCACTCTTCCTACCCTTATGTTTCCAAAATTCCTATTGAACTCTAGCCTACCTCTTTGAGCTTTTGTTCCCATTTAGTTGAGTCTTGGCCACCATTTGAGCATTCAAAGAAGAGCAAGGAACCTTGGAGACCCGAAGAACTACTCTTTGTACAGCTGCGAGGGCCCCCATCTACTCACCTTCTGAGGTAAATTTTGATTGTAAACCATTATTTACAACATAATACAAAATACAAATCGTATTCATGGGTTCTTGTTTATCTGTTATTTTATTGCAGTAATCATTTAACTTACTTGTTTTTTTTTATTTGGATTCACATATTATCCATTTATGAGCTGCTACTAAGGGTTCCATAATGCTTAGTAGGTGCCCTTTTGCACGAGCTGGTGTGAAAACACTAACTATAGTTTTTTCCGACTCCCACCAGGTTCGATCTATGCAGATCTATGGTTTCTTTTGACCATCCTTACCCATTTGTTTTTCATTTTATCTTACTTAGTTTGTTTTATTTTTATCATATTTGTGGATCTGGGTCGTGATCTCTTCCAGATCTCTCCATTTTGAGTTAGATCTAAATCTAATCTTAGATCTGGGTTCGCCCTACCTTCATTTTTATGGGATTTTGAGGGCGGTTTTATAACGGATATCGTGTTAATGATATTAACCATAAATATGACATATAATATGTCAAATCAAACCCCCGGAAATTTTCTATCCAATGGAATTGGTCTGGTCAAAATCTGATTATCTAGTAAAAATATATCATCCCTACAGTATTTTCGTCCGCACAGAAAATTCCTGAAAAAGTGCATATTTGAAACGAAGATATATTTGCTTCTTGGAATCAGTTTTGACTGATTTTTTTTCCAGATCATGTATTTTTTCGAGAAGAATTCAGATTTGTATTCTGTTTTGAAAATTATGCTTAAATGTTACAGAAATTAGTATAATTTTCGCTGCATCATTTGCATGCATTTATTTTAGTAGTTAGTCCTTTTATTTGAAAAGCAAAAGCAAACGAAAAAGTTTATTTCAGTTTTAGTTGTTTACTTCAACATTTAATTTCGGCGTATATTGGGTTTACACCACTTGTGCACCCACACACTCCCTATAATTCAAGTGAGACTAAAGTTGGCTTAATTAAACACACATTAACCTCACTTGGGGACCCAAAAACAACTTTGTAGCTAGGTAAGACATTGTGGTTAGGAATCCAAATAACACCCCATTTGTCATAAACATTTGAGACATAGTTGTTGTACTTTAGGGAGCCAAAATCCTTTATTATTTATTGGTACGGTTGACACCGATTTGTCAGAGGACCTCTCCCTTAGGAGGGCAAGTGGCAAGACTGGTTCCTGAAGTCTGAGTGGAATACCGCTCTCCATTCTATACTGAAGGACACCAACTCATTGTTCTCATCATGTATGTTGGCCCCCATACCGGGTTCGCGACGACCAAAGAATTGAAGCCGCGGGACACCTTTCCGGACGTGCCATGAACAGAGTAGCTTAGTTTCCATTCTTCTAGGAATCTTTTACCCATAATCCCTCTCGATAGGGGGATATCATTTAGCCATTTGATTCTACATTTCGTGTTTCCTGATTGTGGATTTCATCACCCTACAGGGGATACGATTTGTGTGAGCTTCCATATCTTTTTAGATAGGTGTTTGCATGCTCCTATACCCCATAAGTTAGTGAGTCTTTTTTTCTTACAGGAGTGTTTTTTGTTGGTATTCTGACCATTTTATCGCTGCTCCACCTGCTGCAGCACGTTGTTGCAGTAAGTGTTTCTGAGCTTGTTGTTGGCCTAAGTGCCATCTTTTTGTGATCTCTCCTTTTGCACGCACAGTTGGACTAGGATTTTTGAGCATTTTCATCTACCACAACCATTTATCACTTTTACACCGATCACCATTGATTCACCGTGACACTCTTGTCGCCTACGGGGGAAATCCTCGCAGTACGATCCATTGGACCCCATTCGTCACGCTCCCTTGAGATGCACATCTTCGTCGCTTGATCTTCATCTCGACGCCCCTTATTACACCTCTAATTTTGAGTCATATTTACCCATATACATTGCTCCGTCTAGCCCCATGTCCAGCGTGAATCCCAACCCATTCAACAACGGGATTCTTGGTAGTGGATCCACCACTAGCCCCGTTAGCATTTCAGCATCCATCCCTACTATTTCATCTACAGGACCTACACCTAGCATTACAGTCCCTACCTCTATACCCAATGGTATCGTATCTATTCCTCCACCGTTCTTCTAGCTGCCGGTGGTACCCTTGGTGGCACCAGCCATTCCTACCATATTCCTCCGCCCTTTACCAACGGTCCCTCGATCCCCGTTATACCTCCCTCCACTTCCCCACCGCTTGGCAGAGGTGGCCCCATGATCGCCACCATGGCTAGCACGCAGGCCACTTCTAACATGTCACATCCTACTGCTAGTTTTCCATTCATGGCCAGTATCAACCTACCTGATCTGGACCAATTGAATAACAATCCGATCTGACGTGACCCCATGTGGCCTCCCATGCCGACCAAAATCCCTTCGGACATCCCAAAATTCGAAGGGAAGGGTATTGAGGACCCCCAAAACCACATCATGTCCTTCCACTTATGGTGTTCCTCCAACTCCATAATGGATGACTCGATCCGCCTACACCTTTTACAATGGACGCTCACTGGCGCTGCAGCAAAGTGGTATATTGAACAGCCAGATGGGTTGCACTCCACTTTTACATCCCTCGCTTCAACTTTCCTGCAGTTCTTCCAGTTACTAGTTCGTTACGACGTTGGTGTTGAGATTTTACTATCTTGCAAACAAAATATGACCACCCATATCACATATCATATCCATGAATGGCGTAGACGTCGTAGTTTGTGTAATATCAAGTTAGATGACTGTATCTTTTTAGATTGGATTTTGAAGTCTCTCATACCATTTATCGCAAAGTATGTGGCATCTGAATGGCCCCAAACCGAAGAAGAAGCCATACTTAAAGCCCAACAGTTTGACCTTATCTACGCACAGTCAGGTTACCTTTACACCATTTTACTTAATGCTCCTCAAGGTGATTCCTCCTGGAAGGATGCATCGGGGGAATCCCATGCTGCTGACGGCATTATTGTACACGTCGCATCTACCAGTCAACCATATGTCCATATGCCTCCCGCCCCCACCCCTCCTTATAATCCTACGCGTAGTTTCGCACCACTTACCAAGAGTAGTGGTAGCGACCTTTTGCATGCCACAACCCATTCTAGAGAAACACCTTCCTATGTTCCCCTCGCCCAAGCCCCTCATATGCATGGAACTTCTTGTCTGGTGCATTGCTACGGTCATACCCCGCTAGCATACACCCCCCTGACGCACCACCGACCTACTACCATCCACCAGTTGCACCCGCGCCCGCACAACCTCAAGAACCTCCCACTTATTATCCACCTCTAGTTTCCCCAACCCCTGCCCAAACGCAACCCCCCCCATTCCCCAAGGGAAAGTTTATGCCCAACAAAACCAACCACAAAACAAACCTTCCCAACGAAACCAACAAGGACACCAAAATAGGAGACGCAGACGTAACTAAGGTAATAACCAGAATCTCGACAGAGGTGGTCCACCACTGAACCCCCCCAATAATAATGGCCCCGCGACAGCTAACCAAAATCCCGACCGAACAGCCCGACAAGGTGAGAAACCCAATTTACGTACAAACCACCCATGTTCTATTTGCGGGGTCTACGACCATTACATGCACAATTGTCCCCATTTAGTCATATCCCGACAGCTTTGGACTAAGGACACCCAATGCCAAGGCCATGCCACCCCTCCGGCACCCCCCAACCCACCGCAACCTAATGCACAACCTATGGTGTTATAGAAAACCCTACCCATGCAAGGGGTAGTAGCCACCCAACCTTTCGCACCCCCTCAAGGGGATGTCGCACCACAACAGTCAGTTACATACGCTGCTTTTGTTAGTCAACCCACTGAATCAGGAACTCACCACCTTTTAATGATGTCTTCATCCGATATTAACCTTCAGACGTGCTGTAACCAGTATGGTTCAACCACCGAAACCATTCCTACGGACAAGTTCGCTACCACTACTCCCGTAGATTAGTCCTTACGGCTCCCAATATACACCCCAAGCTGCTTTCAATGATTAGCTGCAAAGTGAATATAGTAAATTTTAAAATACTGAGTTCAATGTTGAGCTGCAAAGTGCAAAGTGGATAGTAATAGACTTTAAAATACTGCTTTTGCTAACTATAAATATTACTGATTACGTTGATAGATAGTAGTAACTTTAGAATACTGCTTTTGCTTTGGTTTAAAAGCTAAAAATATTATTTATTACAGCGATCTTCAATCTCAAAATGGCATTATTTATTACATTGATATTCAATCACAACAATCACCAAATGGCAGTTGGTTGTTTATCTTCTTTTTTAAGTTGTTTCAGCTACATAATTTAAAATTTAATTTAAAACATAACATTACTTTAATTAAAAATTTTGCATACCTAAATATAGGTTAAAGAACTGTGCTCAAAATATATGACAGCCAAATATGGTAAAAATTTAAATGGAACATGCAGATTGAAGTAATAAAAGATAACCCTTCATTACAACTCTCCACCGAATGAAGGAGCCCCCAAATTCCCTCTACGTCGCATTACTAATAACCCCAATGCTCCCACCGCCCTAATTTTAATATGGTGGATGACTTGGCCCAGTAACCCACCGCCATGTCAGCCTTGGAAGTTCTAAAAAACTTCCCAAGACAACGAAAATCATTGTTATCCACATTAGGTGCGATCGACCCTTCGAACTCTTGACTGATGGCGTTTGACTTAGACCAATCCGAACCCTGCATGCCTTCGTCCATTACATTTTAGATTTCAGTTTCGATTAGGAACCTCGTTAGCCATCGGCGTATCGTCGATGAGGGTGCCTCTACATGCGTCATGTCCACATTCGTGTGGAAGAAGCTCAGATCCCCTCCTATGCAGCCATCCACAACGACCCTTCGAGCTTATGATGGTTGCGCAGCGCAGTCGCAAGGCCTTCTTTCCAATGTTCCAATTCAATTAGTTGAAAAAACTATCCTGGTTGACATCAAAGTCATCAACGCACAACTCGACTACAACCTGCTCCTAGGACGAAGCTACATGTACACAATGAAGGTCATTTCCTCCTCTATGTTTTAGCTTATGATGTTCCCCCATGAGGGACAGGTTGTCAAAATCAAACAAATTACTTATTGCAACCCTAATGCACCCACTATGCCAGAGAATGTCCTTCCCATGGTCGACCAACCTGTATTTGGTGCATCTACCCCTTTGATTTCTCCTGTGGGGCCTGTACTTTATTCAGAGGCTCCAATGGTCTCCACATTTCATTCCTTACCCCCGCCTCCTCCGACCCTTGAGATCTCTTACTTGTGTACCATTTCATCAAGTCAATCGGTCCCTAACTCACAACCCACCACTTCATCGACATCTCAACCGCCCCTTTAGTCTTAACCACCATCTGTACCTAGCCACGTGGGAGCCACACCGATCCACACAATCCCTTTCTTGTTTCCACCATTAGGGGTAGTAATTATGCCAGTCATGGCCACATTGAATCTCCTAGGCTTGACGTTAGGACTTCCCATATGGTATTTACCTGCCCCTAATCCCACTCCCATGCCACAAGTCATTCTTCAACCGGTCCAACCGATCACCACCGCTAATCATCCACCTCCCGGTGTGTCGGAAACAACCTCCTTAAACACTACCCCTCAGTCTTCCAAAAATACTGGGGGAAATGCCATGCACACTCCTACTACACCAAATGTACCTAATGTTGTGCATCCCCCTCCTCTAGCACGAGCACCTCCTAAATGCGATGTGTACGATGTTTTGGGCCACGCTACCCACACTTGTCCACAATTTCTCGACCTTCAAAAGCATATGAACATGTTGGAGGGTGACCCTAATATCCTGGTCATTGAATTTCCATCTACTCCTCCATCGCGTAACAAATCGTTGCACACCAACCAGTCGTGTGCTATATGTGGCATCTATGGCCATTATTCCCACCACTGCCCCGACTTACTAGAGTACCAGTTGGTGCTCCATGAGTTGTGAGAACCATCCTTAGAGTCCCCGATTACTGTTATTGAGGAGATCCACCCCCCGAAATCCTCGTCGGCTAAGGTAAACACCATTTATACTATTTCAACCGTCGACACCAAAGTCACGTCGTCAACTTAAATTGATCCCTTCAACCTATCTGTTCATCCTTTTCGAATCAACGAGGAAATCACATGTCCATAGCATGTGGGCATCCCCAAAAACTTGCCTACTCATCATCATCATCATTCTCATCAGCGATACTGGGGGAATCTATCCCACAAGGGGAATTCCCCATCATCATATCATCAACTAAGTGTGTCGTCATTTCCATTAGCCTCGTGGTACACCACCCTTCCATTAGTTGGTCGATGCCCTGTTGATCCCTCTTAGAGCGAGCCTTCACAACGCATTGACACCTCTGAGTTAGGGGGCATAATAGATTACCTCGACCCTGGGATAGGGGGCATTCTCAATCATTTTGAACCTTACCTATCACATCTATCTCGGCATGTCAATGATCCCCTTTCTCATCCCAACACATATTTGCTCCACAATTACAAACCCCGGGCACACAACATGGGGGCAGGTCATTAACCCTACTCAGTCTTTCACATGCGTGATCTTGACCATTTTCGAGGTCACTTGTATATTTCGTTTACTTTCTAAACACCTAGTATGCTTCCCCCGCAAGTCATCATCTCTCCCCACTACCACATTCTCAACTCGGTGAGCTCCCCATGTTTTATAACCCTTGTTTGCCTCTCTTTTTTTCTCTCTTTGACAATTTCAGAGTCCCTTGACCTCCGTTTTTTGCGTCGTTCGCATTGACGGATTCAAATTTCCATGTCTGTGATGATGCTTGAGATCATTTCTCGCTCTCACTTCCCCTTTTTTTGGTTGTTTCTCCCGCGACCCTCCACCTCGATTTGCATGCCACCAGGTACGCCAACGACTCTTAGTATATTTTTACCAATTTATTTGTTGCAGTCTATTCACGAGCCCTACGCTCCATCCATACTATGGTTATTCC
Source organism: Larix kaempferi (assembly GCA_027924585.1). Lineage (NCBI taxonomy): Eukaryota > Viridiplantae > Streptophyta > Pinopsida > Pinales > Pinaceae > Larix > Larix kaempferi. The sequence goes on from BSBM01000106.1 coordinate 20,861,652, forward strand.
GTTATTTTTATTCCATTCATATACGCGCAAGGAGGCCCCATCAGTGTTCCCCCTCACCTTCTTTCTTGGTTCATTCATATGTGTCCCTTGTTTGAACACTTCCTCCTTGCTTGGATTTTTCAGCTGTTTGGTATACTTTTATCTCTTTTTTAGGCCGAGCAACTCCTTTTACGAAAAAGGCACTTAGGGAGTTTCTGTTAAGTGCTTTTCTGACTCCTTAAAGATTGAAAAGATAATCGAGCAATCTTGCTTCCTTTCATGCTTGTTAAAGTATCTGAAAGGGCGTCTATCTGGTATAATTTTACCCCTTTTCCGGACCTGGTAGACTAATTACGAAAAAGGAATACTCTAGTCACATTGGCTAGAAGAGTTCTCCATTGCATACTTTTATGCTTTTTCAGGCTTTGGGGACTAACACACGAAAAAGAACCCCCTCGTAGCCTTCTTATTGCTTTTAAACTCTCTAAATTTGAAAGAGACCACGAGCATTCATCTCCCTGGGCTTGTACAAATCCACACGATGGTATCCTTTAGAGCATACTTTTATCCCTTCTTCGAGCTCCTTAAACCACGAAGAAGGCCCAAATAGTGCCTATATGCACCCCGACATGTTAACAATCAAATTAACACCCCTAGTCATGTGACAGAAGAAGCACATTTTTACTATGCGCTCTCAACATGAAGACATAAACATAAGTACATTCAGAGACAAGTCCTCTCTGATCTAATCACTTCTCCCATAAATGGAAGGATTAGGTGAAGACAGTAAGAACCTAAGGAGATCAAGTTCAGTGATTGAACCACTCACAAAAGGTCCAAAACTAAGCTACACCAATAAAAAAGTGAAGATAAATGCATTAAAATGCATTAATTGTGCTAAAAATATGTCAAGTGGTGCGAAAAGCCTAAAATACTATGGAAAAGTGGGTTTTCAGTTTAAAATAATCTAAAATGAGGAAAATGAGTAATCCCACATTTAGAAGAAAAGCTTAAGGCTCATTTCCCAATGCTATATAAGAAAGACATGGGAGGCATGGTAGAGGGGGGATAAGAAGAGCAAAGGCATGCTGAAAATATTCTGAAGGAGGAGAAGCTCAATTTCTTCAAAAGCAAGGGTGGAGAAAGGAAAGCTCATAGCAATGGAGGAGGGATTCACACCAAGATCCATGGTAGGAATATATCTCTTCATTGTTTTAATATGAAATTATTCAAGTTTGTTCCATTTGAATGTTTGAATGTTGCTTATCTAGCATGGTTTAGATGTTTAAAGTGGCATTAGATCTTAGTTTTGCTGATCTTAATTGATGAATGAATGTAGATCTGATTAATGACTTGTGATAATCATTTTAATATGCTGACATTGAGGCTCACCACTTCTTAGTAAAATAACATGTTTAGAGTAGACACAACCCTACACTAATTGTTGTTATCACGACATACCATAACTAGTCCTACCATTATGGAAGCATCCCCAGTATGGTTGCCTTTGTTCAGAGTATTCTTCGATGTGTCACCCTTGGAATCTCTTGATCTCACTCATCAGTCCCCCCTGAGTATCCCCATTGCCGCCACATTCCTTGATTCCTTAATCTATGATCCCCTTCTCTGAGGTCAGTTTCATATGTTTCCTAGTCAGCTCTGTCGGCATACTCTGAACAAAGGAAGTTTGAGTCCCATCACTTTGCAGCCCTCGTCATCCCCCCCATAGTGTGTTTGTTACATGTCCAGTACCATCACATATTTGTTTTACACCTCGCGCTCTTATCAAGGAAACATCATTGCCTTGGTACTTGTAGGTCTCCATCTGTCGACACCGACACATCTATTCCAGAGGATAGACCTAGAGGTCCCTGTACCTTGGACTCATCTCCATCAGTGGTGAGTCCCTATGGACCATCTGAGAGGAGTCCTTAGTGCCTCTTAGCATGGTTGTTTCTCATGTGCTTGACTTCAACTCCATTATCGCATCGCTGAGACTTGTACAGGGTATTGGTCCCTTCAGTTATTGGTCGAAGACCCCTGATGTCCCTCAACTCTAACACATTGGTGAGTCTATTTGGAACCCCCCAGATGTAGGTTACCATGGATATCCGGGCTGCGTTGGCGACGTTAATTGGAATCCCTTCAACTATATGCTTCCTAGAGTATCTAGTTCAGATGCAGTTTAGTGTAGCTTTGCGATTCCGACTCTCGGTCGTTGAGTCCATACAATTGTTGGACACCTTCATATCCAACAGTGCAGCATTTGATATGGTACCACATTCAGGATGGATGCCATTGTTTCCATGTATTAGTTCTTCAGATTAGTCATGGTTGGCCCATGAGTATTCCCCATATTTGTGTCCCTTCTGGACTAGTATGATGTACACAACAGTTCTCTATGTATTTTTCAGGTCCCATTTGGGATTCGTCATTATTTGTATATCTTGATACGAGCATGGGTATGCCCGCCTCGTCCATATATTTGAGATTATGTTCCTCATCCATTATTGAGGTGATGTATTTCAAGTTTTCTCCCTTGCAGTTTGTATGAAGCACGTGTTTCGGTCTCTAACTAGTTTCTGCTTCGCCATCACAATGATCACACCCCTGGAAAAAGACAGAACCTATGATGTCTATCGGCCATACGATGAGCTCCTGCCCTCACACATCAGGGGGCAATTTGTTAACACTCAAAAATTGTTCACCTAGCTCATCCCCTTAGTCACATAACCCATTTATCTCCTTTTCCTACATTTTTGGCCTCCCAAAACCCAAAAATCCCTAAATTGGTTACCAAATGGGAAAAAAATCATTATTTCCCTCATCGATTAATGAAAATCCTTCAAAAAAGGTTAAAATCCCACACAAAAGGGTCCAAATCCCCCAAAAAGAAAAAGAAAAAGGGGAAATTATTCAAAATGAAAGAAAAATGAGGGAAAACTCAAAATACCACAAATTAATACTAGTGGTTTCCCAATACCATGGGTCAATACTCCACCACCCAAAATTGCTATAAAAAGGTGATGGAGGCCCCCCATTTGATATACATCCATGATTCACTCTTCCTACCCTTATGCTTCCAAAATTCATATTGAACTCTAGCCTACCTCTTTGATATTTTGTTCCCATTTAGTTGAGTCTTTGCCACCATTTGAGCATTCAGAGAAGAGTAAGGAACCTTGGAGATCCGGAGCACTACTCTTCGTACAACTGCGAGGGCCCCAATCTACTCGCCTTCTGAGGTAAATTTTGATTGTAAACCATTATTTACAACATAATACAAAATATAAATCTTATTAATGGGTTCCTATTTATCTGTTATTTTATTGCAGTAATCATTTAACTTACTTGTTTTTTTCTTTTATTTGCATTCACATATTATCCATTTACGAGCTACTACTTTTGCACGAGCTAGTGTGAAAACACTAACTACACCCTTCACAAACTCATTCCGAGCTTCAAGGAATACACTTTTCTCCTTCTGGACATCAAACTGTGGTGGATTCTGAGCTACTGGTCTGACTCTTGGATCCCTTAGGTTATTGTTATTGTTATTGTTATTGCTACTGTTCTTATTGTTACAGTTCATACATCGTTGCATAAAAACCAGTGTTGTTCTGGATATCCTGATCCATTCCCATTGAAAATAGGTAACTTCATGTCATCCCTGACCATTCTGGACCTCTAGGGATTTGATTGATTAATTACTAATGGACCACTACTCGGATTCTTCCCACTCGACGAAGTACTCTTCGGATTACTACCACCACTCTGACTAGATGGAATAAAATGCGAAGAAATATTAGGTCTTACCGCAGTCTCCAGATATGTACGCGGGGTCATGGGTATGTCGTAACCTCAGGTATGGAACGGTCCTTTAGAGCCTTCTCCTTCCTCTGGAATGAGCTGGTAGTCAACCTCTTCATCACTATAATCCTCGTCGAGCTATGGCACTGATTCGTAGTTTATCCTTTCAGTCACATTGCAATCCCTCTTTTATGTCGCAGTTCTCCTCCTTTTGTTCGATCGAAACCATCTTCCACTCCACAGAAATCCACACTCTTCGTCTGATTCAATTTCGTCTCCACTTATCATCTCAGCTCATCTAATTAATTCCGTCCAGACCATTGTCCATCCGATACCCATGCTCACCGTGCACAATTTTTCTCTACTCGTTAGATTCCATTCGCATTACAATTTTTTCACAAAGAAGCTTTTTGATCGAAAAGTTCAATGAATTGAGGTACTTACCGCCCGTACCTTCAAGGAATTCACGTTTTGCTGCACTACAGTACTTGATAGTGTCAACAGTGAATTTGGTAATGTACCCTTCCAGCACGTTGTCAAGCCAAAAGTCTACTACACGAGAGATTTTTTAATTCACACCCTTCAGTCATTGTACCATCTCAGGTGTCCAGTATCCAAGTTCACCTCCTTGGAAATTTGTCTTTTGTTCGGTCAACCTTGCTAACCATTCATGCAATATCACTGGGAACTCGCCAAATAATACTTCAGGAATATCATTAAAAACATACTTATCTAACCAATCTTCATTATTCATTCGAGGGTATCTGCTATACTTCTTTGAAAATTCTTCTAGTTCCAGGTCTAGCCAATCTGTATGTCCAGCTTAGTTGGATTCCACAACATTCCCCTTCAAATCAAAGTCCCGGTCCCAACAACAAAACCATTTTTTGGCTCACTTTTACTTCGACCAGGGTTCAACACTTAACATCTACCAACAAACTCCACGATCCACAGACACCGAATTGAAAGGGATTGAATCCATCTCGGAAACACCTGCATGAAGTCTCTACTTCATGCAGCATAGAAGGGGAATACACATCGCACAATATATTCATTATTAAAACCCATTACATAACATCAATAGATTAGCACATCAACAGATATCATGACTTAGTTAAGTCTTCACCAAACAATACGTTCACTATCGTGTTTCACCTACAGAGCATCGACAAGCTAGATCTTCGACAAACTCATAACTATGACAGATTTCAGAACTTGTATCCGATTAATATATCATGTCCATTCTTCATGCAGTTACTTCCATCATTTATTCAATGGAGGAAAGAAACACATATCACATCACAAAACATTAACAAACACAAGATACCATGTTTTAACGTGGAAGCCCATCTAGGAAATTTAACGTGGAAGCCCATCTAGGAAAAACCACGGAAGCGCTTGTATTTTATTATAGTCGTAGTCAAATAAGCACTTCGGGTAGAACTTACAAATTTTCTCATGTCACAGCCTTCAGATCAACGACTCAACTTCTCCAAAATTTTCTTCAATATATGCAGTGAATACCTCTATTACATGGCGCAAAACTATAATTCGAACATTCACCATTAACCCCATAATTTCTTTCTTAACACACACACACACACATACACACACACACATATATAGGTCGCACTAAACTTGCCCTGCTCCCACTAACCCACTAACTGTCTAACTGAATCATTATTACAATGTGGACCAATTCTACCTTTGACACAATCAACATGATTGTTTTCCTCATTTCCTGTCTGCTTCATCGGAGTTGACCCTTTCACTGAGCTGGTTCCACTTTGTCTTCGTCCACACTAACTTGTTTCTTCAAAATTGATCTCTCCAAAATACTATGCCCAACACCCCTACTAAGGAATTCAAATCTAATGGTGTATAGATATTCGTTCCTCACATTCCATGTGCAAAACAACCAATTCAAACCCCTACTAGAGCATTAAAATTCAATGGAGAATGGATCTCCAATCCTTACTAACTTTTCCTCACATGATCTTCATAACCTGCAAGACAAACTAGTGCAAAATGTGTGCAAAATCTTATGCCAAATCCCTCTTTGGCATTCACAATTCATGTCAGAGCCTCCTCTGCACTGACCAACATAATCAACAATGAAAGAACGAATTAATTATGGAGCAATTCGAATCCCCTTAGACCCATTCAAATTTCCTTCAAGAGATGGACTCCATACCACTGAGGAAGGACTCCTAATCACTGGGGCTTCCCAAAAACCATTGACTAACTCACTCAAGTAACTTGAATCAGCTGAGACTGAATCTAGAACACTAACAAAGACACTCCTAGTCCATGACCAATTTGAATTCATCAACGTTGGCTCCAATCTACCTTAATTGACTCTTAATCATCCATGAATTACTCCTCCTGCATGAAGGTAACTCAAATTTCATCCACTAACTCGAATTTTCCTAAATTCACTCCCGTCCTTTCAAGATAACTCAAATTGACCCAAAGATGCCTAAATTAATTGAGGATGACTTGAATTTTCCCAAATTTACTCGCGTGCATTTAGGGTAACTCAATATTAACTGAAAATAACTTAGTTAAACTCAATTTAACTGAAAATAACTCTATTAAACTCAATTTAACTAAAATTAACCGACATTAACTGAATTACTCAATATTAACTGACAATTACTCAATTAACTGAAATTAACTTAATATTAACTGACAGTGACTCAATTAACTGAAATTAACTCAATATTAACTGAAATTAACTCAATATTAACTGACAGTAACTCAATTAAACTCAATTTATCTGAAATTAACTCAATATTAACTAACAATAACTCAATTAAACTCAATTTAACTGAAATTAACTTACATTAACTCAATTAAATTCAATTTAACTGAAATTAACTTACATAAACTCAATTAAACTCAAATTAGGTGCATGTCTGACCACAATTAGCCAAATAGGCACATAAGTTATGATTGAAGTGAGAGCGGGCCCCACCAACATCTAGTGCATGAATGTTCTCTCGATTGAGGGAACAATTGTACATGAAAACATTAATTAAAGAAATTAGGACCACTGGGGCCCAGTAATATTAAAATTAGGGCGACTAGAGTAATGTTAGGAGGAGCCACAACTCGTAACCCCAACCCCTTCTCATGTGGAATCCCAAGACCCCCAGCAACGTTGTTGTCCATGTTGTGCCATTATTTTAGTTATAGCTTTATAATAATGATAATAATAGAATAATAAAATGATTTCAACAATGATCATCATAAAAGGAGATTGTGTAAAATGTCCTTTCTTGTGTCTTTTAAACCTAATAAAAAAATACATAGACTAGGGACATAAAAATGTATGCCCTAGACTTATATTATAGTATTGATTATAGCAAGATAGCTTGTAATATAACATAGATAACAACTACAACCCAAAATTAACCCACAAAGCATAACCCATAAAGCATGGCACTAGAATTGTTGGCAATATTGGTGTAAGAGTGAAAGATGATGCTATCACATCAACCCTGACACGTACAACTTATATTTATTTTTATATAAATAATGCCCTATAAACTAACAACTTATAAATTTTTTGATATAAATAATACCTTATAAACTAACTCCATCTCGTAATTAATATATACATGATTATTCGTAACCTACCCAACAAACATTGATATTAACACAATTTTTTTTTAAAAAGAGTAAAACAATTCAATTATTATCATAAATGTGCCATTGCAATAATAGATTATAATGCAATGAATATATAACAACAATAACACAAGTTGATATATTATGAGTATCCTAATATCACGATTTAATATAGAAAAATAAAGTAATTACGCCGTAGGCGTTCACCACGGAGAAGCGTGACCTTCCACCTCGGAAAGATTCCTCATCTATGGATCCAATGGAATCCTGCCGCGTGTTTTTCCACTTTCGCGCACGCTGACCAGATCACGTCGACCAAATTTATGCCTATTACGGCTTCTCCGCGCCTGCTTTTTTTCGCAGCACTCCTCCAGGCCAATGACTATCCGCCGTTCAGTTGTATCGGCCAAGATTTCTTACCATTTATACTCGAAATCCTGCAATTCATTTCTATAGAAATAAATTCTACTCGAAATCTGAAATCCTGCAATTCTACTCGAAATCCTGCAATTCTACGAAAAAATTCGATGCGGATAGGATCAATTCTTATTGTTCTTCTCTTCTCTCCGGTTTCATCTGTTTGTTTGTGTCTGGAGGATTAACGATATCTGTAATGGCGGATATTGCATTGATCGTCGCTGAAGATTATCTCATCAACTGCGAGTCTGCTACAATAAATCGAGGGAATGTTATTTTGACTGTTACGGCTTTAATTTTGGTCGACATATAAATTTTGTCGACATAGTTGTTACGGTTGAACTGTCGGACGTGTTGCGCTCAGGAGGTCGCTTTGCTCATCCCCGTGTTCCAGAATAAGACTATCTTACATTTTTTTGACTGAATATTATGAATTGCGGCCCAACGTCCATTGGTAATAGGTATCAACCTGTCACTTCTGGCGATATTGATATTAAATTGGTCGAAGAATCAATAACGTCGGCTTTTCTTTGTCTAAATCGATGATGAGGATTATCGATCAATTATTGTAATGGCTGCAAATAAGTGAATGCTCGACTAGCTTCCCATCATTGGAAGCATTATGTCTACATTATCAAAATTGGAAGTGAATGCTCGTGTGCCCTTATGCGTGAATGAACGATTGACCGGAATGAGAATTGACCCATGGACCAGGCTGGCTCGTTGAAACTTGTTGATTGGGAACGATGATGATTGGCCCACTACTCGACAGAACGCTTGCATTAAAAGCTACATTCCAACCTGTATGAGATTATTTCGGTGTTGTGTTCATAGAGATTAGTTCTTACACGTCAAAGACAGAAGATAGAACATGACAGTATTGATTGCAATAATACGGTCGACAGCTGTAAATGGTCGATGTAGTCGATATGTGTTTTGGTCAATACAATCAATTGGTTGATATAAAATGGTCGGTTTTTTACGATTATTGAAAAGTGGTCGATATACAAAAAAATTGGTCAAGTCCATAAAATATGGTCGGGTCATTGTTTATATATATATATGTAGTTGAAGCTATTTTAGAGGGGCATCTGCAATTTTTGAGGATATGAACAAATAGTATGTTCACCCTACATTGTCTCATATTATTGAGGATGACATTAAGGTTATTGAAGCAATAGAGTTTTTTATATAAAGTTTTTTGAATGAACACTGTGTGTCACTGAATAGATCAGATATGGATTCACTATTAACGTTACATATCAGGATCTGAAAACATGGCATATGCTTTAGATAACGCCCAGCAAGCTTCAAAATAAAACACACAACAAGCCAAAAACGCCCAGCAAGCTCTGAAAACGTGAGAGGGTGAAGTCAGACCATGAATAATGGCTTGCGAAGGCAATTCGTGGGTGTTTCTTGCCCAAGAAGGAGAAACATGTTTTTCCATGAGGGTGGCTTGCCCATACTTGAATTTGGACAGCCATACCTCCCCAATCCCCAAGGCATTAACTACTTCACCCAACTCTTGGGAGAAATGAATGATTGGGCACCAAAGTCAACATGGGTAGTTGATGGTTCATGGGTTCTCTCATTGACACTTGGCTTGACTCAATTGGTTCAAGGGTTTTGAATATCCTCCTCCCAATTCCTTGCAATATCATGCCCCCATCTCTTGTTGCATTGCATAGCTAGTTGTGGGAATTTATATTAAGATGCATATTTACAATTCCCATGGTTCACTAGCACATGGGCAGCATAATTTCAAATACTTGCCTTTTCTAGATCGAGCGTTCACTAGCAGGGCCTTGGCTTTGAGCTCCACGCTAGGAATCATACATAATATGCATACATTATAGCCCAAAATATTATAAGGGTCAAAATGGGGGACGTGACATTCCCCTCCCCTTGGAATAACACCGTCCTCAGTGTTCCAATACCCAGGAATACATACACGTTATATACATGTCCAAAATTCACAAAATATGGCAGGTCTGTCCTGTATCTCACCCTTTACTTGGGTTTTCAGGACCAAGTCTTTTGGTCTTCACAAATTGTTCCTCTGGTGGGGACCTTCTGGCTCTGCATGAGGGCATTGTTCCAAAAAAATCACTTCCTCTTCTTTACCTTCCCGCTGATCTACAAGTTTGGAAACTTTATGGCGGCTACCCTCTTGATGTTCCATTGTTGAGCAGTTACGGAGGCAATGATTTCCTCCACATCCCCAACATTTCATTGGTTGCTTTACCTTTTCCTTCTCAAATTCCTTTGAGTCTTCCCACCTGGAACGTTTCTTAATTGGACAATTGGATGAATGCTTCTTCATGGATCCACTTTCCTTTCCCTTGCTGATTGCTCCCAAAATGCTTTTTACCTCTTTTTGCAGATGAATAGAGTCCTGCAAAACCTCGTGGTTCATCTCATTCCGTTGCCTCTGTAGCTTGAGCATCTCCCCAAGATTTTCTTGGGTCTTTGCAATTGTTTGAAGAAGACTTTCAACCAACTCTAATAGCCCTTGGTTTGCCGCCATGGTCAATGTGCACAACTGACCACTCTTTACTTACTAGCAACACTTGCTTGTGTCGGCTGCAACCAATTGTTTCAATTTCTCACCTGTGAAATTTATCATGGAAACTCCTTGTTAGGACAAGCATAATATAAACATTAAAATTAGTCAATTATTTCTCAATTGACATGGAACGTCCATGCTTCACTCATGCGACTTCCAAATTTTTCATGCTTTCCCAACATACACATGATCTCTTTCATGTTCATCATTTCACAGTGAAATAACTATTTTAGCATTCACAATTTAATTCAAGCAAATAAACACATTCTTCTTCTAGTCATGACATGCATTCAACAAGGGCCCAACAGCCGTAGTGTTGAACCTTAAGCTCTGATACCAAATGTAACGTCCCCACCCATCCATCCAAGGCAAGGGAGGGAACATGAAGCCAATCTATGGGGCTTTTTAAGCAAACTCAGCCATTCATTAAAATTCATATTTTAAAAAAACCATGTGTGCAGATGTAAATTCAACAAACATGCACAACGGAGATACATTCACCCACACACATAATTTCATGTGCATTCAATATATCAATAACAACCATTTAACTTAACACATTGTAGAATTAAATACAAGCAGAGAATATACTTATCTCAATGTAATGTTGTCCCCAACAACTAGCTATGTCGCTGCAACGTTCCTCCCAACCATAGGTCTCTGCCCAGCCTGTATTATTTCAGCACTCAGAGACCACCCCCGAGCTGGGCATGATATCTACAAGGGAAAAAGGGGATTTCAAACTCATACACAGCCAAATAATCATTTGGATCTAAGCCAAGCCAGACCATTGTTGGGTTTATCAGGCTAAGTCTGAACCCTCAGCATTTGTGGATGGTTCCACTCAAGCTCAAGCCAAAATAATGGAGACCCATTTCAACCCCAACAACATCCTACACATAGAAAACTCATAAATTGGGCATGGGTACACATAACAGCAAAACTCCAAGTGTTGGGTATGAATGGAAAACGTGGGCAACCCAAAAACGAAGTGAGAAATGGGGAAAACAACCCTGGAAAGGCAATTTCGTTTTCAGAAAACATTTGGAGACAACCCAGGAGCAAAAATGACCTCCATTAAACCCACAATTCGTGGTTCTCTTCTCCCAGCCACTATGCTAACCAAAAATGAGTTCCCAGCAAGCCAAAAATGCCCAACAAGCTCCAAAAATGCCTAGCAAGCTTAAAAAACGCCCAACAAGCTCCCAAACGCCCAACAAGCTTCAAAATAAAACACCCAACAAGCCAAAAACGCCCAACAAGCTCTGAAAACGTGAGAGCGTGAAGTCAGACCATGAATAATGGCTTGGGAAGGCAATTCGTGGATGTTTTCTTGCCCAAGAAGGAGAAACACGTTTTTCCATGAGGGTGGCTTGCCCATACTCGAATTTGGACAGCCATACCTCCCCAATCCCCAAGGCATTAACTACTTCACCCAACTCTTGGGAGAAATGAATGATTGGGCACCAAAGTCAACATAGGTAGTTGATGGTTCATGGGTTCTCTCATTGACACTTGGCTTGACTCAATTGGCTCAAGGGTTTTGAATATCCTCCTCCCAATTCCTTGCAATATCATGCCCCCATCTCTTGTTGCATTGCATAGCTAGTTGTGGGCATTTATATTAAGATGCATATTTACAATTCCCATGGTTCACTAGCACATGGGTAGCATAATTTCAAATACTTTCCTTTTCTAGATCGGGCGTTCACTAGCTGGGCCTTGGCCTTGAGCTCCACGCTAGGAATCATACATAATATGCATACATTATTTACATTATAGCCCAAAATATTACAAGGGTCAAAATGGGGGATGTGACACTTCACATTAATCTCATAAATTTCCTGAACTAACGTTACCTGCAAATAGTCTGAAAATGCTTCATTACCACGACTTGATTATGTGAATTCTCGACATGCCAGATCACCCGAAATCTTTTCGACCCAGCCAACTAATTGTTTCACAGCAACAAACTCGTAGAGACTGGTTCAACTACCAAAATGCGACCATAATAAGGCATCGACCACTACTGTTGACGTCGACTTTCCACCATCCAACCACATTATTTGATGCTTGGTCAACACGCTAGAATAACTTATGATTAGTTTGGATGAGAAGTATTGCAGGTGCTTTTTATGGTCGAGGAGTACTATGAACCATTTTTATATTTTGGTCGAGGAGTATAAGCGAGAATAACGCTTAGCTTGTAGTCACTATTCTCCACACGTTTCGACGTGATTAGCTTGTAGTCACTATTCTCCACACGTTTCGACAGGTTCATAGTTTGTGATATGGTATTCCGAAAAATGGTTTAGAAGTCTGACAATAGGGTAAGTGGGAAACTGGGAAACTAGAGCCTTGTCTTTACGAAATGGTTCAATACTTGCATACTTGGTGTCGTATATGTTTGTGCTGTTGAAATTGCATATTGGATCTATAGTAGCTGTGTGATCTTATATGCTAAAAAACAACTTCAAAATTGTCAATTTACTTATTATGAGCAGAATAACATAGATAGTAGTATCCTACATTTTTTAATCATGTATAACGAAAGTTAGTTTTATCTGTTCCAGGGTGATTCGTTTCTCAAGCCTTTTGTGTAATAACAATTGGGAAGTCTAACAAGAAATCTAATGTTAAGGTAAATTCCATTGGTAACATATTTTATACATTTACAAGTATGTATATTTTCTTATATTCTTCATTGGTTCTTTGACTTTATTGATATATTTGTGCCTTTTGACTTTTTTTTTTTATTCTGTAACTCAGGTTGCTGTCGTCACACCAACTATTCCTAAAGTGGAAGGGAAAAAAGGTGTGTTTTACTTTTCAATAAGGAAATTGAATGGAAGATGTTTCTAATAATTTGTAAGAGTGCCTCATAAAGTATAATGTATAGTTTGAATTATGTATTTCTCTTTCCACAGCTGAAGCTGAGTATGTAGAATTAATCCCAATGCCCACCTACCACATTCACTCCTCTATAACTCAATTATTCTTCCATGTGCTAAGTCATCTCTCTCTGTAGTGGTAAAGTCTTAATCATCCTTCTCTTCACGTCACGGTTCAGTACCTACGAGCAGTAAAATTTATTTTTTGTCATAATCTCCTTGACTTTCTCTGACGATAGATGGAAGAAGTCTCCAGATTTTATAATTTTTTAAAGAATGAATGATTTTTCACTATTTTAATTTATAGCGATATGCTGATGAAAAGGAGTGTAGAAGACAGAGTATTCTTCGTTTGGTTCTGCAACTTCATGTCTATTTGTGTATAGCAACAAGTTTTATGTGTTTTGTTGTAACTGTTGTAATAGGTGCTAAAGGAGTTATTATATAATAGGGATATCATAATTTTTTACTTCTGAATGTATGGAAAGAGAAGCACCTCTATTTTTTTATTAATGTTGAAATATAAACTCTGCAGTAGCTTATCTTTGTTTTCTTTGTTGTTTAATTTGTGCTCTATTTTACTCTGCCTCTCCTCTTTCAAAAAAATCAAATTACTTTACACTCTTGCCTGTAAAAATTTACAATCACAGTGACCAGGTGCTCACAGGTGCTCCCGAGTCCCAACTATTATGTAGGTTCATTCAACGATACAAACAATGAGTAGAGGTTTTATATATAATTGGATAACCTGGCGGATATTGCATTGATCGTTGTTGAAGATTATCTCATCAACTGCGAGTCTGTTACAATAAATTGAGCGAATGTTAATACAAGAGAAGGAAAGCCCGGGCATCCGCGCTATCAACTGTTAGGATATTTAGACGCTTAGGAGTTAGTTAAGATCAACTTGTGTAATATATCCGTTAGGAAAAGTGTGTTTCTTTAGTATGCATTTGTAAATATTTAATCCAACGGTCATGATATGTTCTAGACATAGAGTGATCCGACGGCTCAACTTCTCTTAGATCATACCTAACCTTGATCCGTGGCTTAACACCCGATTGGTCCATGATCTCTATTTAAAGAGCATGGAGGATCATTGTCTAGTTGATCGATTATGAGAAGCTTATTTGTAACTTTCTTTCTTTGCATTATAAATTGCTCCGTAGAAGCTATTTGGCCGGGGCCGTGGAGTGTTTCCCTCTCGAGGGTTTAAACCACGTCAAAACATCGGTGTATCGATCTGTGATCTATTTGTGTGAAGTGGTTGCTCTAGGTGTTCGATCTTTTGGGAGTACCCTGTGTACCCGAACATGGTATCAGAGCTTTTATGAAGAGCCGCTTTCGGTTATCATCTAGATCTTGAACTGTTGTTCTCAAAACTTGAAAGGGTTTCTGGTTCTGGTATTTTTGTGCATTTCTAGGCTATGGGAGGTGTTCCATTGCGTCTGAAGCGCCGTTTCCATTGGAAAATAGTTTTTGTTTGATCGAAAATGGTTCCCGGTTGCTTCAAAAATGCGTATTTCATCAGATCTGAAGGTATAATGTTACAATGACGTTTTTTTATTTTTGTTTTAAGAAAAAAAAAATCCTCATATTTTATCAGTTTTTATTATTAGATTTTTTTAGTTTTGGATTGTTGCTTTCCCTATCTGCATATGCTCTTTGTCGTGCACCTTGTGCGATCTCGGCGAATCAGAAACAGAGAGAAAACGTAGACTTTCCGGGCAAGCTAACGAGATCTAACCCCAAAAGTGTGAAATTTTTGTTTTGTTTTGGTTTATGGTGTGATTTGCAGAAAAAAAAACAAGCACGGAAACCGAGCAAGAAGAGTAAAAAAAAAAGAAAACCCTTCCTCCTTCCCATATTTTACATACCTTTTAATCTAGCTCACTTGGTTCAAAGTTGTTTTATTCCTTAATAGGTCTTGAGTTCAAGTCTTAGAAAGTTACTTTTAAAATAAAAATTGCATGTAATTTCTATTTTCAAGTTACTTTATTGTAAAGTACATCTCACTTAAATAATAAAAAATAAAAATAAAAAGTGAGTCACTTAAGTTCCTTTTTATTGCTGCACTATTTAAAGTAATATCATTATAAAAGTGAAATCACTTATTTTACAAAAGTGATTCACTTAAAGCAACTTTATTTTAAAGTGATTGTCAAAGGTTCATCTTGGGAAGAGGGGGGTCCTTTTTTTAGCTGGCCATTCTCTATCTGCTACGTCACTATTGGGGGACATCTTCAACATTTTCTTTGATCAAGAATAACTTCATCATATGGAGTCAGTTTTCAGTGCCGTTTTTTTTTTTAAACCATCTATTTTTTCGAGCTATTTGCATCCAGACTATTGGTTTCTGCTTTTACAGCCATTAATTTACAAATATGGCCGCCCCTTGTGATATTCTACTTACCAGTTCCAACTATTTCTCATGGAAATCTTATATGAAGGATGTTCTACGAAGTAGAGGGCTTTTCAGAATTACCTCAGGGAAAGAAACAGAACCCGCTGATGATGATAAGAAAATAAAATGGGCAAATAGATGTGACGAAGCTCGTGGATTGATTGGGATGTCAATCTCTATTGATTTGCGATTCCGCATATCTGGAATTGATGAACCTGATGCTGTTTGGGACAAGTTGGAATCTGTGTTTGGTAAACACAATGAAATTCGAGGTCGCCAACTCGAAAATGAGTTGATTTCTTTAAATCCAAGTGATTTTTCATGCATACAAGATTATTTATCTAAGTACAAAACTCTTAAACTCTTATGTGAAGAATGTAAGATTAAGAGGGAAGATGAACAATGCATTTATCATATTCTTTCCAAACTTGGACCTGCATATTCTGTTTTTGTATCTACATTTTACTCCATGAAAGAATCCTTGAATGCAACTAACTATCAAGAGCCTAGTCTTGAATCATTTTGTGATTCCTTGATTAGAGAGCAAGATAAGCTCATCCATCTTGGAATAATTAACAATGCAGATACATCTGGGAAAGCCTTATTGTCCCAACAGAAAGAAAAGTCCAAGCCTCCAAAGAAACAAAATTTTTGCAATAATAAGTCAAACAAGGGTCCCAAACCCTCTCAGTCAACTCCTGCTTTAAAAAATGATAGGATCCAAGCCAAAAGGCAAAAAGACTGAGCGCCATTGCAACTATTGCGGGAAAGATATTCATGATGAATCTAAGTGTTTCAAGAAGATGACAGCCTTGGAAGCAACAATGAAGAAGCACCACATCAGCCTAGATTCGCCTTCAGAATCTACTTCTCATGGACATGCACTTTGTGCTTCTGGTTATTCTTATAATGCATCTTCTTCTTCTACTTCAAATGAATGGCTCATTGATTTGGGAGCATCTTATCATATGGCTAAGGATCAATCCATCTTTTCTACTATGCATGAATGTAACACCAAACAAATATTTGTTGGTGATGATAGATCTCTAAGTGTTGTAGGAGCTGGAACAGTTCCAGTAGATAATGGTCATTTCAGTGATGTACTATGTGTTCCAAGAATTTTCTGCAATTTCTTATTAGTCTAGGTGTCATGTCCCAAATTTGGTATTGGGTCACAATGGCCTAATCACATTGTCCTATTCATTAGAGTTTGTCAAATTGATGCTAAAGGTCAAATAATTGCCAAGGAGGAAAATTACTAGTTTCCTAGGTTTGGGGTGGAAGCTTTGGGATTTGGAATAATGGGGATAATAAATTATGTTTGAACATTAGAATGGCATAAATATTTAATAAAGGAGCTAAATAAATATATACAAGTGAAAATCAAAGTGGCATTTCATCATGAAGACACATGGAGGAAGTGGGACCCCACATATGGCTAGATTTCCCCACTACATTTGGCATCATTCTCTCACCAATTCGAATTCAAGGTGAATGGCAACATACTTGGGGGAGTCCAAAAGGTATTATTCATTGCATGACTCATCTAAGGTCTAAATATAGAGGAAGAGTAACTCCCATGGAAGAGGAAGAGGCAATTTGGAGCTGGTGAGACACTTGGGCTAGATTCCCTAGCTCTATGACAACAATGATGAAGATGCTATGACACCTATGACACAAATCAGACCTGAAGGATGACATATGACATATATGACATGTCAGGGATAAAAATAGACTCCAAGAGGGCGCTCAAGTGTGTTAGGGCAGCTAAGATGCTTCCACATGTGATTTGGTGGAAGTGGGAGACTAGGAATTGTTGTACAAGTGGCGTTCTTTGGAATCTCTTCCCAACATGAGTTGGCATGAGTCTCTTGGAAAGAATTCGACCCATGGAGGACATTAGAAGTTTATAAATGTCAATAAAAAAAAATGAAACCAGCTTTTGATCATTTGTAGAATTTGCAATTGCATTTGTGAAGAGGGAGAGCTAGTGGATGACTAGTTTCTTGCCTTAGCCAATTTCGAGGGTGAAAGATTCCCATCCAAGTTGGTAAATGGGAAAGGCCATTCAGACCTTTCATTTGGAGCATTAATGGAGTCTTTATTTGCAGGTGTAAGCTACAGGGCAGCTCATGGTTTCTTCTATTGCAGCTCACTCCTTCAACCATTTCCAGTTTTGATGGCATATTCTTGATCCTTGAGGGAGGGCGTTTTTGGTGAGCTATTGTACTCTTTGGGGAAGCTTTTAATGCCCCATTTATTTTGTAATATGAATCAAATACTCTGTTATTCATCTCCAAAAAGTTTCAGGTCGAAATTCCAAGTAGAAATGTATAAATCTCATTTTTAATGGAAGAACAATGTCATTTCCCCACTACCTTGTTGTGAGCCAATGTATTGATGATGATTTCGAATGAATGGATGATTCTCTGATATATTTGTGATCAATATACTGCCATGGATGTATTCTACAAGTTTCATGTACTGTACTTGAGCATTTGAAGCATTTTTACTCAGTTTAGTTGTATTGGGAGGTGAAATAGTGCCATTTCCCCAAGGGTCGAATTGGGGATTTTTGCAGTTGAATGGGAGAGGGTGAGAACAGTTGTAATAATCCATTAATGGTGCATATAAGACTTTAATAACATACTTAACACATTACATACCTCTGTTCATAAATTTGAGTGGGTTTGGAGGCATTTGGGAAGCCATTTTCATTGTTTACCCCCAGGGGGATTTGAACCCCAAATTACTAGTAAAATTGCATAATTGGTCCAGAATATTAAGAGAGTTTGCAGAGGTCTTTTGGTGGCCATATTTCATCCATAAACATCATATTCAAGTTCTAATATCATTCATACACATTCCTTGAAGATTTGAAGGCATTTGGAGTCAATTTGAGACCTAGAGACCAATACTAGTCAAAGGAAAATCACTAGTAAAGTTACCTACATTGATCAGAATTGAAAGAGGATTTGTAGAAGTATTTTAAAGGTCCAAAGGCATCCCTGAAACACATATTTATGTTCTAATATCATTCATACACCTTCTCAGAAGATTTGGGATCATTTGGGGCAAATTTGGGACCTAGAGATCAAAACTAGTCAAAGGTCGAACAAGGGAAAAAAAAGTGGAAAATTACAATTTTAATAAAATTCCTAATAAGGGACATTACACTATGAAATCACTCATTCTGGTGAAGGTAAAACTGTGACGTTTACACCTCACCAAGTTGTAATCAAGGATTTTAAAGATCCTCAATAGGTCCTAGCTACTGGAATTGTTGATGATATTACTAGGTTGTACAAATTTAACAACTTTGGGTCATCACCTTTTCCTTCAGTTTTTGTTGCTCATAATGATAACTTTAACAAACTTTGGCATGAACGATTTGGTTACTTAAATTATCGTTCATTGCAACAACTATGTAAAGACAATATGGTGACAGGTCTTCCGATGGTATCTTGCAGGGATAGTGTCTGTTCCGGTTGTGTACTCGAAAAACATCATCGGGACAGTTTTGACAAATGTGCATCTTGGCACGCCTTGGTTCCCTTGGAGCTTGTGCATAGTGACTTGTGTGGTCCTCTTCCATCTGCTTCCTTTTCTGGTTTCAAATATTTCTTAACTTTCATTGATGATTACACCAGACGCACTTGGGTTTATTTCCTAAAACTTAAGAACGAAGTATTTAACATGTTCTTGGCCTACAAGGCCCTTGTTGAAAAACAATCTGGTCATCAAATTATTAAGTTAAGATCTGACAATGGAGGAGAATATGTTAACAAAAAGTTCACTACTTTCTGCACTGAACAAGGAATCCAACAACAACACACTGTTCCATATATACCACAACAAAATGGTGCAGCTGAAAGGAAGAACCGCACTTTAAAAGAAATGGCTAATTGTATGATCCAATCTAAGGGACTAAGTCTTCAATTTTGGGCTGAAGCCATAAATTGTGCAAATTACATAGTTAATCGCACCCTCACTAAATCTTTACAAGGTATCACACCGGAAGAAGCATGGAGTAAAATTAAACCAGATGTAAGTCACTTCCGTGTGTTTAGTAGTGAAGCATGGGCTCACATTCTAGATGAAAAACGGAAAGCATTGCAACCTAAAAGTGAAAAGTGCATATTTGTTGGATATTCTGAAGATGTAAAAGGTTATAGAATTCTTCAACCACATTCTCATGATGTGATCATTAGAAGAGATGTTAAATTTGATGAAAATCTCTTGGCCTGCGAGCCTAATTCGGCGATTGTGCCATCTTTGGCCTGCGAGCCTAATTCGACGATTGTGCCTTCTTCTTCTTCCAACTTCCTTGACAGGTTTCCAACTCCAATTTTTGATGATGACAATGAGGATGAAAATCCACCTCCGCCTGCTCATGTTCCTCCAGTTGCACTAGCACAAGTGCTTCCTCAATGGGTTCGTTCAACATGTGAAGCAGTTGGTGATCCTAGAGATCAACGTCGAACATGTTCTCAGTTTCAGCGAGCCTCTTCTCTTTTGGCTCAAGTTTCCGAGAATTATGATCCAGAAACCTTTGCAGAAGCTTTAGGAAATCCAGATTGGGATGCAGCTATGGATGAAGAATATTGTTCCTTAATGGCAAACGATACTTGGGATCTTGTACCTCTTCCAAAAGGAAGAAAACTTGTCAGATGTAAAATGGGTCTACAAAACTAAGTATGCATCAGATGGAAGTGTTGAAAGACTAAAGGCAAGGTTAGTTTCCAAAGGTTTTTCCCAAGTTGAAGGGATTGACTACAATGAAACCTTTGCTCCTGTCGTAAAAATGAACTCCATCCGCCTTGTTCTTTCTCTTGCAGCCTTACATAACTGTGAAGTCCATTAAATGGATGTCAAGTCTGACTTCTTACATGGTGATTTAGAGGAGGAAATTTACATGGAAAAACCTCCTGGATATGTTCAGAATAACTCTAGCCTTGTCTGCCACCTTAATAAATCCTTATATGGCCTTAAGCAAGCTCCTAGAGCTTGGTATGCCAAAATGGATAGCTTTCTCCTTGACACTGGTTTTTCTAGATGTCATTCTGACCCCAATGTCTATACCAAGAAAGTAGGAAACCATCTCATCATACTTGTTCTATATGTTGATGACCTTATTCTTACTGGTAGTGACCCTAAGCTTATAACCCATGTGAAATCCAGTCTTAAGCAACATTTTGAAATGTCAGACTTAGGACATTTGCATTATTTTCTTGGTCTCCAAGTCCTGCAAACCAAAGAAGGAATCTTTCTTTCTCAGTCTAAGTATGCTTGTGACCTTCTTCGTCGCTTTCACATGGAAGATTGTACACCAGCCCCTTCTCTCTTCCAGTCTGGAGTCAAACTTTCTGCCACTTGTACTTCACCTGAAGTAGATGCCACCTTGTATCGTCAGTTTGTTGGTAGTCTCTTATAGTTGACTCATTCCCGTCCCCGACCTTTTCTTTGCGATTGGTCGTGTTGCCCGTTATATGCAAACACTTCATGAAAGTCACTGGAAAGCAGCTAAAAGAATACTTCGATATATTCAAGGTACAATTCAGTTTGGGATTCATTACAGTACAGGGGGGAAACCTTTGTTGGTTGGTTTCACTGACTTAGATTGGGCCGGCGATCCTGATGATCGAAAGTCTACAACAGGTTATGTTTTCAGTCTGGGATGTGGACCTATCACTTGGGCTTGTAAGAAACAACAAACTCTTTCTCTTTTTTTAGCAAAGGCAGAATATCGAGCCACAGTTAATTCCAGTCAGGAATCTTTATGGCTTCGACAGATCCTTTTAGAGTTTCAATTCGAGCAGCAATAGCCTACTCCACTTTGGTGCGACAATCAAAGTGCCATCAAGCTTGCCAAAGATCCAGTCCTACATCAACGCAGCAAACACATTGAGCTACATATGCACTTCATCAGAAATCTTGTTCATGATCGAGTTCTTGAGGTGCTCTTTTGTCCTACAGATGATCAAGTTGCAGACATCTTCACCAAGTCTCTTACAGAAGCACAATTTTCTAAGCTTCGATCTATGTTAGGAGTTCAAGAATTTGTCATTAAGGGGGGATAGGCTCTAATGCCTCCTTCCTTCTCCTAATAGTGTCACTTTTGTAAATCCTTCAATCTTATCCCAAGTTGTTCTTAAGGGGGGATGTTAGGAGTTAGTTAAGATCAACTTGTGTAATATATCCGTTAGGAAAAGTGTGTTTCTTTAGTATGCATTAGTATGCATTTGTAAATATTTAATCCGACGGTCACGATATGTTCTAGACATAGAGTGATCTGACGGCTCAACTTCTCTTAGATCATACCTAACCTTGATCCGTGGCTTAACACCCGATTGGTCCATGATCTCTATTTAAAGAGCATGGAGGGTCATTGTCTAGTTGATCGATTATGAGAAGCTCATTTGTAACTTTCTTTCTTTGCATAATAAATTGCTCTGTAGAAGCTATTTGGCCGGGGCCGTGGAGTGTTTCCCTCTCGAGGGTTTAAACCCCATCAAAACATCGGTGTATTGATCTGTGATCTGTTTGTGTGAAGTGGTTTCTCTAGGTGTTCGGTCTTTTGGGAGTACCCTATGTACCTGAACATCAACTCACGAAGGAATTTTCATGCAGTTCACACAATTAAAGATAAAATTTGATGGCGTGCAAGGAGTAGTTGTTCCTCTGACCACAACGATTCTGGAAGGATGTTTCTCCTCTTAGAATTCAAGCGATGTTGGCACAAACTTGCCTGTCGAGACTTGTCGAAACCTGTTGGAATAGAATAGAAAACAAAGCATTATAACTACACAGAACCTGTAGTAATGTCTTATTTTAGTGCTTGCATTTTCTTCCTTGATAGAAAACAAAGCATGCAAATCTGATCCTTTCAAAACCATCAAGCATTATAACTCTGGTTTATTAAAAAAGAATGGTGTATTTAATCTGGTTGGAGCATTTCATTTGGTTTATTTTAAAATTTAATATTGCACATCCTAGTGTTAAGTCGGTCACATACAGCCATGCAGAAATGGCCGTATGGTCGGAGAAGGTCGGAGATGTCAGAGGAGGTCGGAGGAGGTCGGAGAGATCGGGTAGGTCGGATAGGTTGGGGAGGTTGGAGGAGGTCGGAAAGGTCGGTTTTCAGCTACTCAACAAATTTTCTCTGCAGAGAGAATTTCCTCGACCGGCCAGCAATTTCGACCGGTTGGTCTTCAATGAAATTCCAGTAAATGAAAATAAATCCTAATGATCAATGATTTAAGCTTTACGACTCTACGAGTTCCTGATTCTCGTTTTTTAGTGTCGATAAGAGAATTTATTGACAGAAACATAAATTTCCTGAACTAATGTTACCTGCAAATAGTCTGAAAATGATTCATTACCACGACGTGATTTCTGGGTTAAACTCCTCACTTGGATTTCTCATATTTTATTGTGATCTTTATTTTTGCATTTTATAAATATATAAAATTGTTACGTTGTCATTTAAACCAACCTACATTCGATTCCCACTCACTCATTACATTACAGCTACATCCTCTAGCTTGCTCGTGATGCTCCTACACACCACCGACCAAACCGACAACAAAGACAAATGATTCCCGGGCCCCGACCGAAAGGAGTAGTTCCCACGATAATACATATCTTCTTCTACTCTCCTTTGAATTCAATTGCATTGCACTGCACAGCTCATTTGCCTTACAATGGGAATTGTGCTTTATGTTTGTCAAATATATTCCCATTCCATGCGTCCCTAGACTCGAACTGCAACCCAAAGGCAGTCTGCCCCTTTACATTCTAACCTAAAACTCCGAAGGTCTCTACTCTTCACGTGCATCTACTGTCTCCACGTTGTCATTTCATAGTTAATAAACACAAAATTTAACTTGGAAATTGGAACTTAAGCTTCAGTCAAATGACTACTGGAATCCACAACAAAGACCTATAAACATTATGATTCAAAACCCTAATTTGAACAACAAATTGCAGTCAACTCCAATTGTGATGGCAATCTTTAAATGGAAATAAACAAAACAAGATTTCAACGAGGTATCTGGAACAAATCAAATCAGTTGCTCCAACAAGAGGAGA
This sequence comes from Larix kaempferi, assembly GCA_027924585.1. NCBI lineage: Eukaryota > Viridiplantae > Streptophyta > Pinopsida > Pinales > Pinaceae > Larix > Larix kaempferi. The sequence continues at coordinate 20,885,446 of BSBM01000106.1, forward strand.
TGATCGCGGCTCTTGCTTTGGGATGCGTGAAGGTGAATGTGCATTAGATTGAGGATTCTTGTGATTATCAGGAATGTATATTTTTATTTCAATCTTAATAGTAATTAACTTATTAACGGTTATGGTTATTAATTTTAAATGGATAAAAAAGTAGTTTTATATTTTTATATGTTAAATTTATAGAAATTTGATTAGGATGCAAGAAAAATTTGGAACTTTCAAACAAATTGAATGAAAAATCCGATCAAATTGATTGAAAAACCTTAATATTAGATAGCAACCCTAACTTTAAAAATAAAAAAGAATTGGAATTAGATTTGGTCAAAGAATTAACCCCGCCTTTAAGAAATTATTCGGAATTGGATTTCTAAGTTTGCAATTTTTTTCTTCCTTCGACTTTTTCAATTCCATCCATGGTTTTTCCAGTCCCATTCCCCAAAAATACCCACAACATGCTGCTGCTTGTATGTTTTTATCTGGAGTTGCGTATCGATATCGATGGGCCAGCTAAGATTTTTTTCTTTTAAGACGGGGTGGGGTGGGTAATTGACGAGTGAGGTAAGGCGTTGAGGAAAAAACAAAATAGAAATTACAGTTGTTGTCTCTGACTGCTCACAACTGCTTGAAAGGACTTTGGAGATTCTCGTGTCCATTTCACTCATATTATATTCATTTGCTCTGATAATCCCAATCTCACATTCCATGGCGTCTATTAGTGAAAGATATCGCAGGTTTGTCAAATCTGAACACAATTCCACTTATTTTTAACTCCCAAATTCAAATCCTGGCACAAAATTATATCTGGCAAATTTTCGCAGCTATTGACGTTCTGGGAGCTCAATCTGAACACTTCCAGCTCAGGAACGGGCCATATACGAAGATCTCAATCTGGGTACACTTCAGAGCTGGTTCAAACAGTTATTCGTCAACTAGAAATCGGTCGACCCTCGACAGAATAGTTCTTCGTCAACTAGAAACGGGTCGACCCTCGACAGAATATGGAGTTGTTGTCTATCATCCAGTCGATCTTGTTGACTATCATTATTTTTAAATTTTGAGATAGTGCTATGTAAAATAATAGCAAAAGCTTATGCAACTAGTTGGAGGACTCAGGAAAAAAGAAGTCCAAAGCAGTCAGCGACCGACCGTTCCAGTCGTGGGAATAGCCGACCATTTTGCTGTGGATCAATGCGTTTGAACAAAGTAATTGTTGCTGTGAAAAATGAAGGTAAAGTCCAAAGATAGGTCGAATGGATGCGTCGACCAAAGAAGGGTTATAGCACAGTAATTTTATCCGTTGATCATTGAGCAACAATTCGGTTAATATGTTCAATGACCGACCAACTCTAAATATATGGTCGGCAACTTCATTCGGTCGAGCTCGACATGTTATTAAGAGCTCCGACCACGACATAATCTCGACCAAGCAAAGCTTCCAGGACACTAGAGTCCCCGTCGCTTTGATTTCCAGCAATGGCGAAACTTGAAATTCAGCGTAAATTTGGGGCTTTAATGAAAAGTATTGAACATTTCTGTGAAAAATTGACGGAAACATAAATTTCCTGAACTAATGTTACCTACAAATAGTCTGAAAATGCTTCATTACCACGACGTAATTATGTAAATTCTGTAGAATCTAGCCGAGTGATCGAAAAGAATGCATGTATGTGAGCCATGCGTGACAGCATAAGTCCCGACCATACATGATGAATGTGTAGGCAAAATTGATTAAATTGAGCAAATAGTTGTATTTCCGATGGAACCGAGCTCGTGCTTAAAATGTACCTGCCGACTAATTAACAATTTAACTCTATTGACCTGAATTGATCGATTGCTAAGCAAGTGGTCGGGCGTGGAATGCTTTGGCATAGCCGATAGGCGACTGCACAAGTCGGTGAAGAGTGGTCGGTCGACAAGAACGTTAAAGCTAATTCCGTCATAAATTTGGGAACAAATACAGAAAGAAGGAACTTTGTTTTAAATTCGTTTGGAGCACTAGGGAAAAGGGGTTAACGTATTTTTGAATTTCTTCCAATTGAGGGCATACTTTGGCTCGGCTTTGCAATGCCAAAAAATAATAAGATTCGATCTGAAGGTGTCTTATTATATCTGAGAAAATCATTTCGCGCTGCGGTTTCATGGCCTTAATGAAGAGCACTTGTCAAGTAAGCAATGAGTCGAAGGAGAGTTACCAGGATAGTGACAAGTTTAGCCATGAAATTTTCTCCCGACTGTAAAGCAATTGGTTGTCACAATATGGATCCAATATTTTCTCCTTATGAATATGGTGAGTGCTCTTTTCTATCAGTGCAAAATCTTCAATTTGTTTTCTAATCTGCAATACAATATGAAATAAACAAAACATTAAAAATCTGAATGTTTTGTAATCAAACTACATTCAAATTTAAAAAATATTAAAATTAAAACTAAACTCGAACTGTAATCTAATTTGATATGTTGCAAAACCTCCTCCTCAGTAATTTCTTCTTTTCCGGCGTATGGAGTGACATGACTACAATTTGGCAGACGGTCCTGGAACCTGTAGCACATTGCAACTCTCTATCAATCTGTTCTAGTCAGCAATAAGACGACTGTATGGTATTGGAGTTGATTTATTGTACCAAAGAATGAAAAATTACAAAAAAATTGCCAATTTTTAAGCAAAAGTTGGAGGGCTATGAAAAATCAATAGTTCATTGATAATGAAAATTAATAACTCTAATACAAACTTTGACATATATCCATTTAAGGCTTAAAAATAAATTGATATTTAAAAGCTTTAATTATGTTAATATTCTTATGTCAAAGAATGAAAAATTATCAAAATACATGATTTTAATAAAGATTTAATGGTCATAAATATTTGATAAATATTTCAAATTCAGAACTAATGACTCACTTCCACTTCTAAACATGTATTCTTACCGGACTTAGATTGAAATCTTAAAAAATAAGCATTAAATCAATTTATCTCGATTCATCAACATGGTCATTTAACTCATTAATGAAGTGAAGGCCAAAATTTGAAAATGTCCTCGAAACAACGTGTCAATTCAGCACAGAAAAACAAGGCTTTGGATATTTCCATAATCCCTATTATGAAATACTTGGAAGAAGAAGCTATTGATCTGGTAGATTGTCGTGGAATGAAGGAGCTTTGTGATTTCCACAGTAGGAGACAATCTGTTTCCTATTCTTTTGTTCCAAATAGCTGGTGGACCACTCAACAATTCGTCCGAGGTCGGAAGAGGTTGAGGTTGAGGAGGTTGGAGGAGGTTGGAGGAGGTCGGAGAGGTGGAGGAGGTCGGAGGAGGTCGAGGTTGGAGGAGGTCAGAGAGGTCAGGGAGGTCGGAGGAGGTTGAGGAGGTCGAAGGAGGTCGAGGAGGTCAGAGAGGTCGACATTGTTGCAAAATTTACTCTTTTCCTAGCGGTGTTCACTTTTGCACCTCTTGGGGAAAATGCTAGTTATTAACATGGAATGTATCATTCTAATAACAACTTATAATACAAAGGATATTATAAAGGTTACATACTACTTAATCCATATAGTATAAATATCAAAATCACCCACACTTTCATCTTCATGTTAAAAACATTATCTTCCAAGTTTTGACTCTAATAACAACTTATAATACAAAGGATATTATAAAGGTTACATACTACTCAATCTATATAGTATAAATGTCAAAATTACCCACACTTTCATCTTCATGTTAAAAACATTATCTTCCAATTTTTTACTCTAATAGATATTATTCTCAAAACTCCCATTTCTTCCACTCCACAACCGCAAACCATACTGATGCCTTATTTCTAATATGTTATAACAAGAGCTGCGTGCAGCTTAGTCCCTGACCTAAAGGATTTAATTAGAAATAAATACTGGATATTATGAATTGATGTTTATTAAAAAAAAAAACAAGCAATGGTTGTCTACCATAAAAGATTTATTGCATGAAAACTACGCAATGGATCCCTGCCCTAGAGGATTTAATGGGTAAATAAATACTAAATACTTTGACTTGTTAGTTAAAAAACAACAAAGCAATGGATCTCTACCATAGAGGATTTAATGCACAAATAAATACTAAATATTCCAAATTGTTTTTTATTTAAAAAAAAAACAAAGCAATGTTATTGAGCTTAAAAGAAACAAAAATATTCATTTGAAATGCTACAATATACAAAAGTCTAGGAACATACAATAAAAGGGTATTGAACATAAATACATTCAAGTCAATTGGAATCCAAGCTCCTATAATAGTGAACAATTTTTTTTTCTTGATATTGAGAAATTCTAAAAAAATCCACTTACTCGTGCCTGTGCAGGCACCACTAGTAAACACTTTCCCTTGATAACAAAAATTTATGTCAAATGCATGAGCCTGGGTACATAGCAGTGGAAATCTATGTGAGCTTTGACACATACTATTAAGTCACTTGCACCATAGAGCCCTGCCTCTTTCGAAGGGCATGTTAGTGGGGCTACCAAATTCATGGTAGAGAGCATAGGAGTGTGCAAGGTTTGTGCACTTGACAAGCATGCGAAGACTAATTTTCTAAGCAACAAGAATTGATAAAAAGGGATTTTGGATATGATACATTTGAATGTGTGTGGACATACATCATCAACTGGAAATATTTATTATGTTTATGTCATTGATTACACTTTTAGGAAAACCTAGATCCATTTTATGAAGACCAATGATGGGGTCTTTAGCAAGTTCCAAGAGTTTGATGGAGGTCTTTATCTCTTGTGGGGAACCAAATAGGTAAGAAGATCAAGGCACTAAGATCTAACAATGGAGGAAAGTATACCTCCAAGGAATTGGATTCTTTTGCAAAGAAGCAAGGATTGAGAGGAAGTTGATAATGTCTTACAATCCACAACAAAATGGGGTGGATAAAAGAAAGAATAGATCCACAGGGGAGACAACCAAGACAATGGTGCATGAATTAGATCTAAGTATGTTCGTTTGGGTAGAAACTTGCAGTATGACAATCTATAACTTGAATAAGGGTCCTCACAAGGCATTGAAGGGCAAGACACCCAAGGGATATTTTAAACTAAGCTTGAACATTGTAATTTGATGGGTGAGTTTGTTGGTTATAATGAGTCCTCCAATCTTATAGAGTATACATTTTGCCTCAACAGAAGAAAATAACGAGCTAAGATATGGAGTTTGATAAGGATGCATGGAGGCACCTCTAGCAAAGGTTGAGGAAAGAGGACCACTTATATTGTTGAACCACATAACCAAAATCGTATTAGCAAGGATGTAGAGGTGGACTCGTTGATGCTTCCATACCTTTTGATTCAACTAGGAAGCCTAGGTGGCTTACTTGGAGATTGCAATACATAGAGGAGCAAGTTGGAGCTCCTAAACTTCTTTCCAAGTGAGTCATCCTCCTAATAAATTTTCTAATTATGTTGAACTAAGATCTTCCCTTATTACTCTAGAGATTTCTAGTTATAAGGAGGCAACATGTGAGAATTAGGTATAACAATATGCCATGGTGAATTAAAAATCCATCATGAAGAATGATGTGGGAGATTGTGTCACAACTAGAGGGGGAATTTGTAATTAACTCGATGTGGCTTTACAAGGTGAAAGTATTCAACTAATGGCAGTGTTGAGAAGTACAAGTTTTAATTCATAGTGAGAATATTCTCCCTAAAAGAGGGAGTTGACTATGAGGAGACATTTGCTTTAGTTGTTAAGAATAAATCCATCAAATCTATCATGTCTTTAACATCAGTTTTTGGTTGGTCTCAATATTAGATGGATATTAAAAGTGCATTTTTTAATGCACTAGTTGAGTAGGAGGTTTACATAAGTTAGGCTAGAGGTTTTGAGGGGCAAAGGTATGAAACTCATGTATGCAAATTAAAGAAGGATTTTTACGAGCTTAAGTAGGAACCATGTGCTTGATCTCTAGGATTGATGAGTTTCTATTAGGTTAGGGCTTCATAAAATTGTTGTTGATCACAATCTTTATTATATATTTGATAAATCAAATATGTGTGTTTTAGTCCGTGTGCATGTAGGTGATTCAATATTAACAAGAAGTTCAAAAAATATCATAACATGGTACAATATAGAGTTGAAATGCAAGTTTGACATGAAGGAATCAATCGTATGCCGTGCTTCTTGGGTTTGGAGGTTTGGCAAAGTCCATGCAAGGGATTCCTTGGATAGGGTAAGTATGCAATTGAAATTTTGGAGGTTTTTAGATGATGCACCATAAATCCTTTACTACTCCTATTATACCTATTGTGAGGTTATCAACATATTCAAATTTAGATTTTAATCCAATAGGGTACAAATAGTCGATAACTTCTATCATGTCTCTAATAAATATTGACATGATATTTGTTTTGTAGTGAACACATTGAGGCAATATATGGTTGATTTAGAGCAAATTCACTAGATTGTTGCAAAGCATATGCTTTATTAATTGAAGGCCATAATGGATCATGGTCCAAGGAACATCCTAAGTGGGCCTAATGGTTAAGAACTCATCCTAGGAGGTTATAGGTTAAATTTGGAGGAAGGTACGGTATGCACACCTCCATAGGCTTTAGTAGTCAAATCATTGGGTGGAGGGAGATCCATTCTCCCACAAACAAGGGAGTCTCATACTCCAAATTGGTTTCTAACTAGGTTGTGACCTTAAAACTATATTATTTATTTATATAGGATGTGGTTATTTGATGCTACATGGTTTTTGGATTTTGATTAAGCTATACAGGAGGTAGGAAAAGTACTTCAAGGTTATATTTTCATTTGGTTTCACATATGATATCTTGGCTCAACTGGAAGCAGGTAGTGGCACTTAGTTTGACAAAGGCAATAGATATGGTGTCCAATGTGACTAGTTGTGAAGCTATATAGCTTTGCAAGTTAATTCTAGAATTGACCGATTTGAGGTTGGAGCATACGGTTATGAAAATTCCATTTTTTCATCATCAACATAAACACAAGGTACTATTTCCTCAAGGATATAATTCATAAGCATGTAGTGACCCTAGAGCTTGTTTCTTCAAATTCACAAGTTGCAGACATTTTGGATAATCCCTTGGAAAAGGGGAAATTTGAGATACTTCAAGACAAACTGGGTTTGAGGGAGTGAGTTCTTTCTAATTGCTCAACTAGCGATTCTCCCAATGATGGAGCAACAAAATAGATGATAGGGATGGTGCCTTTAGCCTTTGCTTACAATAATGATGAACAAGTTGAATGAGGGTGTTGGTGACAATGATACATATTTTTGTTTGGTAGAGGGCACATACCTTCAATTAATTCTAGTTTAGATGTTGTTTCAAATTTGCAATTCCAATTTTTGTGAGTGCCTTGAATTTGTTTGTTAATGAAATATGATATATTATGATTTTTTTCTCCAAATCTTATTTAATATTTTGTGGAAAATTTTAATTTTGCAAATTAGTCTTTTCTCTACGAAGTTATTCTATCAAAGTTTAGATTTGAATTCCACAAAACAAAATATCAAAGTTTAGATTTGAATTCCACAAAACAAAATAGAAAAAAGTAATTTACATGCGGAAGACACTGGCCATATTAGTTTGTCTATGAAAGAAATCGTTGGCAAGAGGAATGGGAAAGAACGCAAGTGTGGAAGAAATATTTCTGTCAGTTAACATAAATGTCTTACATTAGAAAATAGGTATAGCTCCAAAGCCCATAATAAAGGATAGTTTTATGAGAGACTATGAATTTGAGCATATATGAAATCTTGAGAGATCACAGGCACAACTGTTAAGTCTTGTTTGAATTGTAAAACATTCTCAAAGAAGGACCATAGGTAGATAGAATACCAGCATTTACTCTCACTAGCACCACCCTGCACCACTTTGGAAATTGGAATCTAGATTCTGTAGCTTTAAAGTTCAAGGTGCTCTCCTCCAGCTGCAAAGGTGTTTCCTTGCCTTCGATTCCCACCCTGGCAGGTATTTGTTTTACATGAATGTACTTATCAAAACTCCCATTGAGTACCTTGTACATTAGTAAGACTTGAAATCTATTTGTATAAAGTCCAGCGACTTTGGAAGACGCTTGGGAGCAGACCGGAATGCTGCACCTCCGCTTGTGATTGCATTCTCAGGGAAGTTGAAAGTAAGCTGCTTCACACGATTTGAAAAGTAATCCTCAAACCTGAATCAAATCAATGAGTGATTTTTAGTGAAATTCAATCTTGTAAATAGTGGATTATAAGAAATACCTGTGAAAATTCATTTAAGATTGTTGGAATGCAAGATGCAAATGACAATGTCAGTCAAACAAAAATTAATTATAAAAAGGGAATGGAAGGGATTAATTACTTTATTCTAGCCCATGCTAGGCAATCTTCAAATGTTAGACATCTCTATGAAACCAAACAATCGACAACACATCTCTGTGAAAGAAAACAATCGACAACTGACTCCAGAAGTTGTCGAGCCTGAGCATCCCCTGCAGACTTGATTGCCGCTATGTATTCTTGTGGTTTGGAAAGAAAAGCATTTGCTTCAGCCGGAGTTTTGTCTAAGAGACCTTCAAAATTCGGACCTTTCCCATGTGAGATAGTGGTGAATATTATGTGGAAACGAGTGAAGCGTGCCCATGGGCGCCTGCTTTTCAGGAGGATCTCATGATGCTCCATAGTTCTCAGTCAAGTGAGGGATAAACATTTGGGTGTTGCACTTGGTTCCCAGAGTTCCAGACTCTAGCAATGGATTCTGGAAGTAAACACACCTTGAATCTACATACAGCCTGGCATTGACATTGTCCAGAGCATTTAAAACCTCTGTTACCAGAAACGTGACGGCAGTCCACGTTTTTCGGAAAAACCGAGATAGAAACAAAGACGAGACAGAAACCTGCGTTTCCTACGGCCATTTCCGTTTCTAAAGCTGAAAACCCGTTTCTTAAAAAACGAATTGTTTCTCAGTACGGTTCCCCCAGAAACGGCTGTAGGTTTCTCAGTGAACTGGTCTCGTTTTGTCTCATTTCTGAGTCAGTTTCTGTAATGAATGGTGGCGGGTGGTTAACTTCAACAGCACGCAAGGTAAGTTAGTAGATGTAAAATTTAATGATACTCAATGCACAAATTTTTGTCTGCCTTGCATCGAACTTCAAATTTCAAAGAAGTTCTTTGGCTGAGATGCTCAAACCGACATATACTGGCCACATCCTGAGGTGGTTCAAGCTGCTTCTCCCTTGGTTTTGCAGAGGAGAAACCATTGTTGTCTGCCCCTCCGATCCATGGAAGGATTGCAAAGCAGCGAAGACATACAATATGGTAGAGAATATTCTATGGACGCAGTGGTCTCTTGGAGGCCTATGGGAGGTTTGGAGGTTTGGGCGTTTTGAAATTGGTCGATTTTGGAATGCCCAAACTTAAATTTACCTTCGGCGTTGGCTAGAGTCTTGGACTACACCGGTTGGAGAGGACCCGAGTGATGTCTACTTGAATATGCAAATGAGAGGTATGAGTCTTGGACTACACCGGTTGGAGAGGATCAGAGCGATGTCTACTTGAATATGCAAATGAGAGGTATGAATCATTTATTAGAACCAAGTCTCATTTTTATGAAATTCGATTCCCTTTGAGGAAAATGTGGAAATTAGATATTAGTTTAATTTTTATCAAATTAGATTCAGTTTGAAATTTTGAGAGATATGTGGAAATTAGAGGGTTATATTGTTGGGAAATATCGATGTGGAACCTTTTGGGAGAGCGATGGGAACCTTCACTCGCTGCATAAATTTCTTGCATAAATTTCTTTGTGGCGGTGCCCAGGGATAGTTTCACGGGGTTCAAGCGTTGGAATCTCTGTCGACTCAGAGAAAGTCTTAGTTTCACGAGATTCAAGAGTTTGAAAGGTCTATCGATTCAGAGAAAGTCTGTCTCTCTTTCCTCTGCGAAACCCCAGTGTCTTTGCTCTGTTGTATATGTATTTGCCTTCGATTTCCTACTTCCATCTTCTTCTTTTTTTTTTTGTCTTTTTAGACCTTTGTTCAGAATTCGAAAGACCTCTGTTCAGAATTTGTGTTCCAAGGTTTTGCTCTCTGTTTTTTCATAGCTAGAAGGGTGGTTTCCTCTTTGTCTCTCTATTGGTGCTTGAGCTGCAAATTCGCTCTAGGAAACGGGTTCTTTTTCGTTGCTTCGTTTTGGTTAAATTCTCTGTTTAGGGTTCTTGCTTCACTCGTCCTTTTGTTGGTGGTTAGAGTGTAGGTATTTTCTATTTGATGTTGGCTTTTCCTCTAAAGCCTATCATTCCTACATTTGTTGGGACACTATCTCACCATTTGATCTAATTCCCTTCCCTATCTTAGAGCTTCAAATTCTTTGCTGGTTGGTTCGGAAATGGATGCTCAAGTTCCCTTTGGGAAAAGCAAACACCGCTCAGAAATATTCTGCACTTTCTTATGATACAAGAAAGTTCTTTGTTCCACTGTGTGGATGACATAAAGGTGAAAATATCGTTTAAAAAAGAGTGCAAAAAAATTCAAAGAAAAAACATACAATAAATAAATCAATCAATCAAAGGAAGCACCAAGCATTGTACCAATCGATCAATAATAGTTGGTATTGTTCTAGAAGTCCAATTGGAAAATTTTCAATTGGAAAACATACATTATGTAAAGAGCTTAAACTATAGTTTTTAGTATACTTAGCAGTCCATATAAAGTTGGGAGAGCGATGAGAACCTTCACTCGCTGCATAAATTTCTTTATGGCAGTGCCCAGGGATAGTTTTACGGAGTTCAAGAGTTGGAAGCATAGTAAGAACTTAGACTATGATATGGATTGCTGAGTATTTATATGGTTTCGCATTAGTAGGCATAGACAAATTTAGGGGTTTTTCATGTATGTTTTAAAAAAGATTTGTAATTTTTATATTCATATATGTAACAGGTTGCTCAACTTTATCTTTTCATTCTTAGATTAGTGGTAGCCACCTCCACTAGTGGATCATAGTGTTTTATTAAAAAGGACACAACAGTGTGACCTTTGCTTTAGGTGTCTAAGCAATATATATCAAAATGGAAATAGGTGTTGTAGCTCTTCTTCACCTTCAGTTTTGTTGTTTTTCTCTCTCTTAGTTTCTTGTATGCGAAACCTGCAAACTCCATTTCTCGTACCATTTTCGTTTCGCGTTTCTCGTTTCTGGTAACATAGTTTAAAACAACATCAATGTCACTGCTCCACCCCACATTTCTTTTGAAGATTTGGATTTACACAATGTCTGTAATTACATTTTAGATAATTGATTTTGAGATGCTGGTCATTGTTTAAGTTGCTAATTTATTTTTTATAAAAACTAGTAGATTCGGATAAATAGTGATGATTCAGAGCTTGAGGAGCGCATAATGCAACATTTGGCAGCTGCAAGCTGCCATGGGCAGGGCACGACAATTTACTAGAAGGGAAACTTCACACGATAGGTCTTCTGCTCAGGGTCACCCACAAATTTTGTTGTTTTCATCTCATCCTAGTGTGCCTCCCCTTCCAGCAATGAATTCTGAAGGTGCGCATTCTGCAATAGTGACTGTGGCCAGTCCTATTACACCTCTTGCAGATGTTGATGAAGAACAATTGCAGATACGAAGCTCCACGGATTTTCAACAAAAGAAGACATAGCTATAAAACTTGGCCGGTCACGTTGTTACCGTGTTCTTGTGCTAGTATTTCTTTAATTGCATGATATTTGTCTATTATTGCTCCGAGCTATCTCGTCAATAAATCAACAGTCCATTATCATAACATATAACGTGTTATGAGATTAGCACGCAAAACAAGTTACCAGAACGCTATTTTTGAGGACAATGCACCAAATCAAGCTCACCTAAATGCAAACCTGCCTTTGTCAAGACACTTATCTATAGGATAGGATGCCTGGATTTGTAAAGAAATGGCTTTGGCTTTACTTGCTTCCTGGCCCAGCCCAAAATTTACACTGCAACATTACTTTATATCACCCGCAAAAAGGAAATAAGTTTTTCTACCTATTTAAGTCAACTTTTATGTGGGCGGCATCGCCACCTTATTATCTCGTGAGTTACTTTGGCTAGACCAGTCCTACTTAAAACCTAATCTTGAACGAGAGTTTTAATGGAATGGTTAATAATTAGGTTTGGTCCATATTTATGATAAAAGACGCAGAAAACTAGTAGCTAATTTTCAAGATGAACCATTAATGCATGAAAGCGATCTTTTGAAGATGAACTACACGAAGCTCTTTGGCGACTATCTAACTTTTCAAGATGAACCTTTAAATTAACTTTTCAAGATGAACCATTAAATGAACAAGAGATCTTTTGAAGTTAAACCATTAATGAACGAAGATGAACAACACATAACACAATGAAACTCATTGGCTTGTTTATGGTGATTTTAATATGGTGAGAACTAGGTTCACAGATTCCAGACTCCAGTAAAATATAGAAAGACACCAAAACACAGCAAGGCCATGCCCACGCCTCTAAAATTGCAAAAGAAAAAATAAAATTGCATGTAACAATCTAATTGGAAAAGATTCCGATCTTTTTTCATCAAGTAATGATCCGGTGGATTATTCATCTTCAAAAATTACACTGATCCAATATGGTACAATGGTTATTAAACAAGTCGAAGCTTAGCTATACTCCATGGGGTCGGCACCTAACAGGATAAGTCACATGTTCCAAAATTAAACTATTGTGTGGTAGGTGGAGCCATTGCCACATTTAGTGGAACATAAATGAATGTAACGTGATATATACAGCTAGTTGAAACGTTTCGACGGTAATTAAAAGATAGCATATGGAAAATGAGAAGACGGGTAGCAGACGAGTCGAACCCGTTACTTATCCTCCCACTGAACGCTTAAATAGAGGATGCTGGCCACATTTCTAAGGGGATTCCGTTGCTTTAGCACTCAGCACATCATTTCTGTTGTGAGGGAAGTCCTGCGGGAGATAGAACAGATGCAGCAGAATTGGTTTTGAACATTCGACCTGCTGTTTTATAAACAGATGTTTCAGCCAGTAAGAGGAGAGAGTGTTTTGCTGTAAATTTGCCCAGATGTTGTTCCTATGGAAGTCGACTAGTCTTTGTTATAGTTGGGTTTTTCTTTGCTCTTGAAGGCCAATTGTAATTTTTAGAAGAGAAGTCCTGAGGGCTTGTACAACATTCTGTTTACAGTTGCTGAAGTTGATGCCAGAACCATTTTGTACCATTTTAAAGAGATTAATTGGATCGGTACCCATTGGAGAGGGACCCGGAGACGTAGCCCAGTGAAGGGGGTGAACTCCGTTAACAACTTCTGTGTTTTGAGACTCTCATCTTTCATTTCCTGTTTCTGTTTCTCTTTTGCTGTTTCATTTCCTGTTCAGCTTGCTTTTATTTCAGATTGTAAACATTCAATTGATTACATTGATGATTATTCATGAATAGGCAAATTAGTAAAGCATCTTTTTAAACTTTAAATGCACACGAGTTGAGATCTGACAGATCATATTATGGTATCAGAGCTGGTTAACTGCTAGTGCAAGTTTGTGAATGCTTACCAGGTCTAAATCAAAGCTTGGTGAAGGAGAATTAATCGAAGGGGATCCTGAGATTGGCTCGAGGAGGACATTCTCAAGAGCCATGTATTCTCCATGAGGGGAAGAAGATGAACCGAAGAGAGAGAAATCTCTTGTTTCTGAAGCTGAGTTTTTAGAGGCTTTTATCAACATGAAATCCATGATGGAACTGCTAGTTGATGAGCGAGCAGAAAGGAAGAAGAAGGAAGAAGGCTCTTCATCCAGAGATGCAGAAGTGAAGAAGGAAGAAAAGGGTAAAGGAGTAGGATGTGATGGTGATCCTCCTGACACTAATCAGACTTTCTCTTCTTCTTATACTTCTCATTCGAATAATGCTAATATGCCTTATTTCAAATTAGATGTTAAATTCGAATTGCCAATTTATAATGGAGATTTAGATGCTGAAAAGTTAGACAATTGGATCAAGCAGCTTGAAGTATATTGCAGGGTGCAGGGCATTACTGATGACCCTTCCAGGATTCAATTGGCCACTTTGAGAATGAGTGGAATGGCTCTTACGTGGTGGGAGAGCAAGATTCAGCAAGATCTTCGAAAGAACGGTAAAATTATTTCAGTTTGGAAAGAATTCATTGAAGTATTAAGGAAGCAATTTTATCCTTTAGGCCATATTCAACAATTAACCATGAGTTGGCAAATGTTTAGACAAGTTAAAGGACAAAATATTCAAGACTATACTCATGAATTCAGGAAGAGGGCTATTACATTGAATGTTCCATTAGATACACAAGAAACTCTTCTTAAGTACATTGGTGGCATGCATTCTTATTTGAGACATACTTTGTTGATGTTTAACCCCAGTAATTTGGATGATGTATGTGTTCAAGCCACACATTTAGAAGCTAGGGGGAAGCATGCTAATGATACTTTTGTGAAGAAATCATTTAAATTTGACAGCAAAACGAAAGGTAAAGATAAGGGGGAAAAAAAGATGGCTACTGTTAAGAAAGAGGGTGAAAAGCCTACATGTTCGCATTGTCAGAAGGGACATGATGTCTCTAAGTGTTGGAAACTTCATCCGGAGTTAAGGCCAAAGAAGTACGGAGGAAACAAAGATAAAGGCAAAGCAAAAACTACTGCAGCAGTTGTTCAAGACTTGGGATCCGACTCCGGTGATGAAACAAAGGTTACAGCTGTCGGAATCCAGGGTAAGGGTAAAGGTATCTCACTTCCCATTGATGCAAAATCAAGTTCTAGTGCAAGTACAAATCTGCCATCTACTTCTAAGCAACATGATAAAAATAGAAGTGCACTGTTTCATGTTCGTGTCATTGCAAATCACACCAAGATTGATACATTGTTTGATAGTGGGTCACAAGTAAATCTGATATCGGAAGAAGTGGTTAAGAAATTACATTTAGTTACTATGCCTCATGAAAAACCCTATCCTCTTGGTTGGGTTACTAATGATACACAGTTGCAAGTTACAAAGAAATGTGTTTTGAAATTTGCAATCACTGAAAAGTTCATGGATGAGGTAGAATTAGATGTAGTACCACTTGACATTTGTGGAATTGTACTTGGGAGTCCATATTTGTATGACCGTAAAGCAGTCTTTTATAGAGAGCATAATAAGTATCATCTTTTTAAAGATGGTGTAGAGTATATTGTACGAGCACATAAGATAAAAACCAATCTAGCAATAGTTTCTGCAGGACAAATGAAGAGGCTGGTAAATGCTAGTAAAAAATTTGTATTAATGATGGTTAAGGTGAAAAATGATGAGATCTCTAAATCTTTTGAAGGATGTGATCCGAAACATAAATCTGAACTATTTGA
Organism: Larix kaempferi; assembly: GCA_027924585.1. Lineage (NCBI taxonomy): Eukaryota > Viridiplantae > Streptophyta > Pinopsida > Pinales > Pinaceae > Larix > Larix kaempferi. The sequence goes on from BSBM01000106.1 coordinate 20,900,813, forward strand.
AATCATCTCTGAGTATGATTATTTGTTTCAAGATCCGAAAGGGTTACCACCAAAGAGAGAGATTCAGCATGAGATACATTTGCAGCAGGATGTGCCACTCCCGAACATAGCTATGTACCGGATGTCTGTAATGCAGAATGAGGAAATCAAGAAGCAGGTTCAGGAGCTGATTGAGAAGGGGGTCATCCGGCCAAGCACTTCTCCTTGTGGCTCTCCTATAGTCTTGGTTCCAAAGAAGGATGGGTCTTGGAGGATGTGCATTGACTATAGAGCCCTCAACAAAATCACCATTAAAAACAGGTTCCCTCTTCCTCGCATTGATGATTTGCTTGATCAGCTGAAACATGCAATTTACTTTACTAAACTGGATCTGCGTAGTGGGTATCATCAAATCCGAGTTGCTGAAAATGATGCTTGGAAAACAACGTTTAAAACAAAACAGGGTTTGTATGAATGGCTTGTGATGCCTTTCGGGATATGTAACGCTCCTTCTACTTTCATGCGGGTCATGAATGATGTCTTTCGACCATTCATTGATGATTTTGTAATTGTATACCTGGATGATATCCTTGTGTTTAGCAAAACCTGGGAGGAGCATATTGTACATGTGAAGAAAGTTTTAGACGTACTGAAGAAGGAGAAACTTTATGTAAAGATGTCCAAATGTGAATTTGCTAAAACTTCTTTAGTATATCTGGGCCATATTATTGGTGGAGGCCACCTGCGTGTGGATCCAACCAAGGTTGCTGTCATTATAAACTGGCCATGGCCTAACAATGTTACCGAAGTCAGAAGTTTTCTGGGCGCGGTCCAGTATTGGAGGAAGTTCATTTCTGGGTTTTCTTCCATTGCTGCTCCATTACATGCGTTGACAAGTGTTAAAGAGATTTTCCAATGGGGAGGCAAGCATCAGAAAGCCTTCGACGCTTTGAAGGAAAGGATTAGCACAGCACTGGTTCTGACTTTGCCAGATTTGCAGCAGCCGTTTGAGATTGAAACCGATGCCAGCGGGTTTGCCATGGGAGCCGTTTTGATGCAAGGGAGGAAGCCAGTCTGTTACCATTCAGAAACGTTCTCTACTGCGGTAAGTAACTATCCAACTTATGACAAAGAATTGTATGCTTTAGTACAAAGTGTGAAGAAGTGTAAACATTATATAATGGGAAAAGAAACAGTCATACATACTGATCATCAGCCACTTCAATATCTGCAATCTCAAACTAAAGTACAGCAAAATAGGCATCTAAAATGGATGGGATTTTTACAACAATTTCATCTCGTAATTAAATACAAAAAGGGAATTCATAATAAGGTAGCAGACATGTTATCGAGGCCGCCTACAAACGCTTCAATTATTCTTCAGGACAGTTCGTTAACACATGAAAGTTATATTGAATAGTATGCAGAAGATAAGGATTTTAAAAACGTATATGCATCACTAATACATGGTAAACAGAAAGAGAACTATTATGTGCATAATCAGCTTTTGTATCATCTCGGTAAACTCTGTATTCCAGAAAAAGAGAGGGTGCATGTGATTCGAGAAGCACACAATTCGTTGATTGCAGGGCATTTTGGAGTAAGTAAAACGTTGACAGTATTGCAGAATCATTGTTATTGGCCTCAGATGCAGGAAACTGTAGCTAAATACATAAGAGGTTGTGTTATGTGTGCAACAAGTAAGCCTAGCAATAGGAAATTGGGTTTGTACACACCTCTTCCAGTTTCTTCTCGTCCTTGGGAAAGAATTTCTATGGACTTTGTAGGAGGACTACCTATGTCTAGAAAAGGGCATGATTATCTATATGTTGTTGTGGATAGATTCAGCAAAATGTGTATCTTGATGCCATGTAACAAACAGATCACTGTTGAACAAACAACTCATCTTTTCTTTCAGAATGTTTGGGTACATTTTGGGCTACCCATGTCTATTGTATCTGATCGGGATTCACGATTCTTGGGAGAATTCTGGTCAACATTATGGGAGCTCATGGATACTAAACTTAAGAAAAGTACAGCTTTTCATCCACAGACCAATGGGAAAACAGAGGTAGTAAATAGAACAGTGGTTCAGCTGCTCTGAGGATATTGTAGTAAACATCCTAAACTCTGGGATGAGCAGTTGCAGTACATACAGCATGCTTACAACCATGCAGTTCATTCTTCCACGAAGAAATCTCCTTTTGAAACTTGTTTTGGTTATCTGCCAAAAACACCTATGGACTTCTCTTTTGTCAAAGATGCAGTGGATGGACATCATGATGCAGATAAAGCTTTAAGGTTTATTCAGAGAATCCAAGTAGTGCAGCAGGCAGTTCGGGAACAGTTGGAGAAGAGCCAGGCAAAGTACAAAGCCAGACATGACAAGCATCGAGTAGATCATCAATTTCAGGTTGGTGACCAAGTTTGGTTACATATCACCAAAGAGAGAATGAAAGGTGAAGGTAAAAAGCTTAAGCCTATCAGGTATGGTCCATTTGAGATCTTGGAAAAGATCGGTACTAATGCTTTTCGCTTGAATTTACCTCCATACATGCAAATCTATTCAGTTGTCAATGTTGAGAATCTTAAATTGTATGAGCCTCCTATGATCATGGATGAGGAAACTAACATACAGATTCCTTCAGTTGATGATATGGCACCCGAATATATGAAAGAATTGCAGGATGATGTTATTCTTGACCGAATTGTAAAGACTTCACGAAGGGGGAATGCTGAGTACCTTCGAGTGGGGCTTAAAGGCATGCATCCTAGAAAAGCAAGATGGATAGAGATTGGAAAAGTGAGGGAGCTGTACCCTCACTTACTTGCCGAGTGACTCAGGCTTTTGGCGGTCCAAAAGCTCTCCAATGGGGAGGAATGATCCGGTGGATTATTCATCTTCAAAAATTACACTGATCCAATATGGTACAATGGTTATTAAACAAGTCGAAGCTTAGCTATACTCCATGGGGTCGGCACCTAACAGGATAAGTCACATGTTCCAAAATTAAACTATTGTGTGGTAGGTGGAGCCATTGCCACATTTAGTGGAACATAAATGAATGTAACGTGATATATACAGCTAGTTGAAACGTTTCGACGGTAATTAAAAGATAGCATATGGAAAATGAGAAGACGGGTAGCAGACGAGTCGAACCCGTTACTTATCCTCCCACTGAACGCTTAAATAGAGGATGCTGGCCACATTTCTAAGGGGATTCCGTTGCTTTAGCACTCAGCACATCATTTCTGTTGTGAGGGAAGTCCTGCGGGAGATAGAACAGATGCAGCAGAATTGGTTTTGAACATTCGACCTGCTGTTTTATAAACAAATGTTTCAGCCAGTAAGAGGAGAGAGTGTTTTGCTGTAAATTTGCCCAGATGCTGTTCCTATGGAAGTCGACTAGTCTTTGTTATAGTTGGGTTTTTCTTTGCTCTTGAAGGCCAATTGTAATTTTTAGAAGAGAAGTCCTGAGGGCTTGTACAACATTCTGTTTACAGTTGCTGAAGTTGATGCCAGAACCATTTTGTACCATTTTAAAGAGATTAATTGGATCGGTACCCATTGGAGAGGGACCCGGAGACGTAGCCCAGTGAAGGGGGTGAACTCCGTTAACAACTTCTGTGTTTTGAGACTCTCATCTTTTATTTCCTGTTTCTGTTTCTCTTTTGCTGTTTCATTTCCTGTTCAGCTTGCTTTTATTTCAGATTGTAAACATTCAATTGATTACATTGATGATTATTCATGAATAGGAAAATTAGTAAAGCATCTTTTTAAACTTTAAATGCACACGAGTTGAGATCCGACGGATCAAGTAAATTACAAATTTACTGAGGAACTCAGTCTATATAAACACTCCAATAATCAAAATGTATATTTAGGAAACAATTTACAATTCAATAATCAAACTATATATTCAGGAGACAATTTTGTAATCTGACCTAGCTTGTACAAACCAGAAAATGAATGATTTTATGTGGGAAGCTCAACACTATTACCGTACTTAGTAAAAGTTAGGCAAACATGCCCTTCCACTACAAACCAAACCTAAGTTTTTTCAAATACCCAAGACGAGTAACAAATACAACATTATGATGGTATTGTGTTCCAAAAGATACAAATATTAGACAAATCTAATGTCCATCAACCCTAACACACATAAGCCATTGCTCAGTGAATTGAACTGCAGCCAGAAGGACCACTTTCAAGGCTTGGGACGGGTGTAAATATAATCGGTGTTTTCATATTCAGGATTTTCATGGGCTTCTTTCCAGTCATATTCATTGAAGGTTGAATGCACGCTTTTCCTTCCAGCCATCCCTTGCCCTTGGCATTGTAATACCTTATGATCTCCATCCTGCAAAACCGAGTTAGGTTTAACTCCAAACCTGAAATTCAACAAACAAATTCACAAGTATATTTTTTTATAACATATATCTTACTTTGTTGGGAGCGTTTTGGATGGAATTTTCCTTACAATTGGAAAGCCAAACTTCACCAGTATTTTCTGCAATTAAAATAAAGCTAAACCAACGCCCAGTAAAAACAGGCTTAAAACAATGTAATAATTTGTTCAATGTAATAAAGTTAAGCCAACGCCCACTCAAAGCAATTGAGTGGCAAGCCAATAAGGATATGATCAAAACCAACACCAACAATTTCGCCATAGGGAAACTAATATTGCTCATCGTATTGAAATCTGAGAATCCCCGAACGGTCTGAATATCTATAATGGATAAAGAAACACTTAAAGGAGATTAATATAGGGCACTAAGGGATGAATTTTCCTGACCAATATTCCAATCCCGAAAGAGGAATTGTCTGCTAAGATTACTCTTCTCAATAACATCATCATCCGTCATCTGTTATAGTCAACTTTCCCTAACTTCCACAGGAGGCTCCCATGACGGCTAAGTTCTTTAGAAGCTCACATCCCAGAGCACCAGCCCCACAACAAATAATTTCCCATCTTGCAACCTTTTCTGCATCTCTTTTCCAAACACAAAAATTTGGGCATCATAACGACAATTCAAAGGCTCCACGTCCTCTGGCCCAAGGGATTTTACAGGAAGAGATTCCAGTGAGTCGAAATAGAAGAACTGCACAGCAATATAGTAATTGTTATTACTATTATACAATAATTGGATGCTCTGCTACGTTTCCTATATAAAAACTAAATAATGAAGGGGCAATTCCATTATTTAAGACTGATTATGAAAAGCATTAACAGGTTATGGTGAGAAAGAAATAAAACCTGAAAAATTGGATGAAACTTGCTAGAACAGGCTTTCACAACCTCTTGCCCAACGATTCCGCCAAACATAGCTGCCATGGGATTCAACACTGCACGGGAACCACTTGCGAAATGTTGGAATACATTTACATTTTCATCAACGACACTGGTATCCAACTTAATTAGGCAGGTGTCACTATCATTTAAAGGCCTTGCTATATCAAATTTATTAGAGCTCGGAAAATGCTTTACTTATCAATTTAAGTGGTTCATTATACTATATTCAAGCTACAGATGAAAATATCCATGAAGGATACAAATACCAGCAAGAATCAAATTTAACATGTATACTCAAGGCTTCTGCGACATGCCCACACATAAAAACCATAGACAGTGTTATATGTCTGAAAAAACATGGAGATAAATTTACCTTTGACCTGCATGAAGGGCACGTGTAACCTTCTGCAGATGGAGCTCTTTGCAAAAGTTGAAGCAAACATTGAGTGTGCATAACATCTGGAGCAAAATACTGCCTATTAAGGTTGTACTCGACAATAAGAAGCCTCACATATTGACATTTGATTTCTTAGCTTCAGGATGCTGAACCCCAAATTTACTAGACAATTTTTGGGAGCATCAAATTGATGAGATTAAGAAAAGATTTAATGACATCAAATGGCGTGATATGAATTCTGAGATAGCTTCTTGTTTAAGAAAAGACTAAATGATAACACATTGTCAGGTTTCTGAAATTCTGATGGAATGACAATTCACTACCACATAAATATTTCTACACATTTGGTAAGAATACTATGTAAATGATATTTTATTTTTATTTTTAAATTTTTAGTATTGCGTCCAATGATAAAAAATGTCTAATCAAGAGCTCTAGTCGAATAAACATTAAGAAAAAAGGTATTAAAGAAAAATAAAAAATAATATTATTTTAGTCAACCTTAAATCTGATGTTTTTTAATAAATTGATTTCAAACTAATTGTAAAAGGCGGAACATATAGTCTCTGCCTACGGCAGGGACTAATAATCACTTTACCATACAAATTACATTCCCTACAAAGCAGTATAATTCTTAATCATATGTGAAGGAATATTAAAAATATAAACAAAAATCATATATTTTTATAAATGTTATAATAATCACTTGATCATATAAATTACATTTTCTATAAAGTAGTATTTTTTTAAACAAAAACACCATTTTCTTGATATTCATTTGAATCAAAGAAAATAGAGTCTTTACATTAACTATTACATCATATAATTTTATTAATAAGCAAACGATCCTCATCTCCCAAATACTAGTCTAAAAAACAGAACAGAGCAATTTATCAACACTTCATCATATAACCACAAGTTTCATAGAAACTACCGACATAAACAATCAACATACAATCATGTATCAAACTATAAGAGATCCATACTTCATTTATCGGTTAAATGAAAAAAGGAAAAAATTCTTAAAAAACAAGAGTACCAATAGGTACTCTGTCGCATGAAATAGGCCCACAATGTCCTCTAGCACAATCTTTGAAAGATCATCATCAATAGTGTTGTGCTCTCTATAGATGTGCTTGATGACAATATTCGAAAAAGAGGAAATGAGTAGTCTTGTGCAATCAATCAATTGAATCAATGTAAGCACCTGCGAGTTGGAAGAACTAGTTTCCCAATTAATAATGACCTTAAAGAGTCACCAAAGATATGATCTACAAGGAAATTTGGTCTGAAATATGTTGTGTTCTACATATTACTCATGTTTAGGGTACTGCCTCAATTGATGAAAATTTTAGAAACTAGGTGAACGCTGCCAAACATCACAAATCTCTCCCTGCTTTTGTATGCTGGGGTATTTGGAATACGAGAAATAAGACTTTTTTGACAATTGGTCTTCGGATGTGGGGTCCTGCTACATGAATTTTTTTTTTTTTTATAACAAAAACAGTTATTGTATTAAAAATAAAAATAAAAAAGGTGTCGTGGCTGAGAGCCAGAATCGACTGGTTACAATAATCTTAATCAAAATTTAGAGGAAGGCCAAATTTTTGCATCAAACTCTATAACCTGAGTTCTGCTCATTATCATTCTAAAAACCTAATTCAGAATTCATTTTGCTCCAGCATCCAATGTTGGACTGTGCGTGAATTTATGAAACTATATGAAAATTTTGGGACTGTATCAGGTGCTTCAATTTGGGGAGAAGAAGAAGAAGTGTAGACAAATTTAAAATCCTCCCAGGGTTTTTGACTCGGCTGTTTGTTTTTTCGATGGGGTTGCTAAAAATGGTAGGTGTGGACAATATGGTGTGTTTTTAAAGATATGATCTTCAAGCTTCAAATGAATGGTGATTAAGGCACAAAATCTCGAGCTAAACTCTTCATTTTGTGGAATTTATTTACTAAAAAAAAAATATAATTCTTAATCATACATGAATGAAGGAATAAAGGAAGGAAAAAACAAACAAACACACACATATATATATATAATGTTTTTAAAATAACCAAATTCTGTAAACAATAATTTGCTTAAAATGATAAAATAGCATCCCTATCCCATGTAAAAGAATTATACATATTTGAATTCATAGTGTTATCAAATCCCTATCACGTTACAAACACTAAATTAGTTTGGGAAATGTGAAGTGTTTTAATTGAGGATAAGTATGACGTAGTTGGTTTAAGTATGAAGTTATTAAAACATTTTTTTTATTTTTTTATTTAAACCATTAAAGTAATTAATATTTAATATATTTTTATTTTAAAATTTTAATTTAAAAATCTTCATCAAAAGTATACTTTCTTAACTTAAATTTTTGTTTTTATTAGTCTCTGCTCCGTAGGGAACATAACGATCGGTTGGTCGTCCAATTTGGTTGACTTTCTTTTATTTATATATCTTTAACTTAATGTGAACTAAAGTTTTAATATTTTTGGGTATTAAAATGATTATTTTAAAAATTAAAATATTTAAAAAAAAGTTTCAAATTACATTATTTATTTTTGCTATTGGTGACGTACATAGAATTGACTAATTTTCCCTAGTGTGCAAAATAATTAACCATTTATAAAAATAATAAAAATTAAGAAAACAAAAAAAAATATAAACTTGACACGTAGAAACAACCATTAATGAAATGTTATGTCAATCATATGACATTTAATGTCATTGGAAATCGCATGGGTGATATGACCAACCCTTTTATCATGGCATTTGTCTAATAATATTCTAGTTGTCCTAATAATCGTACCTGCTTGTATCCCTGCATGCAAAAAATATCATGTCACCAGACTATGTCAAGATTTGAACAAATGCCTCATTTACAATGCATGCAAATAGTAGACCTGCTCTTCTTATTGCCATGTTTTCATCTTGGCTCTGGATCTGCTAGCGAAGCCGCCTTGCAACATAATTGCAGAGTTGTTGTTTCTGCCGCCCAAGGGAGTCCTTTGGCTTATTCAACTATTAAATTTCCAGAGTTGTTGTCGTTGTCGCCCAAGGGAGTCCTTCCTCGTGTTCATAACTTAAACCCTTCCTCCTGTCATAACTTGAATCCTAGAGATGAAGGGTCTAAGTTTCCATGTGGTTGTGAGTTCCAAAATAGACAGATTTGTCAACACCTGTCAACACCTGTCAGGGCTGAGAAGCCATGCATTGACACAACTAAAATATTTATAAGCTGAGAAGCCATGCATTGACACAGCTAAAATTTAAAATATTTATATTATTTATTATAGGTGTGTTCCTCCCAAATCCTTTGAGTAGCGTAGCTATAGGCTCATCTCAAAATCAAGCCGAAAAAAGCTGGTAATACTGAGCAATGATTTGAATTGCATTGCGTTTGAAGGAGAAATTTCTATACCCACATTGCATCTAAAGGAGAAATTTCTATCATAACCCACAACAATCGATCAGGCAACCACTTAACTTGACAGGCCATCATCAAAACTATAATAATGAACTCACCTTGAAACCTAGTTTATCATCAATGTATTTGCAAACCTCTCTCATTGCAAGTTGTTTCAAGAAATCAAATACAAATACAAGTCAATATTGATTGAAAAAACAAAATTTCTAAAGAACAACCAAAATTATCTGAAACAATATAATATACTTTCTGGCAGACTCTTCAGGAATTTAGATTAAGGACAGTAGATACCTTAAGTTGTGTTAAAAGAAGATGAATCTCCAAGTTGAATGGTTGTATATTAGATTGGACTGATACAACCTCCAATTGCAATTCTCTTAACCGCTCGAGCAGGACGATGATGAGATTCGTCAGGCTGGAAAGTGGATCTGTCTGAACATTTATTTGCTTGTCTAATTGGTTGGGCATATTCTTGGATTGCTCCAAAACAACTTCTTCACTTCTATAAACTAATGTTGCCTAATGTTCTTCATGTCTCTGATCAAAACTGCTACAACCCTTTTTCTTTGAAATGTTTATTCTCAACGATTCTTCCAGTGCATGATTTCTTTGCTTGAGCTCATCTACTCGGTGCTTCAATTCAGTTATATACTTGAAGGTATTGGAGAGTACTTAATGTTTATCTCTCTGTCACAGATTTTAACCTTAGATATGTTAGCCATCATATGTAGAAAGCCAAAATAAAAACAATAAGAGCTAGTGCTCAATATTCTAATACTTAGTCCAACAAGACATGCATTCTAAGGTACCATAAGATTTAGAGATTTGTTTCTTCATGAATTTGATAAGTCATCTAGACATAAAATAGATCTGTACCACTGAAGATTTAGAGATTTGTTTCTTCATGAATTTGATAAGTCATCTAGACATAAGATAGATATGTGCCACTGAAGATTTAGAGATTTGTTTCTTCATGAATGTGAAAAGTCATCTAAACATAAGATAGATTCGTGCCATAGATTGAAAGAAAAATAGCGCAAACAATTGAAAAATGATAATACCTTGGAGTTATGACGTAGGAGAGAATGCAGTAACGAGAAATGATGTTTGAGTTTGAACCTCCTGTTACGCTCGACGATCATATGATGAAAAGCAGCCTTGTCTTGAAGAGATTCATTGAATTCATGTTGTTCTTGGATTTTGGCAGCCTGACTTAACCTCTGTGCCTCGATTTTTTTGAGAAACTTGAAGATTATGCCTATTAACAGCCCATAATACCATCCACAAGAAGGATTTTGCATAATGTAAATAGGAACGCAGCTAATCACTCACTCTGTAGCCATTGATGATAGAAGTAGGGTGAATCTTAATCCAGACAAGATCATTGCCCCACTGCAAGAACAAAAGCTCCAAAATTTGTCAAAGTGCTGAGGATCCTTAGCATTATCGATGGGTCTACTAGAATTTTATGCCTTTCAAAGTCACCACCTAGAGCGTGTTCTGTGCACGTCCTTCTTTTGAAAGGTACCAATGTTTCCATACTCGACAACTCTTAGAATTGTTCCATACATTGCCATGCCCAACAAGGGAGAAATCGACCCTCAAATGAGCCCGTTGAGTGTTCAACATCCATAGGCTGAGGCGCAAATATGGTTGAATTGTTAAACATGCTCGTAGATCAACCACGTCACCTAGGTGAGGGGAATTAGGGGGTGACCGCACGGGGTGCCCTGACGAGCGTGCAGGGAGAACTTGAGCATGAGGGGGAAGCCATTGCTGCGGGGGAGGACTGAGGGCCAAACTGAGGAGGAAGCCATCGCTGCGGGGGAGGACTGAGGCCAAACTGGTTCGTTCTCCGAAGATTCTGTGAAAAAGAAAAAACATATGGCGAAGAGGGGGGCTAAGTTAACCCAGATGAGATGAAGAGGGATTCTTGGGGAGGAGGAACGTGTACCTCATGCATATAAACATCAGGTGTCATGCAAGTCGTGTAGGACAGTAGGTGGACAAATTAAACAGGTTTCTTTGCTAAACATGAAAATCCAATGAATATACTAAACAAAGATGATATAAACTTTTTTGATATAGCATCGAAGTAGATTTCCTTATTTCTTGGAAATAAAAACACTACACTTCCACAGTTGCAATGCCCAGTCTGTTTTCTTTAAAGTTTAGACTGCAATTTGCATAATTCGGCTCCTTAAATAATTCAAAAAAAATTAAAATTGTTTTTTTAATCTTAGATCATCACCGCAGCACTTAGGATGAAGACAAGAATAATATAATGCGCAGGTTTCATTACCCCGGCTCCCTTATCAGATTAGTTATCAGATGTCGCCGTTGAGGGCTAGTTTAATTATGGAGTTGGACCTGTTTAGGCTGGATTGAAGGGATAGTGGGTATTTGAGGGATAGTTGCCATTCTCTAAATAGTTCCCATCCTCTAATCAATCTCGATCTCGATCTCCTGGCTGGCTGGGATAGTTGACTGAATGAAGCTAGGTTATACTCCATCCTCCACCTCCGGTGGAATCTGCCTAGTGTAGGCCACCCTTTCAACTAGGGAGGGCCAACAACAATGAATAGTTAAACCGTACCTCCGTTATGACTGGGTAGGAATTTGAAAAAAATTCCCCCCGTAAAAAATGACGGTTTTGACAGAATTTGCCGACGTTTCAGCGTTTCCTTCGTTTTATTTGATGGAAAGTTAAAAAAAGAAACCGTATTTGACGAGCAAAATGGCCAATGACAGGCATTTTTCCCATCAAATTCTAGTCTCCGCCATATTGTTTCGATTTTGTCTGCCTCTCACGCAAATCAAGCAGTCTAACTAAGGTAACAATGCGAAATCCAAGGTAACCCTGAGCCACATGATATGCCCTCACCGCGTGAACAATTTGAACAGCCACATTTATCCCCATTGAACTTTCTAGTTTATTTCTTTTTTTCCATTGCCGCGTTTCTTCTGTTTATTTACAATTATTTTTGTTGTTGTCTTAAAGGAACTTCGCCACATTATTCCTTCTTTAAGAAAGCTTTGTGCGACGCTAAATTCCCATTAAAACAACAATTATTAAGACTAGAATTGCATGCATCTTGATAATGGAATATATTTTTGGGAGTAATGGAGATATGCAAGGATTTTGACATTTTTTACTCAAAATTCTTTTTAGATGGTTGAAATTGTAATATCGGTTATTGAAATTGTATAACATGGATACAAGCAGATGGTTGAAATTGTAATATCCGTTATTAAAATTGTATAATATGGATTCAAGGATTTGAAAGAAGGTGTTGGGGAAAAGTTTTTTTAAATCTATTAAGTTGGTTAGAAAAAAGATCATTAATTTATTACGCTTATAATGGCAATCTTGGCTTACAACCGTGATCTTCAATTTTAACTAAATTTGACCACAAATTGTAATAGAATTTTTTTTTAACACAATAATTTTAAATTTTAATGTAATGAATTACATTTTATTGAAAAAATCCTAATAATAATAATCTTCAGTTTTGACCATATTTAACTATGAACTTATGTGATAATAAACATTATTTTAATTGTCAAATTTTATGCCTTATAATACTCTTGTAATACTCTTTTCGTTCGAGAGAATATTGAACGTTTTTTCATCAAATTAATGAAGTAAACTTTAAATGGAATTTTTTTATTTTAATGATTAACCTATGATTGTTATGAACTTTCAAAAATTTATTAATTAAAAATAGTTAAACATATATTTATATTTTAATAGAATATCAATTGTATTTTATAAAATTTTAAATAATAAATTATATTAAAATTATAATAAAAAATTATTTAAATTAAAAATAAGAAAAAATAAAGCTAATGAGATAGAGTAATTGGTAATAAATAAATGAGATGATAAGTTGTAAATGCATGGTTACAAGTTCAAATCCCATGGGTACTAGCTTTAAAATAAAAATGAAATATATTAGTAATAAAAATATATTCTCGTTAACCAATTAACCATCTTCTCTATATTATAAATTGTTATAACATGTTTTTATCTTAATAAATTATTATTAAAAATTTATATCATAAACTTTTAATTAAATTTAGTTTCATATATATTCATAAATTTATTTTATATTAAAAAAATTTATCTAAATAAATAGTAAATTTGTATGTAATAAACATTAAATAAAAGTCTCTATACCTTGATTCCACATCCCTGGTAAAATTAAAATGAAAATTAGTAAAATAAAAAATGTTATACTTGTGAGGGATGGAACGTTTCCACTCTCGTGATGAAATCAAATTAGCCTCACATATACAATAATTATATAAGAAAGTTTAGTTAAATAAATAATAAGAAAGAAAATATAAACATAAAATAATAATAATAATAATATGGTTATGACACAATTCACAAGAAAGTAATTTGTAGGTGTGCAAGTATTAACCTGGTTGCAAAGACAGATTGGTAAAACACCCTCCTGCAAATGTGTCACATCCTTCTCTACCTTCTTCTCTTTCACTTTGTCCTGAGTATCACCTTTTGTATTAACAATTTCAAATGATTTCTTTGGTATCTAGTGTAAGTGATTTAGGGCTACAATGACATTTAGAGATTGAGAGGCAATTGAGTCTAGCCTCTTCTACTATTTCATATTATTTTATTATTTTATTTTGACATATTTTTTATTATTTCAAAATTATATCAAATTCTTCTAACTTAATCTAAAGCAGGGACTAGCTGCTTGCAGCTATTTCACTTGTTATTAGTTATGATATATCAATTTCAATGAACAAGAATACATTTGAAATATTCAAATTATTGACACTTTTGCTTAAGTGGACCCATTTGCAAAATATTTTACTATTTTATTCTCGAGGGTTAAGCACTTTTTGAATTTCAATTTATTCGTCATAGGTAAATTTGAAATATCCATGCAAATTATTAAAATTTTTGCTTGTGTGCAATAATTTCCAAAATCTTAGTATGAATGTTTTCACAATGTATTAATATTGTGTTTGATCTTCTCGATTTGCACTGTGTAAGAGTTTAAATACGATCAACTCGTTTTGAGTTGAGACTCCACTCATCTTCAAGATCAAGTTGAAGTTGTTGTGAAAAAAAAGTAAGAATGGTGAATTAAATAAAATTAGAGGGAGAAATGACCGTTATGAAAAAATTTATGTTAAGAAGAAAAATATTAATTAAATTGAAAAGGTAACCTTATTTTAGAGTTTAGAAAATTAAAAGATTTAAAAATAAAAATAAAAATATTTTTTTAGTAATGTAATATTAATTTAATAATAAAGGAAATATTAAAATTAGTTTAAATATGATTAATAAGATAAAAAGGGAGTAAAGGAGGAGAGTAAATAATGAATAAAATCAAAGGAAGGACCTTATTTTAGGGTTTATGAACCTAAAAAATAAAATAAAAAATAAAAAATTTAGTAGTAATATTAATTTAATAATTAGAGGAAAAGACCCCCTTGGATGAGGTGACAGGTGGCGCATGTTGAGTTCCACGTGGAGGAAGGTTAGGATGGGTGGGTGAAAGTATTTATTACGAGTCTGTCCCTGGTTCCATGTGCCACCTTATGGATATGCAAGAGCTCTGTTGTATCATTTGGTTTGAGCATTTAATGAGGTGTCATCCCTAATGGTTTTTGCACTGGTTCACGAAGGATGGCCTTAAATTCGCATGTGGAGGATGTGATTTATTACTTGCTAAGGATCTTGTCACCTCGTTTTTGGTGTGCTTCAACTATGAATTTGATAGTGTAATTATGGCTTGGGGGGGTTATTTCTTGTGGGCACTCTGATTGGCCTCATGAAGGCATTGTCAAGTTATCTAAGGATTTGTGGGAAATTGGGTTTGCTCGGTTCCAGTTCTGGAGCATTCCTATTCTCAGGATTAGGGGATGCTCTCTTCGTGGGCATGGCGGTTATCCTCAGGCTCGGGCTGCTCCGAATTCCCCTCACCTATATGTTGTTTCTAGCGCGTAGTTGTCTTTGGGAGACATGTATCTTTTGGCGGACAAGGAGACGTCTCAGGCTGGCCAGAAGGAAAATAAATGGTCTTGTTTAGTGGAATGGTTCGATGATGTGGGGAGCTCACTTGGTTTTGGGGAACGCATGACGCCACATCGGCCTCATTTTGGTTCGTCGCCTCCATATCTAAGCTCAGGTAATCCCTTTTGTGCTCTCTTCTCTGAGGTTGTGCATCTGAATTTCGGGGACAATTCACCTATGGTGCATTCCCTGTGTGATATGCATTTTTAAAACTGTCATCATATGGAAGATGTTTCCTTCAGATTGGAATTAATTGACAAGAAAATTTATGTTATTCTCTCTATCCTCTCTGGTCATGGTTCGGGCTCGCCACAGATGGATATTGTCAACCACGATACCATAATTGTGCAGGACAGAGCTCCCAATTAGGAAATCAGGCATCATAATATGTGTGACAACTCTTAGTTTTTCTGTCATATTTTCTTCTTTGCTTTTGATTTTGTTTATGGTCTCCTCTCAACTTTTGGACATGTATAGGGTTATCAGTTTTTTTACTAGCTAAGGAACCCATTTTTGTAATATGCATAAGCATTTATATTTTTTTAAAACTCGGATCTGAGCTATCATGGCGCCTCTATAAAGGCCCTCAAACTCTACCATGTACTTTTTCTGATATAATATAATGTCGTTCTTACTTACAAAAAAATTAGAGGAAAATATTAAAATTAGTTAATATATAATTCCCCAGGTGCGGTGATAATGGAGCAAGGGGGCATTAATGATGATTTAACGGGGGTCGGGGTGGCAAGCATGTCAGTGGCGGTGTCGAACCCAATTCCTATAGATAACCAGGACAAGATGACACATGTAGTGTCATTCTGCGTTAATGGAGGCTTATGATTTCTGTACTGCACCCTCCTAGGTTCATAAACTAGACCACGAACTCATCTCATCTCATTCTACATTGTTATCACACCGGTTCCTCCTCTACGCTCCCTGTGCACGCCACTTTCCTATTTCATGGTGGTTGCTTACAAAGGTGAAGGGCTTCTTAGCCATCAAAACTAGATACAATCACGTAAATATGGCCTATGAATGACACCATACTCCCATGATCCAAGTGGATATCGGTGGCCACCCACCTTTCCAACTGGCTCAAAACATTTTTTTGGCAATTTCGGTAATATACTATTTTTAGTAGTTTTTCAAGTCCTGAACTTTCGGAGCCATTTTGAGGCCCTAAATGATGTTTTTTCGGCATCGAATTCTCGGGCAAATATGGGTGCTACGCGCCTACCATTTTCGTGTGCCGAAATTGATATTTTCCATATATTTTTGTATTCATTGAATATATCTTTCCAACGAGCTATTGTACGCCCCAAATGGAGATCGTATGCAAGAGTTACGACCCCGGGAAGTTGATGTACTAACTTACCCAAACGGGGCCCACATGACTTTTGGCGCTTCGTCTCCTAGGGTTAGGTTTTTGGATGTCTAGGGTTTTTGACATTC
Organism: Larix kaempferi; assembly: GCA_027924585.1. Taxonomy (NCBI): domain Eukaryota; kingdom Viridiplantae; phylum Streptophyta; class Pinopsida; order Pinales; family Pinaceae; genus Larix; species Larix kaempferi. Next base: position 20,917,414 of record BSBM01000106.1, read on the forward strand.
CTGTTTATTGTAAAAGGCCTTCAGAGCCTCATTGTAACCATCTTGTTCTAAATGAGCGCAATTGTCACATATCTTCTCAGAGATAAGCCGCCACCATTCCAGCAAGCTTTTTTTCCGCTGCATTTTACAGTTTTAGCTTATTTCCTTATTGAATAGAAAACCAGTTTTACTGTACTCTGTTATTTTGTGTTAAGCATCTGGTAATAATCTGTATTCATTTCATTCTGCTCATAAAATCTAGATCAGTGGTATCAGAGCGGTCTACTCCTTGTCGTCTTAATGCATGTCCCCAACGAGGTCAGGGTACAAAGAATTGGGTCTCGAGCTTGTTTCTCTTGAGGACAAAGCTATCGCACGCCCAAGCAACCTCTCATGGCATGTTGGGCCTGGCCTAGATGGGGCATTTTTGAATAGAAGGAATTTTGAGAACTGCGGAGATAAGCGCAGTTAAGCTTGAACAATTTTGGGATAAGTTTTGGTATGCTGTGAAGTTGCGCGCAACATAGTATCGGAGGAGTTGCGAGGAGTACAGCGCCGCGATGTGCCACGTCAACGAAGATCCAGCTAAGCAGAGCATGGACGGATAAAGGCAGTTATTTTGGTTAGGTCACAGAAGACCTATTTGAATGGAGGAACAACTTGGCGGAAGCAAGCTGTTGGTGCGCATATAACAAAAGATCCGCTGCCAGATCTCAGTAGTCTAGTTTTGGGAAAACTGCGACAGTTTTTGTAAACCTAAGGGTTTTGCCTTCATAAATGTAAAGACATGACCTACGGGTCTTGATCTATAAATAAGGCAATTTTGTAAAGGAAAGGGTTATAATTTTGTTGGTTAATGTTAAGTCTTCATTTTTGTCGATTAATATTGAGCATTGTAAAGGCTCTACAGCTGAGTGCGCAGAGACCAGCTAATTTTGAGAGAGAAATAGAAGAGCGTCTGCAGCTGAGTGCGCAGGCGAAGAACTGTTGTACCCTTTCCAAGATAAATAAACAACATTTCTTGTGGATGTAGCTTTCCATCCGGGGGGGTGAACCACGTTAAACCATTATGTTATGTGATTGTTGTGCATGATTATTATTAAATTTGTGATCTAATTTACTTACAGTGCATGCATGAAGTTATTGTTGCTTCTTATATGTTTACTGTGATTTGTATTCGCCGTGGAAAGTATGGAATAAGATGCTAAGTAATTCATGTAGGGAGGAATATTAAACAGTAAAGCACCTATAGGTCTCGAATGTATGGATCGATAAGATAACTACACAGTTAATTGTTAAGGATTGAATCGCAGTATCAAAGCTCACAGCGCTGCACATCTCACATATTTGCATAAGGTATGATGTTTATCAGTCTAAAATAATGATGAATGCTTAAAGGCTGTCGAATAAGGTTGAGTAGAAGTGATTAAGTCTCATAAACCCCACTGCGCAGCCTTTGGATGCACTGAGGGTGCCAATATCCTTGTTCCTAAAAATACTCGACGCGGAGTAGGAGACTCCATGCGATCACCAAATGTAGCTGCGCAGTCTGTCACCGCGTTGCGCATTAAGAAGATGAATCACTCGCATCACAAGGTTGTGGAAACCTGCTTCTGCAACCACCCCCTCAACTTCGCCTTGGGTGAGACCTCAGGCTGCTTGCAGTCTGTTGCCAAAAGCGCCGGTGAATAGGGGTTTTGTTGGTATTTTGTACCGCGAAGTACTTGGGTCTACATTGGAAAACCTCTAGAATAGTGCTGCGGCCAACAAATGGTTCCATTGCCGCGCTAAGACCAGTGATGCGATAGTGTATTCAGAAAAGTAATGTCCGACAGTTGGCATCCAAAACAGAAAGAAATCTGGGCCTAGTGTGATAAGATCGAAAGAGACTTCGCAAAGAAAGAAAACAGACATTCACGTCTATCTGACGTATAATGGTTGAATAGATACTTATGGAGGGACATCCATGAAATTTTTTGGGCTTCGTTTCCAAACGAGCACACGAGTGGATATCGCACCTAGCAGAAAGAAAGAATTGCTCCCAAGGTAGAGTACCTACAGATTGGAGTCTGGAGCTTACCGAACAACTTAAAGCAATCGACAGCCCACTGTCACGAGCAGTTGACTTCTGGGTTGATAGCATATTAGAAGGATTTGTGACTGAATTTGCCGGAAACACGCTGAAGTCCTACAGCCAAGCTGAAGCATACTTTTTCGAAGGATTCAGAGGTAAGTTCCTAAAAAACCTTAGTTTATACATTAAAATGCTTTTAGCTGAGAAAGGTGTTTTAAGAATGTAGCAATAGTCCTAAATCTGTCATGGTAGAGAACACATACATTGATTATAACGAAGAAAACCATACTTTGAGAAGTGGAAAGAGATACAAGCCTACTACCGAAAAGAAACCCACACCATTTAGAAACCGTATAGATACCGAAATTCCATGTGATCTCAATAATACGAACACTCAGTTATCAGCCACAATCCACCGTATTAGACCTCAGAATCAATCAGTCCAGAACCCACCCATTGCGAGTATCGCGTAGCCCATCCCACAGATCAGTAATACTAGTAACACCGCAAGAGCGAGTGATCACAGAACTACGACTCATACTATTCTGCAGAATACTATCCCTAGTACAATACAACAGCCTGTATCTAATTTTTCCACAGGGAATCAGTTCCAGAACAGTACACAATCCAGAAGAAGAATGACAGATAACGATATAAAACTACCGATATTCAAAGGAACGGGTCAAGAAGACCCTGATCAACACTGGTTTCTATGCGAAGCCGTGTGGAGTGTCAAGCAAGTGACAGATGATGCTATTAAGAGAGCACAGCTCATAATTACTTTTAGAGACAAAGCGCTGCATTGGTTTATGAATTATTCTCAAGCACAGCCGAGAACCCTAGCAGAGATCAAAACTACGATTGCAGCAGAGTTTAAGAAACCCAAATCAAAATCACAGTGCATAACAAAGTTGAAAGAAATCAAGCAAAAACCTACTGAATCGGTCTGGGAATTCGACCAAAAATTCAAAACATTGTTGGACCAAGTGAGCTTTGTTATAGCTCCGCAACAGCATCAAGAATGGTTCATTGCTGCGCTGTTGCCCCACATCAGACAACCACTAATGCAACAGAAGGTTGTATCTCAAGCTGAGTCCTTGGAGATCGCAATGAAGTTGGAAGCTTCACCAATTGGAGAAAGTAGTTCTGGAATGATACAGATTCAAAACCAATTGGCTACCTTGACATTAGAATTACAAGGTATGAAGAATGGAAAAGAGCAGAGACATGAACAACGACATGAATTTTGGTGCACAGGATGCAAAGGAGAGGGCCACACAAGAGAACATTGCCCCTTATTTCAAGAATACCTTAACAGTGGCGCACTAAACCCAATAAATATGAATCAAAACTAGGCACCGTGGTGTGAAATTTGTAGAAGCAGAGGACATGGACCTAAGGATTGCTACCTGATACAAAAATATGTAAAAACACCTAAAAATTTATACTGTAATTTATGTAAGTCAGTTGGACATGATGAGTCCAACTGTCTCGCTTATGAACTGATGAATGAAAGAAAGCGAGATATGGAAGCAATGCGAGGTGCTGGAATGTACCACGTCCAAGAGGAAAATCAGCCAAAGCAAGAGAACACCCACTATGATCAAGGAGGATATAGAGGCTGCGGTGGTGGATATCGCGGGAGAGGAAGAAATACTGGTCAAAATAAAGGAAGAGGACGAGGCCAGGTAATATGCTATAACTGTGGCCAGCCAGGTCACGTATCAAGAGAATGTACTAATCCATGAACCACATGCAACTACTATAAATCATGTGATTGAAGATTGTCCGGTGCTTGAGGTATAAATGCAGAAGAGGAGAAGAACAGAATCACCGAACCATAACATCCAGTTGATCGCATCAGAGAACAGACCTACAGGTCAGAGTGTCAACGCAGTAACGCGAAGTGGCATTGATACAGGAAAAGACAATAGCATAGAAGCCTCGAATTCTGGAACAACTGATCCTAAGAAAAACCCTGGAGAAACACTAGGGATAAGAAAATCTCCTGGGAAAGCACCTCCAATGAACTTACAGAAAAACAAAGAAATATTCAAAGAAGCGTGGGACATGTTTAAACAACCACCTACTTCACCAAGGATTTCGCTGCGAAGTCAAGAACCACAAATACAAGACATGCCACTGGCATATGATCAGACGAGCACTGCACCAGATACCTCTAATTTTGTTGTGCAGTTTCTACAAAGCTGCATCAAGTTATTTAAAAACAAGGACACTCTTATGGAATTTGAAAAACTGATAAATCAGTACGAATCATGCAGTAAGAAAGGAATAGCACATGGCGCAATACATAACATTAGAAGTCCCAAAAGAACTGGCAGGGAAATGCGGTTCACTGCACAGATTGGAGACTATGAGATGGATGAGATCATTCTTGATCTCGGATCTAAAGTGAATGTTTTAACCAAGCAGACATGGCAGGCGATGGGAAAACCAAAGTTACAGTGGTCACCTATACAGTTAAGAATGGCTAATCAAGGCATAGTTATACCACTGGGAAGGTTAACCAACACCATTGTCGACATTGATGGAGTACGAAGTTATGAAGACTTCGAAGTAATTGAAATTGTGGATGATAGAAATCCTTATCCAGCACTACTGGGCATCGATTGGGTAATGACGAACTCCACTGTCATCAATCTGAAAACAATGAAAATGATATTTGAAGGCAATGACATAAGGGTCATCACACCATTGGATCCTTCACAGGGAGAGCGATATGTTGAACCTATTCAACAAGAGTACAGAGCTCAAGACCTTGACCGTATCTATCAAATGACAACAGATCCTGCAGATTATATTGATCCTACTGCGGATGGAATGCTCAGCTGGCGCTGCGATAGTTCTTGCATCTCAGACTCAGATGCAGGATTAGAAAACTGACAAGACAGAATGCATGAAGTATCTGCCAGGAGATGCACGACAATTACAAAGTCACTCCATTGGATTGGAAAGGAGGTAAGTCCAATCCCCACTTATGATGGTATAGCTAACGTCTATTCATTTATCAAAGAATACACTGCAGCAGTGGTAGATGAACATCGCATCTCAGCATTAGACATGGCACTTAGAGAAACACCTGCAAGATGGTGGGCTACACACAAAAAGACAATCACAACTTGGGACCAGTGCAAAATAAAACTACAGATTAGATTTGCTGATAAGGTCATGCTACCATTTAAGAAATATAATGTCCAGAGGGATCCAGGAGATCATGTCGCAGCTTGTGTACAAGCTTGGAAGGAAAGACCGCAGATAGAATGGGTACATCTCTTTGTGCATACGTTGGAGGAGCATATTCCAAAAAAGTGGTATCTAGAGGAGGAGATGAGCACAGGAACCGCGGATTGGTCCGTCCTTACTGCGACCTTCTAGAAGGATTTTAATTTTCAAGATGACTCTCCGACTATACATGACACGCTGCAACTGATCAAGCAAAAGATATTTAGCCCACATCGCAAGGAGGTAAATATAACACTAGAAGATTTTTTTGACACAAACAATGTACTTGCGAGTCTACAACCAGATTGGTCAGAACAGATAGAGCAGGCTTTAGACTACTACAACATAGCTGAAGAAGTTGAAGATAGTGAAGCGGAAGACCCACGCAACATAAAAATCCAAGAATCAGAAGGTATACGTGAGGTAGAGGGACCTCCACTAGAAATTCCAGATATGAGTGGACTGGTTAAAACAAAGAAAGTGAACATCGGCACCCCTGAAGAGCTGAATTTCACAGCAATAGGAGACTACTGGGATGATGACACAGTTGCAGAGATCGCATCTATATTACAGGAATATCAGGAAGTATTCCCAACGAAGTTCACAGAAATGAGAGGTATCCTGGGAGACTTAGGAGTGATGAGAATTCCTCTTAAGCCAGGAGCGAAACCTATTAAACAAAGGCCATATAGACTGAATCCACGCTACAAGGAACGAGTTAAAGCATAACTCGATAAGATGCTTGATGCAGGAATTATTGAGCCGGTCGAAGAATCTAAATGGATAAGCCCAATGGTTATCCAAGACAAGAAAACAAATGGTGAGATTAGAATCTGTGTTGATCTCAGAAAGTTGAATGATGCCTCTATGCATGATCCATTTCCTACACCTTTTACTGATGAATTTCTTGATAACGTTGGAGGGAATGAAGCATACTCTTTTACTGATGGATTTTCTAGATACCATCAGATAAAAATTGATCCAGCCGATAGGCACAAAACCACTTTTGCAACAAAATGGGGGTCATTTCAGTATACAATGATGCCTTTTGGCTTGAAGAATGCACCAGCCATATTTTCAAGAGTAGTGATCGCAGCATTCAAATACTTCATCCACAAGTTTCTAGAAGTTTACTTTGATGATTGGACCATTTTTGGGTTACTGAAGAACCATGCCGCGAACCTAAGAATGATGTTAGAAAAATGTAGAGAGCATCATATTTCATTGAACTTAAAGAAATGTATTTTCTATGTCCCTTATGGGATTCTAATGCGACACATCGTGGGATTCTACTGGGACACATCGTGTGTAAGCAAGGGTTAATGGTTGATCCAGTAAAGATCGCAGTTATTGTAAATTTGCCTACACCAAATTCAGTTAAACAATTGCGCACTACACTAGGGCATACTGGATACTACAGGAAATTCATAAAAGGTTATGCACAGATAATCGTAGCAATGGAGAAGCTTTTGAAAAAGGATGCACCATTCATTTGAAATGAGGACTACGAGAAAGGATTCGACACATTGAAAGAAAAAATGGTCACCGTGTCGATCCAAGTTTTTCCAGACTGGGAAAAGCCATTTCACGTACATGTTGATGCTTCATGTATAGCATTGGGTATCATTCTCACGCAGCCAGGAGAAGGAGGAATTGATCATCCCATTGCATTTTCGAGCAAAAAGCTGTCATCTGCTAAGAAGAACTATACCACTACTGAAAGGGAAGGACTTGCAATTGTATATGAACTACAGAAATTCAAACACTATTTACTTGGTGCACACTTTTCAATGTTTACTGACCATTCTGCATTGAAATACCTGGTCAATAAACCAGTGTTAGGGGGACGAATATGCAGATGGCTCTTACTCTTCCGAGAGTATGATTTTGAAATAATAGTTAAACCAGGCAGATTAAATCTAGGACCTAATCATCTATCAAGGATCGAGTCAGGAGAAGAACCAATGAATCTAGAAGACAATCTGCCTGATGCACAATTGTTTTCTATACAGATCGCTGATGATTATTATTAGGATATCATTGACTTTCTAACTACCGGGTTCGCACCTACTGAATTCACTACGGAGCAAAATAAGCAACTGATAGTGAAAGTCGCAGACTTCACCATTATCACAGGACAACTCTACAAGTTAGGACATGATGAAGTGCTGCGAAGATGTGTATTAGAACATGAGAAACCATTTGTATTAGCTGATGCACATTTACGAGTCCCAGGAGGTCATTACACGGGAAGGGCTACTGCGCAGAAGATATTGCGCGCAGGGCTATGGTGGCCTACGATTCATTAGGACTCCAAAGAACATTGCTAGAACTGCGATGTCTGTCAAAGGATAGGGAAACCGTCGAGAAGAGATGAAATGTCGTTGAATCCCCAGTTAACCTTGTAGGCATTCGAGAAATGAGCAATTGATTTCGTGGGACCTATTAACCCATCAGGAAAAAGAACTGGTGCGAGGTACATTATTATATCAACCGACTACCTCACCAGATGGGCAGAAGCAAAACCACTCAAGGACTGTAGCGCGGCTACAGTCGCACAATTTATTTTTGAGAACATCCTTACACGATTTGGATGCCCAAAAATTTTGATGAGTGATCAAGGCACTCATTTTTTGAACATAACTATTGAAGCTTTGACTGAAGAATTCCACATCCATCATCAGCGTAGTACGCCTTATCATCCACAAGCGAATGGTACTGTTGAAGCATTTAATAAAGTACTTGAGAATGCGCTAACCAAGGTATGCAATGTAAACCGTGATGACTGGGACCTGTTCATTCCTTCAGTATTATGGGCATACAGAACGACATGCAAGAAATTAACTGGACATACACCTTTCAGATTGGTTTATGGACAAGAAGCAATAATTCCTATGGAGTACATTATACCCAACTTGAGAATAGCTGCATTTACAGGAATGGCAGATCACGCAGCACTAAAAGAAAGGTTGTCACACTTGGTTGGGTTGGAAGAAGAGTGCTTCATCGCGGGATTCCACCAGCAAGTGCAGAAAGAACGAGAAAAAGCATGGCACGATCGCCACATCAAGAATAAGTCTTTTCAGGTAGGTGATATAGTCCTACTGTATGGTAGTAAATTAATGAAGTTTCCTGGAAAATTTAAAATGCATTGGCTTGGACCATATACTGTAATAGATGTTACTAACGGTGGCGCAGTCTAGTTAGCCACTTTAGCTGGTGATTCATTACCCAATCTGATAAATGGGAGCAGACTAAAGCTTTACCGTGATAGTCCTACTTCGCAGCATCCATAATGAACAAAAGAAAGAAAAGTTTCTACGTGCCAAGTATGGTCGGAATTGAGCACTAGAAACTGTGAAAAAGTTTGTACATAGACTGATAAGAGATCGATCTATATAGCGCCCCGCGTTGGAAAAAAAAAAAGAGAGAGAGAGAGAGAGAGAAAAGAAAAGAAACTATATGCCGCGAAGTAATTGCGCAGAACCAAAAATTACATGCCGCGCAGTTCGACGCAAGAATCCAGAAAATAGCTGTTACAAGTGTCTGTTGGGAATATAGCCGTTATACAGTAATCCCTACCGATCGCTCGGGCATTTAAAGAACAGATAGCCATTCTAAACAACTTAATGACAGAAATGACCCAAGAATCTACCGGATTTGGCCAACGGATACCACCATTAAATGCATATCTAGCCGCTCAGGGGCGCGGAGGAGGATCCATTGCGCCTATAAATAACACTGCTTATTATCTCGTTGGCATATCAAACACTTAGAATTTTCTGCAAATACTTCTATTTGAGCTAGTTTCATAAGCTGTCTGCAATCGTTGAAACTGTTTGCATGCCTAAGAAATTTTTATTTGAAGAAGAGTTCACGGTTGAAGAGACTGTGAGGTTGTTCCAACACAGAGGAATTGACGAATTAATGAGAACCCCAAACAAGAAGATCATTAAGGAATCAGAAAAAAATCCAAGGAGATCACTAAGACACGACCCCTCAATTGAAGACAAAGGGAAAAATCCAGCAGCGCCCAGATCAAAGCTACCGCAGACAAGTTCGTAAGGGCCAAAAAAGCCCCTTGCTGATAAAGACATACCGCTAACTATGACTCCAGAATACATCTCGCCGCGTTCAGTAGATGCGTTGGCCATTAAACTTCTGAAGATCCCAAAGTATGAGATACCACTCTCACCTATATCGAAGCATGTTGAGGTGGACAAAAATCTGTTAGGAAAGATTCCAAAATGCAAATGGGAGGACTATGATCTGCTAGCAATGCAAAAAGAGAAGCCAACTGAACCAAAGTTCCCACAGTTCCAACCCGATAAATACATGTGCTGGAAGAAGAATGCAAAGGGTGACCTTACCTTGGTTGCTGAGAGTTGGTTGTCAGGAGTAGCCAAGTTTGGGCTGCTCAACCTGCTTAGGCTTCCACATTTCGACATATCACCGAAGCTCAACACAGTGGTGCAAACTCTTATGGCTTGCATCCACCAAGGATATTTATGGCTAGACCAGAATATCGACCTGACAATTGAATTAATCCACCGTATAACTGGATTAAGAAAAAGGGGAGAAGACCCAAGGAAGTTCTTCCAGGGAAAGACAAAGGATAAAGAGGTACAACATTAATGAAGCAAACACAATCTGTGGTCAAAGGGAAGTGAGGCTTCCAGACGGAAGACATGAAGGATGATGGAAGAAGGTTTGTCACGTAGCTGTTAGCGGGCAAAATCTTAAGGAAGTGCAGACCTTTAGAAGTAAACGCAGGCGCAGTACTGCTTGGCGCTGCAGCTGCCGAGGGACAAGAATTCAATTGGTCCCAATTTCTATTAAATGAATTCCTTGAAGAACTCAATGATACACAAATCAATGGTGGATATTTTCATTTTACCTGGCTAATCATATTGATCAGTTTCCTAGGGTGGAGGGGACCGAAGCACTATGTCGGAGTGGTCACAAACACTTCGGACTGCAGAGGTGCTAGATTTCAGAATCTATGGGCAAGCCTGAATCCAGACAGACAACACGAAATAGCACTGGTGTTTTACACATATTATGACCAGCTGCGCGGGGCCATCATGCTTGCACCTCGCATACCAAAGCAAGGGACAAGCAAATATATCCGCATTATAAATTTTTATGCTGCGATGAAATGCATCTCCATTTCACCCAAAGCGCAGAGAAAGAATGTTGATTGGTACCCTGGAAACTACCATATGTACGAGGAAGATATTGAGAACTTAATGAAAGAATGGTCGGTTGAATTCCGAGTTGAGGTCATGGACATCGAAAGTGATTCTAGTGAGGATAACCCTATCCCATGTCCCATTGTAGAAGAAAAAGAGTTAGGAAAAAGGAAGGACGTTGGAGGTCCTTCAGGACGCAAGGAACCAAGGAAAAAGCAGAAAGCAAACAAAGACCAATGAGACATAGTGCTTCGCGAAGATGATTATTTAATGATTGCCGCGAGGGTAACTAAACAAATGGAGGAACTTTCAACAGACAAAGAAAAGAAGGAAAAGGAAATTCAAGACAACATAAAGTAGAACCTGACTACACTGCAAGGTTTATCCAAAAAAATTGATGAAGTCAGCAAAAGATTACCATTGCACCATGAGTCAGCAGCTAGAAAAGGGTCTGCGGGGACTTCGCAGCAGTAAATAATGGTTCCCGCGAGGTCCTGTATTATCCATTTGCAGCCACTATCTATCAGATTTCCATTACAAGATCAAGCAATGCTAGATACAAAGAATGTAGAGCGCGTGGAGCTTGATCTTGCAACCATACCATTGCCAGGACTCCATTACTTACAAACGAAACTAGGTGAAGAAATGCATGACAGAACCATAGAAGCACTGAAAGGACAAGCAGAGTTACAAAGGCAACTTGAAGAAGAGACCTCACGAAATTATATGAAATTACAAGATGAAACAGATCGTCGACTGAGATTGGAGAGCACGATCACTGCCGTTGCAGGTAATATAGATGAGTTTGAAATTCAAACAGAACCAGCAGATACCATCGTCAAGATTGGCGAGTTGGTCAATAGCCTAAGGAATGAGAAGGAAGACATGGATATTCTCCATGAATCTGAAATTGTTGCCCTGAAAGCACAGCTCAATCCATAGAATCCACCAGATGAACAACAGTTGAGGCAAGGAGTAGTGAAGACCACAGCGCAGAATATTGCTATCGAAGTCACTAAGTGCTAGAGTCTACTGGAAGCAGCATTGAAGGCATTTAATGCCCTTGAAGAAGATGAACAATTACAGCAAGTAAAGAAGGAAGTGAAGGAAAAACAAGAAGAACTAGAAAAGATGAGTGAGGAGGTTAAGGCGCTGCCAGCAAGGGAGAAACTCCTAAAGTACAGGGAAATAAACAACCTCAAGAAGGAAGTTAAAACGTTGCAGGAGAAGGAGATAGAAATGGGTGATAAGTCGCAGCCATTATTAGAAGACGTCGGCATAATCTCACAGGAGATCGAAGAAAATTTGAAGGAGCTGAACTAGAATCAAGAGTAGGTGGAAGGCGATATCAGCCTGGAGATAACACTTGAGATGGTAGACACAGTTGGGCAAATTGGACAAGATACGAAGGTCGCGGTTGAAAAGCTGATGGAAAGATTCAACGAGTTCACTGCGAAGATCAACCAATAGGCAGCGGAAAACCTTCAAGAAATTCCAAGTGGCTCGAGGGCGAGCCACATGTAAGTGTTAGGGGCCTGTTGGGCCTGGCCCAGATGGGGCATTTTTGAACAGAAGGAATTTTGAGAACTGCGGAGATAAGTGCAGTTAAGCTTGAACAATTTTGGGATAAGTTTTGGTATGCTGCGAAGTTGCGCGCAGCATAGTATCGGAGGAGCTGTGAGGTCAGTGCTACGAGGAGTACAATGCCGCGATGTGCCACGTCAACGAAGATCCAGCTAAGCAGAGCATGGATAAATAAAGGCAGTTATTTTGGTTAGGTAACAGAAGACCTATTTTTGGCAAAGATCGTCGATATCTAGCAAGCAGTGGGTAGGTAGAGATCGGAGGTAGGTGACTGATCACAACGGGCAGAAGACAACTTCTAGTTGAACCACTTGTCTAAGGCCATGAATGGAGGAACAGCTTGGCGGAAGCAAGCTGTTGACGCGCATATAACAGAAGATCTGCTGCCAGATGTCAGTAGTCCGGTTTTGGGAAAACTGCGACAGTTTTTGTAAACCTAAGGGTTTTGCCTTCATAAATGTAAAGACATGACCTATGAGTCTTGATTTATAAATAAGGTAATTTTGTAAAGGAAAGGGTTAGAATGTTGTTGGTTAATGTTAAGTCTTCATTTTTGTCGATTAATATTGAGCATTGTAAAGGCTCTGCAGCTGAGTGCACAGAGACCTAATTTTGAGAGAGAAAGAGAAGAGCATTTGCAGCTGAGTGCGTAGGTGAAGAACTGTTGTACCCTTTCAAAGATAAATAAACAATAGTTCTTGTGGACGTAGCTTCCCATCCGGGGGGGTGAACCACGTTAAACCATTGTGTTATGTGATTGTTGTGCATGATTATTATTAAATTTGTGGTCTAATTTACTTACAGTGCATGCATGAAGTTATTATTGCTTGTTATATGTTTACTGTGATCTGTATTCACCGTGGAAAGGATGGAATAAGATGCTAAGTAATTTATGTAGGGAGGAATATTAAATAGTAAAGCACCTATAGGTCTCGAATGTATGGATCGATAAGATAACTACACAGTTAATTGTTAAGCATAGAATCACAGTATCAAAGCTCATAGCGCTGCGCATCTCACATATTTGCATAAGTTATGATGTTTATCGGTCTAAAATAATGATGAATGCTTGAAGGATGTCGAATAAGGTTGAGTAGAAGTGATCAAGTCTCATAAACCCCACTGCGCGGCCTTTCGACACACTAAGGGTGCCAATATCCTTGTTCCTGAAAATACTCGACGCGGAGTAGGAGACTCCGCGTGGTCACCAAATGTAGTTGTGTAGTCTGTCACCGCGCTGCGCATTAAGAAGCTGAATCACTCGCATCACAAGGTTGTGGAAAACTGCTTTTGCAACCACCCCCTCAACTTCGACTTGGGTGAGACCTCAGGCTGCTTGCAGTCTATTGCCGAAAGGGCTGGTGAATAGGGGTTTTGTTGGTATTTTGTACCGCGAAGTACCTGGGTCTACATTGGAAAACCTCTAGAATAGTGCTGCAACCAACATGGTAGGAGAAAAGAAAGATGATGGGATAGGATATCCTTTCAAAATGTTGCTTGAGGAAGCCCTCATGCAACAGAGGAACGAGATGATGGATAGTTTCATGCAAATCCTTTGGTGACTACCAACAAGCGACACATCTTCCTCGAGCGGAGGCGCTGCCCCCTTCAAGGTACAAATCAACTTCGATATTCCTATGTTTAAAGGTCAGATAGATGCATATGTTGTAGATAAGTGGTTGAATCTACTAGAAGGGTATTTTTCTGTCCATAACTTCTCGAATAGAGAAAAGATTACTTTTGCGCTCCTCAAAGCCGTTCCCCATGTCAAAGATTGGTGGGAAATTGTCTGCAAACAAAAGGACACAGATGAAACCTCATTATTTTCAGTCATGGCCACCTGGGTCTCCTTCAAGGATGATATTAACGAACAATACTACCCTGTTGGAAGTTATGACGACTTGTATACCAAATGGACCACGCTACGACAGGAAATAGACCAAGCAGTGCCAGAGTTCACAAATATCTTCCATGCCCTGCGCACCAAGTTGGGTATCAAGGATTTAGAGCGACATCTGGTGCTCAAGTATTGCCGTGGTCTGCATAGATACATCCAGACCGAAATGGAATTTATGGACATCTCTTCCTTGGGCACGACCTATCGATATGCCGTCAAAATCAAGCAAAAGCTCAAACAAAAGACGTGGCAGTTTGGGCCTGGGAACCCCCCATAGCAAAAGACAGGAAAGGGCTTCCCCAACCCACGGAATAAAGGACAGAGCAAAGATGGGCAGTATCAGGTCAACCAGTCCAAGCCACAAGAAAAGAAGGACACCGAAAAGACAAAGAAAGATACCGGGAAGTGGTGCGACTTCCATAAGAGCCCTTAGCATAACACTGCTAACTATCGCTCAAAGCAGTCGCTGGTGGCTGAATTGAAACTATCTGAATCAGATGCGGATTCTGACTTTGAGTCCGAACAAGAAAGGGGAAGACGGATCATTGAAGCGGAACCCAGTGCCAACATTGCTACCACCAGGCTCCAGTCGGATGAGCCAGATGAGCCAGAAGAAGGAGAACACCTCTTCCATTCATAGATTTGGGTAAAAGGCACCCCGCTGCACTTCATTGTTGATAGTGGTAGCCAGAAGAACCTCATCTCAACAGAGGTCAGCAAGCGCCTGGCCCTTCCGACAACGTCGCACCCACAACCCTACACCATTGGATGGCTCCACAAAGGAAGCGATCTCCGCGTCAGCCAACAGTGCCGACTGTTGTACAGCATCAAGCCCTTCAAGGACGAGGTATTGTGTGATGTTGCTCCTCTCGAAGTTTCAAATGTTCTTTTGGGCCAACCTTATTTACGGAAACGTCATGCTGTATATGAGTCTAGGCCTCGTAGTGTTATTATTTCTTTGAACATGAAATTGTACAGGATACCCGAGGCAGCCCCTCCTAGTTTTATTTCCTTGATCTCTGCCAAGCAATGCAAGAAGGTCATCTCTCAGATCGGGAAATTTGTCTTCTTCTTGATTCGCTCTCAGAATAAGAGAAAGATCGTAGCCACATCCAGGGCCTCCATGACCGATATCTCCACACAACAGAAGCAAGTGGATAAGGTGGTGGAAGAATACTCAGATATCTTCTCCTCTCCTACCAGGGTACCTCTTCACTGCCAGGTAAAGCATCCCATCGATCTGACCCAAAGCGCACCGCTACCCAATGGGCTAGTCTATCGCCGCTCTCCGTTGGAAAACGAGGAGATCAAGAGGCAGATCCAAGAATTGCTCCACAAGGGGCACATCCATCCCATCTCATCACCTTGTGGGAGCCCAATCATGCTGGTGCAAAAGAAAGATGGGACCTGGCGACTATGCATTGATTACCGGGGCCTAAATAAAATCACAGTCCGCAACAGGTACCCGATTTCCCGAATCGACGACCTCCTTGATCAGCTCAGGGGGGCCAAATACTTCAGTAAGATTGATTTGAAGTCTGGCTACCACCAGGTCCCAATAGAACAGACAAATCTATGGAAGACTGCCTTCAAGTCAAAAGAAGGTCTTTTTGAATGGCTGGTCATGCCCTTTGGTTTGACAAATGCTCCACCGACTTTTATGAGGATGATGGACGATATCCTACGACCCTTCACCAATACTTTTGTAGTGGTGTATCTGGATGACATCCTCATCTACAACAAGACTTGGGTGGAACACTTGCAGCATATTCAACAGGTTCTGCACACCCTGCAGCAACACAAACTATATGCAAACTTGGAAAAATGCTCCTTCGGCATGGACAGGGTCCATTACTTAGGCTACATCGTTGATCAACATGGTGTGCATGTGGATCCTGCCAAGATCTAGGTCATCCGTGACTGGCCATCCCCAACCACACTCACTGAACTTCGGAGCTTCTTGGGCCTCACCAATTTCTATCGTTGGTTCGTGCTGGGATTCTCTCATATCGCATGGGCCCTCAGCCAAGTAACTAGGGGCGGTGGTAAGGCAAAATTTGTGTGGGTCCTGTCCCAACAACAAGCCTTCGATGACTTGAAGAAGTGTTTGTTCTCATCGCTGGTACTCTTATTACCGGACCTACAACATCCCTTTGAGATTGAGACAGATGCTTCAGATTATGCTTTGGGTGTCGTTCTCACTGAACACGGCCACCCCGTGGCATATAATAGTGAGACACTATCAGATGTTGTCCGTAAGTACCCTACTTACGACAAAGAAATGTACTCCATTGTGAAAGCCTACCGCCAGCGGATACATTACATTCTTGGGAAGGAGGCAGTCATCCACACCGATCACAAGCCACTACAGTTCATGCAGACCCAAGGAAAGTTGCAGAATGACCGCCATCAGAAGTGGTCAACATACTTGCAGTAGTTCCACCTAGACATCAAACATAAAACAGGGAGTACCAACCGAGTTACTGACTGCCTCAGTCGACCTCCAGTCGCGGCACTCACCTCAATGCTAGACTCTTGCGGCCATGAGACCTCTGGATGGCCCCACCTCTATGAGATAGACCTTGATTTCTCCACCACCTACCAAATGTTGGGCACCAACTCAGTGGTCACTAATTTCCATCTTCAGGACGAGTTGTTGTGTCGTCTAGGCCATCTCCGCGTTCCATCAAGCGAGTGCACGAAGCTGATTTGGGAAGCTCACTACAGTCGGGTGGCAGGACACTTTGGCGTCGAGAAGATAGTGGCAGTGCTACAGAAAAATTTCTACTGGCCGAAACTTCGATAGGATGTCGGCAAGTATATTAGGTCCTGCACCGCTTGCGCTATTGCCAGACCGAACACTAAGAAACAGGCCTTGTACACCCCTCTGCCTACTCCTGACAGGCCGTGGGAATCCATCTCAATGGACTACATGTCGGGCCTTCCTTCCACCAAGAGGGGGAACGACTGTGTTTTTGTGGTTGTTGATCGCTTTTCCAAGATGGTGATTCTAGCCGCCTGCAAGAAGAACATCACAGCAGAAGCCACTTCCAAGCTCTTCTTTGAATGAGTCTGGGTACATTTTGGGATCCCATGGACCATTAGCTCAGACTGTGACAGTCGGTTCCTCATCTCATTCTAGTCGAGCCTTTGGTCACTGCTGGATACCAAGCTCACCAAATCCATTGCCTTCCACCCCCAGACAGACGGCCAAAACGAGGTCGTCAACCAGATGGTCGTACATATCCTGCGCATGTACAATTCAACACACCCGCGCACATGGGGTGAGAGTCTTCCCTATGTCCATCATAGCTACAATCAAGACCTGCATAGCTCAACTGGCCACAGCCCCTTTCAGGTGGGGTTGGGATTCGAACCATTGGGCCCCATGGATGTTGCACTTCCCCTGGCGACCACCTTGGCCGACTCGTCCCCAAAAGCTGACAAAGCCACTCGGTTCATTGAACGGATCCAGCATATCCACCAACAGGTTCAGGATATTCTACAGAAGTCTAATGCCAAGTACAAGCAGCGCCATGATCAACATCGGGTGCCACATAAGTTTCAGGTGGGAGACAAAGTTTGGTTGCATTTGCTGAAAGAGCGCCTTACAGGGCCCCATCAAAAGCTTCACCCACTCCGTTATGGGCCGTACACCATCACCAAGGCGGTGGGTGACAATGGTTTTGAGCTCAACATTCCCCCCTTCCTTGGTCTGCATCAAGTCTTCAACGTGGCTCTCCTTCGGCCATATTTCCCACCATTATTAGACACCTCAAAGATAACAGAGCAGTTGACACCAACAGAGCTCAACCCTGACTGCCTGCAACAGGCATCCAGTGATCATATTGTAGACACACAGATCAAGGGCACTCGAAATCAAAGGATCCAACTTTATCGAGTTGTCAAAGCAAGGCAGCTCCTGCACCAGGGCAAGTGGCTCACCCGAGGCCAAATTCAGCAGAAATTTCCTCATCTGATGGGGGAAATCAACGCAATGGAGACCATTGCTTCCTAAGGAGGGAGGATTGATCGAGGTGGATATCGGTGGACACCCACCTTTCCAACTAGCTCAAAACAGTTTTTTGGCAATTTCGGTAATATACTATTTTTAGCGGTTTTTCGGGTCCTGAACTTCCAAAGCCATTTTGAGGCCCTAAACGACGTTTTTTTGGCGTCGAATTCTCGGGCAAATACAGGTACTGCGCCTCTTTTTCTATCACGTGCTAGGATTGATATTTGCCATATCTTTTTGTAGTCATTGAATAGATCTTTCCAACAATCCATTGTACGCCCCAAACGGAGATCGTATGCAAGAGTTACGACCCCGAGAAGTTGATGTACTAACTTACCCAAACGGGGCCCACATGACTTTTAGCGCTTCGTCTCCTAGGGTTAGGTTTTTGGATGTCTAGGGTTTTTGACATTCCTATTTATTGTAAAAGGCCTTCAGAGCCTCATTGTAACCATCTTGTTCCGAATGAGCGCAGCCGTCACATCTCTTCTCAGAGATAAGCCACCACCATTCCAGTAAGCTTATTTTCTGTTGCATTTTACAGTTGTAGCTTATTTCCTTATTGAATAGAAAACCAGTTTTACTGTACTCTGTTATTTTGTGTTAAGCATCTGGTAATAATCTGTATTCATTTCGTTCTTCTCATAAAATCCGGATCAGTGGTATCAGAGCGGTCTGCTCCTTGTTGTCTTAATGCATGTCCCCAACAAGGTCAGGGTACAAAGTGTTGGGTCTCGAACTTGTTTCTCATGAGGAAAAAAGCTCTCGCACGCCCAAGCGACCTCTCATGGCATGTTGGGCCTGGCACAGATGGGGCATTTTTTAACAGAAAGAATTTTGAGAACTATAGAGATAAGCGCAATTAAGCTTGAACAATTTTGGGATAAGTTTTGGTATGTTGCGAAGTTGCGCGCAGCATAGTATCGGAGGAGCTGCGAGGTCGGTGCTACGAGGAGTACAGCGCCGTGATGTGCCACGTCAACAAAGATCCACCTAAGCAGAGCATGGACGGATAAAGGCAGTTATTTTGGTTAGGTCATAGAAGACCTATTTTTGGCAAAGATCGTCGATATCTACCAAGCAGTGGGTAGGTACAGATCGGAGGTAGGTGACTGATCACAACGGGCAGAAGAATACTACTAGTTGAACCACTTGTCTAAGGCCGTGAATGGAGGAACAACTTGGTGGAAGCAAGCTATTGGCGCGCATATAACAGAAGATCCGTTGCCAAATGTTAGTAGTCTGGTTTTGGGAAAACTGTGACAGTTTTTGTAAACCTAAGGTTTTTGCCTTCGTAAATGTAAAGACATGACCTACGGGTCTTGATCTATAAATAAGGAAATTTTGTAAAGGAAAGGGTTAGAATGTTGTTGGTTAATGTTAAGTCTTCATTTTTGTCGATTAATATTGAGCATTGTAAAGGCTCTACAGCTGAGTGCACAGAGACCTAATTTTGAGAGAGAAAGAGAAGAGCGTCTGCAGCTGAGTGCACAAGTGAAGAACTGTTGTACCCTTTCGAAGATAAATAAACAACAGTTCTTATGGACGTAGCTTCCCATCCGGGGGGTGAACCACATTAAACCATTGTGTTATGTGATTGTTGTGCATGATTATTATTAAATTTGTGATCTAATTTACTTACAGTGCATGCATGAAGTTATTATTGCTTCTTATATGTTTACTGTGATCTGTATTCGCCGTGGAAAGGATGGAATAAGATGCCAAGTAATTCATGTAGGGAGGAATATTAAACAGTAAAGCACCTATAGGTCTCAAATGTATGGATTGATAAGATAACTACACAGTTAATTGTTAAGTATTGAATCGCAGTTCAAAGCTCACAACGCTGCGCATCTCACATATTTGCATAAGTTATGATGTTTATCAGTCTAAAATAATGATGAATGCTTAAAGGCTGTCGAATAAGTTTGAGTAGAGTGATTAAGTCTGATAAACCCCACTTCGCAGCCTTTGGATGCACTGAGGGTGCCAACATCATTGTTCCTGAAAATACTCGACACGGAGTAGGAGACTCCGCGCGATCACCAAACGCAGTTGCGTAGTCTGTCACTGCACTGCGCATTAAGAAGTTGAATCACTCGCATCACAAGGTTGTGGAAACCTGCTTCTGCAACCACCCCCTCAACTTCGCCTCGGGTGAGACCTCAGGCTGCTTGCATTTTGTTGCCGAAAGGGCCGGTGAATAGGGGTTTTGTTGGTATTTTGTACAGCAAAGTACCTGGGTCTACATTGGAAAACCTCTAGAACAGTGCAACGACCAACATGGCAGGAGAAAAGAAAGATGACAGGACAGGAGATCCTTTCAAAATGTTGCTTGAGGAAGCCCTCACGCAACAGAGGAATGAGATGATGGATAGTTTCACGCAAATCCTTTGGCGACTACCAACAAGCGACGCATCTTCCTCGAGCAGAGGTGCCGCTCCCCTTCAAGGTACAAATCAACTTCGATATTCCTATGCTTGAAGGTCAGATAGACGCAGATGCTGTAGATAAGTGGTTGAATATAGCAGAAGGGTATTTTTATGTCCATAACTTCTCGAATATAGAAAAGATTACATTTGCGCTCCTCAAAGCTGTTCCCCATGTCAAAGATTGGTGGGAAACTATTTGCGAACAAAAGGACACAGATGAAACTTCATTATTTTCAATCACGGCTACCTGGGTCTCCTTCAAGGATGCTATTAAGGAACAATACTACCCTGTTGGAATTTATTACGACTTGTATACCAAATGGACCACGCTGCGACAGGAAAGAGACCAATCAATGCCATAGTTCACAAATATCTTCCATACCCTGTGCACCAAGCTGGGTATCAAGGATTCATAGCGACATCTGGTGCTCAAGTATCACGGTGGTTTTCATAGATACATCCAGACCAAAATGGAATTTCTGGACATCTCTTCCTTAGGCGCGGCCTATCAATATGCCATCAAAATCGAGCAGAAGCTCAAACAAAAGACGCTGCAATTTGGGCCTGGGAACCCCCCACAGCAAAAGATAGGAAAGGGGGGCCCCAACCAACAGAATAAAGGACAGAGCAAAGATGGACAGTATCAGGACAACCAGTCCAAGCCGCAAGAAAAGAAGGACACCGACAAGACAAAGAAAGATACTGGGAAGTGGTGTGACTTCCATAAGAGCCCTTGGCATAACACTGTTGACTGTCGCTCAAAGCAGTCGTTGGTGGCCAAAGTGAAAGCATCTGAATCAGATGCGGATTCTGACTCTGAGTCCGAACCAGAAAGGGGAAGACGGATCATTGACGCGGAATCCAGTGCAGCCATTGCGACCACCAAGCTCCAGCTGAGCCAGACGAGCCAAAAGAAGGACAACGCCTCTTCCATTCACAGATGTGGGTAAAAGGAACCCCGCTTCACTTCATCGTTGATAGCGGTAGCTAGAAGAACCTCATCTCAACAGAGGTCATCAAGCGCCCGACCCTTCCGACAATGCCGCACCCACAACCCTACACCATTGGATGGCTCCGTAAAGGAAGTGATCTTCGCGTCAGCCAACAGTGCCGACTATCGTACGGCATCAAGCCCTTCAAGGACGAGATATTGTGTGATGTTGCTCCTCTTGAAGTTTCAGATGTTCTTTTGGGCCAACCTTATTTATGGAAACATCATGCTGTATATGAGTCTAGGCCTCGTAGTGTTATTATTTCTTTGAACAGGAAATTGTATAGGATACCCAAGGTAGCCCCTCCTAGTGCTATTTCCTTGATCTCTGCCAAGCAATGCAGGAAGGTCATCTCTCAGACCGGAAAATTTGTCTTCTTCATTATTCGCTCTTAGAATAAGAGAAAGATCGTAGCTACATCCAGGGCCTCTGTGACCGATCTCTCCACACAACAGAATCAAGTGGATAAGGTGGTGGAAGAATACTCAGATATCTTCTCCTCTCCTACCGAGGTACCTCTTCACTACTAGGTCAAGCATCCCATCGATCTGACCCCAAGCGCACCGCTACCCAATGGGCCAGTCTATCGCCGCTCTCCGTTTGAAAACGAGGAGATCAAGAGGCAGATCCAAGAATTGCTCCACAAGGGGCACATCCATCCCAGCTCATCACCTTGTGGGAGCCCAATCGTGTTGGTGCAGAAGAAAGATGGGACCTGGCGACTCTACATTGATTACCAGGCCCTAAATAAAATCACAGTTCGCAATCGGTACCCGATTCCCCGAATCGACGACCTCCTTAATCAGCTCATGGGGGCCAAATACTTTAGTAAGATTGATCTGAAGTCTGGCTACCACCAGGTCCCAATAGAACAGACAGATGTATGGAAGACTGCCTTCAAGTCAAAAGAAGGTCTTTTTGAATGGTTGGTCATGCCCTTTGGTTTGACAAATTCTCCAACTACTTTTATGAGGATGATGGACGATATCCTACGACCCTTCACCAATACTTTTGTAGTGGTGTATCTGGATGACATCCTCATCTACAGCAAGACTTGGGCGAAACACTTGCAGCATATTCAACAGGTTCTGCACACCTTGCAGCAACACAAACTATATGCAAACTTGGAAAAATGCTCCTTCGGCATGGACAGGGTCCATTACTTAGGCTACATCATTGATCAACATGGTGTGCATGTGGATCCCTCCACGATCCAGGTCATCCATTACTGGCCATCCCCAACCACACTCACTGAACTTCGTAGCTTCTTGGGCCTCGCCAATTTCTATCGCCGATTCGTGTTGGGATTCTCTCATATCACATGGGCCCTTAGCCAAGTAACCAGGGGCGGCAGTAAGGCAAAATTTGTGTGGGGCCTGTCCCAACAACAAGCCTTCGATGACTTGAAGAATCGTTTGTGCTCTTCTCCAGTACTCTCATTACCAGACCTGCAACATCCCTTTGAGATCGAGACAGATGCTTCAGATTATTCTATGGGCACCGTTCTCACTCAACACGGCCACACCGTGGCATATCATAGTGAGACACTATCAGATGTTGTTCGTAAGTACCCTACTTACGACAAAGAAATGTACTCCATTGCGAAAGCCTGCCGCTAATGGAGACATTACATTCTTGGGAAGGAGACAGTCATCCACACCGATCACAAGCCACTACAATTCATGCAGACCCAAGGAAAGTTGCAGAATGACCGCCATCAGAAGTGGTCAACATACTTGCAGTTCCACCTAGACATCAAATATAAAACAGGGAGTACCAATCGAGGTTCTGACTACCTTAGTTGACCTCTAGTCGTGACACTCACCACAATGCTAGACCCTTGCGGCCATGAGACCTCTGGATGGCCCCACCTCTATGAGACAGACCCTAATTTTTCCACCACCTACCAAATGTTGGGCACCAACTCAGTGGTCGCTAATTTCCATCTTTAGGATGGGTTGTTGTGTCGCTTGGGCCATCTCTGCGTTCCATCAAGCAGGCGCACGAAGCTCACTACAGTCAGGTGGCAGGACATTTTGGCGTCGAGAAGACAGTGGTAGTGCTGTAGAAACATTTCTACTGGCCGAAACTTCGACAGGATGTCGGAAAGTATATCAGGTCCTGCACCACTTGTGCTATTGCCAAACCAACCACTATGAAACAGGGCCTATACACACCTCTGCCTACTCCTGACAGGCCGTGGGAACCCATCTCAATGGACTACATGTCAGGCCTCCCTTCCACCAAGAGGGGGAACGACTATGTTTTTGTGGTTATTGATCGCTTTTCCAAGATGGTGATTCTAGCCACCTGCAAGAAGAACATCACAGCAGAAGCCACTGCCAAGCTCTTCTTTGAATGAGTCTGGGTACATTTTGGGATCCATAGTTGGTTCCTTAGCTCATTTTGGTCGAACCTCTGGTCACTGCTGGATACCAAGCTCACCAAATCCACTGCCTTCCACCCCCAGACAGACAGCCAAACCGAGGTCGTCAACCGAATGGTCGTACATATCCTGTGCATGTACAAACACACCCGTGCACATGGGATGAGAGTCTGCCCTATGTCCAGCATAGGTACAACTGAGCCTTGCACAGCTCAACTGGCCATAGCCCCTTTCAGGTGGGGTTGGGATTCCAACCATTGGGCCCCATGGATGTTGCACTTCCCATGGCGACTACCTCGACCGACTCATCCCCAGAAGTTGACCAAGCCACCCGGTTCATTGAACAGATCCAACATATCTGCCAACAGGTTCAGGATATTCTACAGAAGTCTAATGCCAAGTATAAGTAGCGCCATGATCAACATCGGGTGCCACATAAGTTTCAGGTGGGAGACAAAGTTTGGTTGCATTTGCAGAAAGAGCGCCTTACAGAGCCCCATGGGAAGCTTCGCCCACTCCGTTATGGGTCGTACACCATCACGAAGGCGGTGGGTGACAATGGTTTTGAGCTCAACATTCCCCCCTTCCTTGGTCTGCATCCAGTCTTCAACATGGCTCTCCTTCGGCCATATTTCCCACCATTATTAGACACATCAGAGATAATAGAGCAGTTGACACCAACAGAGCTCAACCCTGACTGCCTGCAACAGGCATACAGTGATCATATTGTAGACACACAGATCAAGGGCACTCGACATCAAAGGATCCAACTTTATCGAGTTGTCAAAGCAGGGCAGCTCTTGCACCAGGGCAAGTGGCTCACCTGGGGCCAAATTTAGCAGAAGTTTCCTCATCTGATGGGGGAACTCAACGCAATGGAGACCATTGCTTCCTAAGGAGGGAGGATTGATCCAAGTGGATATCGGTGGCCACCCACCTTTCCAATTGGCTC
This sequence comes from Larix kaempferi, assembly GCA_027924585.1. Lineage (NCBI taxonomy): Eukaryota > Viridiplantae > Streptophyta > Pinopsida > Pinales > Pinaceae > Larix > Larix kaempferi. Next base: position 20,942,160 of record BSBM01000106.1, read on the forward strand.
AAAACAGTTTTTTGGCAATTTCGGTAATATACTATTTTTAGCAGTTTTTCGGGTCCTGAACTTCCGGAGCCATTTTGAGGCCCTAAACGACGTTTTTTCGGCATCGAATTCTCGAGCAAATGCAGGTGCTACGCGCTCAACTTTTTGGTGTGCCGAAATTTATGTTTTCCAATAGATCTTTCCAACGAGCTATTATATGCCCCAAATGGAGATCGTATGCAAGAGTTACGACCCTGGGAAGTTGATGTACTAACTTACCCAAACGGAGCCCACATGACTTTTGGCGCTTCGTCTCCTAGGGTTAGGTTTTTGGATGTCTAGGGTTTTTTACATTCCTGTTTATTGTAAAAGGCTTTTAGAGCCTCATTGTAACCATCTTGTTCTGAATGAGCGCAGCCGTCACATCTCTTCTTAGAGATAAGCCACCACCATTCCAACAAGCTTGTTTTCTGCTGCATTTTACAGTTTTAGCTTATTTCCTTATTGAATAGAAAACCGGTTTTACTGTACTCTGTTATTTTGTGTTAAGCATCTGGTAATAATCTGTATTCATTTCGTTCTGCTCATAAAATCCAGATCAGTGGTATCAGAGTGGTTTGCCCCTTGTCGTCTTAATGCATGTCCTCGACAAGGTCAGGGTACAAAGAATTGGGTCTCGATCCAGCACTCTCAAATACCCCATGGCACCCAAATTAGATAACTTTCATAGCTAATATATATGAATCTAAGATTTTTTAAAGATTTCCAATCGGAATATGAACAAAATTAGACGGAAAATATGCTCAGAAAAAGGTTGAAAACGTAGAATATTTAAACTACACCAATTTTAATATTTCCTTTATTATTAAATTAATATTACATTTCTAAATAAATTTATTTTTATTTTTATATCTTTCAATTTTCTAAACCCTAAAATAAAGTTCCCTTTTTAATTTAATTAATTGTTTTTTCCTTAACATAATTTTTTCCTAACGGCTATTTCTCCCTCCAACTCTATTTTATTCACCTATCTTACCGTTTACTCACAATAGCTTCAATCGGATCCTAAATATGGGTGGAGTGTCCACTCGAAACATGTCGATCATGTTTAAACTCTAACACAATGCAAATCGAGAAAATCAAACACAACTTCCAAAATATTTTGGTATTTTATCAAATTATATCCTTTCTTTAAGCACTCTTCTGAATTTGAAAAATAGTTTATCAAACTTGATCCTTTCTTTAAGAACTCTCTTGAATTTCAGTTTTGTGTCAATTTCAATCATTTGTAGAAATATTTCATGTTACCTAGTTTAGAAAAATAATTAATATGGTGGCTTTTTTTTTCCTCCGAAAAACTCACAACTTTTATTATTAAAAAAGCCACATTGTTTATAGGCCTTCAAACCTTACATTCATAAAACTCTGTTTTAATAGAGAGTTAGAATCTATTTGATCAGCATCCACCATTAGAGTTGTATAACACCAGACCAAGCAATTAAAGTTAGGCTACAAAATAACAAAAATGCCCACATTCCTTAAATCATGTAACATCACAATTGATACAAACAACAAAAGATAACTAATTTTTTGACTTGTAGAACTATGTTGTTCTTCAGAAAGGTCATATATATTACCCCGAAGGGATTCCAGATCATGCTCTGTCAAAGTATCATTCTCCATCTCCCACATGTTCCAAGTACCCGTGCCCATTTTTAGTCCATTCTTTAATAGTTGGTCTACCAATTGATTTCCCTCTCTGCAGATGTGCTCAAATTTTACTTCCCTGAGTTGTCTGGTTAAGCTGTCAATCTCTTCATAGATGGGCCTTAGATAAATATTTCTAGGAGGTCTTCTTTGTCGTGTCCATTCAATGACTATTTTGGAGCCCCCAAATACTTGCAAAGATTGAAATCCTCTCATAATAGCCATCTAAACAATTATCTTTAGACCTAACAACTTTGCTCTATCATTGGTACATTCTCCCAATCCTGCTACAAACTTTATCCTGTTGGAGTCTGACAGATAAATGATACCTCATGTCCCCCCTGTGGCTAGAGTGCCTTGTGAAGCTTCATTAAAGTAGAACTAGCAACCACTCCTATCAATAGTCTCCTCAACCACCCTTCTAATTTTCTATGGCTCATCCCCTTGTGGAAAGTGACTTAAGATACCAAGATTGTTAGTAGCATAAATTGAAGGGGATATAAGTTTATCATTAAAAATTGCATTGTTCCTAGATAACCAGACCCCTAGATGATGATAAGAAGAAGTGCCTTGAAGTCCTTAAAAGCCAAATTGTTTACCTAATTGTCTAGAGCCTCAATTATATTATGTCTTACCTAAACAAACAAAGTGTTTCTCACCTATGAAACAAAGTTCCATATCTCCCTAACTTAAGAATAATGAAGAAATAGATGATTGATGCTTTCCCAGAAGACTTACAAAAAGGACATCTGCTAGGACCAACATCGAACTTTTTTATTATCAAAATATCCCATACAGGGGCTTTGTTAGACAAAGCCAACCATAGGAATAATTTAGATTTAAGTGAGCACTTAAATTTCCATATTTCATTGCATCACCATTAATGATATGGTAGGTCATATGCTTCCCTAATAACCTTATAACCCATACATGAAGTATACTCACCACCTGTAACATTCCTGGACCAAATAAGAGAGTCTTGATTATCCCCCTGTCTGATATGAATTTTATGCAAGGCCTTTGTATACTTATCCCACAGATCAACTTCCTTATTTCATTAAATCCCAGATCTTGTGCCTTTAACCACATTTTCCTCTGGGAAGTGGTGTTGACCACATCAGCTATCTAATCCAGAAAGATATAGCCTTGATTTCTCATATGGTGGCTTATTTTACAACCAAATTTAGGTTTATATTTAAAAGCGAGACATAGATAGAGAGAATATATTTAAAAAACTAAAACTAGATTATTTATATATTTAAATTTGAAATATAATATAAAAAAATAAATTCTTATTAAAAAAAAGATTGATACATATTTAAAATTGAAACACAATATTAAAATTTTTTGGGAAAAGTGTGGTTCCTTTAAAACTAAATTAATTAAGTATATGTAATAAATAAAATTGAGAATTGCCACTTCAAGGTTTTTACCAAATATGGACCACATTGGATGAAAATTATATTTTAAATTAAGTATCCTTACACAACCTATTGTATATAGGAACTTTTCAAATCAAATTTTCCCTTTTTAATTTATTTTTCAAATTTTAGTGGAGTTTTTTTAAAGGTTGTGTTTAGTGATTATTTTTATTTTCGTTTCTAAAAGTGGTGTTAGTAGTATACTTTTTCTCGAGTCAAAACTATAGTATTTTGTAAATCATGATCTTAACAACTTCTTAATATTGCTAACCAAAACATTCAAATTAATTGCTAACAACACCAACACCTTTTTGAAATGGGTTAAATAACAACTTGCTTCACAACGCCCTTAAAATACTCATTCTTTAGAAGTTAAAATTGTAACTTTCATGATTGCAACTAAAATCCTAAAATTAATTTATGAATTGAAAAGAAGTATTATTAGTAAAAATCCATTTTTTCTAACTTAAAATTACTGCAATTGTTAAATAATAATCTAAACCATTCACATTAATTATAAACAAAATAACCAAAATTAGAATATATAATATTAAAATTAAAAAAATAAAACATGTTTTAAAATAAAAATAATATATCCGTGAGATGTAGAACAGTCGGTGGCAGGTGATGGTTAAGACACCCCTAAGCAAAAAGGTTGCTGGTTTGAAACCCCGCGGATGCTAAAATCCAACCATGTTAGGGGTTGGTGCGGTCCAATCCGGGTGCGATCCTCGGGTGATTTTGACAGCTTATATGCCCTTGGTTCGTGGTCTCTTAGTCAATGGCGAACCCTGCTAGTCAGGTGGTACTACCACTTGACAACAACAAAAAAAAATATAAAAACCAGTACATAAAAAAACATAATTACAATAAATATTTTTAAAGAACCAATAAAATCAAAATTAAAAAAACATGCAAAAATAAATTAGAAGGAAGAAAGAAAAAATATTTAAAAAAAAAATTAAAAAACAAACTTTTTTATAAGGCTCAGATTCTATTAAAAAAAAAAAAAAAACAAAGAAATACATATGTTGTAGTGGTTGACTTGCCACTCAGGAAACTAGACCAGCTACACAACCAAAGCTTATTAACCAGTTTCCAGTTTGATTTACTTCTGAAAGAGGCACAATAGTTGATACTAATGTTGAATCTAAGGCTTCTATCTAAAGAGTACCATTTTCAAACTTTTAAAATATGAAGGCCCCATAGGTTGGGGTTACTGACCAAATGGTTCAAAATACTGGATGGAGAAGCAAAAACAAACCAACAACTAGCACGATTGATAACCAAAGCATTAAATGGATTAATAATTGAGACTTGCTTGGACTAAAGCAGAATGACAGAAGCATGAGCCATTAGAAAAAATTATGGGAGGGATCTTCTTCTTGACATTGATCTCGCTCGCTTTCCTAGATTGTATACATAAAGCCATTCCCGTAGTTTCATGAGCAAACACATTTAATTTGGTGTCCAGATCGTGGTCCTTTGCTATCAGACGTAGCCAACCCTCTACGCAATCCAGGAGAATGACAATACTGGAACCTTGGTCAGATTCTAAGAGCTTCCCATCGACACTATCCATCAGGGTTGGACCAAGTAAAGTCTTGTTATGCCACAACAAATCAATGGTTTTGACATGTTTGGTTTCTCTTGATCTCGTGGAGTCAAGGTCTTCCATCATCCTACCCAAATCAACAACCAAATCTGTTAATTTTTTATCTTTAATTCAAAAATGCAATAATACCTGAAATCAAATGACAATTAAACACATAAGCAATCACATTCCACACATGAATTTACCTTGGGGAAACCCATTATGACTTGAGGGAGAAAACCCCAACAAAACCTTCATTAGTATATTGATAAATAGCAGAGAATGTATTTTACAACAAGCACCCCTGATGCAATTACAGAGCAAGAGAAAGATAAAGAAGAGAGACTTAGAATAATATCATGCACAAATAGAAGTGTATTGCCTTCAAAGGAGAAGATAATTCGCTTCACGTTGTATTCATAAATCCTGTATAACATATTTATATATTTTTCTCATGCATCGGCTTCTATTTTTATCTTCTGACTTCAGGATGAACTCACCCTTCATTTGGATGCATCAATCTTGCATGAAGAAGTGTGCCCCACTTCTCATGCAATGCATTAACTCACTGAATTGACTCTTAGGATGAACTCGCTACTTAATTGAAAGATTTCCCACTTAGTTAGGTGGTTAACTTAAGTGTCTTCATGCAAGTGTCACAACTCAATTGTCATCTTTTAGTTTAACATAGGTGTTGTCATGCAATAAAACTTAGTTAACTAGATCTTCTTTGTTATCACTTCATTAACTCCCTTAACTAATTCTTTCTTGTTAACATCAATGTAGTGATCAATTTGAGTTCTCCTTTGATTGACTGAAGTCTTCACTGAAGTTTAACAATTCAAATTCTCTCTTAATTTATTCTTTTAAGTGCAATTCAAATTTTCTCATATCTTATCACATCTTGTCTTTATCTCTTGTCTTATCTACATGTTCCACATATGCCAGCTTAATTATCATATCAAATAGACTAAAGATATTTTCCCAATGATGTGATCATATTATCCTACTATCATTCCAAGTGGTTATATGCTAAAGTAATCCACTCTAGGGGTGGCAAGTCCCCAGGGGAGACTTAATATCTCAACCATGGTTAGTAGTACATCACACACAATGCATGCTTCGACATGTAAAGCATCACCTCAACGCATGAGGCACCACCTCAACACATGAGGATCTGTCTTGACACACAAGACTTAGCCTTGACTAGCAAGATTGTACAACATCATCACTTTGACATACAAAGCACTTGCCTCAACACATGAAGCTTAACCATTCTTGAGTTCGACTCAAGATTCTTCTCCAAGTTTCATGAGTCCAGCTCAGGATCCTATAAGGCACTACCTCGACACACGAGGCTCAATATTGACACACAACATTGACCTAGAGAATGACTCATGATGTTGTAACTTTAACAAAATCTACAGTCTCAAGGTGGTTAGACTTGCGTTGCACCCAATCTTCCATTGCTCGCATTCTACGTTGCATCGGGAGAAACACCATACTGTTATAGCAAGATTTTTTATTGTCATGATCTCTTAAGACGTGAGGCATGTGAGAATGCTTGGGGCCATTGGGGATCTTGTATTCAGTTTTTTTAACCCTCACCATCTTAAATAGAGAAACAAAAATGAAAAGGTCGAGGGGAGTTCTGAGCAGAGTGGCAAGCGAGTGCTAACCAGAATCAGAACAAACCTTGAAACAAGATTTTCACTTCTTGTCATCATGGCGATAATAACGAGCTACCCCACTACCCATAATGAGAGCCAAACCACTAGCACAGATCCAAGGTACCCAAATAGGGAATGGAGGCAAAGTTACTATGCTGACTTCTGAAGCCACATGGGAGAGCCTCTGGTTGTAGTACTTATATTAAAGAAGGGTATATCTTCCATGAGTTAACATTATTACCATGACCAAATCCATCTCTCAAGATCGAAACCAAATACACCTACCACCACATAGAGGTTGGCATAGGTTAATTGTCGAATCTGATGAGCATTATGCTTGATGAAGCAAGGACAAATTGCACCCAACGTGAAAAAATTTAAAAAAAAACTTAAAAAAACTTATATATATATATATATATGTGTGTTTCGAACTAGGGAAACCTACCCCTTGTACAAAGCGGAGTTAGCGCTAAAGTAGATCACTGGGTGAATTTTTTGGGATAGTAAACCTGGGTCGAGGCCAGCCTTAATGTTGGATGTGGGAACGATCCTCCCAACGTCAAGTAGAACTATCACCGTGGTCGCATGAGGCCTTAAAGTACCTCCCCCGTAGGAAAGAACTACGATCCCCCCCTCATGGATTTGAACATGAGCTTTCATCGAATCAAACATAAGACCCCACCACTGGCTCACATCATCAACCCCATACATATATATATATATATATAGATAGAGAGAGAGAGAGAGAGAGAGAGAGAGAGAGAGAGAGAGAACACAAAAGTTGATTAAATGATGTAATAGATGACTTCCATAATTGCCCCCTACCCGTTTACTCTCCATTCCTTCGCTTGTGCCATGTTTCCTCCCCACTGTTGATGCCCCATAATTAAAAGATTGTTTTAATCGTGTTTTTTTTTTTACTTTAAAGGGATCAAGAGGGTTTTTTTTTTTTTTTTTTTAAATTTAAAAATGTGTGGTCTTATTAAAAAAAATAAATCCTCTTCTATATTTTTTAAACAAAATTATTATTATCATTATCATTTCTATGATTTTGTGTACAATACTGTTTTTAGGTTATGGTTTAAAAATGTAGTAATTTTAAATTAAAAAAATGGGGTTATTTTCATGTGATCTTTTTTTCAATTCATAAGTTGAATTTAGGATTTTGGTTGCAAAAGTAATACTTATCAAGGCTATGATTTTAAAAATTTGTAATGTTAACCTTGAAAAAAAGGGCGAGAGTGTTACTATTAGCACCATTTTTTTATTCGAAGATTGATTTAAAATTTTTGGTTACAACGGTATTGTTTATTAAAGTCATGGTTTCAAACATTTTTTACTTTTAACCTCCCAACTGGAAAAAAAATGGTGTTACTATTAGTGCCAGTTTTCCAATTTGGTAATTGATTTGAAGGTTTTGGTTAACAACATTATGAGGTTGTTAAGACCATGGTTGCAAAACGTTGTGATTTTGACTCTTAAGAAAAAATAATGTTGTCAATAGCACAATTTTTCAAGATAAGGATTGATTTTAAGATTTTTGTAAGCAACACCATGAAGGTTTAAGACCATAGTTGTTAAAGATTGTAATTTTAACCCTGGAGAAAATTATGCATCATTAACACCACTTTTCATTGTGATAATTAATTTTAATATTTTTACATAAAAAATCATATTTTTAAGAATCAAATTCTCATTTTAAAATCATAATTTTCGTCAAGTTGATAACTATATTTCATTTAATTAAATTAGAATTATAACTTTAATATTTCATTAACTATATGAAATTATTGAAATTATTGATGTTGGACCAGGTATCAAGCTTGATTTGGGTAACAATAAAAGGTCCTAAACATGGTTGGTTGGGTACAACGTAAGACAAAGAGAACATTCTAAGGTAAGATACTACAAAAGGACGAATAGTTAATGCAACACCTGCCAAGGTTATTACATTAGCTACAAATACAATGTAAGTAAAACCATCACATTAGAATAGTATAAAATTGTGTACTCTTTGCTATCTATTCCAATAACTAATGTATGTTGAGAGCTACCCTACAATATTATCACCAAACATGATGAAATTGTAGTAGAAGCTGAAGTTTGCTCATTGTTCATACAACTTATTGGGTATGCGTGTTATGTTAACTGATCAAGAGTAGGTTTCTGGGACATTTTCTTGAAATCCTAGACTCCATGGATAGTGTAACTGTTTGAGTGAGAACCCAACTCAATGGAGGTTGCACGCATAGGTAATCGAATCATTCAAAGCTAAGATATGTAACCTCTCTTGGCTACCTTTACCCACAAATCTATTGCCATGTTGTATGAGTTGTACATTTTTGGTCTTATTTTTGGTTTTGTTATTCTTAAATGCGAACATGAGGTGTACATTTCTGGTCTTGGGTTGTTGTTTTTAACATTATATTATATATATAATTTAAAAAATATACTATGCTTATTTTATTTATTTTTAATTTAATCTTGTTATAGTTATTAATGCATGACACTTGATTTGAGAAGGATATAAAATATTAATATAGTTAATTTTTTTTTAACAAAAACGGGTAAATGTATTAGATTAATAAAAGAATATGCTGTGGCTGAAAGCCAAAATCGGCAAGATACAATAGTCTTGGTCAATATGTTGCTAGGATTAAGATCGATCTGTGGATCAAGATCTAAGTAAGTGAAGCTCTTCAGAGAGTTTTGCTAGCTGCAACATGTTTTAGAAAATAACAGAGAATCGAAAAAATATCTCGTTGCTTCCTATGGTGGTTGTCATGCTGATGTCCAGTGTCAAAAGTTCATTTAGTTTCAACACCTTAGTCTCTTAATAGATTGTGTTGAAAAATCGAAGCGAGGATCAGAGGAGCAAACATGTTTTTTACTGATTGCTTGTTTGATATCACTGGATCCTGTGCGATGTTGTTGCTTCTACGGATTTACCATTTGTTCGTAGAATCCTTATCGAGTTGTAAGACAAATTCTTATGCTAGTTCAGGAGGTTGAATCAGAAAATCGATTGTTTGTATGAGGACACAGTTGTTCTGTGTTCAATCTTGAGATATGTTCAGCGATCAACAGTCAGTGGCATGAGTGAGATCAGTGGCAAGTTGTCAGGGTCAGGGGATGTGGTGGTATTCTGTTTCCCCACCTGATAATTCAATTTTCCCAGGTTTAAAACTTGTTCCAGCCTTTGCCTCAATGTCAACTTCGTAGTTTAAGTTTCTCTTGATGTGATAAGCCCTGAATTGATCAAAAGTGCTCGTGATTTGTTGAATCCGATGTATGGTTCTTTCAATTTCCAAATTGTTTTAGACAGTATTCGTATTGAAATCCTTGATAATTACCAGAGAGTATCCAAATACTTGAAGTTTCCCAATCCCGTGCTTTTTGGCGATTTGGAAGCCTTTTAAAAGTGCCAATGCTTCTGCCAGATTGTTGGAGCAAGTTCCAATTTCCCATCTATATCTGGTTCTCGGCATTCCACCAGCGAAAAGAAAGACTCCACCTGCCCCTGCTGCTCCAGGATTTTTTTTGGAGGCACCATCGAAGTGCAGACTGTCAATATTCTGCTTGTTTCTCCATTCTTTATAATCAGTGTTGGAAAGTTTGATTTGCCAGGGGGGGCTTCCGGCTACAGGGGATTAAACCAATTGCGGGAATAGAGAGGAGAATGTCGATCCAATTTAGTTCATTAGTGCTAAGATTTGAGTCTGAAGAGTGGCTGGAGAATTCACTCTAATAGCAGGCATTTGGATTGTCCGGCGACTTGTAGGGGGGTGAAATGGGAGTCCTGGAAGATTTCTTTGTTTCTAGCAATCCAAATTTTCCAGCAAGTAAATTTGGGGATGGTGACCCAAATTTGGTGCCAAAGATGATTTTTCGAGAGGGAAGAGGGGTAGGAGGATTTCCAGTTATTGAGGAGTCAAGTGGTGGTATTGAACGTGGGAAAGGTGATGTTAAGATCATGGAGCATGAGGTTCCAAACGGTTTTTGCAAACTGGAAATCAAGGAAAAGATGGTCTAAAGATTCAAAGTTTTTGTGGCAGAGGGGGCACCAATGTGGTCCAATAAATCCTCTCCTGATGAGATTGTCCCCAGTTAGGACTTTTCGATGGGGAGAGACCATATGAAGAAATTAATTTTTGGAAGTCCAAATCGATTCCAAACCATATCCCAAAGACTTTTTCTTGAGGAATCATGACTTTGGAGAGCACTGAAACCCAAGGAAGCGGTGTATTTTCCCCTTGGACCCCAGCCGCGTTCATCCTTGTCATGGGAATGAGTAGGGGCACATTCGATTAAGATTTGTATGCGGAGGTTTCTGGAGGGTTCTAGAGCTATAGGCATTGAGAAGTTTTTCCAACTATGCCAAGTGTCGGTGGGGATCCAATCACTGAGATCGTTCAGAGTATTTATTCCATGTTGAGCAAGACAAAGAGTGATGTCTTGGAGCTCTTGATTGTCCTTGAGAGGCTTGTTTCCCATGATTCTGTCAGAAAAATATATTTATTTCTTTCCCATTTCCGGGAACCCAATGGAGTTCATTAGAGAATAATTGCCTAGCGAATTTACAAAGATTCCAGATTGATGAACCTTTGGGTGTTGGTTTGTTGTCGAGGCATCTGAGGGAGTTTCCTGCTAGATATTTCTTCTTTAGTAAACAACTGACCTGATGTTGATTGTTGTGCAAAATCTGCCAGATAATTTTTCCTCCCATTGCCATGTTAATCTGGGAGGGGTCTCAAAATTGGAGACCGCTTGAATGCTTTGGAAGCTTTATGATATTCCAGTTTACCAAATGTATATTATTCTCATTGTTTTTCCCTCCTGTCCAGAGAAACTCTATTAAAAGATTGATGATGCGATCTATGACTCCTTTGGGAGCTAGCAGAAGAGAGGAATGGTAGATTGGGAGATATGATAGAATTGCCTTTAGTAGAATTAGTTTTCAAGCTTTATTGAGCCAAAATCCTCCCCAGTTCTTAATTTTGAATTTGATTTTGCTAATGATATCTTCCCAATTTCCAGATTTTGAGAGTCCTTGGGAAATAAGGAGACCAAGGTACTTGAATTTGTCCCATTGCTTGTGGACTTTGATTCCTAGTATCTGAGCGATGTTGACAGCAGAAGCGTTGTTTAGATTCCATCCGTAAACAACGCTCTTGTGGATATTGATCTTGCCTCCAGTGGAATTGCAGTACCATCTCAGATTCTGCTTAAATTTCTGGGCAATTATGGAAGAGCCCCCTCCTAATAAGAGGGAGTCGGCGGAGAAGAGGGTGTGGTTAAGGGGCATTGAATTCATTACTAAATTGAGGCCAGGTAAGGACCCGATTTTGAGGTCGTAGTTCAATTTTCTACTGAGTGAGTCAGCCATAATGATAAATAAGAAGGAAGAAAAGGGGCAACCTTGTCGGATTCCATGTGATGCTTGGAAGAAATTGGTCAGGCAGTCATTTACTAGGGGGGCAATCCAGGGACCTATTATGCAGGCATAGATCCAATTAATTAAAAATTTCCCGAATACAAATTTTTCCATGACTTTGAGGAGAAACGAATGCTTGACCCGGTCAAATGCGTTGGCCATATCGAGTTTGATCAACATACCTTTTTATTTGCGGCATTTACTGGAATGAATGGATTCTTGAACTAGGATGACGTTGTCAAGGATTTGTCTTCCTTTTAAGAAGCCTCCTTGGTTGTCTGAGATGATTTTGGCTAGGAGTGGCTTCATTCTGTTAGCTAGTATCTTGGAGATTATTTTGTAGGATGAGTTGTGTCAGGAGATAGGTCAAAATCTGCTGAAGGAATTGGGGTTCATCTCTTTTTGAATTAGAGTGAGGAATGTCGAGTTGGTGCAGCCTCCGATCTTCGCTTTAGTGTGGAAATATCTTATCATTCTCATATAATCATCCTAATATAATGCCAACATGCTTTGTAGAAATGGATGGAAAATTCGTCGGGTCTTGGTGCCTTATCAGGATCGAAGGACCAAATGGCATTGATGACTTCCTTTTCGGAGAAAGGCTTGTGCAGGTCGTTGTTGTCATCAGATGTGATGTTGTCCGGAATGTGATCAAGTAGGACATGCTTTCTGTCTTCTTCATCATTGTCTTCCTCCATGAAGAGGCTTGAGAAGTGGTTATGCACATCGATCTTGATATTGTTATGCCCTTTGGTAGTGGAACCATTGCCAAGTTTGATTTCTGAGAAGTAATTGATGGAGTGCCTCGCTTTAGTCTGCTTGTGGAAGTAAGTCGTGTTCCTATCGCCATATTTGAGCCAGGTGCTGCGATATTTTAATATCCAGTACTCCTCTTCTTTATGGAAAGCTTGGTAAACTTTGATTTGGTGCTTGACTTCTTCCTGTAATGTGATGATGTCATCTAGGTAATCTTCCAATGCATTTTGATAGTATTCCAGTTCATTTATGGCTTTCTTCCTTTGATCAAAGGGTGGAGGACAATTGGTTTTGGCCCACTGCTTTAACACTTTCTTGGTGGCGATAAGTTTCTGCTCCCATATGAATCTGGGGGATTCGGTTATGGGAGTTCTCTATCTAATGTTTAAAACCTCCCCGAAACTAGTGTGATCGAGCCATTGAGGGATGAATATGAACTGTATCGGACCGAGGTCTTCATCTTCCTGAAAATGGAGGAGGATTGGCTTGTGATCCGATGCCAAGTTTGTTATGATTCTTGAGATGATAGTGCGCCCTTCTGTCAGCAGGCTGCTTTGGAGAAGAAATCTATCAAGACGGGCCATGATGTTTCATTTTCCCAACCTCTTATTGGACCAGGTGTATTTCCCTTTTTTGGGTTTGATAACGAGCAAGTCCCATTTCTGGATGAGGGATTCAACTTGGGATTTGAATGTATCTTTTCCGGTGAGGCCTCCCTTTTTTCAGCTGTGGAGAGGGTTATGTTCAAGTCACCTGCAAGGATGAGATTTTGTGGAGTGTATGCTTCCAAGAAATCTTCCAATAGTTTCCAACAATTTTTTATTTTTTTTTTTTTTTTTTTTATTTTTAATTTTTTTTTTTATTATTATTTTTTTTTCCAGTAAATATTAGGGACATATAGATTGAAGAGCGCAATGTGGATGTTGCTTTGAATGTGAGTGAGTTCCGTGAATATCCAGTGTTGGGTGGTGAAGGAGCTGCGTAACTGGAATTTGTATGAATACCAAAGGGTTTCTAAGCCGTCGGATGCTCCTCTGGCGCTGACTGCCATACCTGTATTCTTTTTCCATTTTTCCTTACCAATGTTTAAGATGGTGTTTTCATCGAGCTTGGTCTCTTGAAGCAAGAGGATATCTAGCATCTCTATTTTTTGGAGATCTTTAATAGTTTCTAATTTGCTGGGGGTGCCTAGTCCTCTGCAATTCCAAGAGATCAGCTTCATTATATATTGTTGTGGGTAGAGGAAGGGCCTCCTCCTGCTGAGTCCTCGATTTTCTTTCCTGCTAGTCTGGGTCTTGTATTCCTGCTGAAGTCCATGTCTATTGTTGCTTGGGTTCCTTGTGTCTTCTTGCGCTCAGATTCTTCTTCCCTTAGATCTTTGCTCGATTTTCGCCCGAGCTTTCTGGATGATTTGTCTATTAGATCTTCCGACGATGTGGGGGAGACCAATGGTTTGGTTTTTGTGATTTCAGCATAAGAGGGGGATGGCGTACCTTTGAAATTAGATCTCTTGGGGCTTGGTGTGCTTTGGGGTTGGAGTTACTTCAGACCTTCATTGATTTGATGAGTATCTTGAGTTTCTTGATCTTTAGTGATTTCTCATTCTTCTAAAGCTTCAGGGACTTCTTGAATTTCATGATTTTCTAATGCCTTGTATCTGTTTTTGTTGATTGGAGCCTTTTGATGCTGGTAGTCAACTTTCCTTGAGTTTTGACCTTTTGGTAAGGTTTTTGGTCCCTATTTTGGAATGGGATTCTTTTGGATTGTTGTTCATTTCTCTTTTTTCCCTTCTGTCTCCGGATCTGCAAGCTTCTTCTTGCAATATCGAGCAAAGTGCCCATATTCATGACGATACCTTCATTTAAAAGGGATTGTTCGTAATCCAATTCCTGAATGTGGTCCCAATATGCTATTGTGAGTTTTATAGCTTCGGGGAGTCCACGTTCTAGATCTACTTCAATGCATATTCTTGCACATGCAAATTGATCTTTTCGATTTGCCTTGTCGATGTATTTCCCAACGGTGTTTCCAATAGCTTCTAACGATTCAGGATTCGAACAATGAAGAGGTAGGTGTGGAAGTCTCACCCAGACTGGGACCACGGATGGGATGTCCTGGGATGGATCAAAATCGGGATTCCATTTATTCATGTAAAGCCCTTGCACCCCCATGAATTATGGGCCATTTCTGAAGATTAATTCATGATCTTGTTTATGGGCCATTTCTGAATATTAATTCACGATCTTGTTTGCTTTCGAAGATGAAAGCAAAGAAGCCCTTCCCTAGCAAGTAGGATCTTACTTCCTTAGATATTTATGGTCTCCAATTTTTCTGAACCCATAGCTCGGTGGTCTTCGGGGATGGCCACAGGCTTGTGAACTGGCCTATCAAACCACGTTCTGACAGATTGAGAGTTGTTTTGTAGGGTTGCTCGATTGGCAATGCTATAGTGGGGATATTGGTAGTATTTTTCACGAACTTCTGTTGTGCGGTTGATAAAGGATTTTTTCCTTGTGTTGCAATCAGCTTCAAGAAATCAGAAAGTTCAGGAGGGGGAGGGGGGCAGAGTTTCCTCCCAAGGCCATTGGGGGGGACCTGTAGGTGAGCCCTGGACGTAGGAGGGGGAAACAAGTAGTCTCTTAATCCAAAGCGATTGAAAGTTCTGGAGGTGCCTCCATGCAAACGCAAAATGCACAGATTGGATCATATCAGTGAAAGACACTCGGCTTTTGCTACCTCAATCTCGATCTCAGATACGGGCACCTCCTCAGTGAGCTAAGGCCCGATCTAAGCTTCCTCTCGGCTCCTCTCAGCTAAGAAAATATTAACATAGTTATTAATGGTGTCATTATTCTACCATTGTAGCTATCAATTCACACTCCTATCCCATTGGGAAGCAACTTTCGTCGATGAATGCCTATACAGTGGGGACCTTACGAGCTAATTTTTCTACACTTCCTACATGGTGTAGCTTTCTATATGGATTGTGAGTGGGAGATTAGCTTCATCCTATGTATGCATCCTTGGATTGATGTTGCATACTCAACTCCTGTTGTAGCTATTGCTGTTGTTTTCTTGATCTTCCCTATTGGTCAAGGAAGATTTTTTGACTGTATGCCTCTAAGAATATCTAGTACTTTCAATTTCATAGTTGTATTCTAGGCTGAGCACAATATCCTTATACATCCATTCCACAAATTGATACATGGATCTGACTCTAGACTTCTTATTTACAAATCATAACACTCAACAAAATTACTTCTTATGTAAAGTTGCATAGCAAAATTTTAGGAATGAAAAGGAGATGGAGTAACAAAAGACAATTTTAGCAAACAATTCCAAACATTTGTAGAGTGATTTCTATTTTACTTTTTGAAATCTTGTCTACATAAATTATCCATAATTTTGTTGCTTACTAATTTAATGTGCAAATGAATGAAACTTGGATGATTTTATAAAAATTGCAAATGAAATGTGTAATTTTAGCATATTCTAAACATGTGCATAGTGATTTCTATTTTACTTTTTGAAATCTTGTCTACATAAATTATCTATAATTGTTGCTTACAAATTGCATTTGCAAATGAATGAAACTTGAGATTATACGTTTTTCATAAAGGAAAACCTAATGGCATCTTCCCCTCTTGTGTAGTATATAAATTGCATGTGCAAATGAATGAAACTTGGGATGATATTATTTTTTCCAAATAGAAACCTAGTGGGATCCCCTCTCTTCCCTGCAATCCTTGAATTGAAGGCAACTCAATTGCTAGCTATATTGCTAGCTAGTAACCCAACAGGACCTGGTACTTGAACTAAAACTAGAGACCTCACAATAAACTCCACCTTCAAATACTATGTCCAAACTAATTAAGCTACATCACTAGAGTAGAAGAAAAGAAAAGCACAATTACAACTTACCTCTAATTGAGAAACCTATCATATATATATATATAAAAATTACATTTGAAAGTGACTAGTATATAAAATCACAATAAAAAGTCGGTATCAATGCTCATTCTCTTTTAGGAACTAGTTTCACATTGTATCAATGTTCATTCTCATCTATAAACTAGTTTCACATGGTACCCACTAAATGGAGATATATATACTGAAAATAATTTCAAAAGCATATAATTGCACCGAGAGGAGTGAGGTGCTCTATAACCCAGTATGGGGGAGATGTTGTAATGTTCGTTCCTAACACAATAATTAAAAATTAATAAAAAAAATTCACGTCGGCTCATAAAATAAAAAATTATGGAAAGTATTTTAAAAAAATCCATGTTGGATCATAAAATAAAATATTATGAAAAGTAATTAAAAAAGCGATGTTCCTCTATAAAATAAAAACGTAAAACTTAAACCCGGATCTATCAATCAAGAGATCAAATTTCTTGAGTTTAAATTTAAAAAAAAAAAACACCTCAAGAAATTTGATCCCTCTCGGTGTTTGATAGACTGGTTTTAAGATAGATCTATGCTAGTTCTAAATCAAAATTATTAAGAGAGATTTGGTATATTGATGTTAGTGAGTTTAAAATTCATTTATATTGTATTTATGTGAAAAATAAGAAAAATATCTTTCAAGGAATTTTTCAAAATTTTATATATATCTTTGGTGTTATTAAAAGAATAAACAATGTAAAAGTAAATTAGAATGAAAAGATTTAATATACTATATTTTGGAATAACCACCACATACTTTAATATCATAATATGCACACTATGCTTACTATGTTCAAAATAAATCAAAATCTAAAAACTGGAAAATAAGGTGTTCAAAATAAATCAAAATCTCAAAAAAATTAAAACGTTTGGTTGAAGATGAATAAACCACAAGTTCAATACATGATTTTTAAAAAATATCATCATGGAAAATTCACGAGTTACTCTAAATCATAATATCATTGTTTTTATTCCAATTAAAACTGTAAGTTGGGAAATTTGGGTTCTAAGCTTAGAGTTCTCTATCGCTTGCAATATAGCGATATGACAAACTTGTTAAATTGCTTGGCCGTAAATAAAGTTGAGGTAAAACTTTCAAAGTCCATCCAATGTTACCTAAACTTTTACTTTTTGATGTAAAACAATGGTACAAAGAACCTGCCGAGATTATTTCATTAGTTATAAAAATAATTGTGATTAAAAAGTAGATGTATGTTTAAATAAATGTATTAGCAAGTGTATATGTTTTGTTTGATATATCATTCTTAGCAAGTGTATATGTTTTGTTTGAAATATCATTCTTAGCAAGTGTATATGTTTTGTTTGAAATATCTTGGTTGAATAAAAACCATGGTCAAAATTCTCAAATTTAAAGAAATATATTTTAATTTTTTTCAGCATATATCTGAGATGATTATAAATACAAAAATTTAGTTGTTAAATATTTTCAAACTTAATTTTTTTGATAGATACATTTTATATTTACAAAGTTATATTTACAATCATATTCACCTATGCATTTGAATCATGGTATCCAAGCTCGATCACCTTTGATAAACCACACCTTATTATAACTTTAACCATAATTTTATAAATGCAAATCATTAGAAGGAAAAACAATGAAAAAATATAAATGCTTAATTATTAAAAGGATTAATTATTGACCATAAAAAAGGTACTTAAAGCATTAAGTTAATTTGAATGATAAGTTCATAATAAGGAATATTATTAAATGAGAGGAAAATGTCCTCTAAAACACTACAATATTAAGCTTTGGGGTTCAAGAACACCTTGTATTTTTCAATTTCAACAGGTGTTTGCCCTCAAAGCCCTTTGGTCTTTCATTCTCCAAAGTAACATGCTTTTCCTGATTGGTAATCTTTTACTAAAGTTGTTTATGAAAAAACTATGATATATAGGGTTTAAGTTGTATTGTTGGAAACGAAATGAATAGAATAACAACAACAACTTAATTGAATTATTTGTTATATTAAAAGGTTTTATATCTTGTAACTGTGTAAGATAAAAACCGCCCAAAATGCCTCTCTTTTCCGGCCATTTTTTAATTAAATCTAGTCAAATTTATGCCTGAAAATTGTAGTTTGTTTAATCCTGCAATCTCAACAATCACAATAATCTGTCCTAAACTAAATGCCACATTTTACAACTACCCAAATCGCCGAAATCGCGATTTGAGCAATAAAAACTACAATTTCAACAATTTTTTTCTTGCCGAATTCCAACAAATAGGGGGCGTTTTGGTTCTCTTATATTGCTCCCCTTGTAACCTATCATTTTCAAGCTTACCAGACTCTGTGTGTGACACAACTACATGCATGATTCGATGTCAGCGAAATTGGCAAATGAGAGATTACAAGAGAGCATAAAAATTGAAGTCGGTTATTTTCGGCAACGAAGAGCTAAAGTTGTTGTAGATTCTCTATAATTAGATGTATTTAAGATCCAAGTATTTGAACATGTGTAGAATTAAATCTCAAGCATGGAACCTTGGCTAGAATAAAGCATGTGAAAATGAATATCTATAACAAACTTTTTTTTAAATATATATATATATATATATTTTTAATTTATAGGAATTTTTAAACACCATTAAATTAATGTAAAATTTACAATGAAAATCTATCATAATGATTGATAATTCAAAGAAACAAGTTTAAAACATTTAACAATTATTTAAATAATTTAAAATCAAAATTTTATAATTGTTAGAATATTGAGAATATGCATAAACATGTAACAATACATTTGCTAATATGCAAAGTGAGAATCTACTACTCTAGACTTATATCTATAGAAGCAACAAATAATCATGTAAAAATCAAAGAGATAAGAGAAAAGAACGATACAACAGATATATGTGGTAAAACCCCAAATGATGAGGAAACAACCACGAGAAAGATAGGTCTTCTTATTCTTCAAAAATATCCATCATACAATACATGGAATACTCACATATGCATCACATCACACTGCATCTTCACATCATGTCACAATGATGTTTCTCCGACATACCCAAAAGAGTCTCATTCACCTCTATTATATAACTAGAGGTATGAAATATTTACATCCCATAACACATGTGGGACAAATAGATTTCCACCTCTCTTATATAAAGAATGGTTATAAGTGATTTTATTACATGATGCATGTGGGATAACTCTATTTTACAATATTAGAGTTATCTATGCCTTTTAATAATACTACACCAATAATGCCACACAAGTTACCATTACATATTCCAATAATCCCCCTTAATGATGACCAGGAGAAGAGTACAAATGGAGGAAGGTAACATCACCTTAACATCCCTCTTGCTGACAACTTCTAGAATTTCCCATAAGATGTGAACAAGAACACACTTTGCCTCATGGATTAGATGAAGATAACAATCGCTTCTCACTGAATCATGAAATTGCACCTGAACCAAGTTGTACAATGAACTCTTGTAGAACAACACAATAATGTATGGCTAATACAATATAAAAAGTGGCTAGTAGAAAGTCATCATAAACGTAACTCAATTGATAGTTGAAGGAACTCTACAATAGATCTCAACATGAATACAAGAACCCCATATCTATACATTGAAATCTTTCCACCATACAGTCTTCATAACCAAAGAACTCTACTGAAGAGGATATTGCAAATACAAGACCCCGGTGGTCTATCCAATGAAATGTTTTCCAAGCAGTTAGTCTTCACAACTAAGCTGAAAGATGCAAGAACTCTATAGTGGACTCATCACAAATACAAGACCCAAATGCCTATCCATCAAAAAAAATTTCCCACGGATGATCATCATGACTTACATAAGAAGATGGCCATTCATTTCATTACATTATAACTAGAAATAAGTGATATGATATGGTATTTGATTATATTACATTCCTTCTTACTTACAACTTCAACCATCTTGGATAGCAAAAGATTTCAACTTTGTTGCGGTCACTGATGAGTTAAAAAGAGGAACAATGTTGAAGAACTAGAGATAACCACACCAATATGCTTAAGATAGGAAGGAATGAAGAACCAAGATGTCCCACAACTACTCTTCAAAATATACTCCTATGAAGAAAGTAAAGTAAATAGAAACCTAATCTGCACAAAAGAAATTCCAAGAGTAAAGCATATAATGAACATGATAAGCCCATAATGACAAAGAATACATATCGTAATTTATGAACTGATATAGAATATGAATTATGAAATTGCTTTTACACACAAACAAGGGTTAGAAACAATATAAATATTGAGCAAAATTTGATACTATGTTAGAAGCAACATCGTTAGAAGAGTGAGGGGTTGATCCCATAATATCATGATACAATATTGAACAAAATATGATAAAAAAATGTCCATCTTACAATACATGGAATCCTCACATATGCATCACATCACTCTTTGTCTTCACATCATGTCAACTCTTTGTCTTCACATCATGTCACAATGACAATAATCTCATGTGTGTACAAATGAGATACACAACACATCCAAAAGGGTCTCCTTTACCTCTATTATATAGCTAGAGGTATGGAATATTTACATCTGATAACACATATTGGATAAATAACTTTCCACCTCTCTTATATAAAGAATGGTTATAAGATAATTTATTACATGATGCATGTGGGATAACTCTATTTATAATATTACAATTATTTATGTCTTTTAATGATATTTCACCAACAATACCACACAAGTCATCATTACATATTCCAACACTCCCCCTTAATGATGACTAGGATAGAATACAAATGGAGGAAAGTGGCATCACCTTAACACCCCCCTTGAGGACAAATTCCAGAATTCCCCATAAGATGCGAATAGGAACACACTTCATCGCATGAATTTGTTGAATATAACAACTGCTTCTCATTGAATCATAAATTGCACTCGAACCAAGTTGTACACTGAACTCTTGCAGAACACCACAATAGTGTATGGCCAATACAACAAAAAATGTGGCTAATAGACAATCATCACAACCATAACTCAACTGATAGCTAAAATAACTCTGCAATAGACCTCATCACGAATACAAGAACCCCATATCTATACATCAAAATGTTTCTAGTAGAAAAAGCTTCAAAAAAAATCTACTGAATATTATATTGTGAATACAAGACCCCAATGGTCTATACATCGAGAATGTTTTCCAAGTAGTGGGTCTTCACAACTAAGCTGAAAGATGCAAGAACTTTGTAGTATACTCGTCATGAATACAAGACCCAAATTCCTATCCAACGGAATGTTTTCCCCACAAATAATCAACATGAATTTACAATAGAAGATGGATGTCCATTTCATACATTATTACTGGAAATATGTGATATGATATGGTAGTTGATTACATTACATTCCTTCTTAATTACAACTTCAACCATCCCAGATAACAAAATGTTTCAACTTTCCTTCTATCAATGATAAGTTGAAAAGAGAAACAATGTAGAAGAACCGGATATTACAACATCCATATGCTTAAGATAGGAATGAATGATAGAATCAAGTCATCCCACAACTCTTCACAGATACCCCTATGAAGAAAGAGAAGTAAATAGAGAGATAACTTGCACAAAGAACTTCCAAGAGTAAAGCATATAATAAACATAAGTCCATAAAGGAAAATACATGACAGGATATATAAATGATAGAGAATATGAAATATGAAATTACTTTTACATAAACAAGGGTTAGCAGTTCAAGATATAAATAGTGAGCAAAATATGAGACCATGTTAGAAGCATCATCATTATTAAAAGAGTGAGGGGTTGATCCCATGATATCATGATATAATACTGAACAAAATAAAAATGATATCACGTATATATTAAAAATATAGCCATTAAGCAACTAAGTCTTAGGCATAGGTTGGTTTCTTGTTGTCACCATGATAAGATGCTACCGATACATGCCCATGAAAAATGTCAAAATTTATTCCACGCAAGAAGGTTAGAGGCAAGTAAAATAGGAACAAGAGACAACCTATAGAAACATGATGTATACTTGAAGAAACTAAACCCTAATGCAAACTGCCCGAAACTTGTCAAAAATTCAAAAAATTGTGAAATAGTCATCATCCCGTATGAAAACTTGCAATAAAACATAACCAGAGCAAAAAAAAAAAATATGCTCCAAAACAAATAGATCATTGTTAGCAAGTTAGTATACAATCAATTTTAACCGATATCTATAGAAAAAATAGAGAGAAACTTGAAAAAAATTCTGAAAATTAATGGTGAGGGTTAAGGTTTCAATTTTTTGTTCTCAAACTTGTAGAAAATGCCTAGATCTAGAGAATAACCACAAGGGTTTGGTAGATTGAATGAAAAATCTACAAAATACAAAGGACCCAACAAAAATATGAAGAAAATGTTGCTTGTAAAGAATTATCATATTTTTACTGAAGAAGGTAGACCATAACAATTAGCTCTAATACCATGTTAGAATATTGAGAATGTGTATAAACATACAACAATACATTTGATAACATGGAACATACAAGCAAAAAATAAACATGTAAGAACCAAGAGACTAGATAAAAGAAGGATACACTAGATATACTTGGTAAGACCCCAAATGGGGAAACATCCACGAGAGAGGTGTGTCTTCTTATTCTTCAGAAATATCTATCTTAAAATACATGGCATCCTCACATATGCATCACATCACACTCCATCTAGTCTTCACATCATGTCACAATGATGTTTCTCCAACATACTCAAAATGGTCTCCTTCACCTCTATTATATAGCTAGAGGTATGGAATATTTACATCCCATAATACATGTGGGATAAATAACTTTCCAAATCTCATATATAAATAATGGTTATAAGAGATTTTATTACATGATGCATGTGAGATAACTCTATTTTATAATATTAGAGTTATCTATGACTTTCAATGATATTTCCCCAACATACCACACAAGTCATCATTACATATTCCAACAATAATCAATCACTTTTAAGCATGATAATATGACTATCAGACCCTACGGACCCAACACATTGTTCTTTTTTGAAAAACACTAGTCACTTGTTCCAAAATAGATTCCAAGACTCTGGTTAACAAAATAAAAAATATTGAAACTTGAATAAGTGTAAGCATAATTCCAAAATAGATTCCAAGACTTTGCTTATTAAAATTGAAAACATTAAAACTTGAATAAGTGTAAGTGCAATTGAAAATTTGAATAACTTCCAGTCAAATTTTGATAAATCACCATGACATATGTAAGCCTAGAATGTACACGTCGACCTAATTCTAGGAATATACTCATGCATCCACTTGAAACAGTTTATCAACCACTAATTTGTGCACCCACAAAGCAACAACATATGTAAACACAGAGTGTAAACACAATCATTATGTGCCACGACCAAGAGGTACACACATTTCGATTTGCACCATGAGGATGCCGCTTGCACTAGGGATATGTACCATCCTGATGAGATTTAATTGAGAATCCCAATGTTGTCACATGCGCAATATCACACGTCCCATGATGACCTGTAAACTACGGTGACTTAGAGAAACAAATTAACAGAATGTTAGTCATTGCTCTACATGTTGGACGCATGGCTTGCCCATGCAAAGTTCCTTACACTGATGACTCCATATGCGCAATATCACCAGTTGAACGCTCTCATCAACATGTACAAAAACCCAACAATTGTAGGATACCTTAGTCAAATGCAATAGTGTTGTTGTTACAACTGGATCATATTTTAGTTGTTAACTGGTGTGCTACAGGAATGCAGATCAGGCCTCATACTGCAAAAAAACAACGAATCCTGAGTGGCATAAGTTTTTGAAACCTGCCAGAGACCAATACATATTGGATTCATATGGTACATCAAACCGTATTCAATCATTGGTTTAGATGATCCACATACAAAGATATGACTGAAGAAAGGGGTCGAGTCAGAGTCAATGTTTTGGAGATCTCTCTTGTGAGGCCTCAAAGTCAAAAAACACAAATGAAGGAGCATATTTAGCTCAGAGGACAAGTCTATTTCCAAATTATCAAGCTCAAATGGGGTTTGGCTATGATGGAAACATGTATGGTGGTGCTCTTGGTACAAGTTTTGGGGTATTAGAAGGCTATGCCCCAAGTAAGTTGCATGTCAAATTATTTCTTGATATTGTGCTCTCTATTTAATATATTGCATAAAATGAAATCCTTTCCTTCACTGTGTTGTCTATTTGATGAACTTTTAATGCCTTCTCTTTCTGGTAGTATGAATTCCCATTCATCAACATGCCGAAACTTGATATATAGTTTGGGAATATACTGTGATTTATTGGTAATGGAAAATGATTTATGGTAGAGGGACAAATCCTACCTGCATGGCTATGGTAGCGATGATTCTTCCTTATGGACATATTGGATATGTATTGTAAGTTGAAATCATTGCCAGTCCGTATAGTTTTATACAATTAGCCGCATACTCATTTTATTCTTATGATTCGGTGCAGACAACAACCAGGGACTTATAACACCCCTGGTTTGAAACCCCTACTCTAATGATGTCAAAATGTAACTGTAGTTTATGAATGCTTGTAAGGATGAACATAGTGTATTTTGCAATTATTAATATTAAAATCCACAACTGGTTGTGCCAAGGAAGTACGCTGAAGAGATAGGAACTCGTGTATTCACCAGATATAGTAAGGGGGTTATAATGTCTTAGGGGCAAAAAACATATTATGACCCCATTAAAACCTTTAAATCCCTAAAGTTTATCCTAAGTCATGATTTAAGCCAAATTTCCCTTTTTTATTAATTTAAAATTATTTTATGGCTTGAAAGGGGATTAAGTGTGATTAACAAATGTCTTAGTTTTTTATTAATTAAAAAAGAGAAAAATGTGGCTCAGGGGTGAGACCACGTGGGGGAAGAAAAAATTATCATGCAAAACAAAAGATTATAAATTTTTCCCAATCCCATATTGTGTGGGGATATTTCTGAGCAAACAAGGGAGATAGCTAATGTCTGAGAATGAATATGATACGAATTCCTCAACCCGTGAACCAAACTGGTGGAGAATTTCTGCTGAAACTCTGCCCATTTTTGTCTCTGGCCATTCCAATGAAGTGGCAAATAGTGTGGCTAGTTGTCTTGGTGAAATTCTGAGCACAGATGGTAGTGATGTGTCTCACGGTTGTGCAGTCACAAGGAAATAAAAGAAGTGATATGCACTGTTGGCATGGAATTTGTCTTAAGCGAATCTTCCCGACTGCTAGTGTTTGTTCTTGAGAAATTATGGGACTGGTGAGAAGTCTATTTGGTGAATGCATGAGTCTCAGCTCGGGGTGGAATTTTGTTGAGAGATTAATGAGAAAAATTGCCTACAGTTGGGTGGAGTGTGCCTCACACAGAGCCAATTTCCCATTCAATTGAAACCTCATATAAGTATTGGTTAAAAATGTTTATGAATTTTTCTTGTTATTTAACAGTTTATGGAAAATTCAATGATGAATGAAATTTAATGAATGATTTGTTTGAATTCTGGATGTGAATGTTGGGTTGGTTATGCATGCTAGGTTTTATTTAAAATTATAATAATAGTGACAAAAATTCCAAGTCTGGAAATGTATTTCTGGGCATTTAATTTTTCATAGGAGAATAAGTTGTAAATTCTAGAATTGTAAATAAATTTTGGGCAAATTTAGTTTTGTTGTTATGCTTACACACACATACACACATGATTGTTTGCATTCCCAATACATGTGTGTCTCTCCATAAAACGTTTTTGGTCAAGCCCATCCATTTTATAATTTGCCAAAAGAAATTTCTATGCTCAGAAATTGTAAATCTGCTCATGAGTTAATGTTTGAGTGTTACTGAACCTCTGGTTTAAATGACATAATAAACTCTTATTCATAGCTGAAGTTGTATGTTTAATGAACAATTTATAAGCCTTTAAATGATAGAAGGAAGGTTGTGATATTCATCCTCAAGCCTTAGTGTATTTGAATATTTATGTATGCAAATGTAGCTATCCATGTTGATTGAGTAACTTATATTTTATTGGTTCATTGCAACTAAATTTCACTGTGTAGAATAGTGTTTGTGTCGCATCTCTTGTGTCCCATGTTCTTTGTGTCCTAGTTCTCGCGTCACGGGTTCTTTGTGTCATAGGTCTCGTGTCACAGGTCTTGTGTCACATAGGGTAATTTTTAAGGATTACAAAATTTTACTTAAGTATAATATTCTAGGTGATTATTTTAGATTGAAAAAAAATAGATTGGTAGGAAAATATCAAATATAAAATATACAATTTATTACTTAAACTTGTAAATTTTGGCGAATATTATGATAAAAAACATATTTTATGTAGATATAGGCGATATTAGAAACTAAAAATGACCAAATAGCGAATTTATTTTTTGAAAAACAACCTCCAAAATAGCCAATTGGCTAAATTTCGCCCCTAAAAATTTCCTTGGTGTCACATCTCTTGTGTCACATGTCTTGTGACATAGCTCTTGTGTCACGACTCTTGTGTCTTGTGTCACAACTGTTGTGTCATAGGTCTTGTGTCACAGCTCTTGTGTCACAACTCTCATGCCACAACTCTTGTGTCACAGCTCTCATGTCATAGCTTTTGTGTCACAGTTATTATGTTTAAAGCTATACTAAATCAAATTGTGTTGTGAAATATGGTTTGATCTATTGTTTTGTATGTTGATCTATTATGCTTCCGCTCAATGTTTATTTTTCTTATGCATTTATTATAGGAATTTATATAGCCATTATGCATGTAACATTTTATTTTTAAAAAAAATATTAGTATTTTTTTAAGTCTAGTGTAATGTTGGGTGCATTGCAAGACTCAAGGACTACAACTTGGACTGAACAAATTTGGTCAAACTTGCTCTAGAAGCAGACAAGGTAGTGGAAATAATGGGGGCAGACAATGTTGTCCCCATTGAAATTTATACATTTTGTTGGATACAAATGTTGCTCGAGTGTCAGTCGCATGCAAGCAGAGCCACTAGAATCATAATTTCATGCAGTATGCAGTCATAGATTTGTTGATTAGTTTGGCTTCTTTATACTGCTACTTTTCATTTCTGATTAAGAACCTATGATTTTCTAAAAAATTTGGAGGAAATGAATATGATTGAACTAAAACTTATAGTTTGTGATAGAATGCGATCCAGAACTAGTTGGGAGGTGAGCCCCGATTTGAAGGTGAAAGAATTCATCACAAGAGGTGACAGTTCCCGTGCCTTATTATTTTGTTGAGTAAGCATTGAATCATTGTCTTTGCTATGGGGAGGTATTGACGGTAAGGCCTTGGGGAGCTCATAGGGAGTAAGGCTCCAAAGCCGGGTATTTCGAATGCACAGGGAATGCACGCTATGGAGCTAACCCATTACCAAACCAGACGTATAAACTAAGCTAAATTGCTTCTACAAGGTCGGGCTTATGCTCATCCACTAAATAAAGAAATATCTACCGGTTTAAGACAATGAAGACTGGATAGATAATGGATAAGACGGTTAAGGTGGTTTCAAACAGATTGTTGGCGAAGAAGGCGATGCAGTAGAAATGGAAGGTGGTGGAACAATGGTTGTGGTGAAGGTGGCATGATAGCTGATTGGTTCTTAAATGCTAGTATTAAAAAATGTCTCCAATACTAAGATGCCCATCGTTGGCTCGACAATAAGACCCCAAATGTCTCAACCAATTGAAAGACAGATAAATTGATTGAAAACTTTGGATAGTGACACTACATGAAATCATATTTTTTAAAGTTTGGTTAAAATTACAAAAATGAAAAATAAAAAATAAAAAAATGAACCTCTTTCGTATTAGGTTAAATAACCTTTCTCCTACTGGTGGGAAATCGGGCTCTGCACACCGCCTTAATCCCTCCGTTTGTCTTCAGCACAATGGCCCCAGGAGGGGGCCCAGTGGCTCCTCCTCCCTTTCCTCCTGATCTCGATGCCTTCAGAAAATTGATTGCCGCCAGTGGTAAACGCAAGCTGAACGAGTCACAGAGCAAGTTTGTCAATAAATTAGAAAGCATACCCACCATTTCCCTCCCAGCAGAAGAAACATGCAGATCTGTTCTGAATCTAGTAGATCGGGGTCTCATTGGATAGTTTACAGGCCTCTAGCCCTCCCCCAAAGCTGTTGAGGTGTGGGTGCAGAGGAACTGGAGACCGTTAGTAAAGGAAGGTATCAAAAGTCACTTTGTAGGCAAGGGCTTCTTCGTGTTCGTTTTCGATGAAGTAGAAGACTAAAATCTCATATTTAGGAATGGATCGTATTTTATGGGCCCTCAGGGCTTGTACCTGAATAAATGGATGCCAGATTTTGATCCAACACAAGATGTTCCATCGGCAGTCCCGGTGTGGGTGTGTCTCCCACACTTACCTTTGCACTGCTGGAACCTAAAGTCTTTAGAATCCATTGGAAACACCCTGGGAAAATACATAGATCGAGCGGATAGAAAGGATCAGTTTTCCTGTGCAAGAATCTCTATACAGGTGGACCTAGAAATAGGATTACCATAAGCAATCAAACTAACGGTCGCAGGCTGGGCACACATATAAGAATTAGACTATGAGCAGATCCCATTCAAATGCAGGTTTTGTCATGGTTATGGACACTTTGCGAGATACTGCAAGAAAAAAGCTGAGGAAGATGCAGAAAAATCAAAAGGAGAGAAATGGACATAGGTTCAAAAAACTGCCTCGAAAAAAACACACAGCAAGAATAAAGGTAAAGAGACACCGGAAGGGACTGGCACTCCCATAACACGGTAGGAGCAAGAGAAGGAAAATAAAGAGCAGTCAATGGCAGAAGCCTTGAAAACCCTTTTGAAATCCTTAATGAAGCAGAAGAAAATCCAGAAACAGTATCTGAGGAGATAGATCAACAAACTCCCTCTCATGCAGTGGAGAAGGAAACTATTGAAACATCCCACCACGCTTCCCCAACAGGGACCTCCATCTCACCCTCCTATGCTGAGATGACAAGGAGAAAGCCACCGGAGTCCCTAGGGTCATCAGAAGATGAGTCTTTTGAGAAGCCCGTGAAAAGAGCAGGTAGGAAATCTCACAAGGAAGCTTGAGAGGAAGAAGCAGGGAGACAAAAGATGCAGGGTAGCCAATCCACCATCGAAATGTCCATCGGGAGAAATACCAGAACAAGGCCCCCAAAGGGGGGATCAGCCCACCCCAACCTCAGTAAATAATGTGGATAGTCTCTTTGAATTGCAGAGTCTTGGGGAACCCGACGAAAGCAGAAGCAGTCAAAGACCTCCTGAAAATAAACTCTCCCGAGATCCTCATGCTCCAAAAGACTAAGATCGAAGGGGAAATCCTCCTTAAAATTAACAATTCAAAATGGAAGAAAAATGCAGGGAAGGCCATCAGCGCTAGAGGCACCTCTGGGGGCCTTGCAACTTCGTGGTCAAAAGAAGAATTTCAATTAGAAAGTTGTTGTGAAACCCAACACTGGATCTTTACCGAGCTTCGCCACTCTTCAAGTAAGATAATCTTGTCTCTCTTTAATCTTTATGTTCTTATCCTCTACGTAGAAAAGAAAGAATGCTAGCAAACTCTCTCAGATTTCCTTGAAATATACTCCCCTCAGAATATTATAGTTGCTAGAGACTTAAATCTTGTCTTTGAACCAAGAGAAAAGAGAGGAGGAAACATTGGTAGGGACCAAATGCTACCCCTGGTTGAGGATCTAATCCAGCATTGGGATCTTTTAGATTTCAAGCCATCGAGAGGACTTTACACTTGGACCAATAATAGAGTTGGAATCGATCACATTGCTGCTCGGTTGGATCGTTTCCTTGTCCAGAGCTCTTTTCTGTTGGAAAAGTGGATGATATCCTCCAAAACTATCCCTAAACTGACTTCTGATCATAAACCCATCTTGCTACAGCTGGAAGAAGAAGAAAATTTAGGCCCTATACCCTTCAAATTCAGCCCACTTTGGATTGAAAAAGAGGGGTTCATAGAAACTGTCACTACAGCCTGGTCCACCTCAGTGATAGGATCCCCTTCGTTTTTGTGGGAACAAAAGCTAAAGGCCACGAAACTAGCTCTGAAAGATTGGGCTAAAAAGGATACTAATACCCCCACTATGCGTAGAAAGGAGATTGTCCAGCTGCTGGAAAATCTGCAATTGGAACTAGAAAGCAAGGAAATTACAATTTCGGAGTTAAAAAAGGAACAAGTGGCCCAAGCAAACTCTTTTCAGTCCTTCCTACAAGAAGAAGAGTATTGGAGGTTAAAGTCCCGAAGTTTGTGGTTAAAGGTAGGAGACCGATACACACCTTTCTTCCATAGACAATATAAAGCCAGACTTTCCAGAAGCCACATTTCAGAAATAACTTCAACAGATGGGACAACCTTTAAAGGATGTGAGTAGCTAAAATTGGCAGCAAAAATTCACTTTCAGAACCTGTATAAAGATGATGGAGAAGGATGTGAGGAAGCAACCATTGAATTTCTCTCCCACATCCCTCATCTTGTTAGCAAGGATGACAACACTGCACTCATGAAGCCCTTTTCAGAAGAAGAGATCAACAGGGTTATTTGGTCCATGGAGCCGGACAAGGCCCCAGGGCCCGATGGATTCTCAATCCATTTTTATAGAATCTGTTGGGAATCATCAAGATTGATTTACTTAGAATGATTAAAGCCTTTCATCAGAAAGACAAGGTGGGTGGCAGCACTAACACCACCTTCCTTGCCTTAATACCCAAAGAAGTGAATCCTGGCACTTTCAAAAGATTCAGGCCAATCTCATTGTGTAATGTCTCCTACAAAATTTTGTCTAAGCTCATGGAAAATAGAATCAAACCTCTCCTTGGGAAGCTCATTTCTCCCACCCAGGGAGGTTTTGTCAAAGGGAGACACATCCTGTATAATGTGATACAGGTACAAGAAGCCATCCACTCCAGTCATCAATGGCGGGAACAAGGAATGCTCATAAAGCTCGACATGGCAAACACATTCGACAGGGTAAAGCTCTCTTTCCTTTACAAAGTCCTTCTTGGCTTTGGTTTCAATACTGATTTTGTCAATTTGATCAAAGCTTGCACTGGAAAACTCTGGATAGCTCCACTAGTTAATGGCAGACCGACTAGCCACTTCCAAGTCTCGAGGGGAATAAGGCAAAGCTGCCCCCTCTCTCCCTTTCTCTACATCCTGATGGCTGATACATTGAGTATAAAATTGACTGTTGAAAAGAAAGCAGGGATTGCTCCAGGTATCAAGATAATGAAAGGCCTAGAGCCAATCAATCATGCCCTTTTTGCAGATGATTCACTCCTGCTGGGTGGAGCCTCCATCAAAATTGCCAAGGTCTATAGTAAAATTCTTCAAGCCTTCTGCAGTATCTCTGGAGCCCTCATCAACAAAAGGAAAAGCATTGTGTTTGGGTGGAATGGAGAACTGCAAACCATCCTTCGAATAGCCCACTACTTGGGATTCTTGGGCTATGCAACTTGGGAAAAAATCAAATATCTCGGGCTTCCATTAACTTTGGGCCCAAACAAATCTGCTCTCTGGACTGAAGTAGTTTGCAAAATGAAGGCCAAGATCAAAGACTGGGGAAGTCAATGGCTCACCAACGTTGGGAAACTCACTCTGATCAAGTCGGTTCTTTCCTCCTTACCGATTTACCAGGCATCCTTCCTCTTAGCTCCTAAATCGATCACGGATCAGGTCTCCAAACTGATTCGCGATTTTCTATGGCAAGGAGGAAAAGGAAATCACAGGAAATTCCATTTAGTTAACTGGGAGACTGTCAAAAGACCACTCTCAGATGGAGGGTTGCAGATTCGTGACCCCGGGCTAGCCAACATCCCATTGGGAGGAAAAATACTGTGGAACATGTTTTCAAACAACAAGCATCCTGTTAGCATCTTATTAAGGAAAAAATATTTTAAAGATGCCTCTCTCCGAAACCTGCAGGCTGAAAACATCTCCAAAGGCTCGATTATTTGGAACCTCTGTCACCGGGGGCTCGAGTTCTTTCAAAAACACTTGTATCGTATTCCTGGAAATGGCAGGAGCACTCTATTATGGCAGGACAGAGTTATGGGGCAACCTCCTCTTGACATTCCGGAAGACTTCAAAGGTGCTCGATACTGGCTAAAGCAGCATGGAATTAGCACGCTAGCAGACATCTTTGCATGGGATGAATCTGGTAACTGGAAATGCTGGGCCTTTCCACACATGCTAGAACAGTTAAGAAATGAAAAAAACCACCTGCTCGCAGCTCTCACGGACTTGGCACTGGTCCATTGGCACACGAAGGACAGATGGGGCTGGGGAAAAGAGGCAATTACACTGCTGCGCAGGGATTTGTCTCATTGCAAACAACTCAAACATAGATTCACTCAACATCTTTCTGGAAACATGTTTGGGATCCACTCAGTCTCCCCAAAGTCAATTTCTTTTTTTGGACTCTTACGCACAAAAAAGTCTTAACGGGAGAGAACCTGCTTAATTGTGGAATTATCGGACCTCATAGGTGTCCCTTGTGTAGCAACGCCCTCGAAACCATAGATCACCTATTCATTGACTGCGATTTTTCCCAAGAGGTATGGACCCTCTCTCTTCATGGTCTCAACGTCAACATGCCTGCGCATTCTTCAATTGTTTCTCTTTTCTCTACTTGGCACACGAATTACCCTCACATAATCAGCAGCAAGTCAGCATGGAGCAGAATTTGGCCAACCATTCCTAAATATGTTTGCTGGAACCTATGGCTAGCTAGAAACGATCAAATTTTCAACAATAAACAACATCTTCCTCGGAATGTGGTTGCAAAACCGAAAGCCTTTCTTCTCAAAACAGTGGCCGCTCATCACTTCAAAAAGGATAACTTGCTCCTCCTTGAGGGAAAAAAATGGATGGGCACTTTCATTTTCAGAGATGAGAAAAAAGGTGTAGAACACCCCAGCATAAATCCAAAATGGTGATTAAGAGACACTGATGAAGACTTTCAAATCTGGTGGAGATCTCAAGGTAAAGCCACGATCTTCTTTGACGGCGCCCCCAAAGTCAATCCATGGACAGCGGGTGCAGGAGGAGTGATCTACTCAGAAGACAGTACCAAAAAGGATAGTTTCAGCTGGGGTTTGGGTCGAGAAACCAACAATCATGCAAAAATTCTCGGATTGCTAAAAGCTTGTTAGATCGCTTAGGGTAAAAGAATAAAAGAAATACAAGTCTTCGGCGACTCAGAAATTCTGATAAAGATATTAAATACAGATGATCTTTTTAGTAACCCAGCACTCAATAAAAATTTGCAAAGGGTAATGCATGTGTTGCAAGACTTCTCCTCTCCACTTTTCTTCCATATCCTGCGTGGCTTGAACAAGGAAGCGGACGCAATGGCAAACTTGGCTTGTCTCCTACCTCAAGGAGCTCTCAGTAAGAACAATGAAGATCCTAATTGGACATCGATCCCATAAATATTGAGTTTGTAAGAAAGGGGCATTGCTGAGCCTTTTTATAGTTTGTTGAATCCCTGTAACGATGGTTGTTCAGGCTAAGGCCCAACCTTATTCTTCAATTATAATTTAACCGTTTTAGTTTAAAAAAATTACAAAAATGAATGCAAACTAATAAGTAGTCAATATGAAGTAATAGGTGGTCAACACCTAATCGAACACAAGGATACACTGCTTATCAACAAATATAATAATAAAGACCAAAAAACAATATTTTTAAAAATAGTTATATTATTTATTTTTTGATAATAATTATGAATTAATATTATATAACTTCTCTCAATTTTCCAATTACTCCTAACCTTTATATTTATAACTTAAATATATAAATATATCACACAAATATCACTATTTTTTTTTCATTGGAACACATCATGACAAACCCTCAGGTACTTCCCCTCATTTCGAGGATGGTACCCAAGGTAAACCACCGGCTCTAATTACGGGGCCTAACTCAGTGAGGCCATCAAGTGAGGCCCTGCATAGCCACCCAAGGATTTGACCCCGATACCTTCTGCTTGCGATTACAACGCTCAACCACTTGAGCTAACTCACCGAGCTACAAATATCACTATTTATTATTATTATTAAATATAAATTAAATTTTGTAAGGTTTAAAAAATAAAATAAAATCATGCCATAATTTGAAAGTTATCTTCGTAATAAAAAAATAGTAAAATAAATAAATTCCTTCAAATATGAATGTTTGAGAAACGCCTTTCATTTTGCAATTATGTTAAAAGAAAGCAAAAACAAATCTCCAATCGAGACAATCCTTTTTAACATCGAAATATGATAATTTACCGAATAAAATCTCTAAACAAAAACTTTATTTCAAAATAATAAAATATCATGTCGAATCGAAATTGAAAATTTCAAGCCTAATATTCAATAGAAAAAACTTTGTTTCAAAATAATAAAATATCATGTCGAATTGAAATTGAAGCTTTTTAAAAGCAATTAATGATTTAAAGTCTCCATTATGGGCTTGGCAATATAAGAGAGGAAGAATGCTAAGTTTTTTTTTTTCCTTGGAAAATGTCCGTAATTTTATTTCAAAAAGATGATCAAAATTACATATTGCACATGTAGTAGAATCAACAAGGATCCCTACATTTTCACAAATTTCTGTCCCATATAGGCAGAAACAAATCATAACTACATCTAAAAGCCGCAAACCAGTGGCTCAAAAATGTACATATATTCAGGCCAGCCATGAATGGCGAAGCCCTAATCAGATCAGCCAAACGTTGGCACGAAAACAATAAACCCACTCATATTGTGCTGAAAAGGAAGGAAGAGACCTTCGCAGAAGGAAGAAAACGATCAGGAAACACACTGGTGTGAATAGGGCCACCGGTTCTGAAACGAAAACCCCATCAATGCTCGCTGAATCTGGCTCAGTCAGGCTCTGGCGACCACAGCAAAGGCGGCACAGCATATTGGATTGGAGTCGTTGCTCAGGCCCGTAACGTAGCCAAGACATAGAGCCATAGCCAAGAAGAAGTTTGGGCATGCTGGCGGGGTTGTAGGAGCACAGATCTGAGCTGCGACTACGATCGCGTTTCCGGCCGCAAGGAGGAGCACCGCCACGGCCAATGTGCTGCGACTAGGCACCTCCGCCTTGCCACGCCCGCCATTGCAATTGAATAACGCCGCTCCACAAGAATTGAACAGCAGGTGTAAAGGGCCGCCAGTTTAGATCTGGAAAGATCGCCACCGCTATCGATAGCAACCCAAAACGATGCCACAAGAACAGCAGGTGTAGAGGGCCACCGGATTAGATCTGGAAAGATCGCCGCCGCCGTCGAGTAATAACAACCCAAACGATGCCACAAGTCGTGAAACAGCAGGTGAATAGGGCCACCGGTTTAGATCTGGGCGAAACCAAGATCGTCGCCGCCGTTCATGAAGAGCCACCGTTTCAATGGCAAAGCCACACGAACCCTGAGACATAACCCCCGCCGGCCACCAAGAAAGCAAGACGTCTTCAGCTTCCATCAAAATCGAAACCCTCAACAGAAGAAACAACAGATCCAAGTCTTTGGACAAGCAGCAAACTCTGGATCTCCCAAACCGGCGAAATCAGCCAGCAACTACTGATGAAGAAAACGGCCAGACACCCTACGCTCCAAAACCTGCGATGCCTCCACCGCACGCTGTTCCTGCAAGGAAACAACAATCTACAGGGAAAGGAGGGGCGGCTGGGCCAAGCCCTGGCCGCCCAAGCTACAGCAAAAATTTCGCTCCAAGAACCCTCGCTCCAAGAAACTCTCTTCCCCACTATCAATTCCTCCTGGAAGAATGCTAAGTTATTAGCGCAATGTTACAATTTACAATAATATTTTTTTGAGATGATAAAATCTATCCTAATTCACTTGTCAAATTTTTAATGAGGATAACTATCATTGGTTACTATGTGCAAATGCTAGTTGGTTTATCATCATTATTTAAGGAAAACCACACTATTTGAAATAACTCTCGGTGGTTTGTAAGGGGATAGACTTCCACTTATGCTAGATACCTTTGGGTCTTGGACTGTTACCCAATTTTCTTACTTACAAGAAAGATAAACTATTAGCTAATAAAAATGAGTCTTAAATCTTACTCAAAAACCAAATCAAAATTTTAAATATTAATAATGACTTTCAACCACATAATATTTGTTTGAATTAAATTAAAACCTTTTATTATATCAATAAATTTACATAACACTTCCATTTAGTAAGTAAAAACATCTATCTAATATTGGATATAACTTGATAGGAAAAATGGGGCTCCAAGAAGTGATTAACCCTAACGGCTGATCGTCGACACTGGTTACTCTATGAAGGACGAGTTCGGTACTGTGTCTTTTGATTGAATGTAGGCGGGATGGTGAGATCACAGGGGAGGGGCCTCTCCCCTCCTCTGATGCAGGAAAAAGATAAGCAAAGAGAGGTTACGCCATTACAAGAGCAGGAGGAGGGAATCGAAGGAGAGGGTTGGAGTCCTCGGGTGGAGAATCAAGAGGTGGCAAGAGGAGAAGCGGGACAGAGGATCTATATCCCCAAGTTGAACAGCACCCCAGCTATTTCGGTGAACCCTACACGGGTTAAGGAAAGAATATAGCATATGATGGACCATGCCCTGATAGGGAAATTTATGGGTATATGGCCTACGGAGAAAGCCCTGACCTGGTGGATTAACTCAACTTGGAAACCGAAAGGCCACTTCAATCTCTTGTTGGGCTCTAAGGGTTTCTTTACTGTGGTTTTCCTTAATGTGGAGGACAAGGATCGTATTTTTGAGGGAGGACCCTATTTATACTACTCTACTGGTCTATTCTTAAGAATGTGGAAGGATCAGTTCAATCCGGACAAGGAGGATCTCTCAATCGCCCCGGTATGGATTAGAATCTATTCGCTTCCAACGGAATACTGGGATCTGGACATTTTGAAAGCTATTGGAGGAGCTCTGGGTCATTTTTTCAAAATCTCTGATCAAACAAAGCAAGGAAGGTATGTTTTGTATGCTCGCATCTGCGTCTATATGAATATTTCCAAAACCCTCCTAGAGGGGATCACTCTAAACTGGGAAGAATCTGAATGGTTTCAAACCCTTGATTATGAACATATCCCTTTTCGCTGTTGGCGGTGTCATACCCATGGACATTTGGCCCGATATTGTCACCTTAACCTCCCAGCAGCTATCCCTGGCAGCAACACTCAAGAGCAGCACGATAGGGATGGTTTTGTTAAAGTAACAAATAGGAGAAGAACGGGAGGAGACATCATGACCCAGAGTTGGGGAAAAGGGAAGTTAATCCCAATAGCTTTGCGGCTCTGGATCCCGACTTATTAGAAACCCCTACTCCACTGATCTCACAGGAATCCTCACAGCAAGAAGTTGTATCTACAGTGTTGGTAACAGGGATTGGTAATATAAACAAATTTGTTAGAAAAAACCATCCCGAAGCAGAGTGCATGGAAGAGGACCTGGAAGAAATGGAACTTGGAGACCTGGATCTTGATAGCATTGAAGAAGCTTGTGAAAACATAGACGTTCATTCTATTCCTGATAATCAACTTCAACTATTGAAGGAAGCTATACTGAAAACCAAACCTACTCTTAGCCTGGGGATTGGACCTTTGAAATTGAAGGAAAATAAAAGGAAATTCAAA
Source organism: Larix kaempferi (assembly GCA_027924585.1). Lineage (NCBI taxonomy): Eukaryota > Viridiplantae > Streptophyta > Pinopsida > Pinales > Pinaceae > Larix > Larix kaempferi. Next base: position 20,980,354 of record BSBM01000106.1, read on the forward strand.
GATGGAGGCTCTAAGAGGGGAAGGAGGTCGAATAGGGACCGGATCGGGGAGATTGGGGCAAGACTGGTAGACTCTGGACAATACCCGACCATCTAGGAAGCTCTTCTCTCAGCAAGATATAGTGCTTGATGAAATTTTTATCTTGGAATATTTGAGGGACCAATGGTCCTCACAAAATTAAAACTCTTAAGAATAAGATTATGAAGGAACAACCTACTGTGGTCTTGTTACAAGAAACGAATTGTTTTGGAGCCCAATTGGAAGCTAATGCTTAGAATCTATGGAAACAGTGTAAAAGTATGGCATTGGATGCTACTGGTCATTCGGGAGGGTTGGCGGTCCTGTGGGATCCAAGGAAAGTGTCCCTTTATAACTTTCTTTCTACTACTTTCATCCTTTCCGTTGAATTTCATATTCTAGGTTCGAATGTGAGAGGTATGCTTACTAATGTTTATGGGCCAAGTAGTTACCCTGAAAAATGTAATTTCATCAAGAATATGACTAATCTGAGGAGAATTTTTGAATGAACCCATTGGATATTAGGAGGGGACTTCAATATGATCAGGTCTATGTCTGAGAAGAAAGGTGGCAGAAGAGTCCTTACTCGTGAAAATACTTTGTTCGATGAGTTCATTGAGGCCAGTAATTTGATTGATGTTGATCAAGGGAGCACGGTTTTTACCTGGAACATTAGATGTGGAGGGGAGCATTTGGTGGCTGCTAGGCCGGATAGATTTATTTTGTTAGAAAGCATTATGCTTCTGGGTGGGACTCTGACTTCTCGCCCGATTGCATCTTCCAGATCTGACCATTGGCTGGTGTCCCTTATGTGGAGAAATATAGGGATGAAAATGACCAAGCACTTCAGGTTCGAGAAATTTTGGTTAACACATGAAGATTTTCCATCCAGTGTGGAAGAATGGTGGCATACTATTACTCCTCCCTCAGGAACTAAGATGTATTGTTTTCAACAAAAACTGAAGGTGCTCAAACAAAGGATCAGAAAGTGGAATAAAGATGTCTTTGGGAACATTCTGGTAGAAAAAGCCAAGCTTGATTTAAAGATGGAACATGTCCAAGAGTGTATCATGTAGACAAGTGTGACCCCTGAGTTAGCTTTGGAGGAAAAGCATCTTGCTGATCAACTTTATCAAAGGAAGACGCAAGAGGAAATCCTGTGGCAACAGAAATCCCGTAATATTTGGTTGAAAGATGGGGATCGGGATACAAAGTTTTTTCACAGAGCTACCATTCAACATAGACAATATAACCAGATCTGTAACCTGCGTAATTCTGATGGGGTGTTAGTGGAATCCCATGAGGGAATTGAACAGGAACTGGTCAATCATTTTAAGGAGGTGGTCACTGAACTTCATGTCGACTGTACCGAGGCTTGTAGGGAAATCAAAGCTGTTATTCCTCGGCTTATTACTGAGGAGCATAATGAGATGCTTATACGACCTATTGAATTCCTAGAAGTTGAGACATCCATCAATCAAATGGAGGATGGGAAATCCCCCGGGCTAGATGGGTTTACTGCTAATTTTTTCCATTATTTCTGGGATTTGATTAAAAATGAAGATTGGCAGGTGGTGGAAGAATCCCAGAGAATGAGAGGGGTTCTCCCGGCCTTGAACTATACCTTTCTAACCTTGATCCCTAAAACTCCGATGGCTGAGAAAGCTAATTTGTTTAGACCTATTTCCCTGTGTAACATCATTTATAAACTCATCACTAAAGTCCTTTCTAATCGGCTCAAACCCCTTCTTCCCTCCTTGATCTCTTTGGAACAATTTGGATTTGTGGAAGGTCGACAAATTATGGATAGCATTATCCTAGCTCAAGAGGTTCTTCACTCCTTGTGGAGTACTAAGAAAGAAAGGATGTAGTTAAAATTGGATCTATCCAAAGCTTATGTTAAAATTAACTGGATGTATATGAAAGAAATTATGAGCTCCTTTGGTTTCAGTGATGTCTGGATTAAATGGATAGCCAACCTTACATCCACGGATTTTTTCTCCATCCTGATTAATGGGCACCCATCTACTGTCTTTAAACTCTCTCGGGGAATCTGACAGGGTGACCCTCTCTCACCCTTCCTCTTTGTGATTATGACGGAAGGACTCGATCGACTCATCTCTCAGTTAGTTGATCAGGGCAGCATTAAAGGTCTTTAATTCCCTCCCTATGAGAAAGCTATAACCCACCAGTAGTTTGTTGATGACACCTTGCTCATGAGACACTCTTCTCTCTGGGAAGCTCGTCGAATCAAGAAAGCTTTGGACATTTTTTTAAAAGCCTCTGGGATTCCTATTAATATGGATAAGTCACTGGTTTTTTTCTTTAACACTCCTCCTATCCGTTAGAGTAACATTGTACGAATTGTAGGGTTCAAAAAGAGCTCCCTTCCAACCAAATATCTCGGTGCTCCTTTATCTGAGGGTGTTTTAAAAAAGGCTTCTTGGGAAGACCTTTTAAATAGAATGAAGGACATACTCTCTAATTGGACGCATAGAGCTTTGAACCTCCCCGGAGGAGTGGTTCTTGTGAAATCTGTGCTGCAAGCTATGCCTTTGTACTTGTTTTCTGTTCTTGTTGCTCCTAAGTCGGTTATGAAGGAGATCAGGAATATCCAACGTACATTTTTGTGGGGAGGCACGGTGGACCATAGGAAGTGGCCTTTGGTAGATTGGGAAACACTGTGTAAATTTAAGTCGGAAGGGGGTTTAGGTCTTAGAGATCCGGAGAAACTCAGTACTGTGTGTGGAGCTAAAATATGGTGGCGTTGGCTTACTCATACAAATGAGCAATGGGCTAGTTTTTGGGGAAAGAAGTATGCTCCGATGACTGATCAACAGGATTGGGTTCGGGATGATGGTCCGGAGAAAGGCTCTCACATCTGGAATATGGCATGGGTTGGTAGTGAGCTAATCAGGAAACATAGTTTTTGGGAGATACGTGAAGGGTCTTCAACTAATATTTGGTTGGATGCCTGGAGACAAGAGCCCTCTCTTTTTTCTCTGGTGAATGATATCCCCGTTGATTCCCCTGTTTGGCACCATAATTGGATGTCGGTTAATTGGTACTAGCAGAAGGGTCAGAATGACAGAGGTTTTTGTGTATGGAACCCGCTTAAATGGTGGACGGATAACTATGGGGAAGATATAGGAAGGCATATTTAAGGCATATTGATGAACCGACAATAAAAATTCAGAGGGGTAAGGATATTCTAAGATGGGGTTACCACCCTAAAGGCATGTTTACTATTAAGGAAGCTTACACTCTGCAGACCATCCCTAAGAATCAACCTATGGACCATATTTGGAAACATCTATGGGGAGCTAAACTATGGCCTAAAATCACATTTTTCCTTTGGCTTGTTTTGAAAGGCCAAATTCTAACATGGGACAATATTTTGAAGAGAGGTTTTGAGGGACCGTCTCTCTGTGTCCTATGTGGTAGTCATGGGGAAACGATAGCTCATATTTTGGATGGCTGTAGTTTCTCTTCGACTCTATGGGATGACGGAGCTAAGATATTCTGTCTGTCTGATAGAGTTAGGACCGACCCAGGAGAAACTGTTAAACAGTGGAGGGAAGACCCCTTCTAAGGGATACTTCTGAATTGGGTTTGGCAACTTTTTCCTAGTTTTCTCCTATGGGAAGTCTGGAAAGAATGCAACAAGCGTATATTCACTGGCAAACATAATACCTGCAAGACGGTATGGGGGCATATACAGCGTGGAATCACTAAGTCTCTGCAATTAACTGTTTGGACTGAACATGATATGAATATTTCAAAAAATTAGTTGAGCATTCTACTTACTTGGGGCATTAAGGCTCTCCCCCACTTTGTCGGAAACATCCATCCTTGTCGTAATTCGCTTGATAGTCCGGTGGTATGGTCTCCGCCATTATAGGGTTGGCTCAAGCTAAACTTTGACGGGGCGTCGAAAGGAAAGCCGAGTGAGGTTGGGTATGGTAGTGTTCTTCGTGATGATCAGGGCAAGGTTTTGTATAGTTAATATGGGTATCTAGGCCGCAAGACCAACAACGCTGTCGAGTGTGAAGCCATGTTGCAGGGTTTATGCATGGCGGCCCGACGTGGTTTAAACTGTTTGATCGTGGAGGGGGACTCAAACTTGCTAATCCAGATTGCCATAAAACTTTGTAACGGGACCCATGCAACCAAGCTGGCACAATCGTGGAGGCTGGCATGGCGACTGACTTGTCTTGGAAAACTCATTATGTCATTCAACTCCGTCACCTTCCATCACGTCAGGAGGAGTGATAACTGTCTGGCGGATGTATTGGCTAACTAAGGTGCTAGTAACCAAAATGAAGGATGGGAAGGAGTGGCCTTGGAAATACCCTCGGGCACGTGTCATAACAAATGCATGATGATTTCCGAATGTGATAGAGGTGTTAAGGAGCCCACAGCTGGCGGCAGTAGTACATAGGAACCCGATGGTATGTAACAGCTAGTACCCTACTCAGCGTGGAATTGACAAATGGTATTCTGGTAGCCATAATAACAACATCACTACCCGATGATTTGTATATTTTCCATCGTTTGTGTCAATTATGTTACAAGATATGGAGAGTGAGAGGTTAATGGCAGATCGACCTCTCATGATTCATTTGGGTAATGCTGATAAGAGTTCTGCATATATGACGAGGGAATAGGACATGATGAATTATTACAGAGCTTGGATCATTATGATGGTTTTAATGGATGTTAGGGGCGGCTTTCCTTTAAATTCTTCGTCCAGGAGTGCTAACAGTCATAGTGATTGTAGTATGTGTAATGCTGGTGCCTTGTGGAGTTTCTTTTTGTCCATTTGTGGGGTGGAGTGTATTAGTAAGGGTTTTGTGAACATGCCTCCGCGAGGGAGACCTGCTAGGCGAGGCAAACGGGCACAGAGTGAGCCGAGTAATGTTGGTCGGGGAAATGTGGCCCAGGCAGGCCCTAGTCGGGACTAGTGGAGCGCTGCCATGACTGCTATTTTATTTCATCATTTTTTTCCACAAGATGTGCAGCGAGAGGTGGAGGAACCAGAAGAGAAGTTGTGGCGTATGGTGGGGGAGCAGGAGTTGCCTGTAGAGGCTATTGCTATAGCTGAATGGATTCATGACCCTGGGAATACCAGGGGTCGGATGGCTTTGTATAATCGAGTCGTTGTTATGCTGTGGGTTACTAAGACTCTCATTGCCCAGGGAATGGAGGTGAGGGTTGATATATTGTCTGGCTCTCAGAGGATGACCAGGTTGGAGGATCATTGTAAGGATCATGCTGAAGAGATGAACTGGATTCACATGAAACTGGATGCTTTGGCAGCAGACATGGGGATCTCTTTCCTCACCCATCCTAAAAAGGTGGAGAATCCGAGAGAGATTAATCTCTGTGGTAAGGGTGTGGCAGTTGATGTGCCAACGGTGGTGGTTATCGAGGATGAGGCCGGTCCGGCTAGTTAAATCCTCTCTTTCCCTCTGTGACTGGTCTCCGTTTCTGTGGTGCTGTCTCGGTGTGGTGAATTTCGGCAGGCTCTTGCCTCAGCTTGTTTATGTTTTGGCTTGTTTTGGCCTCATAATGGCTTTTTTTCTGGTTCTTTGTTGTTGGGTTTATTCATTAGGTGATGTCTGTTCTTTTGGCATCCTTTTTGTAAGGGGGGTTTGGTTTTTTGTGGGACTAGGTGTTTGGGGTACCACTGGTAGTTTTCCGAGTGATGATAGTAAGTGGTTTCGCCTTACTAGCTCTGTTCAAGGTAGTTGTGCTGCTGATCTCTGTTTCTGGTTGAGGGTTTATGCTAATAAGGTTGGTTTTGATCTTTGTGGTGGCTGCTTAAGCGCCTAGATTTTTGTAAAGAAGTGCAATGTATTTTTGATCTTACTATAATAGAACGCTAGTCTTTTTTGCTTAAAAAAAAACACTTCCATTTAGTAAAAAACTATAAAAATATTTTTTTAAATGTATTCATAATTGAATTAGTTTACATTATGATGTAAAAATTAAATATAAAGTCAACTCAAAATATTTTTCTAATTCTTTTTTTCTTCTTCTTAAACTATATTTTTTCATAAATCAATGATAAAAAACATCACATCAACATTTCCATTTAGTGAGAAAATAGATGAAAGTATAATTAAACATCGCATCAACATTTCCATTTAGTGAGAAAATAGATGAAAGTATAATTATTTAATAAGTCGTGATCAATTTAGTTTCTTTAATGTATATTTTTGTTTTTCCTTAAATTATATTTAAAAAATATTATATCAAAATTTTAAATATTAATAATGACTTTCAACCACAACATTTTAGTAAAATAAATATATATTTTTATTTTTCCTTAAATTATATTTAAAAAATATTATATCAAAATTTTAAATATTAATAATGACTTTCAACCACATAATATTTGTTTGAATTAAATTAAAACTTTTTATTATATCAATAATTTTATATAACACTTCCATTTAGTAAAAAACTATAAAAATATTTTTTTAAGTGTGCTCATAATCGAATTAGTTTATATTATGATGTAAAAATTAAATATAAAGTCCACTCAAAATATTTTTCTCTCTCTCTTTTTCTTCTTCTTAAACTATATTTTTTCATAAATCAATGATAAAAAACATCACATCAACATTTCTAATTTTTTTATAAATCAATGATAAAGCACATCACATCAACATTTCCATTTAGTAAAAAAATAGATGAAAGTATAATTTTTTAATAGGTCGTGATCAATTTAGTTTCTTTAATGTATATTTTTGTTTTTCCTTAAATTATATTTAAAAGATATTATATCAACATTTCTATATTTTTTTATAAATCAATGATAAAGCACATCACATCAACATTTCCATTTAGTGAAAAAATAGATGAAAGTATAATTTTTTAATAGGTCGTGATCAATTTAGTTTCTTTAATGTATATTTTTTGTTTTTCCTTAAATTATATTTAAAAGATATTATATCAAAATTTCTATTAGTGAGAAAAACAATAAAAATGATATAAATATGTCAAGTCTTGATTAAATAATTGGAAAGTCTAGGAAGAGGTCACTCCTAATAGCGATAATATTAAAAGTATTATTACATCTAAATTTAAGAAAAATATGTAGTACGATGAAGAATTAGACGGTAAAAAAAAATTAAGTTATTATAAGGAGGTGATCAACCCTAATCTAAAAGATCAAAGGTATCTCTTTATTTTAACTAGCATACAGAAGAAAACCAACACAAAAAGGGTTGGAGACGAAAATCACTTTCTCATGAATGTCTTGCATACACCAACATTAAGCACATTTTCAACACATTTGTTATAACATTGACATTCTTAACCTTTTTTCATCATAACTACGATGATGTAGGAATACTTATCTTAAAGCTTTTTGAGCATAAAAATAAAATTAAAAAGAAAACCAAAAGACTCCTTTCCTTGTTAAAGTATCAGATATCAGAGATCAAAGTGGATCTCAATTAAAATTAGTAACTATCAAAATTAAATCCAAAGCTATCTCAATATGAACATAAATTCCCTAAATTTAAAATATTTTATTATGAATTTTGTTTTTATTTTATTTTTTTATAAAAAATAATAACTTAATTTTCTCAACTATAGAGTCCAAACTGATATTTAATTAGAAAACAGTTAAGCAATTTTATTTATTATTATCATTTTTATAATGAATAACTAAACTAATTTATATTTTAATATAAAAATGAAAGTTAAACATAAAGTTAACAAAAAAATTATATTTGATTTCACAATTTTAATATAAAAATGAAAGTTAAACCTAAAGTTAAAAAAAAAAAATTATATTTGATTTTTTGTGAAAGAGAAATCAAAATATATAAAGATGATGTGATGATTAGCAAGACCAACTTTTGATATGGTTAGGGATGTCCACATTTAATATTACGACCAATTTTTGGTATGGTTAACAATGTCTTTATTTAAAATAAAGAAATAAATAGTTTTAATTTTTGAAATTAGGATTGATTAGTTTCTTATAATTATATAAATAGATGTTTATATCTTACAATTTGGAGTGGATAAAAAAGATCCATACATACACACATATATTAGTTTACATGTGATAACTAGTAATTAAGACAATAACAAGTAGTTCGTAGCACTTCTCTTAGCACTTCAACTGTAATGTAACCTGTGTCACAACTTAAGTGATTATGCTAGTATCTTTTTTTTTAATATACATATGGATACAACTATTTAGTATGGTCTCAAAACCTATTTAATATTGTTACATAGTCTATAAAATCAAAACAAATTAAAAAATTAAACCCTAAATTATAACAAAATATTTTTATTATTCTATAATATTTAGAATTTCTTTTCTTATTTTTAATTAAAAATAATAAGCTAAATTTTAGGTTTACCTAAAAACTATTTAGATGATAAAATTATCTATATTTTAATAATTAATAAATGATAATTAATATATAAAATCCAAAATGAAAAAAAACTTAAATATTTTAATAATTTATTCATAAACTACTATTTTGTTCCTAAATATTTATATATTACTTTATATTATTTATCAAATAATTATTTTAATCTATTAATTTCTAATTTAATATTAATTAAAAAATTTAAAATTTGATAACCCTTTTTATTTTTCAAATCCAATGTAACCAATCTCTTTATTATAAATTATTATAATGCCATCTCTTAGTATTTCATTTAACTAAAACAATTTATTTTAAATTTTATTTATTTTTATAATTTTGCTAAAAAATTATTAAATTATTATTATTTGTTTTATTAACAATAATTTTTTTCACCTAACAAATATATTCTTTATAAAAATTATTATATTTTTTCTTTCTCTTTAATCCTTATATCATTGTCACAGCTTTATATAGATCTTGAAGATGGATGTCATTGTCATTATTAAAATTAGAAAGATGGCATGTTTAACTCTAATTTATCATTGAAAATATTAAAGTTAGGAAGTTTGCATGTTTAACTCTAGTTTTGTGAGCTTGTAGGTTTAACTCTAATATTAAAAATATTAAAATTAAAAAACTTACATGTTTAACTGTAATCGTGAAACTCTTGTTGTGAGAGACAAATCTGAAGACTAATACAATTAACAAAATCAAACTCCAAATAACTTTCTAATCAGAATTTTTATCAAGTGTAATCATAAGTTGTAATATATAACTCAAAGAGGGTCTATTACAAAGCTACTTTTTAGAGTGATAAAGTTTTTGATATATATAATGTTTAATAAACGATTTTTTTATTATTATCTCATAATACATATAGTAATAAAATAATAATTATTAATGTATAAAAATATTCATTATATATAAAAATGTTCTTTGAAATCATATACTCAAATTAATAAATATATATATATATATATAAACATGTTATTATGTTTAATAAATAATATATAAAGAAGTTTAAATAATAAAACTAATGTGCAAGGAAACCATGAATTTCATTAGATGTATTTTAAATGCATATATTAAAATACATATAAAATATATCAAAAGCAAAACTAATATCTTAAGCTTTCATTAAAAGAATATTAATGTGAAACAAAATTTTATGAGAGGGCTATGTTATATAATAAGATTTGTAAATTATAGTTCTTTTTGAAAAGATAGCTACAAATATTACATAAGGAATATTGTTATATTCAAGGGTTTCATATGGGCAATGTCAAATTAACTGAGAATGAGGATTGTCTAGCTTGGTCGTCGAATTCGCAAACAGGGTTGTTGACAACAAAATTAGCATACGAGGTTTTTTTTCATGCATCACCTACCAATCTAGCTTGGTGGCATGAGGCTTGCTGGAAGTGGAAAATTCCACTTCAATTAAAAATTTTCATGTGGCTGACACTTGAAGTCAGAATCCTTACTTGGAAAAATCTGCAGAGAAAAGGCTTTCATGGCCCAAATAGATGCATTCTCTGTAAAATGGCAGAAGATTCAGCGGCTCACTTGTTTATGGACTGCCATTATTTTGCTCAGGTTTGGGAGTTTGCCATAAATTCCTTCCCTTCTGTTGGATTGTGGATTGGATCTTCACCTCAAGAATGTGTAAAAAATTGGTTTGCTTTGAATGGAGGGCTAGGAGAGCTAGCAGTCTACATCATATGGGAAATGTGGAAATCTAGGAATCTCTTGCTTTTTGAAAACAAACTCACTATCCCATTTAGATGTGCTAGTATAGCTGTGGCTGGTTTTCGGGAATATTCAGGGAGAATCATTGACAATAATCAGGAAACTCGAATCCATCCTGCCTTATTACCAAAGACAAGTGTTTTAGCATTTTTTGATGGTGCCTCACAGATGTCGGGCTCTAAGTGTGGGGTAGGAGCATTCATCAAATTGGATGCTCGAAGAGGCTATTATATATGGATGAATTGCGGTATTGGTTCAAATACCAGGGCAGAATTGGTAGCACTATGGATGGTGCTTTATTTTGCTGCTAAGATTAAGATCGATCTTCTTCATGTCATTGGGGACTCTTTGATTATTATCAAATGGGTCAGCTACTTAGGGGATATCCATGCCATTGTTCTTTCTCCTTGGATGTCGCAGATCTGTAGGCTACTTTCGGATATGCAGGGGATTCACTTCCACCATACCCCTCGTGCAAACAATATGAAGGCGGATCAGATGTCCAGACGTGGTCTCTTAGCTCATGAGGGATGCATTTTTTTTTAGCTTCATGAAGATCTCTTGATGCAGGATTCATGATCCCTTCCTGTTTTCAGGTGTTAGCTGCTTCATTTGTTGGCAGATGATACCTTTTTTTCTTTATATCTCCACTTTAGCAGAGGTTTTCGGCTTTACTTTTTCCTCTATTATGCATCTTAGTTTCTTTGGCACCTCATAGGCTTGGGATTGGGGATAAGAACATGTATATTTCTGGGATTTATTGTGGGTTTGGTCATGGATGCAAGGTTTCTGCATGTTTTTTGGATAGACTATCCTTAGGCTTCCGTTAGTTTACGGAAAGATTGTAATCTTTGACAATTTTATATACTATAAAGTATAGAGTTTTTTCATGTGAAAAAAAAAGGAACATTATTAAGCATCTAAAAAATTAATATTTTTAAATAATATTATGAGTTTTTTTTCAAGGAAAAAAAAACAAGACTTGTAATGATTATCAATGTCTTATAATTAATGATTTCAAGTTATATAAGATTTGCAAAACATGATTAAAAGAAATTGGTTTAATAATGAAATAAAATAAAATAAGATAATTGTTAATTTAGGGATGAAGATAGCATTGCATCAATTTTAATAATATATGTTGTTTAGATATTGGTAAGAAAACTAAACATTTACGATTTTGATTTTTTAGTAAATTATAATTTTGGATGGATGAAATTGTTGTTTCCAATGCAAAAATAAATTTAATATCATCCAATATTATTATTATAACTTTGTTAACAATTTATATGTACAATTCTATTAATTCAAAATGATTCTTATGAAATTTAAAAAAAAAGTTTAGTTTTCATTCTTTTGCGGGCACTCAAATAGCCTTGCTTTTCCGGCGATTTGTTCCCTAGATTCGGTTATAAAAACCAGCGGAATTGTAGTTCCACCTCATTTACCATAGAACTATGCCATGAAACTGTGCCCCTAGGAGTTTTGGCCGGTTTTAAAACGACCCAAATTGTTGAAATTCCAAAAAAATAACGAGAAAAAGTAGAACTGTGCCTCGTCGGAAAATTTTCTATCGCCAACAAAAACGATTTGAGTGTCAGTTATCACACACCTTATTTTGCTCACTCAAAGAAAACTAATCTATAAACCAGAACATAAGTTACTAAAGTTGATGTGATGTTATCTTCATCTTTTAAATATGCGAAAAAACGGTTTCCTCTCATTATTTTGCCAAATTCATAAAATGTTTAGACCATGATAGAAGTTATTAAAGTTGATGTGATGTTATCTTCAACTTTAACCCCGCGTGATCTTATTGTCTTTGTCAATTTCAAACCTATAATTTTAACATCGTATTTTATAAATTTCCTTCTCTGGGCATGATTCAACACCCAAAAATATCTTCATCAACAAGCTATTTTCATGTCCTATTATCACAAAAATTGTGGTCAAAGAAATGTCTATTCTCGTTTATTTGGTTCTCAGAGCCCCGTGAGAGATCCAAGATCACATTATAAACAAGCCCCGTGAGAGATCCAAGATCACATTATAAACGAAATATCCTTTTTTTTAGAATCTTTCATGCCACATAATCACGGTAAGCAACCACTCAGACATTATAACCGAAAGTATTATGTACAGGTGGTCGGACCGCCCTAAACGGTCGGTTTTATTCATTGAAATTGACCAAAATATTATTTTCATGGACTCGTTCTGAAACCTAAAAATAATTATTGGCACCATGCAGGCAGCAGGCCTTGGGTTTCGCCGCTATCCTCCATGGCATTTGGGTTTCTTATTTAACAGTCCAAACGTGAGGTGGGCTGTGAAAATTCCATAATTTCAGTCATAGAGCTCTTGGCTCCGAGCATCATGGATCCCATAATCTTCAATCGTATGGAAACAAAGTTCGAGAAATTACCCGCCAAAGCAAAATTTCAGACTCCTGATCTGCGGAAAGCATTCCAAGTAAGTATGCTTTACTACCCTCAGTACAGATTCCAGAGTAGAACATTGAATATCCTGAAATTCAAATTTCAATCTCAATGATTTAAATTTTATTTACTGAACCGACTAGACATAATTTCATACTAAATCCACTACAGTAAATTTTGGCTGAAGAAAATGTAGACCCTATCCCCGGCTCTCTCTCTCTCTGTCTATATCGATATGTGAATCCGAATGTCTGACCCATTAGTCTTGATATGCATGCAGACCTTCTTCAGAAGCAGATCATTTAGAGAGTTTACCAGTGGAGCTTTGTCCGGGGCTATGGCTAAAACTTTAGTGGGTCCTTTGGAAACTATCAGGTAACTTTTCTTCATTCTTTCTTCATTTCACTCAGAGACAAGCTAAAAGGTTATTATTTTTTATTTATTGGAACATTCGACTTGCATTATGCAGACAGCATGGTGTTTATTTTATAAAATTCAAGATCCTTACTGCTTAGTAATGGGCAAAACGGAAACAAAGACTCATTTTTTTGTTATTTGTTTATTTGTATATTAATAATCTCGGTTTTCTTTTCCATATCTAGTATTCTTACTGTCCATTTGGGGGTGCGGCTGTAGGTGATGGGAGGAGGGTTCGATTCCAATGCTTTTTTATGTTTTCATATTCTTACTGATTTTCAGGCCTTGGGCTTCTTGGAATTTATAAAGCATCTCACCCCTTCTTCATTCCGATTATTTGAAAACCCATGGGCTTAGTATGTCCCCAGGTTTCAGAATGGTTAACTTGTCTAACTGGTGAAAGCAATCAGTTTTTGGCCACATGAGTTAGTTCTGGTAAACGTGTATTATTTGAGAGCGCAGTATCCTGCGTTAGTGCCTTTGTTCAGTTGATTGGGGTTGTTCAGTGTTTTTTGAATATACTTGCGTAGGATCGATTGCCACTCCATTTTGAATTTTGGTCTATTCTTTTGTGGCCTTTTCAAGAGAATCTCAGCCTCAATGTTTAATCTCACTAACGCTTGCTACATACTGGAGTTTGTTTCTGAACCTTTTGTTTGACCGGTTAGTTTAGTGGTTGGGATAGGGTGCTGCCATGTAAACAGCCCAGGTTTTAAACCACGGCAGGCATAGAGCCCTTATGTGTGTATGTGTACTTGGAGTTGGTTTCCCTCTGTCATCAAAGCGGTTTAACACATGTTGGACAGGTCAAATTGGTCTAAATATCCCTCTGTTTATACTTTATCCTTACTATAGTGGCATATCCCTATGATGGGATTTGGTTCCACATTTATACTGCCTCCTTTGTCAGTTGAATGATAATGTCTGTGAACATTCAACCCATTCACAAGAAACGAATCAATCATGCTGATCCTCCAAATTCTTGATGCATTCTGTCTAGAGAAATGCTTTTATATTGATTTTTCTGGAGTGTTATGCTTCAAAAGGGTATTAAACTCAAATATAAAGAATTATTTGACAATGCTTCCTACAAACTTAAATCTGCTGAGTATCCACCACCTATCAAGAGGTGGGACACATGATGGTTTACATTATTTGAATGTGCCCTCTGCAGAGGCATACTGGCCCACAAGGAGCAAACGTGTTACTTAGGGGAATCAAACTCAGGTGACAATAACAACACCTTGCTTTCACTGACCCGACAAAGTCCCCTTTGACATTAATGTCAGATGTAGAAAATGAAAATAATTATATTCTTAAATGTTGAGGTTCTTTAATGGATAAAAGGAGGATAGTGTCAGGCACGATACTAAATGAATTTTTTTTTAATGCATTCATCATTTGCAGAGGCAAAAGCACTGCTATCCCACTGAAGAATTCTAAGGGTTATATAAGTAACCACCTTTGCTTCGAAATACAACATGGATGGGCAATATCTTTTTTTTTAAATACATCCAATTAGGTCTTTCGAATTTTGTCTTATGTGTTCAACTTCAATTACTTATCTGTGAATTACCTTTCTAAACCATCTGGTTGTTCCTTACTGAATAATTCAGAGGTATGTCAGTTTCATTATCTGAAGAAGAGATATATGAGCTAGAGAAAGCTATTGTCCTGTCTCTGTATCATGAATTGGACATTTTGCTATCTTAGAGCTTGTTTTCAGTTATGTTTTTTATTCGACTGGCTTCTGCCATTATGCTTGATGGAAAGGAATCCTAATTATTTTGTAAATGTCTCCTCCAGGACAAGGATGATTGTAGGTGTTGGTTCAGAGAACATTGTTGGGAGTTTTAAAGAGGTGATGAAAGAACAAGGCTGGCAAGGGCTGTGGGCTGGTAATGGCATTAATCTACTTCGGATAATTCCTACCCAAGCAATTGAGCTTTGCACATTTGAATCTACAAAACGATTTTTAACATCTGCCCAAAAACACTGGGAGAAGAATGGATGTCCCCAAGTTCAAATTGCTGGGCATACTCTAGATTTGCCAGTATCTTGGATTTCCCCAGTTGCCATAAGTGGTGCTGTTGCAGGTGTCGTCGGCACTGTGTCTTGCTATCCTTTGGAGGTCTTGAAGGTAGCTTTTCTCTCTCTGCCTCTTTAACTAGTGATGCTTTTATACAACTTTCTAGAAAGGTGCTTGAAATAGATATTCTAGTAAGGATCCAAGTCACGTTTCTAGATATGTTGCAAACTCAAGAAAGAATTTCCTTGCCAATTTGTGAGTAAACACAGTTAAGGTAATTTCCTTCTCATCCTAAAAATCAGGACCGTTTCACTGTGCATCCTGGAGTCTATCATAGCATCAATCATGCTCTAAAGAAAATATCACAGGAAGAAGGTCCCAGAGCTTTATATGCAGGCCTTGCACCCACTATAATTGGTATGGTGCCATATAGCACTTCTTATTATTTTGTATATGAGTCAACGAAGAGAGCATATTGCAGATCATGCAATAAGAAGTCTCTGGACCGGGTAGAAGCACTTCTTATTGGAGCTTTTGGAGGTGGGTTCGCTTTCTAGCTTATGCCTGCTTTAAATAGAATAAACATGTCAAGGAATGTGTTTTAACTAGAAATTTCAAACTAAAACAATGAATTGTTAATTATTAATCCAGATAAGATTTTCTCAGTTATTATTTCTGAGGTTCATTAATTTGTTATAAACCTCTTAGTCCTGACTCTGACACGTTTCTATATGGGCAGGGCTTACATCCAGTGCATTAAGCTTTCCACTGGAAGTAGCTCGGAAAAGACTCATGGTTGGCATGCTACAAGGCAAGCGTCCAACAAACATGATCGATGTTATTAGAACAATCATTGAGGAGGAAGGATTGAAAGGACTTTACAGGGGTTGGAGTGCAAGTTGCCTCAAAGTTATGCCTGCATCTGGCCTTTCGTGGATGTTTTATGAAGCATGGAAAGATGTTCTCGTAATTGAAGGGATTAACATATAGATTTCAGAATATATCAGTACCTTTCTTTTTGGCTCAACCATATGGTGACTGCAGTATAGTTTTGAATCTTTGATACACAATTTTTTGATCCAAGACCTATTGAAGCTTGATGAGAAATGGGCTAGATTCTGATTTCATAGTTTTGAGAATTCTGCTTTTTTTGTTAGACCTTTTGATTTGGGCTACACCTTGGAAGGGGAACTTCAAGTTCACTCAAAGGTAGTTTCTGATCAAACTATGGCGAGAGATGTATGCCAGAGTTCTTATCTTGCATCGACCATGAATAACCATTGAAAGAATCTGCAGTGATTGGAGAGGTTTTGGTGGCGTTAATATGTGCATACCGTGTCAGCCACTGTTCTGTATCATTTGAAAGTATGAATGGCTCAATGGCCCTGCATGTTTGGCATAGTTGGTAGTAGAGCTGTCAACGAACTGCTGCTATCGATAATTTTTTCTCTTGAAAGTTTGAACTTTGTCTTGTTGACCTTCGTACATGATTAACATTAGGGTAAATGGATCTGTGCAGATTCTATGCAGCTCTTCTACTTTCTTATATGATCTTTCTAGGCCAGCTGGAATGAAAAGTGTCCATTCCAGACTATTTTTTTCTGGCAAGACAGGAATTTTGTATTTACTTGATATTTATTGAAACACAACATAATTCCAAGTGCCTCATTTTTTAATTCCAAGAGCCTCATTTTTTAATTCCAAGTGCCTCATTGTATTTTTATTTTTTCCATATCCATTCTCTTACCTATAATTGTATTTATTTGAATCCTATTAGTATGATCGTGCCATCGTGCCATGTCACAATGAAATGGAAAATCAGTAAGGGGAATTGAGGAAGAAATGATTCAAAGAACCAAGAAATATGTGACGTCTCTGGAAAATGATTCTGGATGAAACTTCTGCCGGCCAATATGAACAGAAAATATGTCTATCTATTGAAGAACAGCACAATTCCACTCCATGTCTGGATAAAAATTAGAAGGGATCAAGAAAAAGTTATATGTTGTGGGATGAACAATTATATAATGACAAAAGATGGAAGTAAGATATACAAGTTGTACAGTATATATGCAAGGCTTTCAAAGTTAGAAGAACATGAACACTCGGTAAGCTTATGGCCACTTTGATCTTACTAGTAAGTTGTAGCAAAATAAGAGTAAATTTTTGGAATGGTAAATTGTACTATTTACTTAGTATCCTTAAACCCGAGCAAACCTAATGAAAGTTTACTCCTGCTTACCCTTAACAGAATCTAGTAATACAATATAGGGGAATCTGGTTATTTTAAATTAACTCGAGCTTTATAGTACTTTGTTACTACTAATACCTTGTAGAGATCATATGGTCTATTGAGTTGGTTCTTGGGTTATTTTAGCAAACACGGGGATCAATCTCGTAATACAATATATGGGAATCTGGTTATTTTAAATTAACTCGAGCTTTATAGTACTTTGTTACTACTAATACCTTGTAGAGAGCATATGGTCTATTGAGTTAGTTCTTGGGTTATTTTAGCAATCATAGGGATCAAAGGAAAACAAACAACACATAGACCACTTGCGTTATTATGTGTTATACAATTTTTTTTTTGTCAAGAGGTGCTTTCTACCACTTGCGTTATTATGTGTTGTACAATTTTTTTTTGTCAAGAGGTGCTTTCAACAGCTTAGAGGTGCTTTCTACCACTTGCGTTATTATTTGTTGTATCATTTTTTTTGTCAAGAGGTGCTTTCTACAGCTTAGGTGGGTGAGATGTGTCATGTTTTTAATGCATACGGGTTAAAAAAAATAATTACTACAAACAAAAATAAATGTAAGGTAGACTAACAACAAAAAACTATCTATCTATCAAATTTGGTTGATACAATTACAAATTGATCCATATTAAATTTTACAGCAGAAGAAATTGTAACTTCCATCCCATGACCCAATATAATATTTTATACTAAATTAAAAATAAAGTGATAATAATAATGTTTGAAGTTATCACTAGTCAATGGAATCTCATTGGCACTTTTCTTTGTTGTTTGTAGTTAATGAATTTGATATGGATATCCATGTTTCACTGCTGTGGTGTTACAAAAGGCTTGCACTTGATTCCTCTCGGTATTTGATAGATCCGGAGTTAAGATGAATATTTGTTGATATTCAGCAATTTCTGAGTTCCTTCTCTTAACCAATGTCTGTTTTGTTCTTGCGGCTTGTCTGGTTTTCTTAGTTTCCCAACTTCAGGCTTGTCTGGTTTTCTTAGTTTCCCAACTTCAGAAATTCACTATATTGCTATCAGTATTTGAAATGTTACATCTTTGAAACAAACAACATATAAATCACTTGCCAATCTTACTGTATGATATATTGTACAACATTGTATTCAGCACAAATCGTTCTGAGTCTATTCTCTTTAAATTTAAATTTAAGTGATGTCTCTTCTGTTCTTGCAGCTTGTCTGGTTTTCTTAGTTTCCCAGGTTCAGAAATTCGCTGTATTGTTAACAGGGTTTGAAATTACCGAGCGCTTGTTTTGTTTTCAATTTTTTAAGATATATCGGTGTGTGCTTGTTCCAGTGGTTCTATAGCAAATTCACCTGGCAGAGTATTGGTCACAATCCTAATTCCTGTGGATTCACCAAAGTACATCAGGCCAATGGGAGGATGTAACTGTTGAAGAAATTGATCTGTCGATCACTTTATTAAATATTGTGAGCTGGGTTTGCTTGCCATTCACATAATTTCGTCAACAATTACTCGTAGAAAAACATCATAATGCAATAGCAAGGGAGGCGATTATAAAAAACATCTACATCAAAGTAACAATCGACTATGTCCCTTGCAGGGATGCAAATGACAACCATGATAATAGTAGCAATAATGACAATCATGGTCGTTGCTGGGTGTAGGATATAACTTTATGATAATTGTATATTGGATTAACTTATTTCACCTCACGAAAATGGTTCGAGGGGACCCCTCTGAACACTGGGGGTTCTTCCTTAACATCATCGTTTGCTGCATGAAAGATTAGGAGTAATATAGATAGTTCTTTCAGAAGGTAATGAATTGTTGCTATCACTTCGTATGTGCGGTTACGAGTTTAATAGATAGTCATGAGCTCTTGCATTCACTTGGTATGCGTGGAAGCTAGACCATGGTTTATGATTCAAGACTTGTTTTAAATCTCCTTTGGGAACTATGAGTTTTGGCATCCAATTTTCATGCATTACATCAAACTTGTCGTAGATATAGGGACATTGTACATAATTTTGATGGAAAACACACTGATTTCCATAATCTTACACTTCAGTTAGGAGGCTTTACTTACATTCCATTCATACAATTCACTATCTCGTAGAAAATTATAGTTTATGATTCAAGACTTATTTTAAATCTCCTTTGGGAACTATGAGTTTTGGCATCCAATTTTCATGCATTACATCAAACTTGTCATAGATAGAGGGACATTGTACATAATTTTGATGGAAAACACACCGATTTCCATAATCTTACACTTCAGTTAGGAGGCTTTACTTACATTCCATTCATACAATTCACTATCTCGTGGAAAATTATAAGCAAGTATGTCATCATGCTATGTCATTTGAAAAAAATGTAAAAAATGAATAGCCTTGTTACAGCGGCAGGTGTTTATATCTTAGAATTTGGGGTGGACTAGGGTCTATGCTTTTCCTAGATTGCGTGAGGATGAGACAAGTATACTGTCTAGATTGATTTTATGGCTGTCGTTCCAAATTTGAAATAAACAATTATATAAAAAAGAGTATAAAAAATCACTGGTAGCTGATGCATGGATAATGGGCAGTTCGTGGCACATAATGGGTAGTTACAACTACGCATGGAGAACAAGTAACATATAACTTGTTGGTGACACTTTACTTGTTAGTAATACTTAACTTGTAACCTATGGGTGTTCACCAACCACAAATTAAGTAGCTGTGCTAGTTATATGATTGTCATTATCATTGCCCAGAGTCTAACATTATAAACATGATAAATATGGATGATGATTTTTGATCCTTAATCAACCAAATATTGGGCTCAACAGTTGGTATCGCATCTGAGAGCTTAACAGAAAAAATGATGCAGAGTATGCTCACCATGCAACATAAATAACTGGGTGGGTTCTGGTTGCAATGACCAATCTGGTAAAGATAACGATGAGGGAATTTGGTCCAACATTTGTGGTTTATAAAACATAAGAGTTATGGTATTTTACAAATCCATTGAATAAGAATATAATTTTCTTGAAGGTAGGGGACATTCGGGAAGCAAATCATCAATTTTATGATCTACCATAGAATGACAAGTGAGTCCAACCAGAAGCTGATTGGAGACATCTCATGTTTATTCTATGGCTTGTCTCTCATGGAGTCATTATTTAAGGATTGTCTATATAACAAGGCTAATAAATTTGTTGTAAGCATTACAATCAGGGTGACTGTAAGGAAGACTGAAAAGGAGTGGCTAAAAAATTTGTTGTAAGCATTACAATCATGGTGCCTATAAGGAAGAAGAATGCAGAGGAGGAATGTTAACTTATTTTCCCCATAAAAATAATCATATTTTCATTACCAATGGATAAAAATACATTCTTCAGGTGCTACAGCATTGTCCCAAATATTCAGAAATGGTATTCAGGATTGAAAATTTTCCTATGTGCTCTCACTATTCTATTCTACCCGTACTACTTCACTCTAATAAATTTCAGCCTGTAGCTACTAGCCTATTGTAAAATATCAAAATATACTGTCATTGTTTCATAAACAGTCCTCCAATAACTAGATAAAAATGAAATGATGACATGTGCAAAGTGTCCCTTATTTCCGAAGTAACTCCGCCTCCTTTGTAGTAATATAGCAGATTGTCCCCGTACAGCCTCAAGCCCTCTTTGGAAAGCTAATCGGCTAACATGTTCAACTCTCGAAAAATATAACAAATCCTGTAAGTGGTATATGTCCAGCATTCTCTGTGTACCCAAATCCTGCAGATTTATATTGTGCAACGACTGTGTCCCTTGCATCCCGTTGACTACCAGCGCCGAGTCTCCAAAAACCTGAAGATCACGAACCCCTGACTCCAGAGCCAGCTTGAGTAAAATCCTCAAAGCAAGTAATTCTGCAAAGTTAATAGGAATATTAACTTGTGCAAGGAAGTTATGCATTTTGTAATGCCAAGTCCTGGGCTTTGTCTCACAATCTATTTGAGCCCGAAGGCTGACAAAATATAATGTCTGTATTTTGTACACTTGCCTACACACAGTATTTTGGAGGGGTTGCGTTTGATTTGGGTTCCAATCTGGCTCAGTTTTCCCTATAGCCCCTCGTAGAACACCCTTCTGGTCACTGTTGAAGCCCCAATGGTCCTCGCGTCCTCATTTTGTCCTAGTCGGCCTTCCTTTCTATATTTTTGGGTTTCTGCGTGATCAAATAGAGAAATTTGATCAACTAATTGCTTAAACTCAAGTTTGGAATTTGACCCCGAAAGAATGTGTGCTCCCTAGACCATGCTCTTTTGCTGCTGTAGATCAGGGAGTTTTTTTTTTCAGTGGAAAAAACCATACTATTGATATTCAAAGTGTGAATCAAATAGTACAAACAGGTATAAGTCTGATAGATGAGACTTATAAGTCTGCTGTAAATCAGAGAGTTATTTGTGACGGTACTGCATGTCCGTCGGGCATTTAGGGTTTCTCCAGTTCCAACGATAAGTTAATGATCTGGCTCCTCCTTTTAATAACAAAATTTTGGCCACAACGATGTCATTCTTTTCATGTTATGTTCATGTAACCTCATGGATGACTTAACATGGGCTTTGAGGTCATTCTTGGGAGTTTTTGTCTTCTTTGGTCTGCCATTCTTTAGGAGTTGACCTATGGAGAAATGTTGTTGGATTCATTTCATGTGAGGTTGATCTCATGAATTGAATCAACAATTTGAGGATTTCAGAGACATTAGGTGACATTAGGTTACACGGCTCCTTTTTTCACGTTCATCTCATTAGAGTTGGTTGTTTCTTCTTCCAAGATGAGTAATGTTTCTAGTCTTGAGATGCTCTGGATGTTCCACATGTTAGGTTAACCTTGACTGGGTTGAGGGTAGTTAAAAGTTGAGCTTGTTTTGGTCAACAATAAATTTATGGGAGGTGGTTTACATGTCCATGATATTGGATAGTATTTGTCCATGGTATTAGCATGTATGGACACTTATCTAAATGGCTTGTTTCCAATGTAAAATGTGTCAAATGGTCGGCTTGGCAAAGGAAAATAAAATATATCTTTGAATGAAGGTTTTTTTTGATAAAGGGTTTCCATGGTAAATCATCGCTGTTAATCTTATGCTTCTTCTTGTGTTTTTCTTTGACTCTCCCCATGTAAATCTAACATGTTGCGAGAATGATCTGTGATATTGGGAATCATGGCTAGTATGAAATTCTTGATGACTCGAAGAAATTCATCTTGATGATTCGAAGAAATTCATCTTGATGATTCGAAGAAATTCTTGATTGGCTAGTTTGATCTTGATGACCATTAAGGGTTTCCGAGAGAGCTGGGCCTTGATGACTGTGTATGAATAGAAGGGCACCTAATGCAAAGTATGATGAAGTGTTGTGGATGGAGAACTCAGTATTGATGAAAGCAAGTAGAACGGTGGTGGGCCAGTGTTGGGATTCAAGAGTTATTTTATATGGGGATCTCATGATAGGGTGAGTTTTTGGGAAGCCAAAGGCTTTGCTCGCGCTTGTTGGGGTTGACTTGTCGTTTTGTTTCCATTCCATGTCTTTTCATGAAAATTGGATGCTTGCTTGATGTAGGAGATGGACGAGGTTGGAGTTTTAGTTGGAGTTGATGTAGAGGATGTCATCCAAGAATGGCAATGATAGCATGAGAATAACTGAGTTGAAGAATGGATCCCAATGGGAAATAGGAAACTTGTCTCTTGTGGTGGATCATGTATCGTGCAACATGCCTTGTCCCTTGCAATCTGTGCCCATAGTTTGTCAGAGTGTAATAAATACAAAATGAGTCAATACAACATTTTTCGATGGCTTCTCCTAAGCTTTTGAGGCATCTAATATGGGGCACTCAAATCATCTTGTATTCATTGAAACTTGGTAGATGAATAATCTTTGAAATAGTAATTTGCATGATTCAAATTGCAATTTCAACCATTTGGGTGGATTTAGAGATTTGGTATTAGTATAGAATTGTAGTCAATGAGTGTTGAGATTGTAGGTTTGCATCAATAAGAGTTCTTCGGATTGAGTTCATGGGAGAAATATTGTCAAAATGAGGGGTGATATTATGGCCCTTTATCCCATGCCAATGATTGATGGGAGATAAGAAACCCCATGGTGGGGCTATTGTTAGAGATAGTAGTATCTCAGGATGTCCTCCATGTTCAGATGCCTAGCATGGAGGTACACTTACTATATAGGCATCGGGAGGAGGTAGAGGGTGAGATGCACTCTACTAGATGGCATGAATCCAACGACGGATGCATGTAGACCTTTCAGGGTGACTTGCCTCATGCATGCATCATTTTTGCATCCAGACTTTTTAATTAACAATGCATGCAAAAGTGATATTTTGCATGCACTCATATTAGGTTTTCGGTAAACCTAATTGATCGGTGAGATGTTATAAGGAGGCAGGAGGTCACCGGCAGCGGTTACTCAACAGACTTATCAGAGAGAGATTAGTTTGAGAGATGAGGGTGATCAATGCATGCAGAGGGCGACTTTCTCAGAGGGAGAGGCGCATCTGCAGAGAGAGAGAGTGAGGGATCTAAGACAAATTGGACCTCACTTGATCAGAGGCACCTGTCTGCCATTGAAAATGGCTGAGAGAGTCTTTTTAGTGGAGTTTCTACAGAGTACAGAGAGAGGGCGACTTGCTGCAGAGGAAGGGCGCACTTCCTGAGGATAGGAGGACGTTTTGGATCCATATTGATGCCAGAGCAGTTGATATTTACGAGGTAGATCTTCTTCAATGTTTGAAGAATATTTGTGACGATCTTAGATCAGATTGGCAGAGATTTGAGTTAGGGCGAGTTTCCAATCTCAGAGAGAGGGGCACACTTTTCCATGTAGAGCTGTAGAGGGAGCATTCTACATTGACCAGAGTAGGCTTTCATTCAGACAGATCAGATCAAGGCTGTGGAGGATAGAGAGAGGAGGTACATCTTGAGACGGGCTGAGGCAGATCTTCAGAGAGTTCAGATCTGAACTGACAACAGGGTGGCACATTTCCCAAGAGAGGCAGTTGCAGATCTCGGGTTTTCTAACCCCTCAGGTTCAGTCATTTGTTTCTAAAGAGTTGTATGTAATAGGTCTCTTTTACTTTGCTATGGGCTCTAGAAAGAAGAAAGCCCCACATAAAGCTGGTTTTACCCATTTGGGGTTTCCAGGGTATATCGCGAGTTAATGTGTGATTGCTGTTTATTTTTGGTTAAGTGTTAAAGAGGTCTGGTAGTCCTTTTTGTTATAAGCTAGTGTTTGGTTATTTGGCTTAGAGAGACTCAAAGTCATTGAGATCTTAGGGTTTCCAGATTGAGTAGTGACCTCTGGACATTATTTAACAACTATGCTATTTTTGTAGCAAGATTTATGTGGTTGTTGATTTGGGGAGGTCTCGAACATTATTTAAAGTCTCAAACCCTAATTCCCCTTGGCCGACCTGTGCTTATCTCTTATCTCTGCATCCTATTACTATATATGCTAGATCTTATGCTCTTCTTAACTTGACAATACGTCATGAGGATGAATCCTGTTATGGATTTGAAACGTCGACTGATAAATATGGATACTGTGGATTCTCCGAGACCTCCCCAAAGCTATTTTATTCTTTTGTTTAAATTCAATGCTGAGGCCAAGGTGAGAAGGTGAACCACTTGGTGTATTTGTATGCAACTCTTATTCATTGAAGATCTACAAAGATGAATGAATGTTGTGAACAAGAATGAATCCACCTATCAAAAATTGAGATGCCATATTGCACATAAGAATAATGGTGCATACTATATGAATTTTTGTAGTGTCCCTTTTTAAGAATTTGCACAAACTATGAAAAATTGCAATTTTTAACCAATTCAACCCTTAGACTAGTATTAACCCAACTGCTTTCGAATGGCTCCAAATGCTTTCGAATGGGGTTTGAATGAGTTTGGAAGGTATTCAGACATATAAGTGAGGATGATGGATGCTTAACAACCCTTAAAACACTTCTGCAACATTCATTTACAATCTGGACAAAGTAGGGAAATGTACTAGTCAAATCGAGCTTCAATCCCCCAAGGGTAGTGGTCAAAGATGGCTCTCCAAATGCTGTTAAACCTTTCCAAATTTCAGAATAGAGGTATGGTACTGATAAATGACTTTAATGAGATCCCCAATGTATCATCAATTAGTTCTTATGGCCTTCTGCAACTCCCTTAAATCAGATGTTTATATGCAAGTCTTCACATAGGGGGGAAAGCTAGTAATTTTCACCATATGTTATGAAATTCAAAATTTAGGTGCCAAGGACTTGTGCAATGCTAATGAAACTTCTTCAGAACATTAATGACACTCCAGACATCAACAAAATCACAGAGAATGACTGATACAATTCGAAATAATGGGTATCCAAGCTCCAACAACAAGATATAGAGAAAATGGCATCATTTATGCATTGTTTGATATTTTTACATAGTTTCACTTGGTATTTCTACCTGATAGTATTTTGAGCAGTAAATGCAGAGCATATATATCAGAATACAAATAAATGAAGATTCTTGGACTCTCACAAAGAGATCAACATCTCACCAAGGGTGCAATTCCTCCAGGGGCCCAAATATGCAAGAAAATGTGAAAGAGATGCAAGAAAAAGTTGTAGATGAATGAACCATGAGCTTCCTTGTAGCTTCAACCTGTAACTAAGGACTCCATTATAGCTCCAAATGAAAGGTCTGAATGGCCGCTCCAATTTCCAATTAGGATGGGAATCTTTCACCCTTGAAATTGGTGCTAAGGAAAGTAGACTAGCTCTCTACTAGCTCTTCTCTCCAAATGCAAAATGTAAAATAATCAAAAGCTGGTATTCTTCTTTGTTCCTGACTTTTATAAAATTTCTAAGGCTTCCCCAATTCGAATTCCATCCATGAGTTTCATGCCAACTCAATTTGGGAAGAGATTCCCAAGTATGCCACTTGTCCTTCCAATTCTAGCCTCCTCCTTCACCAAATTCGAATAGGTGTCTCTTTGGCTGCCCTAACTCACTTGTGCGCCTTCTTGGAGGCTATTTTTAGCACTGACATGTCATCTATGTCATATGTCAGCCATCGGGTTTGATTTTTCAGAAATGTCATAGGCATCTTCATCATTGGTGTCATAGAAGCTAGGGAATCTAGCCCAAGTGTCCCACTAGCTCCAAAATGCCTCTTCCTCTCCCATGGGAGTTACTCTTCCTCTACATTTCGACCTCATTGATTCATGCCAAGTAATTTTTCCTTCCAAATACCCCAATAATAGTGGACTCCACCTTGGATCCGAATGGGTGAGTGGAATTCCATGTGGCGTGGGGAATCTAGCTTTGTGGGGGTCCCATACCACCCATGTGTCTCCATGACCAAGTGCCATCTGATTTTCTCATCATAAGTATTTATTTTTGTCCCTAATAATATATTTATTCCAAACCAAAGTCCCTTTGGGTTTATTAGTCTACTTATTCCAATTTTAATGTCTCCACCCCAACCTAGGAAACTAGTAGATTGGTGGAATTTTCTCCTTTTGGAATTTATTTGAATGGAGACATTACAATTTTATCAATGGTTGTTGATTATGGGATATATATATATATATATATATATATTCCTTTGTGGGATCATATACACAATTGGGCCAATTATTTACTTGGGAGTAGTTGTGGTTTTTGGTGATGAGAAGAGAGTTGTGTGTGGGGTTATAGACATGGTTTTGGTCTAGAAGGCCCTTGTTAAAAAAAAAATTGGACATCAACTGCATAAGTTAAGAACATATAATGGAGGTGAATATGTTAACCACACATATACAAATTACTGTGCTACAGAGGGTATTTAGATGCAACATAATGTTCCATACACACCACAACAAAATGGAGTTGCTAAGAGAAATAATTGCACGTTAAAGGTAATGACAAATTGTACGATCCAATTTATGAGATTAAGTCCTTATTTTGGGGAAAAAGCCATTAATTGTGCCAGTTGCATTGTTAATCACACTCCCACAAATGATTAAAATATATAACAACAAAAAAATGTGGAGTAAAATTAAATTAGATGTAAGCCACTTTCATGTGTTTGGTAGTGAAGCATGGGTTCACATTTTTTATGAGAAAATGAAAGCACAGTAGCCGAAGAGCGAGAATTGCATTTTTGTTGGATATTTGAAGATGTGAATGTTGTATACTTCTTCATCCTCATTTCAATGAAATTATTATTTGGAAAGATGTTAAGTTTGATGCAAATATTACAAGCTACAAGCCTAATTCGACATTTTGTCATCTTCGACATGTAAGCCATCTTTGGTGATTGTGCCATCTTCTATTCCCAACTTTTCTACCTGTGATCCTATTCTGGTTTCTTCTTTAGATGATGATAGTGAAGATGAAAATCCACCTCTTCTTCCCGACCTTCCTCTAGTTGGATTTATTAAACATGAACCTACACTAGCACCGAAGAATCATAGATGGGTTCTTACAACATGACAAACAATTGGCGATATTGTCGGTGATCCTTTAGATCAACATCATACATGTTCATAGTTCTAGCGAGCCTCTTCTCTTTTGGCTCAAGTTTCAAAGACTCACGATCCAAATACATTTTCATAATCTTCCGGCCATCCATATTGGGATGCAACAATCAATGAAGATATCATTGATGGTGAATGAAACTTGGGATCTTGAACCTACTCTGAAAGGAAGAAAACTTGTCATATGTAAATGGTTGTTTATAATTAAGTATCCATCAGATGGAATTGTTGAAAGACATAATGCCTAGCTAGTTGGTAAATGATTTTCTCAAGTTGAAGGGATTTCCTATAATGAAACCTTTGCTTCCATAGCCAAAATAAACACCATCAACCTTGTTCTAGCCCTTCTCGCTTCATATAAATGGGATCCATCGAATGCATGTTAAATATGCCTTCTTGTGTGGGATTTGCAAGAAGAGATTTACATGGAACAACCTCTTGGCTATGTTCATAATGAATCCATCCTTGTTTGTTTCCTTAAGAAATATTTATAGGGCCTTAAACAAACTCTTTGGGCTTGGTATGCTAAAATGGATAGCTTTCTTCTTGACATTGTTTTTTCTAGATGCCATTTCAATCCCAAGGTCTATACCAAGAAAGTAGCTAACCATATCATAATACTTTTTATTTATGTTGATGATCTTATTCTCACTAGTAGTGACCTCAAATTTGTAACCCATGTGAAGTCCAACCTTACAAAGAAATTTGAAATGACTGACATAGGACATTTGCATTATTTTCTTGGCCTCCAAGTCTTGGAAACCAAGGAAGTGATTTTTCTTTCTCAATCTAAGTATGCATGTGACCTTCATCACTTTCATATGGAAGATTGAAAATTGACCCATCTCCTTTCCAATTTGGAGTCAAACTTGTTGCCACTTGTACTACACCTGAAGTAGATGCCACTTTGTACCAATAATTGGTAGCCTTTAATATTTGACTCATACATGTTTTGATATTTCTTTTGTTGTTGGTCTTGGTTCTTGGTATATGCATATGCCCCATGAAATCCATCGGGAAGAAGAAAAAATGATACTTTGGTATATCTGGGGTACATTTCAGTTTGGGATACAATACAATTCACATGGCACTCCTTTATTAGTTGGTTTCATTGATTATGGTTGAGTTGACAATCCCAATGATTATAAGTCCACTACAGGTTATGTTTTTAGTTTTGGTTCTGGACCTATTAGGCTTGTTAAACAAGTTCTCTCTTTTTTCAACAGAAGTAGAGTATCGAATCACAATTAACGCCACTCAAGAATCCTTATGGCTTCAACAGATCCTTTTAGAGTTTGGATTCTAATAGTAGCATCCAACCACAATATGGTGTGACAATCAGAGTGCCATCAAGCTTGCCAAAGCTATTGTTCAACCTCAATGAAACAGACACATTGAGATACACATGCACTTCCTTAGAAAGCTTATTCAGTATCACATTCTCATAAGTGCTCTTTTTCCCTTTAGATGATCAAATTTCAGACATTTCCACAAAGTCTCTTGCAGTTCTAAGCGATTTTTCCCTCTATGTTAGACATTTAGGAAGTTTCCATTAAAAGGGGGATAGGCTCTATGTTATGAACATAAATAAAAATAAATATATATAATACACTATTAATGATAAATAATAAATAATAATAATAATACTAATTACTAAAAGGTCGCAACTTTTTATGAAGAGTCACTAAGATGCCCTTTAATGATTATATATACGAGCATCTTAGTGACTCTTCATAAAGAGTTGTGACCTTTTAATAATAATAATAATTTATTATTTATTATTGATAGTATATCATACACATTTATTTTTATTAATGTTCATAACATAGCCTTCTTGGAAATGCAAGTTTTTTCATTGTTGTTGTTTTACCAAGTTCGCACAAAGCGCACGACAAAGAGAATACACATAAGAGAAAACCATTTCCACTTTGTTTCTAATTTATTGAGTTTGCACAGAGCACATGGAAAAGAAAATACACAGATTGAAAAGGTAGCAAATCAGAATAAAATAAAAACCATGCAAAAATATGAAAGAATATGATTTTTTATTTTAAATATGTTGCCGTAAACAATATACCTCTAGATCCAGTAAAATGGTCGTATCTTGGGAAAACGAAAAACCTTTTTCAGTGAAACGAAAAAGAGTTTCGAACTAGAAACAATGATCCAGACACAATGGAGCACCTCTCACAACCCAAAAATGCAAAAAAAATCAGAACTAGAAATCCTTTCACAACCTCGACAACACCGGTTCAAGATCTAGATCACCAACGAAAGCAAAACTTCATAAGAGATCTGATACCATGTTCGACTATCACATGATACTTCCAAAAGATTCAACACCTTGAGCAGTCACTCACACAAACAGATCATATCAACACACCGATGTTTTTACGTGGTTTAAATCCTCGAAGAGAGAAACGCTCAAGACCCCAGCCAAATAGCTACCTGACTGAGGAAATATTATTATGCAAAAGAAAATAATATTACAAATGATATTCTCATAATCGATCAACTAGAAAATGACCCTACATGCTCTTTAAATAGCATGGACCAATCGATTGTTAAGCCGCTGATCAATGGTCATTAAGATCGAGGAGAAGATGAAATGTGAGATCACTCTATGTCAAGAACATATCGTGATTTTCAGATTACTTATATACAAATGCATACTAAAGAAACACACTTTACCTAACATATATATTATGACAAGTTGATCAGACTTAACTAACTCCTAAGTGTCTAAATATCCTAACAAAGTTTGTAGCTTTTTTCTTATGATTTTTTTGCTTCCTTATGTGTCTTCCTTGCACTTCCCATATTTAAATTATTGGAGTTTTTAATACGAATGTTGGTAATAAAACTATTGTTTTTTGAGAGTGGTTTTGAGGTTACTGACATAGAAAACGGTTTTGGGTTTCTTTCTTTTTTCTTTTGTTAGGGTTATTAATTTATATGTCTTGTTTTGTTGTTTGTGCAATAGTGATGTAAGCACTATAAGGAAAAGGACCTGCAGTGGAGGTTATAGCAGAGGTTTTTTAGTGTTACAAGATTGGTCAAAATTCTAAAAAAAAAACTCTACTACGACCTTCGCAAATGGTACCAGATGTTTTAGCGAAGACTTTTACGAAAATGCATTATAATTAAAAAAAATCGATGGTAGGAGGCTTTTACAGAGGTTTTTTATCAGTGTGCTTTATTGAACCAAACACACGATGCTAACAAATGTAAAATGCATCGGTGCCTTTGAAAGAAATACATGCACCGGTGTGCATCAAAATTTGCGCATCGATGTTTGGTAATACATATAGCACTGGTGCGCACCAAAATTTAACTGGAACCGGTGCTTTATAACAATAGATGCACCGGTGCTTTATATTGAATGTAGAACCGACGCTTATGAACTAATAAAAAGCATCGGTGCTTTATAACAATACATGCATCGATCTTTATATTAAATATAGTACCAGTGCTTATGAACTATAAAAAAACTGGTGCTTACTAACTATTACAAAGTACCAGTGCAAAAGATGAAGGAAAACACACCTGTAAAGTTGACTGGGACGTTAATATACAATGGCACACTGGGGCGTACAAATATAAAAAATGCCTGGGGCAATGCATCAAGTATTCTGCTGCACCAGGTCATGTTGTTTTAAGCGCACTAGTGCAACAATATATCAAACACATTGATGTAACTTTGTCTGGAAAACACCGATGAGATTAAAATGATCAGAAGCACCGTTGATTATTTCCTGTTTGGTGAACAATGACTACTAACATTGCACTAGAATATCTGTATTTTGTTATAATTTTTTTTAATTCCATTATTCATCAAAAAATGTTTTTTATTTTTATTTTTTTATAGTAGTATTCATTTAAATTTTTATTATTGCATTTGGATATAATGTTTGGATTAATTTGTTATATCATAAATTTTCACATATATTGTAATATTTAATTATCCATATATTTAATCAACGATGTAACATTTCACAACATTGGAGAATGCAATAGAATAAAAAAATTCTTTTTATTATATATCAATAAGAGGTCCTTTCTCATACAAAATGGGACAACGTAAAGTCCACAATAATCAAAATGTCAACATGGACGTAATTGTTACACTTATTGGTAACCCCTTGTCTTTCAATTAGGACACTATGTCCAGTACATTATACAAAATGTCTGATTTTACAAACAATTATTTCAAAATATACAACAACTTGCATTAAAATCCAAAATATATGGATCATCATTCTTCATTGGAATTGTTGTTAGCGCTTGAGCCACTTGCATGGCTTGGGTTATTTGGACGAATGTTTTGTTGATTGCGTTGATTGTTTTTTCTCTTCTTCAGCTTCCATCTACAAACATAAAAATAAAGTGTAATGAGCATACATACATTGCTGAGGATAATGAAAATTAAAATAGATAATATACATGAATGTAAATTGAAAAGCGATGTACCATAGAAATAATTGAGTCCTGAATGATACACATTCTTTCAAAACCAAATCTCATGCATTCTTTCAACAAGTCTTCTAGTATTGGCTCCACTCCATACTTTGTTTCCTGCAAGTTTTATATCCCATAACAAATCATAGATTTAATATAAATGATTTTTGTTGTTCTATTAATTATAAAATGAGAGAAGTAAAACAATATAGATACTTACAAATTCCATAAATAATTTTTGATATGCCAACATATACTCACAACCCTTACTTAACCTAATGCCAATCAAGTCTTCTAATGGCTCTTCTTTGTATGTCAATCAATTTGTTTTTTCTTATGCTGACATTCCCTTTTGTTGCTGTTAGTCCCTACATAACATTCAACACATGTGAATTAGATTGTTTGAAACATAAGCGAATATTCTTAAGTACAACATTACTCAAAATTCGAAAAAAAAATCACATTGATTTCTTTTTTATTCACCTAATTCATCCTCCTGCAACTTTTCCATAAAGGTTTTATGCTCTTCTGCACTTAGATTGCAAAGAATCTCATCGAGCTTCCTCATTTTTTGGCTCTGCATGTCACACATTAATCAATACATATTAGTTAATTTTACAAATAATTCAAACATATTAATTTGATATAGAAATTACAATGAACTTGCCTTCACAATTTTGGATGTGCTCCCATCGTGTCAATTAGAATTGTCGTTCATTCAACTATTATCATGTATTTTCTATCAATAAAAAACCTGGACCATTACATAGAGAATCTATTAAGTATATTATAAAATAAATCACATATCTTCAAAATAGAAAAAAGCAGTCTGCGATTTCAGTGTGTTTCAATATATGAAATGCATTGGTGCTTCATATACATGAACAAATCAATGCATCATATTTGACTGTACCATTAACCACAACAAAATAAAAATATTCATATACACATTTATCAGTGTGATATATTTATTATAAAGCATCAAGAATCAAAATGGCGTGCTTTCAAAATTAACGCCTTGGTGCATTAGAAAAACTTGACTGCAACAACAAATGCATAAGCGTTTAAAAAATAAATTAAAAAAATAACAAGCCCAACATTACTGGTGCACTATTATTATAAACACATCGAGGCGTTTAAACAACTTGACCGCACCGAAAACTTTCAATATACGAAATGCATTGGTGCTTCATATACATGAACAAATCAATGCATCATATTTGACTGCACCATTAACCACAAAAAAATAAAAATATTCATATACACATTTATCAGTGTGATATATTTATTATAAAGCATCAGGAATCAAAACGGTGTGCTTTTCGAATTAACGCCCCGGAGCATTAGAAAAACTTGATTGCATCGACAAATGCATAGGCGTTTAAAAAACAAATTAAAAAAATAACAAGCCCAACATTACTGGTGCACTATTATTATAAACGCATCGATGCGTTTAAACAATTGACCGCACCGAAAATTGCATAAGCATTTTTTTTAAAATTTAAAAAAGTAAAAAAACTTGATAGTGCAGACATGGTTTTAGACTCGACCCACGAAATGGTTCCATCACACCCAATGCCTTATATATAAAACTACAAACCCATTAAATCTAAAATCCCTAAAAAAAATCATAATTGTGAGACAATAAAGGTATTTAAACCCTAATGTAATATTTTGCAGCCACATAAAACGAAAGGAAGCAACAAGAAAATCTAAATAGGAAAATAAATAAACCATGCATTTTGATCAATATTAATAATTTACATACTTGAAATTTATATTATGCAGGGTTTTGTTTGATTCAACATACCTTACAAATTTGATCTTCATAATAATATGGTTGCTCCAAATTCCTCCCCGATAACTCTCTCTTCCAAAACTCTGCCCTCGAAATTTTGACAAAATAATGAAATATTGACTATGTTTTTTTTAATACCTTATAGAATTAGTTTTTGAAATTGAAATTCCCACTCATTTTCAGTTTATGGGGAAATAATTTGCGTGACTTTCTATTTTCGATTTTCCGAGCATCGGTGCACTATTTACATAGGAGCACTAGTGCGCCATAACATGAAACAAACTGTTAATATATATTTTTAAATTTTTTCAAGAATAGCGATGCGCCAGAAAGATATGAATGCCCCAGTGCACTATGTTTTCCAAAACGCAAGGTATTGACATACAATAAAAAATTAAAAAAACATCATATTGCGGTGTGTAAAAAAACTATGGCTGCACTGGTGCTCCGTTATATACAAAGCACATCGTGGTAAAAAATATTGAAAACCTCATAGATAACTATCCGCTATCAAATATAGCAGATATTTTATTTTGCGGGCCTTTTTGCGGATGTTCCAGCACGATGCGTATGTGGTTTAGCAGCATTGGTGTGTCCATTTACTCAAAACAAACCAATGCAATGTTATTATTATGGCACATCGATTTAATTAAAAAACGCTATTGTAAGATTTTATTCCTTATTTAGGAAGCTCAAAGTAGATATTATTCCATGTTTAGAAAGCTCAAACTTTGAGATTATGATTTACTCTCATGGAAACCAAGAAAGTTAAAATAAATGTGATAATGAGTGATGGGCAGAATTTGGCTTCGCTCAAATTCCGACTTCCAACGCCAAGAAAACCATTGATAATGGCCATAGTATTTAATGATAGTCGCCATTTCTAGGATATGGAACTTCTCTTGATTTGTACTCCTTTCTAGTTGAATGGATTTTTGTGGTAATTTGATATGTCATCATAGTGGTTGAATAGTATTACACACACACACACACACAAGACCTTTGTTGTTTCATAAATATACATTAGCAACTATGAGGAAATACTTCAAGTTAAATTTTGATATTTCAACATAAACCCAAATACATTTATTGCTAAAGTTAAGTTTGTGGTGGTGTCTCTAGGTGCACACAATATTAACGACAATAAAGTGTAAAAAAAAGAAAAAAACATTGTAAAAAATTCTTCATGTCAAACAATATTTAGGCATGGTATCACGATTCTCGAAAATCACTCCAAATAGGGGATATGCCACATAGTTCCACCCATCATTTCCTTATATGGCTTGGAGCCTTCTCTTCCTCAGAGATATTGAAGGTTGATGGGGGGATTTGTCATTTTGTTGTTGACGCTATGGGTGCCTCTCTTTGTTCTCATTACTCTAAAAATACAATGTTGGGGCCTAACTTTAAAGCTTTAGAAGTAGAGAAAGTGGCTCAAGAAGATAGTAGGAGCCACCCTACTCATGGTGCATGGCATCCACTCTAGAACTCCAACAACTAATACAAATGAACCACTTCCATATTAATAGTTCGGACATGAATAATAGTATTAAAATTCACTATGCCCGTATCAACATTTTGGACATGACACTACAAGGAAGAGACCCAATATCGGAGGCTTTTAGTGTTACAAGATTGAAAAAAATATATCAAAACAACCTCTACTACAACCTCCACAAATGGTACTAGATGTTTTAGCGGAGGTTTTTACAGATATGTATTATAACTAAAAAAACTCGACAGGTGGAGGCTTTTGCAAAGTTTTTTTTTCTTTTCTTTTCGATGCGCTTTCTTCAAACAAACACACCGGTGTGAGCAAATTCAAAACACACAGGTGCATTTAAAATAAACATATAGCGTCTGTGCGCACAAAAATTTGAAAACATTATATTCACCGTTGTGCACTAAAATTATTACAAGAGCCAATGCTTTATAACATTATATGCACTGACGCGTTTTACCATCACTAGCACCAATGCTTAGCTACTTTAAAAATGCACTAGTGCATATAACAAAAATAACATCGGTGCTTAGCTAATTTAAAAATGTAGCAGTAATGTATACCGAAAATAACATCGGTGCTTGTAAACCTTTTAAACACAACGATGCAACCTAACTATTGCAAAGCACCGGTGCGATAAAGGAAGATAAAAACACTGATAAAGTTGACTAAGACGTTAAGTGTAGCTATATTTTGTAGATTTAACAGTGCTGTTAATATACTGCATCGCACCAAGGCATAGCATCAGAAAAAAGCACCGGGGTGTGCAACGAGTATTATGTTTCACCGAGCCCCTATTGCTTCTTGCGCACCGGTGCTACATTGCTTAAAGAGCATTGCTGCAACATGGTATTAAATGCATTGGGGCAATTGAAATGATTGAAAGCACCACATATTATTTTATGTTTGGTGAGCAGTAACTACTGACATCGCATTGTAATATCTATATTTTATTTTTATTTTGGTTAATTCCATTATTCATCAGAAATTTAAATATTTTTTATAGTAGTATTCATTTGAATTTTAATTATTGCGTTTGGATTAATTTGTTATTCATAAATTTTTTCATCTGTTGTAATATTTAATCATCCATATTTAATTACTGATGTAACATTTCATGACACTGGAGAATACAATAGAATAAAAAACTTTGTTTTAATATATATCAATAAGAGGCCCTTTGTCATACAAAATGGGACAACATAAAGTCCAACATAAGCAAAATTTCAACATGCACGTAATTGTTACATTGTAACCCATTGTCTTTCAATTTGGACTCTATGTCTAGTACATTATACAAACTGTTTGATTTTCACAAGCAATTATTTCAAAATATACAACAACTTCCATTAACATCCAAAATATATGGATCATTATTCTTCACTAGAATTGTTGTCAGTGTTTGAGCCACTTGCATGACTTGGGTTATTTGGCCGAATGTTTTGTAGATTGCCTCTATTGTTTTCTTCTTCTTCAACTTTTATCTACAAACATAAAAATAAAGTGTAATGAATGTTTCTACATTGATGGGAATAATGAAAATTAAAATAGATAGTATACATGAATATAAATTGAAAAACGACATACCATAGAAAGAATTGAGTTTTGAATGATACACATTCTTTCAAAATGATGCCTCATGCCTTCTACCAACAACTCTTCTGTTGGCTCCACTCCATACTTTGTTTCTTGCAATTTTTATACCCCGTAAGAAATCATAGAGTTAATATAAAGGATTTTTGTTGTTCTATCACTTATAAAATGAGATAAGTAAAACAACATAGATACTTACAAATTTCACAATTAATTTTTGATACGCCAACATATACTCACAACCCATACTTAACCCAATGTCAATCAATTCTTCTGATGGCTCTTCTTTGTATGCTAACACCTGTTTGAAGACATCCAAGGATGGCCGGTGTAAAATAAAATAAAATATAAAGATCACAACCAATATGAAATTGTAAGCTGTTATAAAGAAATCACAACTACACACAAACTTTGCTATCAACCCCTTTTTTCCTTGTCGTCCTATCTTATGTGTTGAATGAGTTCAATTTTGTTTTCTTTTCTGCAATAAAACAATGAGAATATTATTTTTTAATACTAAATCAATTCATTAGATAGATGTACATAATATAAAATTTCAATGATTTCATACATTTGAAGCATGTTGTTGTTGAGATGGCTCCTCATGTGACACAATTATGTTCATTTCCTTGGCCATCTCCTTGTACACTCTTTTGGACATCCCTATTGGCATATTTCGGATATCACCTCATTCATCCTTTGGGATTTTCATAATCTTCCTGAAAATGTAAAGTGACATTAAAGCGTTTTTATGCTGATATGAAAAATAAATATAGCATAATTAATATTAATAAAGGAATGTTTTGTAGTAGTAGGTACATATTCTATAAAAACATGTTCAAGGATATTACTATTTGAATGATTCCTTTTTATTGTTGTATGTTTTTTCTATTGCAAGTCTAACATGTTTCATTAACCATTGCTTCGGAAACGCCTCCTATAGTTTAGATATAACTTGATTCTTGGACTCATTAGATTGATTTTTGTACTGTAAGTGGAAGTACGCCTATACGTTATTTCCACTATATCCCTCATACTTTTATAAACGTGTTTACCCTTTTCATTCACTTATAGAACCACTCCAGATGAGCTAAGGACCAATTCATCATCATTTAAATCATCCATAATTTGTTTTTTCTTATGATGACATTCCCTTCTGTTGCTGTCAGTCCTTGCATAACATTCAACATATGTGAATTAGATTGTTTAAAACATATTATCTATTATTCTTCATTACAATATTACTACAAATTCAAGAAAAAAATCATATTGATTTCTTTTTGATTCACCTGATTCATCCCTCTGCAACATTTCCATCAATGTTTTACACTCTTTTGCACATAGATTGCAAATAATCTTATCAAGCTTCCTCATTTTTTGGCTTTGCATGACACACATTAACCAATGCATATTAGTTAAACTTACATGTAATTCAAACATATTGATTTAATATAGAAATTACAAATAACTTTCCTTCTTTGCATTTTTGGATGTGTGCCCATCATCCCGATCAAAATTATTGCTCATTGAACTCTTATCACGCATTTTATATCAATAAACAACATGGACCATTAAATAGATAATATGCTAAATACATTATAAAAATAGATGACATATATTTGAACTAAAAAAATACAGTCTATCTTTGCGGTGTGTTTCAATACACCAAACGCACCGATGAGTCAAATACATGCATGCACCGGTGCACCATACTTGAATGCACTGTTTACAAGAACAAAATATAAAAATATTCACATACGCATTTATTGGTGTGATATATTTGTTTTTAAGCACTGGTAATTAAATGATACGTTTGTACATTTAATACATCGGTGCATTATTAAAACACTCCCGCACTAGAAAATGCATAAGCACTATGTTATAAAGTCAAAATATGAAAAAAAGAATAATATAGCCGACATTACTAGTGCAATGTAGTTAAAAATGCATCGGTGCATTCTAGAGCAACTAGAATGCATCGAAAATTCCGTAAGTGTTTTGAAAGCAAAAAAACTTATAGGCTGATAGGGTTTCAGATTGGACCCAAGAAGTGGTCCCAAGGCATGTAATGTTTTATATATAAAAACACAAACCCTTAAATCTAAAATCCCTAAAAATAAATATCATAATTTTGAAACAATAGAGTGATTTAAATCCTAATGTAAATTTTTGCAGTCACATAAAACAAAAAGAAACAAAAAGAAAACCAGGGTTCCAACATTGAAGGTAACTATGATTTTTTTTTGAATTTATTTAAAATTTAAATAGGAAAATAAATAAATCATGCATTGTGATCAATAGTAATAATTTACATACTTCAAATTTCTACCATGTAGGGTTTTCTTTGATTCATCATACCTTACAAATTTTGATATTTAAAATACTCTTGTTGCTCCAAACTCTTCCTCTTTAAGATTCTCTTCCATAACTTTCCCTTTGAAATTTTGACAAAATA
The DNA here is from genome assembly GCA_027924585.1 of Larix kaempferi. NCBI lineage: Eukaryota > Viridiplantae > Streptophyta > Pinopsida > Pinales > Pinaceae > Larix > Larix kaempferi. The sequence goes on from BSBM01000106.1 coordinate 21,019,985, forward strand.
ATGAAATAGTGATTGTGATTTTTTTTATAAACGCTCCCTAGAATTAGTTTTTGAAAATGAATTTCCCGCTCCTTTTTCAGTTTATGGAAATATAATTCGCGTGATTTCTTATTTTTTATTCTCGGGATTTCGGTGTTCATGTTACACTGGAGCATCGGTGCGTCCTAGCACGAAATGCATCGTATCTATATTTTAAAAAAAATTCATGGAATACCAATGTGCCATAAAGATATGCTTGCACCTATGTGCTTCTATTTTCTAGATGCACTGTGGTGGCATACAATAGAAAGTTTTAAAAAAATATGTCGTGCTGCAGTGCGTATTAAAAATATGGATGCATGAGTGAGCCTTAGTATACAGAGCGCACCTCCCTCAACAATATTGAAAATGCATCAATAACTATCCACTATACAATATCGAGGATAATTTCATTTCCGAATAATTTTGTGAATTTTCCCAATCTGTGAGTACGTGGATTTGAAGCACCAGTGCATTTTGGTATTTAGAACACACCGACGTGTTTATATTATTATGGCGCACTAGATAAATTGAAAAGGCCTATGAATTTGTGTTTCAACATATAATGATATATTCATCTCAAATGTTCTTTTAGGATTTAATCACAATAATTACAGTGTTTCATAGTATACATATGTTGCTTAAACTCATCTTATTCTTACAAAATGGTTTTGAAACTATATTGGAAGTAAGATTGTAATATGGTTCTCAAAATTTATATTTCATATTGTAGACATGTATTGATTGTTGATTTGACTGAAATTTCAAATTCCATCTCATTGCATATTGTACAAAGTTCAATGAGTTCTCCCATTTCATCTCTAGTAAGTACAAATTTTGATTTTATTTTGATTATCTAATTGAATTTATTTTACTTATCCATGCGAATCTAAATAACAATGTATTCTATTTTGTAGGATCCCAATTTAGGATTGAGTTCGTATGCATAAGATATTCCACCAGTTCCAAAACGTATTAATTTGTTATCAGGAGCAAGATATCGCAAGCAATTAACCTGCTTTACCTTGCCAATTTTAACATGCCATCTTCCAGCCACAATCCTGGGTCATTGATGGTAATTCATCATGAGATGGATCTCTTTTATGACACCCCAGTAGTATGTGGTTGTTCAATATGTCAAGGATTGAAGGAGAACCCTCAATGTGTCACACTCACCCATTATAATAATGATCGACTATCCAATGTTGATGGTATAATACCTCCTATTGTAGTAAAAAATGCAATAGGTGATATATAAAATACACGTAGGAACACTTCCCTATGCTCATTTTTGGAAAAGTTGGAAGCTAAAACAACTATGTTTCATCCTAAATTGAATTACCCCTCAGTCAACTGAAATTTCTAGTGATACAAGGTATGATATCAATTCCACCCAAAACATCTCTATTAAGAGATCCAAAAAGTTGCATGAGTTGAGAGAAAAAATTCCAAGTACACATGAAGTTTGGTCCAATTGTTGGAGGGTAGTAATGACTTCTCTCTTCCTGTGAATTTATGAAGTAGATATCAAACTTGTTACAAATTACAACTGCACTTTGTATGGCGCCTGGTTATCTTCTTTACCTGTGCTTGATGTTGGAACTGAATTCTCCTTTTGTGGTAATAATTTTATGATTTCCAAGTCTAATATAGATGCTATAAATATTAGGTTGTTTATCCTTTCACATGTATTCATTCCTCCCAAACAATCAATGCCACTTATGCCATTTTTCACTCCTATCTATTGTCGGTTGTATTACTTGAATATTGTTAAATACAAACATATCATTTCCATGTATAGTATGTGCATGAATGGTTATGTTTCTATGAACTTTAACAAGAATAACCTGTTATATGTTAATGGTTTTCCACGCACCCATGGGAACATTGCATGGTTCATAATTTGTTCTAGTTGCTCTTTATTTTCTGCAAATTTTTCTTTTGAGGAACACTTTAATAACCAGGAGTTCTTGATGAAAAGGAAAGCATCCATATTTGTTGTTGTGCATGCAATACATAGTTTGTATTTTGGTGACAAGTTTTTAATAAACTATAACTTTCGTAGACCACCAACCGCTCGTCAGAGACGCCTTGCATTGAGACTACCTTTAGACGTCCCCTTGGGGCATAAGACAAAAAACATTGATTAATTGTATATTTTAATTTTCAATGGATTGATGTTAATGTATTTCTCAATTTGAACTTTTGTTTTATAAATTGTTTGCGGTTGAACATTTACTATTGGAATAAATTCTCATGGTTCTGTAATAATTGTTTCGTATAATGTTGGAACAAACTAATTGCACTATGCTTACTAATATCATCGATGTAATGTTCATATTTTTGAAATCAAGATTCTGATGATGAGCGACCTTTCTATCATCTTTTGTTGCACCCCACTACAATTTTGAATCGAGATAAAGCTACAAAAAGAGAGCAACTTGGAGATGAATCATACCAAGCATGGTTGAATCAACCACCTATTCAATTCCCACTGTGTCTAGACTCACCAATTAGGAATGACTACAATAATAGTATTTCTTCATATGTTGGCAATGGAGGCAATGAAATAGAGGTTGGTATGGATGAGTTATTACGACATACGAGTGCCATAGATGCAATGCTGTTACATACATTCTAGGACAATGAGCTAGGGGATGATGCCCATATCAATGATAACTTCTTCAAAATCCTTAAATCGACTTCCACCACCCCTTTCTTTGGACCTGTCCATTCAAAGTCTACACAATTGGGGACAACAATGTTACTATACAACTTGAAAGCAATGTATGGCATGCCAAACACGTGTTTCTTGACACTTTTGAGGTAACTAATCATCAAATACCTTATATTTTGAGGAATCTTGTCCCACAATCAACATTGAAAATGGTCGATTTTATGAACGTTAAATGACATTGTACATTTATATTTCACATTAACTGTAGTTTATTCAAAGATAAGCTACTCCCGAGTGATAATGTCTTGCCTGACAGATACAAAGAGGCAAAGCAAATGTTGAAAATGTTGGGTGTTGAGTACATATCATATCATGTGTGTCCCAATGATTGTATTCTATATAGAGGCGAATATGCATACATAGAGATATGTCCAAAATGTGGGCATGATAGGTACCAAAAATCGAGAAACAAGGCTAAAGCACATGGTCCTCCTCATAAGATATTGAGGTACATGCCTATAATCCCAAGAATTCAAAGGATCTTTCATTGCAAATATATAGCTATGTTGCAGGGATGGAATGCCGTATTCTATATAGAGGCGAATATGCATTCAAAGAGATATGTCCAAAATGTGGGCATTATAGGTACCAAAAATCAAGAAACAAGGCTAAAGCACATGGTCCTCCTCATAAGATATTGAGGTACATGCCTATAATCCCAAGAATTCAAAGGCTCTTTTGTTGCAAATAATTAGCTATGTTGCAGGGATGGAATACCTCACACTAAAGTGAGGAAGGTGTTATCTAAATCCCAAGAGATTCAATAGCCATGAAACATATAGAGGATACATGGACATATAAATTCAAGGATGAAGTACAGATCCTTTGATTGAGCATAGCCATGGATGGTGTCGACACATATCCCCTCCAAAACACCAGCTGTTTTGTTTGGCCTGTAGTAGTTATCAATAAGAATACCCCCCATGGTTTTCAATGAAGAATGAACATCTTATGTTGGATATTATAGTCCCTGGTAGAAGAAAAGTGAAGAATATAGATGTTTATCCACAACCATTGATCGATGAATTGAAGGAATTATGGGAAGGGATACATGTATATGATGTATCGAGACCCATCCCAACTGGTGGAATCCATAAATGTGTACCTTGTTTGAGGTATATATACCAGAGTATACTTTAAATATCGACCATGGAGCGTACAAACTTGAGAGGTACTCAACACTGTATGTGCACTGTGAGATAATATTCCTTGTTCTAAGTGTCCTATGTATTCTAATGGATACTCTAAGAAAGTAGGAAGTATTGTTCTATGGAAACTGGGAAGCATGAAATGACCTAAGAAAGATGGATGTAGTATTCTGTAAAAGGAAGGAATGAAGACATGTAAATCCTATCTTATCAAAGCAGGAAATGAAAGCATGTAAATCTATTTTATCAAAACAACATGTAAATCTATTTTATCAAAGCTGAAATGAAAACATGTAAATCTATTTTATCAAAGCAGGAAATGAAAGCATGTAAATCTATTTTATCAAAGTAGGAAATGAAAGCATGTAAATCTATTTTATTAAAGTAGGAAATGAAAGCATATAAGAGGCTAACCTAAGGAACATAAATCTAATCTAAAAGGAGCAAAGATCCATTTAACTGTAATCACAAACCGTCATTTTCGCAATACAAAAATATAGATCTGATCTTATATGAGAATGTTGTATAAAAAGAATGGAAATGAAGATCTAGAAGTCACTCATGCGGATGGTAGCTATAGGACTACGGACAGTGTGTTTCGGAACTACAGACCCAATACTAAATAACTACAGAGGAAAAACGCTCACGCTGAAACCAAAATATGATATTTGAATGAAATGCTAAAATTAATCCACACGCAATTGTACTAGAAATAAATAACTGAAATGCATGAAAAATACCCGAAACAAAACATAGAACTCCTGAGATACGTATTGAGGGGGCCCTCCCCAACACGTATCATAGGAGGAAAGGAAACTTATAAACTCATGAAATTATAAAAATGTAGAAGCTTCATTATAAATTCAGAAATCCATAATGTCTGGTAAAAAGTGTAAAACTAAACGTCTAAACTATGAAAATGCTAAAAGATTGTTTTTCCAAAATATGTCACAGACCCCCTGGCCCCTACTACTCAGGTGTCTCTATTTATTACAGCTTCTATCCTAGTTTTGCATTGGACACCATGAACCAAAATTTAGGGGATTATCCCCTACAAATCAGGGAAAACAAGAGTGTTGCGTCTCTAGTGATCCTCGTGGTCTTCAATCCGGAGCTCGACAATGCCACTACCCTGTTATTCCTGCGCTATGACCACACATGGTTTGTTCGAATGATTAGTTTAAATAAAATATGCTAAAACATAATAAATAATAATAACTAAATCATTTCATCTCATTATCAATTAAATTGCCTTCTCCCCTACATAAATGAGTGCTTTCTGATCATTTTGTTGCTAAGGTGTGGCATAATGGAGTCTATGGAATACCTATATCTTGGAATCATCATCTCCCCTGGACTTGAAGATGTTACCCATCCTTGGGTGACTCATTCCGTTCCATAATGGCTTCTCTGATATCCTAGGAAACAACTCTAGGAACCCCTGCCTGTCTGTAATAACCTTGGCTCTATTTTTCTTTGATCCAGGCCCTTCTTTCTTCGTCCTCATCAACGTGATCCTTAATAACAAGATAAAGAAAGAAAGGTGGGTTTAGTTTCATACCAGTCCATCCAAGTTGATTCTCTATCAAGGATTCCCTGTACAACCTCGCCTTAGTTAGTGCAAACTCTAGCCTGTAGGGGGAGTGAGGTTCCCATTTTCTTAAGTCTTTTGAAATTATTTTCCACCGATCACTAATAGCTTCATGTACTTCACTGATTGTGCACTGGGTTGTGTTGTCGAAGTGTGCGATTGCTTCTTGTTGCTTCTCGAGAAGGATTGGGATCAAATCCTCATCGAAAGTTATAACAGAGTGATCCTGAACCACCTTTTCTGGGTGTGTAGCTTTAGCCCTTATCCATAGAGGATTCTCCCATTCCTCCATTTGGTATAGGTGAACATCCTGGTACCTTTCCACTTCGTGATTCATCTAGTAGCACAACGCCCTGAGTTGGAAATCACCCATATAGGGGTTTGGTGACCAATTCGTCGAGTTAGGTACAACTAGATTGTGAAGGAAGAATTCACACAATTGGTCCTTTTATAGCTCGGTGATTTCCAGGGAAGTATCTATGAACTGCTTAGGGGTTATTACATCCAAGGGTAAACCTTGCTTCAACCTTTGCAACTGGAACCGATACCATTTTTCCTTAATATAGACTGCGTAGAATCGGGATGGAGGCCTGTACCCCAGTATTTATTCATATATCTTGGCAGTAGTGGCTAGAGTGTCCTCTAGATGTAGGATTTGTTGGTCCTTCTGGGCCAATTCCTCCTGAACTTGGTTTAATTTTTCTTTCAATGCTAGGTTCTGCTGCTCCACTTGTTTTAATTGGCCCATGTGCTGCATTTTTAAAATTTGGGTCTTCTCGTGCATGAATGCTGGCGCTGCTGGTGACATGGCCTAACTTTTGTGGAATCATGCCTCGATTTTCATGGCGACCAACTCTTCCCTAAACTTTGTTAGCTCAAACAATGCTTTGTCCAGTTGATCAACCTTCTCGGTTTTCATTTCTTCATTTTCAAATGTTTGGGGTGGTGTGTATTCTTCTATAGGTGTAGAAGGGTTTCCTTGGTCTGCCTCATCATCCTGAGAGTCCGACAGGTCTTGTGGTATGGGGATTTTTTCTTTTTCTTTGATCTTCTCCTCCCTGGCTTTGGTCTGCTGCCTCAGCCTTTTGCTATGTCGCCTCAACCCTTGCATGCTATCAGGTGACCCTGTGGTTTTCTGGTGGTTTGATACGAATCGGATATGGGGTGTACGGAGGTCGTCATTTTTCAAATTGGAGTTGGTAATCATTATTCAATATGGTTTCTCTGAACCATGTGCCGCTGTATTTTTTGAAAAGAGTTGTCCTTAGCTTAGAATAATTGCTATTGTAGGGAGAATTTAATTGGATTGATAATGGAGACAAGAGATCTAGTGATTACCTTTTCATGTTTTAGCGTACCCGAATTTGATGGTGTGGATATTTTGTAGTTGAGTGGAGTTCTGTAGTTGATTGATTCTTAGTTTGTAGTTTTATTTGGCATATCTGTAGCTGCGCTTGTATGATGTTCTTTTGTTGCCTCTCTTGATTTTTGCTTCTTGAGTTGTGTGCTGGCTCGCTTGATGTTCGCTTTTGCTTGGCTGGCATTGTTGCTTGGGTCTTATGTGCTGGATCGCTTGATGTTCGCTTTTGCTTGGATGGATGTTGTCCTTCTTTTTCCGGTGCCTGTTGGCTTGATTTTCGCTGCTGTATGATAATCTGGTTTGCTTCCTTTGATTTATGTTGCGTTGGTTTATTTTCTAATGATATTTTCTATGTTTTTGTTTCTCTTTTTTCTTTTTCTTTTTCTCTCTCTTTTTTTTAATATATATTTGCTTTCTTTTATTTATTTATTTTCTGTTGTTTTCTTTTTTTTTTCAAAAATAATCGGTGGTCATGTATGTCCTCTATCAGCATTAGATTTTTTCTGATAGAGGGTTTGTGTGAATTCCTCCCTTGGTTGTGGTTTCTTATATAATTTGATTCTATGCCCATTCACTAACATGGAGAATTCTGTCTCATCTATTGTCTTGATTCTATCTATGCCATTGTCATAAATTGTATAAATAATGTATGGTTCAATCCATCTTGTGGTGAGTTTTCCTTGAAATATTTGATACCGAGAATCATATAGCAGTGCCCAATATCCTTCTGTGAATTTCTTCTGTTTGATGTTCTTGTCATGCCATTTCTTTCTTTGTTGCTAGATAACTTCAGTGTGGGTGAAGGCTTGTTGGCGGTGCTCATCCAACTGATTTAGTTGGAGCATACGATCTTCTTGGATTTCCGAAAGTTGAATGTTTAGATGGGCTACCATTCTTAATGTATTGATTTCAAATTGAATAGGGAACATTAATTTTTTTCCATATACCAACTCATAAGGGGTAAAACATGTGGTTGTTTTCCATGTTGTGTTATAAGCCCAAATTGCTTCACTTAACTTGTCTGCCCAATCCCTTTTATGTAATTGCACTGTTTTTATGAGAATATTTTCAAGTTCTCTGTTTGTAACTTTAACTTGACCATTAGCTTGTGGGTGGTAGGAGGAGGACCTTCGATGTTTAATTTTGTTTATTCTTAGTAGGTCCTCAATGAGGTTTGATGTAAAATGCTTCCCTTGGTCAGAAACTAATTCTCTGGGAACTCCAAATCTCTGAAAGATTTGTTCTGTGAAGAATTTTGTTACATTTGTTTCATTGGATGCTGCAAGTGCTGCAACTTCAGCCCATTTTGTAATGTAGTCTGTGCATACTAGAATGTAGTTTTTCTAATTTGATGGGGGATTGAATGGACCAACAAAGTCAAATCCCCACTTTTCAAATTCTTCCAAATAAATTTGGGGATGTAGAGGCATTTGTTCTCTTTGTGTAGGCTTCCCCATTCATTGACAGTCATCACAATGTGATACATAATCGTAGGAGTCCTTGTGTAGTGTTGGCCAGTAGTATCTTGTTTGTAGTACTTTGTAGGCTGTCCTTTTTGCTGCAAAATGGCCTCCACAAGGTTCATTGTGAGTAGCATGGAGTATGTCATGGACTTCATATTTTCGGATGTATCTCCTTAATATTTGGTCTGGTCCTTTCTTAAAGAGCATTCCTTGTATCCAAGTATACGTTGCACTTTGCCTTATGATTATGCACTTCTCTTTATAGCTATAATGTTGTGGAAATCTCCCAGATACCAAGTAGTTTGCTATATTGGAAAACCATGGGATTTGTGTGGAGATTGAAAAAAGGTGTTCATCGGGGAAGTGGTCACTTACCAACTCATTGTCTTGTCCATGTGTCAGTCTAGACAGAAAATCAGCTACCACATTATGCTTGCCTGGTTAGTCCAGGATTGTTATGTCAAATTCTTGCAAGAGGAGCAACCATCTAATAATTCTAGCACTTGTATTTGGTTTATTCATGAGGTACCTAATTGCAGAATGATCTGTATGGACAAAGACTGGGTATCCAATGATGTAGTGCTTGAATTTGTTTATAGCATGTATGACAACAAAAAGTTCTTTTTCTGTGACTGTATAATTGATTTCTACTCTTGCCAAGTTTTTGCTAATATAATAGATTGCATAAGGTTTCTTTTCTTCTTCTTGCCCGAGGACTGCCCCGATGGCTTTGTTTGAAGCATCCGAGTGGATGTGAAATGGTAGTGTCCAGTTGGGTCCTTGAAGGATTGGGGCCGTGTTTGTTTTCTCTTTGAGTTGATGAAATGTTGACATACAATGTTTGGTCCAGATGAATTTTGTATCTTTTGTCAAAAGGGAAAACATGGGTGCTGCAATTTGTTGTAATTTTCTATAAACCTTCTGTAGTAGCCTGTTTTCCCAAGGAAGCTGCGCACATCCCTTTGTTTGACAGGTGGGGGGAGTGTTTTAATGACAATGACTTTTTCTTGATATACTTCAATCCCCCTTTGGGAGATATGGTATCCTAGAACTATGCCTTCTCGCATCAACATCCTGCATTTATCATTGCTGAGGCATAAACTCATTTCAATGCATTTTTTTAGGACCAATTCTAGATGCTGTAATGCTTGGAATTTGTTTTCCCATACGGTGTGAAGTCGTCCATGTAGACTTCCATCTAGTCATTGATAAAATCGGAGAATATACTCAAAATGCCCCTTTGAAATGTTGCTAGGGAATTACAGAGTCCAAAAGGTAGTACTCTGTATGCATATGTGCCCCATGGGAAGGTAAATGTGGTTTTATCTTGGTGAGTAGGGTGGATTTGGATCTGGTTGTACCCACTAAATCCATCAAAAAATGAGAAGAACTTGTTTCCAGCCAGGGTGTCCAACACTTGGTCAATAAATGGTAGAGGGAAGTGGTCTCTTTTAGTTGCTTTATTAAGTTCCTTGTAATCTACACAGATCCTCCACTTCCCTCCTTTCTTAGGGACTATTACCAAAGGTGAGACCCACTCACTACCTGAGATCGGGTAGATGAATCCTGCACCCAATAACTTTTGTAGTTCCATTTTAACTATATATTTTAGTGCTGGATTCATCCTTATTTGGGGTTGTCTGATAGGTACAACACCCTCTTTGATATATATATATATATATATATATATAATGCTTGCAAATATCTAGGTGTATACCCCTCATATCCGTATAACTCCATGCAAAATCCTAGAGTACTTTTATGAGTTTCCGCTCCTATTTTGGCTCCAAATTTGCATTTATATTAACTGTTTTCCCAGGCAGGATTTATTCAATTTTAACCTGTGGTGGATGTTGTTCAATGGAGAGTATTTCTGTCCACATTCTATCAGTATTGACAGGATAATTCAACACTTCTTGTTGTTTCCCTGTTTCAAAATTTTCTTCAAGCATATCATGATTAGGATAAAAATTCTGGATAAATTTAGCTAAATGACCATCTTCATCGTTAGATTTTAGAGTTAGAGTTGTTTCTATGGTGAGCACAGGTTGTATGTCTTGGTCATTTATCTTGTCATAGTTATCCGTCCAATTTTGGTATTATGTGGTTGTAGACCTTTTTGTTGGTGGGTATATTGTGATCTTTTTCCTATCTTGACCACGTGTAATTGTCATATTGCTAGATCGATAACCTATATAGGCGTCTGCTGTCGCTAGCCATGGCCTCCCTAGGATGATTGGGTACCCACTGAGCTTACTCTTGACTTTAGTATAACTATGAATTCGGCTGGATACTCCCAGGATTCAATGTTGATGACGATATCCTCTAGGATTCCCTCAGGTTTGACAGTGGATGTGTCAACAAGTTGTAGCATTGTACTAGTTGGTCTGATTAGTGATTGGAGACCTAAGGCTAACATTGTATACTTTGTCATAACGTTGATTGCAGCTCCTAGGTCGATTATACTACTTGAAATAGGTTTGTTGTTTGTGGTTATGTTGGGAATATTTAATTAATATTATTAATTATAACTTAATAGATTATTAGGTTATTAGTGAAAGGTTGTAACCCTTTGTTATGATTGATCAAGCCTTATAAAAGGGCATCTTATTGTAATTTTATAATCATCTAATATATTATTCTATTTATCATTTAATATGAGAGTTGGATTCGACTATTAACAATCCAACCAGATACGGTTGCTGCATTTGGTATCAGAGCGAAACGCTCCTCCATCTAAGCTCAGATTCGGCTCACACTAAGAGCGGACTCGCTCTGTCACGTCCCCTCCCATTCTACCAGCTAGATGGAGAGGATCGTGAGGTTAAATCGGGCATCCATCCCCATACATATTAAACAAACATTCAAATTTAATTGAAAATATACATATGAAAGTGCATAACAGACGTGATGCTGATCTGGGTGTCTAGCCCCATGAAACTTTCAACCATAAGCATTCACAGAATATAACAGAGACATATGGAAATGTATGATTTTAAGAAAATCACAGCGGAAGTAAATTCATTTAACCCATCCACATACATTCATAATATTCATCAAATGGTAATTGCAATTTAACACAAGAGAATACTTATCTTATACGAAAGTAGTCCCACGCAACTGGCTATGCAACTGCAACGTTCCACCCAACCGTAGGCCAGTGTGCTCCTTAATCTCTTAGCACCACTGCCACCCCCGAGATGGGCATGATCTCTACAAGGAACCAGGGAATAGCAGACTCACACATAGCCAAGCATACACCAAGATGAGCCAAGCCAATCTGCAATTGGGTTTATCAGGCTGCTAGGATATGGAAGGGAAGAATTGCTAAGCTAGTGAGCTCCAGCACAGAGCCAGGGATAACCTTGCAAGATCTATCTAGCTTGGCACCCACAATACCTACACACCCAGCACAAGGAAGTATTCTTTTCACTACTGTACAGTCCCTCAAGCCATACCTTCCCTATCTAGTGCTCTCAGGGCATGCATAGAAGAGTAACCAAAGCCCTCTTGATCTTCTTGAGAGGTTGTCTCCCCCACTAGGTTTATCAAGCCACTTCTGTCCACTACCACTCCAAAACTTCAGCTCACAGGTTCAAACCAAAAACGAGGATGCACATAACAGCAGAACATAATTATGGGGCATGAGGAAAACGTTTTCCACAATGGGATGCATGAGATGGGGTTTCAACTAACTCAGAAAAACGTGGGAACCCACAAAACGAAATGGGAAGTTGGGGAACAACCCAGGGAGGCCAAATCCGTTTTTAGAAAAACGTCCTTGGACATTCAGGGGCAAAAACGACCTCCATACAATCCCCAAATCGTGGCCCTTCTCTCCCAAGCTATTGTATATGCAAAAATGAACTCCGAGGCATGGAAAAATGTAGGATTTGGATGAAAAACGTGTAGGGAAAGACCCAGCTAGCTCCAACTGCGTGAATGAGTGAAGACTGCCCATTCAGAATGGCTTTGGGCACCATTTCGTGGGTGTTTTCTTACCCAACAAGCAAAAACACGAATTTCCAGGTTGATGGCTTTCCCATGCACGAAATTGGCTGCCATACTTCTTCATTTCCAAGGCATTAACTACCTTAACCAATTTCTTGGAGGAATTAAATGATTGGGTGCATGAGACAAAATGGGTAGTTGGTGGTTTATGGGTTTCCCCATTGACACATGGATTAACACCATTGGCTCAAGGGTTTAAATAATTTCCCTCCCTTTCCCTTGTAGAATCATGCCCCATCTCTTTTGTTGCGTTGCATAGCTAGTTGTGGGTATTTTTCATTAAAATTCGTATTTACATGATGTCTTATTTACATCGTACCCATCTAGCACAAGAACCATAGGCATCTATTTCTTTAATTGCCGATACATAAAATGCTAAATCAATGGTGGGGCCTTGGCCTTGAGCTCCTCACCACGATTAAGTAACAATATTTACATCATTTGCGATTTAATGCGAAGGGGGTCAAAATGGGGACGTGACACGCTCCTCCATCAGGTGAGCTCTGACTCAGCTCATTCCTCCATTCCACTGCATCACTTGCTCCATTTCACTGCCTATCATTTCTCACATCGTTTCTCCTTCCATGCCTGCCATCACACTACTCTCATTCATTCATACATCCCTTCCGCTGCTCATCCCACATCCATCACTCTCCCTCCTTAACGCCATCCTACCTCCTCCTCACGCTTCCCTTCCCGTGCATTTCTGCACAACCTCTCCTCCTTGTTGGCCTTGCGCTTGCTCTCATCACCCCATCCTGCCCTAGCTCGCCCCCACGCTGCTGCTAATCCTTCTGCATACTCTCCTTTCACTCCTTCACCCCATCTCACCACCCATGCATTCACCTTCCTCCATTCCCCACCGCCGGCATTCCCACGCTGATCGCAACCACCCGCTACACCTCCCTTACGCTTCTGCAATCCTCATGCCACCACTCCTCTACATCTTCGTCACTCATCCACTCATGCGCTCTCTACTCCCAACACTCCTCTCCCCACTCTCCTCTATGCCCAACACACATCCCTCTTGTCTCATCCTTCACCTATCTACACTCACGTTCACTCCATTCTTCCTCCGCTCACCTTCCACTTCCAGCCATCCAACGTCACTCCCCAATACATCGACGACTTCTCCCCCTTCACGCTGCGACCTCAAACCCCGCAAGCGCCCTATCCTCACTCACTCCACCCCCTCAACACATTGCGCCCTTCCCTCATCCTCTCTGCTACCTCCTTCCCTACACGCCAGCCATCACCGCCCTCCTTCCAGCCACATTCTCACATCTCCCTACATCCTCCCTTCTGCCACACCCTCTGCTACTCCATCTCCCTGACTTCCACCCCCTCCTGCGCTCGCCATCCTCTGCTCCTCACACGCAGCCATTCCCACCTCTACGACCTGTTCCCTCACGTCCATTCCTACCTCCTTCCACTTATCCACGCCAGCCCTACACAAAAAAAAAATATTAATCAAATATTATATTTAATATTATAATATTTGTTTTAAAAAAAAAAACTATATACAAAATATTATATAGTTTATGAAAAAATAAAAATATTAATTAATTAATATATTATTATTTCACCTTAAAAGGCCAAAATAACAACGTCCATGGCATCTTATAGTAAGAGTGATGAATTCATAGATCTACTTGAGGAAATCCTTAAAGACATAGATGAAATAAAGAAAACTATGGATGAAATATTTAAAGTAAATGTTGATGGAGGTGAAAATCACGTAGAAGAAGCCACCCAAGTTGATGAAAAAAAGGAAGATAGAGTAGGCCAGTATGTCACAATCACAAAAACACGAAGGGAAGATATCATCACAAAGATGGCTATAAAGAACATCAAGGGAAGCAACTATAATATCTATTAGACACAAGATAAGACTGGTGTTCTTATGGGCATTATAAGCACAAGGAGCCCGTTCAAGGAAACTAACAAAAAATTTGTTGGGGATAACAACACGAAAACAATTAAGGTCGTAATGTATGTTGAGCATGTTAAATTGACGACAAACATAGTTAAAAGAAGCAATCACACAAGTAGAAATAGCGTAAACAAAACTTCACCAAGTTCGTACTTATTGCAAACACCAAGACATAATAATCAAAATGAGGTAATGGTCGTAATCAAAATCGCACCTCTCAAGTCATCAGTGCGACATAGAGCCAGAATAAAAGATGACATTAGGAAAATACTCAAGCTTTGAGGACAAAGCTTTCCTAAGGGGAAGGCAATGCTGTGAATATTTAATTAATATTATTAATTATAACTTAATAGATTATTAGGTTATTAGTGAAAGGTTGTAACCCTTCGTTATGATTGATCAAGCCTTATAAAAGGCCATCTTATTGTAATTTTATAATCATCTAATATATTATTCTATTTATCATTCAATATGAGAGTCGGATTCGACTATTAACAGTCCAACCAGATACGGTTGCTGCAGGTTACATTGACAATAGGGATTCCCGGGTCGAGGTATTTAGGGTTAACAATGATTCCCAACATCAAGTCTGCTAGTTGGCTTACCACGTTTATGGTTGGTGGATCACGTTTCCTTCACCCAAGTTTCTTTAAGCAATTTTCTTTTATAAATTTATTACATATTGGAACATCCCTTATTGCTTGTAAAATGAGAATTTGAATGCTTAAATGATTTAATTCATTAAGTATAACATTTTCTTATTCTTCTTTGGTATTTTGTTTTAGTTTCTTAGGGAATGGAGGGTTTCTGTTTGGTAATTGAGGTTGATCATCGTCTTCTTGGTGGTGTATCACTGTGGGTTACTGGGGTTCTAGAGATATGGGTTGTTCATGATGTGTATGTTGATTATTTTGTGATTGGGGGCCCTACAGTGTTTTGCCAGATCTGAGATTGATTTCATTTAATTATAGTGCATCCACGACACAGGTAGGAAATTTCACTACTTCATTGTTGTAGGGTTGTTGTTTCCCTGTTTTGTTGTTATTTGAGTTTGGGACAGCTTGAGCAGGGATTGGAGGTGGTCTGGGGGGCAGTGAGTTCTGTGGAGGCGGCATGATGAGTGGTTGTTGCAATGGTTTCCTCCAATTTTCTGAATATGGGTAGGTATTTCCGTAGTTCACTTGTAGCTGAGAAAAAGGTGGGGGGGTATGGAGAGTAACGCTGGGTGTAATATGGCTGTTGGTACGGTGTTTGGTTTTGATGCCATTGGCTTGGACCTGCTTGTGGGGGCCATGAAATTGGTGCTGAAGGATTCCAATTCTATTGATTATTCCATTGATAAAAGTATGTTTGGTTGTTTGAATGGAAGGGCCTAGCAAAATTGTTCCTTTGCTGGTTAACAAAACAAAGTTGTTCCATAGTACCTTCTGATGTGGGATCCTGTATGGCCACTTTACATGATGGTAATAAAGATCATTTATTTGTGGTGTGATCATCGGTGTAGATCCCAAATATCTCTATTGTATTTAATGGGCATTGTCCCTTTTCATGTTTCTTTCTACATTGTGGGAAAAATACTACTAGTGCCTGGTTGATCTCGTCTTGTTTCTTTTTTAGTTGAAGTGCATCCAACTGCATAGCTAACGAATGAAGGATGTTTGTCTTCATATCGTCCTGAAGGTTTCCTAAGTCGGACTTCGTGAGGCTGAGGCTTGAAAAGGATGATCCTCCTGCTATTGGATGTATATCCCGTATTCCATTTTTTCCTTTTCTGGATCTAGAATAATTTTTGAAGATTTGCAGGATTTGATCATAGGTTTTCTGGAATATATCCCCATCTCCTAACAGGTTCAATAATTCTAGGTATTCCTCTTTCATTCCTCTAAGAAGTACGAATTTCAATGATTCCTGATCCAAGGTACAATGACTAACCCATTTATAACTGAGTTGAAAGCATTGTGCATAGTATTCTAGGGATTCTCTTTCTCCTTGTTGCATCCTGCAAATCTCATCCCTTATGTATTTTGCTTTACAGTAGTCCTTGTATTTTTCCAGGAAGGATTGTTTCATCTGGTCCCATGTGAAGATATTGTTTCCTTCTAGACTCATAAACCATCTGAGTGATAAATTTTTTAATGTAGAAGGAAAGAGTCTCAGTTTTTGTGCATCAATGGTATAACCAAAGGACCTGTAGATTACCTCAAATTCAAACAAGAATGTGTCAGGGTCCTCTGAGGTTAATCCATGGAAGTTTGGCAGATTATTGGGATTGGTATTTTTCATTATGGCATCCCCAAGAGGTACACTTATGAGGAATGTAAACAGTTCTATGTGTTCTTCCTCTTCATCCGCCATAGTAGTGTTTGAGCTAGAGCTAGCGAAGAAGTTGTCATGGTCTGAATTGTAGCTGGAATCAACTTCTTCGTTGGAGTTGAGGAATTAAAATTGAGAGTGTTCAGAATCGCTATTGCTCATAGGGAGGTTAGGCAGAAAATGCCCAAATTCATCCCTCTTTCGTCGAGGCATTCATGGTAATTTTTTTTTAATAAGATGTCTCTTATAGTTTAAGCACCGCCTTGACAATGACGCCAAAAAGTGGTGGACTCCAGGAATGTGTACCTTGTTTGAGGTATATATACCAGAGTATACTTTAAATATCGACCAGGGAGCATACAAACTTGAGAGGTACTCAGCACTGTATGTGCACTATGAAATAATCTTCGTCGTTCTAAGTGTCCTATGTATTCTAATGGATACTTTAAGAAAGCAGGAAGTATTTTTATATGGAAACTGGGAAGCATGAAATGACCTAAGAAAGTTGGATGTAGTATTCTGTAAAAGGAAGGAATGAAGACATGTAAATCCTATTTTATCAAAGCAGGAAATGAAAGCATGTAAATCTATTTTATCAAAGCAAGAAATGAAAGCATGTAAATATATTTTACCAAAGCAGGAAATGAAAGTATGTAAATCTATTTTATTAAAGCATGAAATGAAAGCATGTAAATCTATTTTATCAAAGCAGGAAATGAAATCATGTAAATCTATTTTATTAAAGCAGGAAATGAAATCATATAAGAGGCTAACCTAAGGAACATAAATATAATCTCAAAGGAGCAAAGATCCATTTAACTGTAATCACAAACCGTCATTTTTGCAATACAAAAATATAGATCTGATCTTATCTGAGAATGCTGTATAAAAATAATGGAAATGAAGATCTAAATTTCGATCATGCGGATGGTAGATATAGGACTACGGACAGTGTGTTTCGGAACTACAGACTCAATACTAAATATCTACAGAGGAAAAACTCTCATGCTGAAACCAAAATCTGATATTTGAATGAAATGATGAAATTAATCCACACGCAATTGTACTAGAAATAAATAACTGAAATGCATGAAAAATACTTGAAACAAAACGCATAACTCCTGAGCTACGTATTGAGGGGGCCCTCCCCAACACATATCATAGGAGGAAAGGAAACTTATAAACTCACGAAATTATAAAAACGCTGGAGCTTCATTATAAATTCAAAAATCCATCATGTATGGTAAAAACTGTAAAACTAAATGTATGAACTGTGAAAATGATAACAGATTGTTTTTCCAAAATATGTCGCAGACCCCCTGCTACTCAGGTGTCTCTATTTATTACAGCTTCTATCCTAGTAGTTTTGCATTGGAAACCACAAACCAAAATTTAGGGGATTATCCCCTACAAATTAGGGAAAATAAGAGTGCCGCGTCTCTAGTGATCCTCGTGGTATTCAATCTGGAGCTCGACACTGCCACTATCCCTGTTAATCCTGTGCTATACCCACACATGTTTGTTCATATGATTAGTTTAAATAAAATATGCTAAAACATAAGAAAGAATAATAACTAAATCATTTCATCTCATTATCAATTAAATTTCCTTCTCCCCTACATAAAGGAGTGCTTTCTGATCATTCCATTGCTAAGGTGTGGCATAATGGAGTCTATGGAATACCTATATCATGGAATCATCACCAACAGAGAGGATTTTTACGTTGTATGGCACGTGTGCATACACCAGACATGATTATCTGGGGCTAGGGGTTTTCTCTTGTGAATATGTTGTTTGATTTGTTTATATTCAAAGCAATATTTCTTGGCATATTTAATTCAGTGCGACTGTATTGATCTTCAACACTAACGTGCTTTGTATATCATAACACCGCAGGTCTTGTAGCAAAAGGTTACCATGGATGTAAATGTTTTGGACCTTCTACGAAGGCTAGGTGGTCCAGTGACCTATGAAATTCATTATACTACTGCTTGAGGGTATTCTTCCCAAAAAACCACCCTTATAGAAGAGAAACATATGCTTTCAATGGTAAACTAGAGAGAACCCAAATGGTTGAAATAATGACACCGGATGACTGGGTTAGGGCATATGAAAAAGAGAAGGAGAAGGAAATTGCAGAGATGTTTGATTCAAATGGGGAACCTATGTTTGATGATCCTAAATTCTTTGACACCTATGTTGAGAAAATTCCCATTGGTATGAAAAGGAGATCGATATTTTATGAGCTCCCATATTGGGAGCATCTTAATATTGTCCACTTACTCGATCCCATGCATATATTTAAAAATGTTTCATATTTTTTGGAATGGCACATATTATTGAGAAAAGTGACACATTGGCTGCCAGGAGAGATCTTATTTCTTTAAATACTATAAAGAAGCATTGGCCAAGACAAGAAAATATAGGAGAGGCTATCCCCTCTTAGTCATTTAAGAAGGCGATGTCCCATGGGTTTTGAAGAAATATGATCTTTCTTTGGAAAATAAAGTTATATTGGGTGTGAAGGCACCTTCTTTACATGGGCTTGCTCTACGACGCTGCTTCACTGTATATGAACATTTATCGGGTTTGAAATCACATGACCATCTCAACCTTCTAAGGGTAGGTATATTGTCAAAAAAATGTTTTATTTTTTATTTATATATTTTACCACACAATTTAAAATCCAATTAAATTTTTGTGTTCACTTTGTAGTGTCATTATCCATTGTTCGTGTGTGGGTGTGTGAGCCACAACTTTCCCAATGACTTGTAGCGTTCCATATCTAAACTATCTGCACTTGTACTGTGGATCACATCAAAGGAGATTGACATCGCTAGAATTCCACGATGGAATCAAGATATAGCTGAGATTCTTTGTATGTTTGAGAAGTACCTATCGACGAGTTTCATGGAATTGCAGGTTCATCTTCTAATTCACCTAGTCAATGAGGTTGAATTAGTCAGGGTGGTTTCATGTCATTGGATGTTCTTCTTGGAGAGGTACATGAAAAAATTGAAGGGAGTTGTTCGACAAAGGGAAAACCTGAGGGGTCTATTGAAGAGGAGTACATAGTATATGAGTCCTTATATTATGCCAATGAGTACATCAAACAAATCGACCACACACCAGGTGCAGTAATTTGGGATGATGAACATCATGAGGAAAAAAAGGACGGGGATATATTCCAAACGAACGGAAAAATGCGCATGATAAAGAGTAAGTCAATTATCAAGTTCGTCACTTATATTCACAATGAAATTCATAATCTATATTTGATATCGTATGTACTATATGTCGATTTGATTTCATGAATACAACAACAAATTCAGAAATTGATTGCATCAATAAATTCATTCTTTACAATGCAGAGGCAACATAATCGTGGGTTGCATTGTAAGAAGAGAAGAGGAGAAAATGGTAAATTGACAGGAAAGAATTCAAACAGTTGAACGGTAGAAGCATGCCTTATCCATATCATTTAAAAGAAAATATGCCAATGATCTATCCCAATAGTTGGTTTGATGGCCAAGTCAGAGAGAAATATGGTGCATCTAGTCGTTACCCGCATGCTGAGGATGATGTGCTAAACATAGGGATTGGGTGCAACAACTCAATAATAATCTCTTTCTGTTATACATTTCTAACTTTATAATGCAACTCTGAATTATATCATTTATATTTTATATATTAATGGTCGGGTTATTATACATATGACATCGTCATTTGTTCACTTTTTAACAGGTGCATTTGTTGCCATCTATGTGGGAATATAGGCATCATTTTTGCATTGAGGATGTCGATGATGGACATATTACACAAGACTGTGGAGTGGAAGCCGAGTTCAACTAATATAGCCATGCTAGTCACTGTGATCAAAACCTTAAAGGGTGGAAGTTGGGTTATGTCAGAAAGATACAAGAGATCATTCAAGTAGACTTATCATCTTTCCAATGTGTTATTTTAAGGTGCAAGTGGTGGGACACATTCGATAGTAATCATGTAAAGGAATATCACGATAGTGGGATGATATGTATCAACTCTAGAAGGACGTGGGATGAAACTAAGGAGCCTTATGTTTTCCCAAAACATTGCAACCAAGTTTTTTTTACCCATATGTGTTGGATAGGGATTGGTGGTTTGTATTAAGACACAAACCTAGATCTAAACATATTTTTGAGAACAATAGTGTTATCATGCCAAGCGATGAAGATAACGAGGGTGATGGAAACGAAGAGTGATATGTACATGTTTTATTTCATGATTTTTAGTTTTGATATATCATTTTATTAATTTTATCTTTAATTCTTCAATTATATTGTTATTAGCATTATGACAATGGAAATGGAAAGTTGATTACCGGTGAATTTGTTAACAATTTGAGTTGGTAACAATCAATTTGATGCGAAATGTGTTTGTCTATCAAGATATTTGTCACTATATGGAATGATTGTATGTGATTGTCCATAGGTAGATATGATCTTTCTTGCTTTCCATTTAATTCATTCTAGTGTGGTTTTTATCATTTAATTTATTGTAATATAATTACAAGTGGATCAAAATAACTAATTAGATTGCAAATTATTATCGATGTTAATCATATTTATTGTTGGTTGTAATTTCAACTACTCTCATTTTAATAACAAGGTGGATTTCATGAATATATTATACTTAGCTAGACACTTTGCATTAGTGTGGTATTTGACGCATAATAGTTCCTTTTAAAGGAAATAACAAGGTGGACATGAACATATTATAGGAAATAATGTCTAGTTTGTGAAAATGTCAAGCATGAGCGTTTAAATAATTTTCAATTCATGGTTAATATTCAACTTGTTTTTTCAACTTTTAAATGTTACCTTGATTTATAAAAACAAATTTTAGTTTGGTACATAGCCATATACATTTATTATTAATGACATTTTTTTCAAATTTTCAAATTGATTATTTATTCTCAATAAATGTGTGAGAAATATTTAGGTTGAAGCCAATCTCTTAAACTTTCCCTAACTATTATTCTAACCTCTCTCTCGATTATGGTAGATAATAGTAGAGAATTAATTTCCAACAATAACATCACTATAAATATGGTAATGTAGTTAAATAAAAAAATGAGATTAATCTTAAACATATTGAAAATAAATGATGAAGTGATATTAATAATCTAAGTAATTGGTACAATCAAATATATCTTAATCTTTAATTATCAAATAATTGATAATTAAATTATATGAATTTATATAAGTATGCATAGAGATAATATTTGTGGTCTTAACAAATATTCATAGAAAATAAAATAAGTTTTTTATAGAGATAGATCGCATAGTATTAATTATGAGAAAAAAGATATTATATTTATTTTCTCAAAACATTGTTTTTTTTATAGTTACAGTTTTGACACTTAACTTTACTTAACATTTTTTTTGAAAAGTAATAGCTATCTCAACACAAATTGTCCATTCATATAAAAAACTATTAAACATACAAATTAGAAGAGTATGAACCGTATTAAGTTAACATGACATCTTACTTTAATTACAAATACATTAAATTTGTAGAATTCGAATATTATACAAATGAGATTGTATTAAAATAAAAGTATGACATTTTCATTGAATTCTATATTTCTTGGAGGAATCTATTTTTTAGGTAAATATTTTCCTTTAATTTACGAGTTGCTTCTGTTAATATTTTTAATAATGCCACTTGTTAAGTGTTAAAATATTTTTCATCTCACTATTTTAAACACATGATTAATCAATCGCATGAAATTAATAGATATCCTAATTTAAAATTTTAATTATATATCAAATAATAAGAATTTAATAAATGCCATAATTTATAACATAAGTATTAATATAAATGTTAAGCATTTAAATATCAATATATAAGTTGTAATGCCCCCATTTTGGTAGCACTATGGTTCACCACTATGCCCATTAGATTCCCATGGGTTGAGTGGGAATTAATTAATTTGGGAATTAAATTGGCCTATATTTTTTTTTTCCTGGAAAAAAAGCGTAATTTTATTTTATCTTGCGAGTACAAAATTACATTGGATCTTCTTCACTCTTGAAGAGTGTATATGCTGCTAAGAAATACCAATAAAAGCAGGAGGGTTGCTACAAGCTTTTCAGCTTCATACAAATAACAAGCAGATATAAGGCACCTCAGAAACTACAACTGAAAAACCTAAATCAGGGCAGCCATGAATGGCTCACATACAAGGTAAAAAATACCAGCAGGAAAATGCCGTAGATAATAGATGAAAAAAAGAAAAAGAAAACGAATTCTAGAAACCTTGAGAAAGAAACAGAGCCACTAGCTTCAACAAAGATTAAAACCCCAAACCGCCGAATATAAGCCCCTCGATAGCCCACATATGCGGTACCCCGGCTTGATGTAGCCGCCACCGTGATGGGAGAGGGACTGCTGTGCTCCCACACCATCCTCAACCAAACATATGCGGCTCCCCAACAGGGAAGCAACCGCCACCATGAGACTTCCATCAGAGCAAACGATTGCCCTCCTCGACGATCCAGGGGCAAGAAGCCCCAATGTGATGCAGCCACCGCCATGAGTCTACCGTCAGAGCAAATGCTCACCCGTCTCGACGATCCAGGGATGAGAAACCCCAACACGCAACAACCTCAGTCGTTCTGCCGTCAACAAAGAAATAAATGGAGCCCACTGCTCTATAGACTTCTGCTGCCGCCATGGACACCCGGCCAAGATCTCCCAGCCCCGGAGTAGTTCCCCTATTTACAAAGACCATCACCGCCGCCGTTGGGAAGCAAAAGAAACCCGCTACCCAATGGGTCGCCACACCAAGGCACCATCAACATTCCAAAGCGGAAAGAAAACACCTCCAGTCAACCAAAACAGGAAGCAAACTCAAGGGAGAAGGAAGAGAGCGGCCATGGAAGGATCCATGGACGCCAGAATCAACTTCAGAAGCCGACTACCAAACCCTAGAAGCAAAGCCAACCTTTGCTTCAAAAAAATCAATTGGCCTATAGTTATTATGTTAAAATGAATTAAATATTAGAAAGGTAATATAGGCCCATAAATTTTAATAGTTAATTGTTAATTATTTGTTTCAAGAGTTGGAAATGTCTAGGTGGCCCAAGAGGGTGCATAGGAGGTTAGGTGAACCCCTATGAGTTGTCTTCAACAAAGCAATCTGGAAGAAAAGTACTGAAAATCAAGAAACAACTCGAAAGTAGGAAAGCAACAAAAAAGCAGGAAAGCATTGAAAAATAGGAAAGTAACAGAAAAACATGAAAGTAACAGAAAAACAGGAAAACACTGAAAATCATGAAAGCAATAGAAAATCAAGTAAACGCAGAAGTTTCCATATTTTTTATAAAAGCAGGAAAAATATCCTAAAGCGGAAAAGACAAGAAAGCAAGGAAAGAATTTCAGAAAGCTGCAAGTCCTAACTTTAGCTAGTGAGGGTGCAATGGAGGAGGCAAGATGTCCATATGCAATGTAACTTATCAAAGAAGCCACCATAATCTTATTAAAGGAGTATGAGAGCCTCCATGGATAATATTTTTCCATTTTGTTCATTTGTGTTGAGAAGCTCTGCACTTTTCTAGACTTGGGAGATGTGCCCCTTGTCACAAGTTGGGATATGTCCCCCTTTTGTCCATTGTAGCTAGTTGAGAGAAATGTTAGCTAGTGATAGAGGAGTTGGAAATTCATCCCTTCTCATTGAGCATATTGCAGCTACAATAGAACCATTACGTGCTACAACAGATCCATAATGTTCCACGTATCATTTGAGATCTAGTTAGTGAGCTAGAGCTAGCAGGATCCAATTCTAGTGTGATTTTGTCATGTCCCCAGATCTTGCATTGGATCACAATGGCCTAAGCCACATGGCCATGTTCATGATAGTTTGTCAAATTGGTGCTAAGGGTTAAATAATTTCCAAGCATGATGTCCAAGTTAGTAATAATGCAAAATTAGAGCCAAATGGACAAGGCGGGTCACATGAAGAGAAAATTCCCAACTCAAAATTTGTAATGTCCACATCCAAATAAATTATCATGGAGGAAAAATTCCA
The DNA here is from genome assembly GCA_027924585.1 of Larix kaempferi. Taxonomy (NCBI): domain Eukaryota; kingdom Viridiplantae; phylum Streptophyta; class Pinopsida; order Pinales; family Pinaceae; genus Larix; species Larix kaempferi. Next base: position 21,044,630 of record BSBM01000106.1, read on the forward strand.
CTGACCTACCATGTTCTCTAGGTTGGTGTGGAAGCATCAAAATTTGGAATAAGGGAGCTACAAGACCCAAAATGACCTTAGACTTACAAATTCACATTAAATGGGACAAATAAACAATAATAAAGAGGAAAATGAAGTGGAATTGGATCATGAGGGCACACAAGAGGTTGTTGGACCCACATGTATCAAGATTCCCCACTACAATTGGCATCATTCTCACACAAATTCAAGTTCAAGGTGAAGGGTAATGTACTTGGGCTAGATGAAGAGGAAATATTCATGGAAAGAATCACAGAGGCTCGACTTGGAGTGGAAGAGTAACTCCCAATGAAGAGGAAGAAGCATAATAGACAAATTGTGACACTTGCGACAAGATTCCATGGCGTCTATGACAACAATGATGAAGGAATCTATGACAAATATGAAAAATTCAGACTTGATGGAAGACCTATGAAAAATATGACATATCAAACCTAGAAATATCCACCAAGAGGGCGCATAGAGGGATTTATGGTCAGCCAAGATTCCCAATTCGAATTTGGGAAAGAGGAGTGCAAGAATGAGGAGGACAAGTGTCTCACGAAGGAATCAATCACTAACTCGAGTTGGGTGAGTGTCTTGGAGGGAAATTCGACCTCATGAGTCTACATGAACTTAGTAAAAATGGAGGATTACAAAGGAGAGCAACTTTTGGATCATTTTTGTTTTGCACTCATGGAGAGCTTAGCTTGTCCATGCACGGTGGGTGTTTACCTTCCCTGTTATGGAACCAATTTTGAAGGTGAAAGATTCCTGTCCAAGTTGGTTGGAGGAGAGGCCATTCAGACCTCTTATCAGATATTAAAGGATGTGTTTAATGTAGGTTCACGTACCTATACATTTTGATTTCCTTTCATAGATCTTATTCTCATTTCTCTTCTCACACATTCTTCTCAATGTCCATGTTCTAGTGTTGATGACGCAGTCATAGTTGTATAAAACTTATGGAGGATGATTTTGTGACTCCATTATTATAAGATATGATGTATGGCACTGTTTTGAGTTGTATATCTAATCCATATCCCTAAATCCCATGTCTATCATGGAAAAATTGTTAGGATATTCCTATACTCCATCCTAGTCCTACCAGCATTGCATTCAGTCATGCATGCAGGTATGCAATTGCATGCATCCCAGTAATCAGTAGCCTTGTCTCCCAGCACCTTGTCCCTAGTCTACTAGCCCCAGGAGCTTCTTTCTGTTCAGTTCCATCCCTCCTAGTCAGTGATGCACCCTCTTTTCACCTACCACATGTGAAGTGCACCCTCTCTCACCTACCAAACCTACCACCAGTGGCACACTCAGTTAGTTGCTTGTTAACTGACTGCACTCAGTTAGTTGCTTGTTAATTGACTGATATAATCTGTTAGACATCCAGAGAGACTAGTTTATCTATTCTGACTACTGACAACTTCAGTTACATCCAGTTAAGACTAGTTATATTTTGTTAGACTCAATTACATCTACTTGATTCAGTTTGACAACTACCAGTGCATTGATGACACTCCATTGCTAATCTGATGATGAGTTCATGTAGGCTAATTCGAACTACCACCTTGGTATTCAAATCCTCTCCATTGTATTATTTATTGTTCATATTATGATTAATGAATTAGTGTGATGTTATTCTGCTTCTATCTGAGTTCTATTGTATCATAATTCTGTTGCTCTTTTACACTACATTGTCCACTCTTCTTCTATTTTCCTGCTTAATCTTTCTTGTGAGGTATACATAAGCTCTTAGATCTGTTGTGAGGATTTTCACATGGTATTAGAGCATGTTGAGAGTATAGTCTATATCCATTCTTGAGATTTTTTTTGCAGGTTATTACCAAGATTTCGAGTGCAGCAACAGTTGCAATAGTAGCAATTGTAGATATTCTCCATTGTTTTTGCAAGTATTCTGCAACAACTTCCATGAATCTGGAAGGAATTCCTCCTCTCTCTCCATTCAACTATGATGGGTGGAAACCAAAGATGATAGCATATTTGAAGAGACATGGTCTTTTTGATTATTGTCTTGAGAGAGAGTTCGAATCCTCTGAAGAGGAGAATGATTGGTTAAATGAAGGTGACAGAGCTTATGGAGCAATGTTGACTGCTATGTCTCGTTGTATGTTAATCCACTTCCATGATTATGATGAATCTCCAAAAGAGCTATGGGCCCATATGGATGAAAGATTTGGAAAACAGAATGAAGGGATTGGTGCAAACTATTTGGAGAGCAAGCCCAGTGATGCATTCGCCCTCCTTGATGGTGTCTCTGATCATGATTCGGTATCAAACATATCTCATAATGAAGTTGTCCAAAAAGAAGAATAACTTGTAGATTCAACACTCATGTTCTCAATGTCTTCTATTTCGAATTATGTGCCAGCTCACACTCTAGAAACTGAAGAGGTTCTTAAATCCTCTCTTGCACAAGAGTCTGTTGGTTTGCATAATGATGATCTATTGAATGTTTTGAAGGTTAAATCATCAATTGGAGGTGATGCATTCGCTCTCCTTGATCACTTACCTCTTATGTACTACTATATGATCATTTGTACATGCTCTCAGAAGTTCATTGAAGATGTAGGGAATTACCATTCGCTTGGGATCATTTCTCATGCATATCATGGTTGATTTGGTTTTGATCTCATCCCTGTTGGTTCAAAGGAGATCTCAAGAAACCATTTATCAAGTCTTGGAGCTGATTTGAATTCCAAGAAACCACTATCATGTGATGGTTCTTTTGGGCATGATATAACCTATGATGGTTCAAAGGAGATAACAAAAGAGTATCTACACATTCATGGATTTGATCCTACCTCAATTGATTTGAATCACAGGTTCCAGGATCATCCTCATACCTTTGGATTTTTTCTCATCACATTCGGTCTGAAGAGCAAGTACAAGCACATGTCTCCATATTCGCTTGCATCCACTGAAGGAGAACACAAGCACATGTTTTGGAGCATGAACCACTTCTTCCCAAGAAGAAGACACCTCCATACATATGACCAAGCATCACACCTGCTTGAGTTTGGAGCATTTATTTTTTTGGTGTGCCTTACAGTCTCTTTCGAGGGGGGGGGGGTATTTTTCCCATGAGGTTTTTCCCCATTTCCTTGTTTCATGGACTGTTCTTTATTATTCATTGTATTAGGTTACCTTTGGTATCAGTTACCAGGGCCCGGGATGGATTAAGGGGGGATGTTAGGATATTCCTATACTCCATCCTAGTCCTACCAACATTGCATTCAGTCATGCATGCATTTTCACATGTAGTCATGCAATTGCATGCATCCCAGTCATCGGTAGCCTTGTCTCCCAGAACCTTGTCCCTAGTCTGCTAGCCCCAGGAGCTTCTTTCTGTTCAGTTCCAGCCCTCCTAGTCAGTGATGTGCCCTCTTTTCACCTACCACATGTGAAGTGCACCCTCTCTCACCTACCACACCTACCACCAGTGGCACACCCAATTAGTTGCTTGCTAACTGACTGCAATCAGTTAGTTGCTTGTTAATTGACTGATACACTCTATTAGACATCCAAAGAGACTAGTTTATCTATTCTGACTACTGACAGCAAGACTAGTTATACTGTTAGACTCAGTTACATCTACTTGACTCAGTTTGATAGCTACCAGTGCATTGATGACATTCCACTACTGATCTGATGATGAGTTCATGCAGGCTAATTCGAACTACCACCTTAGTATTCGAATCCTCTCCATTGTATTATTTATTGTTCATATTATGATTAATGAATTAGTGTGATGTTATTCTGCTTCTATCTGAGTTCTACTGTATCATAATTCTGCTGCTCTTTTACACTGCATTGTCCACTCTTCTTCTATTTTCCTGCTTAATCGTTCTTGTGAGGTATACATCAGCTCTTAGATTTGTTGTGAGTATTTTCACAAAAATTCCCCCAAAAACACTAATTCGAGCTAGTTTCCCCTCTACTTTCTTATGGAATTTTTGGAGTAGTTTTGCATATGTTTTTTATCAAACTTTCTCTGAGTTTTTGAAGTTGTTAGAAATTTTTTTTATGTACTTTATATGACCAAACTAAACTATGAATGACCCTTTGGAATTTGATTAAATTTTATGCAACATTTTCCATGTCCATTGTTCACAATTTCCAAGCAATGTCTAGGTGTTACAACTCTTTGTTTGATGGGTGCAATAACCAGTTGTAGATGATCAATGCTGAATTTTGGTTTTCAATGAATTAATTTACCTATTACAAGCCTCTTTTCATAAATTAGGGAGGGTAGCATAGTGTTTGGGAAGCCAAAGAGTTAGTCATTGGTGGGGGATTACACATAGAAAATTGCGAGTATTGTTCCCTTTCATTCTTCCTTGATTAATGAAAGCCCTAAAGGCCTTTAGCATGTGTATGCATGTCCATTAGATGTATTATGATGTAATAATACCAATAAATCCCTTCCAGACAGAATTCGAAATCATCTGGGATCATTTGGGACAGTTTGGGGTTTCACTAGTCCAAGGTTCAAAATTAGCCAAAATTGAACAAATTTTCATATTAGGGATATTACAGATTTCCAGTAGATTCTTGAAGCAATCCAATAAAATGATGGATGGATATGAACCATGATTGGTGTACCTAAATACCATCATATTAATAAATATATATCCTTCTCCTACTTCTATTCTCTTATATTCTGAGTATCTTACCTCTCTCATGTGCAATTTCATTGGAATAATGAACATATCATGAGTTTGGCCATAATAAAATATAATATAATATTTTATAATTATGAAAAATGGTGTTTCTATTCATTGTATATGTGTTTTAATCTGATCCAAGAATCATATTAAGAATTTGTGGTCCTCCGACATCATTTGGGAACAATTGGAAAACAAGTTGCACGAACCATTGCCAAAATTGATTAGTTTGGCGTTAGGCCGTAACTAACCATCCTAAACGATTCCAAACTTATCAAAAAATTATTTATCAATCATTTATAATTTTTTTGGTCCCATCCATTCCCTCCGACCAGAAAATCGTGACCTCCAGGTGTCATTAGAGACTAGTTGTAAATTGACTAGTTTCACCACCCATAAACTGAAATTGCTCCTCATCACCCAATCTTGCAATCTAGCGCATAATTGTTGAACCTAGTGACTTCCAATTGTAGGTTGTGACCGTTAATATTTTATTTAATTATAGTATTTCACTAGAATCCGTTGATTTCCCACGTAATTCTTGGGTTTATTGCCTTGAATCCTTTGGTTTAGCTAAAGAAGTCTTCCCAGGTGTGATGTACTCAGAGAATGTGCATACTGTCGAAAGTAATAAAAAATACACCTATTTCAAGTATTATTGAAGGTTTTATTATGTGTGTTAAATAACCTAGAGACCCTCCATGAGAAATTTTTAAAGGCCTATAAGTGTTTGGAAACAAGTTGGTAGAAGACTAGTTTCAATTTGTGAATTACTAGCTAGTCACCGTGTTGGGTCAAGGTTGAATGTAAAGTGTTTGTGAAAAGTCCCAAATAAGAACCACATAAATAATATGGCCAATAATTCATAGTAGACCTAAACATTTCCTTAACAGAGTCCCAAAATGATTCCTCATTGGCTGCACTATCTAAATCCTATTCCCAGCATGTCTCCCCATGCCTAGTTTTGAGAAATTTCAATTTCTTGAGTTAGGAGTTGAGTTAGTATCTCTGATTTTAAGATTGTGGATATTGTAACAATATGATAGTAACTGCATTGTAAGGAAGGATATATTATTTTTTTTTTTTAATAAACACATCTCACAACTTTTCTAAGTAAATATGCATGACGTTTTTTCACAATTTAAAATTAATGATGTTTATACATAATATTATATTGGAGGATTTTTTTTTATAGTAGACATCTAACAATCACATCTAATAGACACATATATAATCAAAATGAACATTCACATCTAATATCACCTAACATTATCTAAGATAACCATCTAGTAATTACATCTAAAAACAATACTTAACATCATCTAACATACCATCATCATCATTTTCACCACCTAACAAACATAAACATAAACATCACCATACCATAATAAACATAAAATTAAAAAAAATCATACCAACATAAACATAACCATAAACATAAAAATCACCATACCATAATAAACATAAATGTAAACATCATCATACCAATATAAACATAACCATAACCATAAACATAAACGTACCATCATCATCATTTTCACCATATAAACATAAACATACCATCATCATCATTTACACCACCAAACAAACATAAACATAAACATTCTCATACCATCATAAACATAACCATATTATACATAAACATAAACATACCATCATCATTATTTTCACCATTTAACAGACATAAAACATAAACATCATCAATATACCATCACAAACCTAAAAATAAACATAAATATGAACGTACCATCATAAACATTACATTAGCATCATCTAACATATACATCTAACAAACATCATCTAACCTGACCTAACATACACATCACCATCAACATATAAATAAACATCAATAGGAAAAATGTAGGGTATACATATATATATGAACCATATATATATATTGTTCATATAAATATGTTTGTGTGTGTGTGTGTGAACAATAACATCAAACTGATGATACATGCCAAATATATATCTCGAGTCCAATAAATTCTATGACATATATGGTCCACCTATGGAACCAAATACATCAATATCTCTTCCACTAGATCCATAGGCATTGACACCTCCACTAGTAAATCCATAGGCATCATCACCTCTTCCATCAGATCTAGAGGCATCGACACCTCCACCAGTAGATACAAAGGCATTGGTACCTCTTCTAGGAAAAAAATCAGCTCAGAGAGAAGCATAGATAAGTCCATCAAGATGAATCGTACCCCGTCTGAGCATCATATCTACATTAGAGGAGACTGGAGCAGGAAATGGTGGATGGTCATGTTGATCAGTAGGATAGGCTAGTCAATCAAGTAGGAGTAGAGGAGGAGATGAATGAGCTGACACAGGAGGAGGTGTAGGAGGAGGAGGTGGATGATATGTTGAAGCTAATGGAGGAGGAAGTGGATGAGATGTCGAAGCTGATGGAGAAGGAGGAAAAGGAGATATCGAAATTGATAGAGGTGGAGGTGGTGGAGGAGGAGGTGGATGAGATGTTAGAGCTGATGGAGGAGAAGGTGGAGGAGGAGGTTGATGGTCATCCCTCCCAACAACTAAACGAATGGATGCATCGACAATATGCTGCATCAAGTTCCTCATATCACAAGGAACAATCCTCCATATCTCTGTGAGGTCATGTTGTCGCATTATTGTCGTGCACCCGTACATGCTTAACCCCCTTCTATGCCAACAATGTTGATAACCTATCCGCCACATCCCATCGATACGTATCATCGAGCTTACTTCAGAGGCCAAGATGTCTGGCCAACTATGGCACCTCAGGATCCTGCATCTCCTCATCATCCTAAGCGGTAGGAGGAAACCCCTCTCCATCCAATGTGCCAACGTATGCAAAATATAGTACACATCAATAATTAGACAATTTCATTAAACAATTTAATATAAAAATTTATAATATATTTCATTTTCATTAAGTATAAAGAGAAAAAAATGCAACTAGAATAATTTAAACATAATGCTAATATTATCTCTCTCATCTGGTGGCTCATCCTAGGTGAAGAATATGTTGTGGCACGCTCTCCAGTCCAAGCCTGCATCTGTATATGGAAGAATATCTAATGCATGATCGTCTTCACTGGATAATATCTCGATCACATTTGATGTGATCCTAACTAGGAACTCATGCTATTCCCTCTTGGGAATTATCTGCCCTCACATGTGCATACGCATCTTTGTCAATTGGCCTAGGAGGGTTGTGCTGAAATGATGGCCTGGTGGCTGGAAACATCTCAAAAAAGAGACAAAAAATATCTGAACTGAAAGGGAAGTTGTCCCTCCCATCAATTTGTGTACTAAATCTACCCAAAGCAAAACAAAACTGTTGCAAAAAATGGCAGACCATCTAATTCATCTAGGTCTCTGCAATAAAGAATCAACATAATACAATAGAGGGAAACTAATTCACTTCCCATCACTGGTGGAGTGCGCCACCATCGTAAGCAAAAAAGAGATGCACCTAACATCCTCTTGACCAAATAAGAAATATTCAACTACCCATTGCGCACCAGAAAATCAGTAGGATTGATGACGTGGTCACCGACATATATTTGAGAGTAAGCTAGCTAAATCTCTACGCAACACCAATTGGGACATTAGGGAATTTGGGAAAATCTTCCCATATCATGGATATCCCAGTGATGAAATAAATGTTCTCCGTAGTGGTATGGAACCACTAATCGAGACCAACATGAAATGCCTTCCTGCGATGATCCCAGTGTTGGATCAACTGTTCCAATAATGAAGAGTTCCCGGCCTTGAAGGATGTAGCCTCTTGATAGAAAGTCAGGAGGCCTACAACTCTAAAGAGGTGTCAGGTATAAGCAGTAATGAGGAAAGGGTACAAATCCATATCGCTCTCCCTAGCCTCCCACTCACACATGAATTTGTAACCCATGCATGCTACTCCTCAGTGGCCTCTTGTCATTGACATCTCTGTTTCACATATAACATGAATCATTGTCACAAATAGACATATAAAAACATGAAATATTTCATTCAATTAGCATGATATTTAATAACATCAAATAATATTTTTTTTCTCAAAACAAAGAATTTTGAACAGCGGTGCACCTCAATTACAGTATCGCACCACAACCGGGTGCTTTTCCATAACTATCCCACCGCTAATGGCGCTCTTCGATTACACACGCATCAGTTAACAAAGCGCATTGTTGGGATTTTTATACTTTTTAAATGGTTGAATACAGTGTGCCCATTAAACATCAGTGCACCGAAAGAGGTCCGAAATGTTCATAAACCGCACTGTTGATGTATTTTGCTAGTTTTTTAATTTGTATACTTTAACGGTGATCCCGTAACATGTCAGTGAACTGAGAAATCGATGCAGAAAGTTTAACGTATTGCACTCTTAAACATTTTGTTTTCTTTGGAATTTTCAAAGTTTTTCACCACTTAACTGGTGTGTTGTGGACATGTCATCGCACCATAAACGGTGCATACGAGTTCTTAGAGTGCAATGTAGCCTCACTTAATGCACGTTCCAAAATTTCTTTGTGATAATGGTGCACAATTTTCACATTAGTGCACTGTGATATCGGTGCGGAACAATTAATGGACCGCACCACTTAAAGTATTATTTTTTGTAAACAATGTTTGTTTCTGTGGTGCACTTGGAACAAGTCATTGCACTGTCTATACAATATGTTTGGATTTATTGTGAGCACCATTGAAGCCATTTGATTTTTTTTTAAATTTTGTATAGTTTGCGGTGTGCCAGATACATGTCAGTGCACCCAAAAATCAGTGTGGTTCATTTATCAAACCGCACCGTTAAACGTTTCTTCTTTTTTATATTTTAACATTTTGCATTGACAAAACTGGTGCATTGTGGACATGGAATCACACCGTTCATAGTGAGTAATTGTTCTTATAGCACATCGTAGCTTCCCTTGATGAGGTCGAAAATTAAATTTGGTAGCGGTGCTCTAGATACACATTGGCACACCAAGACGTCGGTGCAGAATGTTAAATGGACCGCACCGCTTAATGCAATGCTTTTTTTTATAACATTTGGTTTAGCAATGCTCTTGGCACACATCACTATATTCTATATATGGTGTTTTTTGGCTTAGTATATGCACCGGTTTATGTTCATATTTTTTTTAAAACCTAGTTAATTGGTGTGTTATGAAATTACAGCACACTGTCTTTGCAGTGCACGTCCTATCGAAATGCACTACGAATGGTGCACTCTGTGAATTTATAGGGTGCACTATGCATGGTGCAAGATGAATGGATTGAATGCACCATGCATGGTTTTTTGTTTTTTAAATAAAGGAGAACAAATTGTCAATTTTTAATTTTAATCTGCTAAAAAATTAAATTATGAAGTAACAAAGAATTTACCTAGACATTTTGGCATTGGGAAAGCATGGTTGTGATGTAAGTCAAATTTGAAAATTTTCCCACCATTTGGAAAAATTCAAAATACAGTTAGCAACCAACGAAAGTGAGCAATGCTGCCATGTGGAGCACGAATTTCAGGGCTTCTGAGCAGGGGATGTATGACACCAGTGATGTAGGGATCAAAAGCACTGTTGTGTGGTAAAAATGAATTTTCCATGCAATAATTTTTTTACCAAACCTTGTTCTGGCGCGTTCGACACTCGACTGCACTGATGTGGTCCGTTATATACAACGCACCACTAATAAAAATTTAAAATAAAAAATAATATAGTTCTTGGTTTTAAATTCAATTTTTTTAACCATATCACGGTGCGACTTAGGCTATACCACACCGTCGATGTACATTAAAAATAAAAAATATAGTAATTGGGTGTTCTCGACTATTTGTTTACCCTACTTCAGTGCTTTCAACTATGTGGTGCCCCAGTGCGTTTTGATAATTTAAATGCACTGCTTATAATTTTTTGTTTAATTAAACCCCAATATGGTGCGCCAAAAACTATAATGGACCATTGCGATAGACTATATATAAAGCATTGAGTTTACAAATTTTAAATAAAAAATAATATAGTTCATGGTTTTAGATTCATATTTTTTTAACCCTTATGCGGTGTGGATTAGGATATATCACCTTGGTGTGGTGTTTTAGATGAACCACACTGGTGTTGGAAATTAAAAGTAATAAAATATGGTAATCTAGTGCTCTCGCCTATCTGTTTACCATAATTCGGTGCTTTCAACTACGTGGTGCTTTGGTGCACTATGTTAATATAAATCCACCATTTGCAAAATTTAATTTTTTTTTCTTGATGTTGTTCCCGACCGTGGTGCTACATGATCTATTTACAACACCAGTGCATTTATTATGTACACACGCACTGAAAAAAAAACATCCGCTAAAACCTTCGCCTTATCGCCTCCAGTAGTGACCTCCGCTATAAATGGGTATTTGGGCTATTTTTATAGTATCATATGCTATAACCTCTGCAAAAAGGACTTTTCCTAGTAGTTTGAACGATAATATGGAAATGAAAGTTTGCACAAATCAATTAACCATCTATTTTTGTAAGTAAGTATCGCATTATATTACCACATAAAATTTACAAAGTAGTACATTATCCACCATCCTAGAGCCTATGAACACAATATGAATATAAGCTCTGTACTCAAAACCTATCTACTGTCAAGCTATAAGCACAAAAATACCCCTCCCTTGAGAGGGAAAACATGGTTCACCATTTTCCCTTCAGTTCCAAAACAATAATTTGACTCCACTTGCTACCATACCACCTAATCCGACTTATGACTAACACTCGATACCAAAATTTAATATAACTAGATAACCACTGTGATTTTGAAACAAGACAAAAAGACTAGCAAAAATAGCATGAACAAATTGAATTTCATAAAGAACCTCGGGACTTCTAGACTAGGCATCCATTTTTGCTTGCGAAGGCGTTTATGGGCATGTAGTACCAGATAGCTGCATCGAAGCCAATGAACCCCCTTCATATCTAACTAGAGGAGCCAAATGAATCCCCAACTTAACTGCAATTAAGTCAATATTATGATGCATTATCTGGGCATCCTCATAATGCCCCATCTAGTACTTGACAAGTTTGACCTCCCCCTTAGCTTTATCCTCCCTCTCCATTAATACTCGTGCCAAAAAACCCTTCACTATCCATTAATTGGCCATCGCACTGTCATAGAGAGCCATACAGGTGCACGTGAAACCAAGATCCTGGATCCAATCTGCCAAGGTTTCCATTTCCTCCTCTAGCAGAGAAAAATCAAGCTCCTCCTACAAATGTTTCTCCATTTCTGCAATCTCTAGCTAAATTTACCGAGGCACACACTCTTTGAAATTGACTATAGCCCAAGTTGCTTTTTCTTGCACCTTGTTGGCTCACTGCAGAGCCAAATCCTACCTCCCCTTACTCTCTTGACGAGCAACATTCCCCTAGGTTTCCATCAACTCGACACTTAGAAACATGCTTCTCACCAAGGGACTGCCACTGTTGCTCAATAATAACCAGAAGAAGACCACATGAGCACCAAATTATGGCATTGGTTCACCGTATTTTTTCCAAGATTTAAATTCGTGAATCCATATAAGATCATAAAAAACCCACTGGATTTCTCTAGGAAGAGCTCAAGGATCGTACCTTCGAGAAATCCCTCATCTGGAAAATACATCCTCATCCACGCTTCAGACTTAAATTTCCATATACAGTTGTATACTCTGATACTCATACCTCAAAGGCATACTTGGTTGGTACCTCCCACCTTTTGTCATGAAAACCATTCTTATATGCGTGTGCCTCCTCCTTAACCCTCAATGACAACGCATTGTCCATGTGCCCTCCTCCTAGCGACATGTATCTCAACTCTCCATAGTTAGCACCCGCATCTTGTGAAATCTAAGAACCATCTTATCAAGAAAAACTTGCAAGATTAAGTTAATGTTGAATAGTACTTCATACCCCCTTTTTGTTAAATAGACAACATCAAGAGACATTCTCCAAAACAATCTTGTGAATCCAATATTGATCCTCCCGTATAGAGGTGAGCACTTTGATTTCCTTCCGTGTAAAGGTTATTCCTACTGTATAGAGGTAATTGATCAAAGTAATGATGTTGTAAAGTCTTGTTGGACAAGGCTCCGAACTTGTGTGTATCAAGTCATGATTATCATGTGAACCTTCTGTATAAAGGTATCCATGAGATGGACCTCCTGTATAGAGGTGGACCTTCTCTATAAAGGTCATGCTTTACTTGTTAAAAGCATTTAATGTTGTGTGATATATTATTAACCATGATCACCAGATTGCTATTAAGTCTCCTTTAGAGATTGATCACCTCTAAAGTGAATTACTTTAGCATATGATCATTTGGTCTGGAATAATATAATATGATCACAACATCCAATAATTCTTCTTAGTATAATGTAATGTGATGGATAATTAAAGTTAGCACATATTGACCATGCAGTAAGAGATAAAGAAATAAAAGATAAAGCATAGAGATTAAGAGAATTCGAAATTTCCCATGCAGACACTTCAGCTAATTAAAGAGAACTCGAATTATTAAAGATTCACTTAAGTATCAATGCTTCAGTTAAAGAATCAGTTAAATATATGTCTCGGTTAACTAAATAACTCATAGTGGCCACTTCAAGTAAATCAATCAGCATGATTTTAGTTAACTAAGTGTTAAATAAAAGGGACTAGTTAACTAAAGTATTTTCACTTTAGTTAAACTAAAAGATGACACTTCAGTTAAAGAGAGTTAACTAAGTGACAACAAAGAAGATCTAGTTAACTAAGTGATGACACGTGAGTTGTGACACTTGCATGTCGACACTTAAGTTATCCACCTAACTAAGTGGGAAATATTTCAGTTAAGAGGCGAGTTCATCCTAAGTGAAAACTTAGTGAGATGAAGCACTGCATGAGAAGTGGGGCGCACCACTCCATGCAAGATTAATACATCCAGTTTGAGGGAGAGTTTATCCTGAAGTTAGAAATATAAGAGAAGAATAAATATGATATATAGGATTGTTGAATCCACTGTGAAGCGAATTCTCTTCTCCATTGAAGGCAAAGCGCTTCTCTTTGTGTAGGGTATTGTTAATGTTTGTTATTGTTGTGTTGGGAACACATCCGATTGATTTCTCTTCTCTATTGCTTCCGTATATTCACCAAGAAGTTTGGTGATCTCTTATCTTACGAAAGCAATCTACTATGTTGTAAAAGAAAGCATTCTCTACTATCCATTATATGATACTGGAAAGAATTGTTGAGGTTTTTGTTCTCATAATTTTGAGGATTTTCCCCAGGGTATATCTTGTGTTATGGTTGTATGAATTTCATGGATTGAATTGTCTCATTGCTTCAAGTCTCTGCATCTAAAAGAATTAAATATCCAAGCTCAACAAAATTTCAACACTTTTTTCTAGTGATTTTAAATTAATCCTGATTTATATCTCTAGTGGTCCTTAATCACATATTTGAATCAACCACTTATGTTGACCATTAGAAATGATGATAGTTGAAACATAGTATATATGGGAGCAGATATGACATTGTGAAATGGTGGATGGATGTGTTACGCTTATGTAATTAATTTTTTAGTTGTATTTTTTTATTACATGAGTGAGATACATGATAATGCATAATAATTATTAGAATGGATATTTTTCCCACTAGAGTTTCTCTATATAAATCCATTATTCTTGTTCTAGTGTATTCTGTAGAGATTCTTCTTTATAATAACACTTCTCATGCTAGCTTTTCAACTTAGTACAACACATATCTCAACTTTAATTGTTCAAAGAGAAAGAGAAATATAAGCATTATTGATTATGTGAGAATTGTGTCAGAAAAAAAGAAATTCTTCAATTAGATTTGGGGTGCAATAGTGTATTAATAAGGTATTTTTAGTTTTTGTCATGAAAAAATTATAATATATTTATATAATTTTATTTTTTGTTGAATAAAATGGCGAGCTTGTATTTGGCTAATTGTATGTAATCAAATTACTACTAGTGATGCTATAATATAATCAGAACTTCTCATGACGTTCCAAGAGTCTAAAAAATGACTCCTCTCATGCACCACGACAACAAAAATTTGGAAAAAAATGTAGTTTAAATCAAATGGTTGTGTTATTATGGCAAGATAAGCCATTTACAAGCTATGTGTTATAAGTTGTTGGCAATCCTAGGTAAATAAATTAGAAATGTTTCCATTTCTGATCAACAATTCAATAATTCTCATCATAATGGTACATCCTTTTATGCACCTACTTAAGTTATGCATGCACATATGATTCTCTTTGATGTAGCTTCTATGTTTATTAATATCCTTAATACTGGGAAATTCATGCTCATATGATTCTCTCTGTTGCTTCCATGTTTATTAATATCCTTAATACTAGGAAATGCATGCTCATATGATTCTCTTTGGTGCTTCCATGTTTATTAATATCCTTAATACTAGGAAAAACATTAATGAAAATGTGTATATTGGAGATCACATTGCACTCCATGTGTGGTATTGGTAATATCATCGTTGAAAATGAATTTTTCAATAGTGTGTACCATGTACTTGATTTAAGTGCTAACATTATGTCTATGTTTCCGATGAACCAAACAAGTAAGAAGTTTGAGTTCTAGTCTAATTGATTTATTGCAAAGACATTGTTGTTCAGGATTTCTACCTTATAGTGAGGAGATGGACACTACCAACTGGGCGGGGTTAACAGGTAAATACATTATTTGCATTACAATTAGTTCTTACAAATAACGAAGATCGGGATATCGAAAGACATACCTTTAACCGACGGCTGGTCCTAGCTTTCACTTGATCTCCCGCTTGATCTCTCACTTGATGAACCTGCAATACAAAGAATACCTTCCTCAACATATCTTGACTATATATAAATATGATGAAATCAAAAAACAATCTAACATAAAATATAATCAAGTATTAATCCAAATAAACATACAATCTAATAGATATCTGATTTGGGACAGGAAGGGTATTTCGACCTTTTTATTGTGAAAGAAACATGAAATCAGTACAATATACTTGACGTGTCGAGATGTTTCTGCAACTGAGTCCTGGGCTCCTGCTCTTAACAATGACTTGGGACTTTCCTCCAGCATAACAATGCTTTAAGCCTTTCTTCTAGGTTCCTCTCTCATGGATCCTCCTTGTATTTATGGGACAAGGTAGGCAGTTGGATTCAAGAGTGGTTGGATTGGGAGGTTGGGGAAGTTGCAGAACCAACTTCAACTAATCCCATTTCTTCAAATAGTTATATTTTTTATTTCATCTTAAGATGTACGCGGGTTCCATACAACAAGAGTAGCATACAGAGAGCAACTTCTATGCTTTACAACATGCATTTACAACATTTTGGGAGATGTACGCTGGTTGTCCTTGAGCAAAGTAGAGTATTTTCTCAAGGTGTACACTGGTTGGCTATACAGAGAGGGGCATACATGAGGTAAAATCAGGAGCAACTGCAATATTTTTAGATGAAGAGTGTACTTCTAGCAACAAGTCATCCAGGTCAATCAAACTCTTCAATCCTTAGTGTCCTTTTGTGTGATCAACAACATAATGTGATCATGGACGGAGAAGTGCAGATTTGACCTATAAAAAATTCCCCCTAATGTGTGAGATCAAAGGAAAACAATGGCCAAAATACATTATAATGCCAAGTCAAAGGAGGAGCAAGAAACCGCAGAACCAAGTCACAAAAACACTTGAAACAACGATCAAGGTCAGCGAGCAATTACAATCTTGACATCATATAGATGTGTAACATGATCTCCGATACATAACTAGGAGATGTATATATAGAGCATGGCCACTGAAATACAAGCATGGATCCATGTTAAAAGAGAGATCATATCCATAACAACAAGCTGGATCTATGTCTCATGAAGAGCCAAAATGAGTGAGGCTCAATCTTGCGTAGCTTGGGCGATAACATAAATATGGTGATGCTATCAGAGTCCCAAGGTCTTCATCCAAAACAATCCAAGGTACAAACCCTAACCATGCGAATAAATGAGCTGAATTCGAACATGGGGGTATCGTTTGATTACCGATCATTGATGTATACCGTTAAAAAACGCGAGAACTTCCATCGATAATGATAATGGGGTCCAAGGTACCTAGTACGATACAAACAAGTGTGAATAAGTGGACTTGAAGTCGAACACTTGAGGAACCTATTGAATAAGAGACATTGATGTATTCCCATATATTCAACAGCGAGGGAAACTGCCACTGATGACTGCAATCCCCAAGGTACTAACCGAAACTCTAAACTTCGTTCCCAGAGCATAATGAGCTGAAGTCTATGGGAAGAAGTTTGTTGGAGGGAGGCATTAATGCATCCTCCATCATCCAACACAAGGAACACTCATAGGTATGAGCTGATGTGGAGTAGGACAAGTAACAAGATGAAACAAACTGACACCAGGATGGTCGACACATGAAGTCAAGGTAAACTACAGAATGGACGACACAGGCTCTATCCTTGAACAGTGAGCACGACATAAAGTGACTTAGGCAGTTTTCAACATGAAGGGGAAAATGATATAAGTCTGTGATGTAGGAGACATAACAGACCCTTCATATGCTTGGAAGAATAACCAACCAAGGGAGTACAAACTCGTAGATCAGGTTCACCCTAAGGCAAAAAGCTAAAACCCAACTGACATGAGAGACTCAAGTAGATGTTGTGTTCAAGGATATGACTAACTAAAACTGCCTTTGAAACTGAAAAAGATGTGATATACCCTTCTTATCCCTTATTATTTTTGGTAAAAGAATATCCGTCTTGTTGTTTTAATGAGTCCAAGAAGAAAAGAAAACTCAATAGGTCTAACCATGTAAAGAGTTTAACGAGCCCATGGGAGGAAGACTCAGGACCTTCTTCATTGTTTACAAAGTTCGAAGAAGAAATAGAAGAATACTCTATAGTACTAATCTCTGGATTTTAATATCGAGTCGAGATCTGTTCTTGCTCGCCGGTGTTTTCAATTTTAAGGAGTTTGAAAAACTTAAAAAATAAATCCATACACATACTCGTGGATTTTAATATCGATCCCAATTAGGTTAATGCTCGCCGATGTTTTCCTGTTTATAGAGTCTGAAAAACTTAAACAATCCTTTATATACCCTCTCGTGGATTTCACATCGAGCCCGAGTAGGTGAATGCTTGCTTGGTGTTTTAATGTTTCGAGAGCTTGAAAACCCTAAAGAGAGGCTCCAAAAGTCCTTTTTCGTATAGTTAGTCCCCTCCCCCGAAAAAGTATAAAACAATGAGAGGAGAACTCTTCTAGTCACGTATGACTAGAGTATTCCTTTTTCGTAAGTAATCTACAAAAGTCCGGAAAAGGGTTAAACTTATACTTAAGCGGATGTCGCTTCAAATCCTTTAACGAGTCTGAAAGGACAACTATACTTGGAAATATTGTCATATTTAAAGAGTCAAACAAGAGTGTGAAAGAACTCTATAAAGATCTTTTTTGTAAAGTTTTAACGAGCCTGAAAAAGTAAACTTGCGACCTCCTTACTGTTTTTAGCGAGCTCAAAGGAGATACAGAAAAATGCTCATAACTTCCTTACTGTTTTTAATGAGCTCGAAGTGAAGGTGGAAGAAATGATTGTAGCCTCCTTATTGTTTTTAATGAGCTTGAAGTGAAAGTAGAAGAATGCTCGTAGCCTCCTTACTGTTTTTAACGAGCTCGAAGTGAAGGTGGAAGAATGTTTGTCAGTAGATCAATGTCCAAATGAGGCAGACTGCATTATAAAATCTAGGAAAACTTCATCGGAAGGAAGTATATTATCCTAGATGGAACACATATCTAAACATTCAGATGGAGTCATCACTTGGTCAATTGCCGGGACCCAGTCCTGAGAAGGAAAGCATGAATTCAGAGGCTTCTTCTCAGTAGCAATTGGACTCAAAGAACAATATGCCACATAATTTGATTGTGACATGGTAGTGCCTACTGACAAGGGACATACTTGGTCTATAGTTGGGTAATAAGAGGGATCCACAAATGTAAGCTGATCGATAGTGACAATGCTTTCATTGTGAGGAAAATGCATCACACAAAAAAGCATAGACACCACAACCTGCATAGCATATACTTAATCATGCCCGAGGATGATATCAAAATCCATGGGGTCCTTTAAAACCATAAAATCAACTAAGACTGTTTTTCCACCGAAAGTAACTGGTACTTGAGGGAGGAATCCCAACGGTTCACTAGGTCTTCTGTTGAAGGTCAACGACCAATTAACAACTGTAACAAGGTTAGGGAAACCTAAATCTCTCCAAGCATAAATGGATAAGATACTAACAGAGGCTCCTTCATCTACAATACATCAGTGAACCACATGGTTTCCGATATCAACCTTTATTTGGAAAGGTGAAGAAGAAGGAAGGCGAGGCCCAATTAGACTATCCCAATCAAAGGAAATGATCCGAGAGCTTGGTAGGGGTTCACTCGGGACAGATGAAGTGCCCCCATTTTCAGAAACATCCGAACTGGTAATGTAGAAGACTTTAGGGACATGTGCATCAGTCTCCGAAGGACTGATGGGATCGGTCGAGGATTGCATCGATTCGATCACTTCACTCTCCGAAGAACAAGTGGGGTTGACCAAAGATTGCATTAGTTCAACCACTTCATCAACCAAAGGTTGATCAGGCTGTTGAGAATATATAGATAGTTCAGGAACAGAGTATCCTTCTGACATGGACCACACTCTCCGCACCTCTGGAATAGCAAGTCACAAGTGAGTAAGGTGATCCCCCTTACAAAGTTTACAAGGGAACTTTGGCTTTCGTCCTATAAGCTTCAACTCCTTTACAACAACAGTACTCTCAGCATGACTAGCATTGGCTGATAGCGTGCCCCCAACGTGACTTGCAGTGGCTGGTTGCTCAGAAGCAGAAGAATTTTGAACTATGGACCACACTCTTTGCACTTTTGGAAGTACAGGGCACAAATACGTCAGGTGGTCTCCCTCGCAAAACTTACAAGGGAACTTAAGCTTTTGTTTATTAGGTTTGTCGACAATGTCAACTTTATCATCATGACTTGTAGTGGCTGAGTAGGTTCCCCCAGCATGACATTTAGAGGCTGGGTGGGTGAGTTCAGTATGATTTCCAGTGACTGAACGAGTTCTCCCAACATGACCACCAGAGGTTGGGTAGGTGCCCCCAGCATGACCTTCAGAGGCTGGGGGGCGAGGTTCAGTATGATTTCCAGTGACTGAGCAAGTTCTCCCAACATGACCACTAGAGGTTGGGTAGGTGCCCCCAGCATGACCTTCAGAGGCTGGGTGGCGAGGTTCAATATGATTTCCAGTGACTGAATGAGTTCCCCCAACATGACTTCCATAGGTTGGGTGGGTTCCCCTAGCATGAATTCCAGAGGCTGGGTGGCTTCCCCCTTGCTTTGGCATCTTCTTCCTATTCTTCCTCCGTCTATTCCTTTTATATTGTTGGTTACTAGTATTACTACTTTCACCACATGAAGTAGAAGGAGGAGGAGAAGATGTTACTGGCGAAGCAGGCATAGGGTTCTGATGCTCTTGATGTGAAGTGCTTACTAGAGAAGCATCAAGAGCATGCAAAGCATTCAGAGTGGACAACAACCAAACCGGTATCCCTATAGTGAATCCCGAAAGATTCAAGGTAACCATTAAGGGAGTACCAATGTTCCCAATGAATGGAAAAGCACAAGGATCCCCTTGAACAGGGGTCCTTTGATTGGTGCTCACTGGGATACTATCCATATTTTTCGACTCAACGGGCCAGAAATATCTAAGGCCAACTAAAAACAAATGGCACAAAGAGCACACCACTAAAAAGGTCCTAGGTAATCAAACCAAGCAATCAATGGAAAATACTCTCGGAAGCAAGTCTGGGATGATTAGGGCCTAGAACAGACTAACAGAGTATCGACGGTCAGTTACGTGGCATCCTCCGGAGGTCCACTAGGTGCAAGCATTTGAATCAACAAACCGCCCTCCCGAGATTACTACCAAAGGGTTACCTTCCATGTCTGTCCGAGGTGAAGTGGGAATAACCGCCCACTCTACCTGTGTATAATCCTAGAGGTCTGATACTAAGGCTACCATCAATATGAAATAACCTGGGGGGACAGTCGTCATCCTAGTCGAAACATATGGGTAGGGTAGCAAATCCCGAAGTCCGAAAGGACCCCCGTACGCGAGTCAACTCTAGTTTATGGTTGATAGGAAAGTGAGGGGATATCCTCAACAGTTCCAATTGCCCACGGCCTCGTGCTTAGCTCTGGTTTAAGTAGAGTTTCCTCGGACTATTTGATATAGATGAGTTTACCTAAAATATAGTTGTACTGCGGTTGTTGAGTAATGAATCTAGTTCCGAGTAGTTTAAGGTGATTTAAGCTCGAAACTATAGCCTAAGCTAGTTGATGTCGTGTATACCTAAAAAGAAAAATGTTGCTAATAAATTTTATCAATATTTCTTTTTAAGGGCTACTTGTTACTCAAGGGTTGTAGTGTGGTGTGTGGAATGGTTTGCATGAAAGTAAAGTGCATGTAAATCAAAGCTTTCAAATTCACAAAAACTTTTCTCTTTTCCGTTTGTATTCTTTCAAAAATAAAAAACTAGGAAAACCTAAATCAAAATCTTTTTGTATTTTCTTTTAATGTTTCGAAGCAAACTATGCTACTTCAAAGCAATGCTAGACCTTACTACTAAGCTACTTAAAACAATTTTTTGATTTTTCTGATAACTGTAAAAGAAAAAGAACTTGTAAAAGGGTGAGTAAGACCTAAATGTGAAGTGCGAGTAAGACTAACACCTAAATGGTTCAAAACAAACAAATCAAACGATTTGAGGAAGACTTGACTTATCAATTTTTTGCAAAAGAAAAACTTGAGACTTGGAAACAAAGTGTAAAAGAGAGAGGGAAAAGAAATGCTCGTGACAGAAAGGCATACCAAACAGGATACTCCTAAGCACCAAAACCCTATGAAAACACTAAGCCAAGTAAAGAAGTAAGAAAGCGAACCAAAAAGTGACCTTACTAAACACACCGACTCGAAAGAAGGCTAACTAGGAGGCTTTGACTCACTTGAACTGAACTGAAAAGACAATCAGGAAGTATCTAAACCAAGCAACCTTTCGGAAGAAACCCTAAGGACTCAAACCCTAATGGAAAGGATAAGACAAAGAGAAAGCGTGCTATTGTTGCCACAACAACTAACGATAATAACGCAGGTTTGTATGACTGCAACAAGCAACTAGGGCTAGAGTGTATAGCTATATCCGAAAGAGAATAGTGCACGAGATTCAAAAAGGGCTAGAAAGCAGTGAAGACACTTAACAAGGACTCAAGTAAGAAAAAACAAACTAAAAGACATCGGAGAGGCAAACTAGACTCAATAGAGACATGAAAGGTCTCAGGGGTCAGTGCAGGAAACAAAGCAAAAGGCTGGAAAAGAAACCAAAGGCTTGGGAATCAAACCCTAACAACAAACTGGATACTATAGGAAAATACAGTACTGTGCAATGTAAAAACCAACGTACATCAGGAGAGGTACGCTACTGTGCAGTGCAAGGAGGGGCGTTCATCATACAACAAACGCTACTGTGAGTAGGGTAGACCAGCATACATGCCTTAGAAGGGCACAAATAGGATTTGCAACAGTCAACTGAGATGAATCAGGCAAGAAAGAAAAGGTAAAACAAACCTACAGGGCCTCTCAGACAATCAAAAAGATTGAAAAAATGGGCTGGAAGAAAACCTAACTAGGTCTCCTAGAGCAGAAAAGCACACGGTTACTCCCCAGTATGGTCGCCAATCTGTTGTTCAGGATTTCTACCTCATAGTGAGGAGATGGACACTACCAACTGGGCGGGGTTAACAGGTAAATACATTATTTGCATTACAATTAGTTCTTACAAATGACGGAGATCGAGATATCGAAAGACATACCTTTAACTAATGGCTGGTCCTAGCTTTCACTTAATATCCTACTTGATATCCCACTTGATGAACCTGCAATACAAAGAATACCTTCCTCAACGTATCTTGACTATATATAAATATGATGAAATCAGAAAACAATCTAACATCAAATATAATCAAGTATTAATCCAAATAGACATACAATCTAATAGATATTTGATTTGGGACAGGAAGGGTATTTCGACCTTTTTATTGTCAAAGAAACATGAAATCAGTACAATATACCTAACGTGTCAAGATGTTTCGGCAACTGAGTCCTGGGCTCCTACTCTTCACAATGACTTGGGACTTTCCTCCAGCGTAACAATGCTTTAAGCCTTTCTTCTAGGTTCCTCTCTCATGGATCCTCCTTGTATTTATGGGACAAGGTAGGTAGTTGGATTCGAGAGGTGGTTGGATTGGGAGGTTGGGGAAGTTGCAGAACCAACTTCAACTAATCCCAATTCGTCAAATAATTATATTTTTGATTTCATCTTAAGATGTATGCGGGTTCCATACAACAAGAGTAGCGTACAGAGAGCAACTTCTGTGCTTTACAACATGCGTTTACAACATTTTGGGAGATGTACGCTAGTTCTCCTTGAGAAAAGTAGAGTATTTTCTCAAGGTGTATGTTGGTTGGCTATACAAAGAGGGGCATACATGACGTAAAATCAGGAGCAACTGCAATATTTTCAGCTGAAGAGTGTACTTCTAGCAACAAGTCATCTAGTTCAATCAAACTCTTCAATCCTTAGTGTCATTTTGTGTGATCAACAACATAATGTGATCACGGACGTAGAAGTGCAGATTTGACCTATAACAGACATCAAGGATAATTTCAAAGTTGATTCCATTCTATAGTTTGTTACCAAATATGAATTGTATAAAATTTCAAAATTTACTTCATCATATATTTGCCTTTACTCAAATTCCTTTATTGCTAAGAGTGATCCTAACAATGGCCTTTGGCATGAGTGATTGGGTGACCTAAACTTTCATAGTTTGCATTGGAGAAGGATAAAGATTTTGTGTGTCCTATCTTCTTAATCATTCTTTGTGGGATGGTGTTTGCACTTGATGCATTTTAGGAAAGCATCATATAGAGTGTTTTGAGAAGGGAATATTATGTTGACAGTTGCTATATTACAAGTGGTATGATGTTACTTGTGCGGACCAGTAGAAAAGCCCTGACTATAAGGTGCAAATTATATTATGAGTTTTGATGATTTCTCTAGACACATTTGAGCCTATTTTCTTAAGAAAAATAGTATTTTTTTAGAGAAATTTTAGGAACTTAAATCAATGGTTGATAATCAATGGAATATTCATTTTATCATGCAATAAGGTTGTATGAGAAGTTCATTTATAAGCTTAGGAACATTGAAGGAATGACAAAAGACATTAAATGTAATATAGGAGTTAAGCAAGGATCTCCCATGTACCCACCATTTTTTCCATTTACATCGATAAGTTAGAGGCATGTTTGGAAGAAGTAGGCTACAATGGAATTACTTGAGATGTAATAATCATCATCCTTCTTCTTTATGTTGATGATATTGTTCTTTTGGTGAGGTGTCTCTCTAATATCAACAAACGTCTAAGTATTCTCAAGGATTTGTGTTTGAGCATGAGTATGCTAGAAAACACTAGCAAAACAAAGGTTATGAGTACCAAATCCAAAATGATCACTCAAACTAATTTATGTATAAAAATAACAACTTAGAAGAATTTATGAGTCAACCTTCATCACAATCTTAACAGAACTATCAATTGAAAAAATGATTAATGGAGGGTGGAAAACATACTTTGGTCTTGAAAATAATTGTGAAACAAATGACTTTTGATTGTGGGAAAAAAATGAAACTCCTCATTGAGTCTCTTGTAATTCTTATTATCTTATATGGTTGTGAATTTTTGGGCTCTAATGTCTCTAGAGAATCATGGATAAAGATTGAGCAAATCCAAAAGAATTTCATAATTTATGGTCTTAAAATTAAAATCAATACTCCCTAACCTATCCTCCTCATAGAAGCAGTTATTTCCTCCATTGAGAGCGTGCCTATGAGTAGGTACCTAATGTACAAGAACAATATAACTAATGTGAAAGAAAAGAGGATTCCTGAGATTTATTCAAACTCCAATAAAAGTAAGCTTTGGCTCAAGAGAGGTTGGAATAAAGATGTCAAGTATTGGTTAAATAATTGTAGAATTAACAGTTGTAGAATAGTCAAGAATGATTCTTCTATGTTTCTTGTTAGCTTAATTCTGTATCTTTAATTTCTATTCATTTCATTTGTGTTATGTGATCATGTCATTTCTTTAATTTGATTGTTACAAGTTCACATTCAATTTTGAATTCAAGTTCTACAATTTAGTTTTGTGTGGTTATATTAACCTTTACAAGATTGTTTTATCTTTATCAATAGACATAATCATACCATTGTGTGGTTAGAATCAACTTGTTGTAAGTATCCTTTTCACTCAATATATAATAGTGTTTCCTTATTGTTTACCGTGTTCATATCTTTGAGTTTACAATTATGATATATATATGCAATTTTGATTCATAGAGTAACTACAACTTCAATTCTAGAATTAATTGCAACCTATTTTTATAGCACATTATATATATTAGTATCAAGAAATATAAGGCTTGCACATACAATGCATGGCATTTCGTAAAATGATTACAATCATTGTTTGATGAATTAAATATTTTATAATTTCCCACCCCATAATTAATTGATAAGATGATTAAAATTATTGTAATTTTTCAATTTCATAAATTATTTTATAATTTTACAATTTTGTAAATTGCTTTATAATTTGTAAACCTAATTGCAAATTTGTAGTTGTAATTTGCAAGTTCTGAAGCATATGTAACATACCCAAAAATTAAGGTTAGCATTTTAGTGATTTTTAAAATCCATTTGTCATGAACCCAAAATCCCGGGTCAGCATTTCGGTAAAATTTTGAACTTTTTACATTAACTACTTAGCTTATGGTCGTGAGGCTCTTCAATAACTATCTAAATCAATATATATATAAACAAACATATTTCAAACATAATGACTTTCACAACATCTTTGCCTTAAGAGATGGATGACATAATGTACATTTAGTCATAACACAACCATTCAGATAACTTACATATTTGATTCGACGAACAATCTTATTGACTGTTTAGACTTGCATTGAGGACCAATGTTCACCATCATTTCATTTATAAACGATGATCAATTAAAAAGTAAATGACTAAATCTCCATGACCTTTTTCTTTCTTTATTCCTCCAATTATAAAACTTATAAGTATCTCATGATTCATTATGTCGAAATTTAAATATTCGTCTACTCCAATGCAAAGGTCATATTTCAATTTCCAATAACTTGTAAATTTGTAGTTGTAGTTTTCCAATTTATAATTTGTACCTTGTAAATATATTAGTAATTTCTTATTGTAATTGTAATTTGCAATTGTGAAATTGTAATTATAGTTGAGATTGTAACTTTAAATTATAATTGTTATTATGCACAATTTGTAATTATAATTATAGCTAATATAAAAGACATCGACATAAATAAATAAATAAAATTGCATCACACTAATGAATTGTACTCATCAACATAAACAAAATACATCATACACATGAAGTTAAATATCATAAAATAATTTGACATCCCATTGATTTCATAAAAGAATAAGTCCATGTATGTACATAACAATAAACAATATTGCAATGCGATCATCATCAATGGCCACCACCGTCATCACCTAACATCATGTAACATACCATCATCATCACCTAACATCATGTAACATACCATCATCATCATTATCCTGACACCTACTAAACATAAACATCATATAACATAACCATCACACATGTATGACAAACATCATATAACATATACATCTATCATCACCTATCAAACATAAGCACCATCTTACAAACACATAAAAAAAAACTAACATCATTTAACATACATATCAAACATCAGCTAATATACACATGTAAACATTATCTACCATCATCTAACATATACATTTAACATATTTAAACATCATCTAACACACAAATCTAATAATTAAATCTAATAAAACAAAAGTTGCATTATCCAACATAACCATCATGCACGCATCTAACAAACACCATCTAACATATACATAAACATCAACATGAAAAATGCAGTATATATATATATATATATATATATATATATATACACACTCTCCATTCCCAAAAATCGACCTCCTCTGGGACGATATCGGTTGTTTACATAGTTGCGTAGATCCCGACGCCCTTTGCGCACTACTCACGCATATTTTATTTCAACAGTCACACTAGTCGTGTAGCTTATTGGACCTCTTACTACATGGTAATTTGCTCTCTGCTCATGCGACCTTGCCTTGTTGTAACCACGCTATAACGCGTCTGTGTTTGGAATAGTTGTGTTATTGTCTTTTATTCTGATTTTATCTTCTTTGCACAAATCTTGTATTTCCAATGAATGCTCACTAATGAATTAGAATTAAAATAACTTGCAATAGTTGTATTTTTCTCTAGTAATTAGCTCACTTAGCCCAAGATTAGGAAGTAAAGGGGTCTTCCCTTGAAAACTACTTAGGTAAAATAATTTGGGGCTTTCAATGGGCCTCATAGTTGTCATTAGTGTTCAAGAGACAATGCTTTCCATTTCATATAAGTTGTTAGTATAGACATATTATGTTATTTTCTTACTTCTCATGTTTTAGGAAAGGTAGTGTAGCTCACTTTTGCACACAAGCAAGGCCTAAAGACTCCAATATCACAAAGTATGTTCTTCACCTTGCACTCCTTGTGAACTTGGTGAATCATAAAAGGGGGAGAAATGTGAAATCCATCCATTGCACACTTTATAAGCATTGTTGATCAATTTGTTAGTTGCAAGCACCTTTAGCATATTTTGAGTTGAATTTGAAACTACATGTGCATTTACTTTGAGCTCTTTAGTTAATCGCAACAATCAATTTCATTTGATTATTACACACATGTATCTCCACTAGCACACACTACGAGACCTAAAGAATCTCTTACTTTGAGTATGCTCTCCATCCTACACCTTGTGTGACCTTGATGGATCAGAAAGAAGTCGGATTGTGAAATACCTCTCTTACACTCCCTAATAAAATTTGGACCCTTAAAATCAACACTTGTAATTCTCAACTAACTAAATTCCTCCACAGGAGGTCACAAGAAAATTTATAGTTTGGTTAGAATTGATTGGGATAGATTGTTGACATATAGGTTACTTTCAAATCCTATTATCAACAAGTGTCAAAAGAAAACCCATATAAGAAGGTGCAGTTCCCATGAACGTGAAATACGAGGTATAGATTCCCTGATCCCCATAAAGATTCACTCAAATTTTTATGGACACGACACTATACCACTCAGTCGAAGCACTTATCCACACTTGGCGTGGGTATCTTAGTGGCCAAACTTAGGATATTGCCAAGGTGAAATTGTGTGTGCAATTGACTCCTGAAGTCAAATATTACCATTGGGAAATGTTTCCAACCCTTCTGGAACATAGCCCCATCGCCTTTGTAACTGAATCTTTGTTACCTTCACTATCCAATCGTTGGGAGGATCCGATTACCACCAATGGTTGTGATTTTGGAAGGCTCAATTACATTTGAGATGAAGGACATTATTTCTCTAGGGAATTTACATTTATTTTCTTTTAAATACAAGTTCACATAACTCGTAATTAAAAGGAATGCACATGTGGTATCACTTGCACTAAATGACATAGCACATATCACTCACTTTGCACCATTTTGCATATGTTGTGGTTGGCATATTTTTTCATTTGTTCAATTGTGTCTATTCCTAGCATCACTCTCGTTTGTCACACAAAACTTCCACCATTGAGGGGAAAAACCACCTAAGGCAGTCCCGTAGATTACAAGGACTTTCCCCTATCTCGGGGGGTGTTTTTCCACTCTCTCCCTGTAGATCACGAGGGAGATATTATATCCAGGGCCGCTCCCCAACCAAATTGATTAATGACCCCATAGCACATGTTCTAACATGGCCAGATGTGACTGATAATATCCCCTAAGATATCCCTAAATTTGAATGGAAATGAGGAGATGGCCAACCAAACCATGTCATGTCTTTCCACATGGTTTTCCTCCAATAGAATAGTGGATGACTTGGTGAGGCTTCGCCTCTTCCAGTGAACACTTACAAGAAAAAGTACAAAATGGTATGTGAATTTACCAATGGAAACCCATGATACCTTTGGGACGACAACCCTTGTGTTTCTCACTTACTTTCAACTTCCCATATTCGATGACCTTAGCCTCAATATTCTCACATAATTTTGACAGAAAACCTCTACCCACATAGTAGACCAAATCCATGAGTGGCATAGATGAAGCACATTGTTCCAAATAGGCATATAACCTCAATTCCTATTGGATTGGTTTATCAAATCACTCCAACCCACAATTTAAAAAGATGTGTCAACCTCATTGCCCCAAATAGAGGAAAATTCCATCCTGAAGGCCCAACATTTCGATCTCATTTATGCACAATTAGGTTACTTATTCACCATCCTACCCAATGCCCCTCGGCATCGATCTTTGGATCCCATACATGCGGTTTTGTCACATTCAGCAGATGGGATTATTGAGTCCATTTCCCAACATGAAAAGGTCACCTCTCCCATGAATTCTATTCCATTCAATATGGCAATGCAGTACCCTCCCACCAATCCTGTGTCATCACCCCTACAAATGTACCAAATCCTCATTTTGGGCAGCTACAATATGTACCCTACAGTCCTACCTACCCTAATGCAAGTGAAGCTTCGACGATACCTCCACCACAAATGGAACAATGAACTCCTACATCCACATCATATGGAGCGCAAAACACATATATCCCACCACAGGGGTATAATACTTATTACCCATTTCAATTTCCTCCTAGATATTCCCCCATACCACACATGGGAGTCAATTTAGTACAAGCTTATTTCACACAACAAGCTCAACAATTTGAGCAGTTAAACACATCTAACCCCCAAAATATTCAAAATCATAGGAAGAAGAAAGGTAAGAACAAATAGAACCAGCAACAGGGGCAAGGCGACAACACATAATCAGAATAAGGAAAACCTAGGAGAACCAGAATAAAAACTAGTGTAATCTGAATGTGGGGCTAATAACCCCCTAAAAAAGGAAAAAAAGATAACCTAAAGAAAACTATTCATGCTTGATTTGTGGATATTATAGTCACTATACTCACCATTGTTCACTCCCAGACTGTCAGCAGTTGGTGGAAGCAAAGAAAAAGACAGCAGCAAATCCTCCTCAGGAACCTAATGCACCACAACCCCAAAAATATTTCTTGCAGCAACCCTTTTCCAACCAAGGAGTATTCACCCAGTAGAAATATCCTCGTCCCCAAGGTGATGGTTACTTTCAAAATATTTACATGAACATGACATATGTCAAACTACAATCTCGAGCCAAAGGCTATGGCTCTCCTGAACCACCACAAGGGGACGATGATCCTACTACCTCAAGAGTACCGTTGCAAATAATGCGCCCAAGGTGTGAAAAAATCCCAAGGATCCCAAAGGTACCACTTAGGCGCACCCTCCATAACGCTCACATGAAAGCCTCCCACAACTAGAGTATTATGGATGACTTAGCTTAGTCACCAGCTTCCATGCCCACTTTAGAAGTGCTACAATCATGCCCAACCCAAAGGAAGGAAAATTACTTAATGCACTTGGCACTATTGACCCTTCAGACTCACCCCTTATGACCTTTAATCTTGATAAAGGTGAACTACAAATACCCTCGTTATTTGCATTCGAAGTTCCAGTTACAACTAAAAATATCATGATCCATCGATGCATTATCGATAAAAGCGCATCCACATGCATAATGTCATCTAATGTCTGGAAATGGTTGGGATCAGTTGATTTAGTTCCCTCATCTATCGCCCTTCACGCATATGATGGGAGACCATCAAAACCAATGGTTTTGTACCAAAATGTCCCCATTGAGCTAGGGGAAAGATGTTAATGACTGATATTGAGGTGGTCAATGTGTAACTCGACTAAAACATCCTTTTGGGTCGTAGTTATATGTGCACCATGAAGGAAGTTGCGTCTTTAGTATTCTGCATCATGATGTTTCCCTTTAATGGGAATATAGTCACCCTTGACCATCTCAATTACTATGACCCTCATGCCAACACCAACCCCAAAAACGTCCTACCCACTGTAGGTGAAGTGAATCAACCTCCTTACATTAATATATTCCTAG
This sequence comes from Larix kaempferi, assembly GCA_027924585.1. NCBI lineage: Eukaryota > Viridiplantae > Streptophyta > Pinopsida > Pinales > Pinaceae > Larix > Larix kaempferi. The sequence continues at coordinate 21,075,655 of BSBM01000106.1, forward strand.
GAGTGTACAAAGATTTCGACTTGCTAGGGGAATACTCAGGTCCTCCTCCTAATGTCCCCACATAGATATGCATCCTTATGTGCACTATTTTCACCTCTGAAAATACATCTCCAACACCATCGGAATCATCATCAACTCCTCTAATGAGTCATGGCATTGAACAAACATTGAGTCCATCATTGCCTCCCATCTTTCATATACAATTCTTATACCCCCCCAAGGAAGTGCAAGGGATGCCAGTAATGGCTCAACTGAATCTACCCGGGATCACTTTGGGAATACCTATGTGGTACCTTGCTCCACCCTACACATCAATGGCCTCAAAACTAGTGTCCCACTATGAGTTTGTACTAGTCTTTCCAGTTGCACCATCTAGGCCATTTACGCCATCTGTACCACACACCGAGCTAGCGACACCTGTGACCAAGCCACCACCGATTTCCGCTAAACCCAACAATGGGAGAATAAGACAACCCAAGATGAAATCCCTCGTTATGACCAAACCTACTCCAAAATGACCATCGATAGTTTCTAGACCAAATATAAGAGGGCATGAATCAACCTAGGTTGAAATCCCCAATAATGACAAACATTACTCCCGCAATGAGGGTCACCCCACCGTGTGACCTATGTAGGAAACAAGGCCATGCGATCAACTTGTGCCCCACCATTCCAGATCTTAGGAATTTGTTTAATACCCCTGCTAGTGTGACACATGCGACACATACTATAGCATGGGGCACACCTTCAACCTCGTCTTCGCCCAACATGACAACTAAGTCCAAGTCGTTATGTACTAATCATGCGTGTTTGATTTGCTTTCAGTTTGGGCATTATATGCACAATTGTCCTAACCTCCCTCGATTTTAGGATTCCTTAGTGACCATCCACCTCACCTTACCTTTGGTTGATATTCCTTCACCTCAACATCAAGAAACAACTTCCATAAATGTTGTCACTACATTGTTGGAAACACTAGTTGTGCCTACTTCAGAAATGGCCATCTTGGCAGTACCTGCCATTGAGCCACCTACGTCGCAAGGACACCAAACCTGGACTAGGTAAATTTGTATCTAAATGGACAGGTCCCTATGTCTTAAATCAATTCCTACCCAAATCGGAATATACCTTGACAGATCCTGAAGGAATGACCCTCAACATCCCTGTCAATGGGTTGTACCTAAAATGGTTCTTTCCATAATACCACATGCACACCACATGTGTGTTATGTCTTTGGTTATTATTTCTACATTGTCAATACCTTTTTCATGTTCTCTATTACACTTGGGTAGCTATGTCATGTGTGCAGGAGAGTGACCGAGAAACTGATATTCCAACCCTTTAAGTAATGGCGCAGGACTTGTGTCGCAGGTATCATTATGAAACTGGCATATCAACAATGTTTTCTCTTTGTTTACATTGCATTTACCAGTACTCCCATTGATAACCATAGGGTCCTAGTTCCCAGTAACAATGTTCCATCAATTTCGTCACTGAGAATAGCATGTTTCCCCCATGGGTGTGCACAACATTGCAAACCTTGTCATCATTTGGAACCCATGATGTTGAACCAACACATGTTCAAGGAACATGATCAAGTTTGAAAAGGTCAACCCATAGTTTATCATTTTATATCTGCACATTTACTCCCCCACCTCTAGCAGTTGATTCCATCATATTCCTCAGCACATGTTATGATCAAGACTCACATTAACCACTCATACTTGCATGAGTAATCTACCATATGCACTCTTCCTCGTATCATCACTCTTGTGAAGACAATGATGCTCCCCCCACCTTATGAAGAAACCAATTCTATTCAATTATTCCCATAGTAAAAATATGCATGGCATTGATTCATGGGAAACCGTCTTCACATTGCAAACAACCCTCACATCATCATGGAAAATGTTCCTCAACCCACTCAAAACCGTGGGAACTCTTCCCATCATCAAATTTATTCCCATATTCACCCAAAGCCATGAGAATCCCACCCATTATCAAATTGGTCCCCCAACACATTCAATATTGTGGGGACCCCACCAATTATTCTTTATGTACAAACAATTCCTTGATCCACATAAAACTGTGTGAACCCTTGATTCTTTTGGCAACAAGCTTTGGTTTCCTTTGATTGATGTAGTTGAGTCTCTATATCCTCAACATTGTCAGTCACCATTACCTTCAGTATCATGTATCCAACATAGCCCTTCATTTGTAGTTTGTCTCCCTCTATTACAATCTATACCTCTATTTAAAGAATGTTTCCATCAGTTACTCCCCAAGTACATCAATCAAAGGAATTTATGATTCCCATGCTTACCATCCAATCTTGTGTCATGTCTGTCAGTATTGCATTTGGTTACAAAATGATCTTGGTTCTCAGGATAAGTTGACATCAAATCACCATATTTTGAGAGTTGCAGTAGTTACAATTGTACCTTGGGACCCTTTCAATCAATATAAGGGATCACCCTGAACTAAGTAGGGAGAGTCATTAGTGGTCCCTAACTTAGTGGCCTCCTGTATGCTCGACATCAAAACATCTATCACATCAAGGGGAGTTGTACATTTCAAAGGTAGCAGTGTTCACATTTATAAATCATGGTAGAAACACATCTGATGCAGTGAGGTACCCCATCCGACAACTTCACTAGTATTCAAGTGCACCACCCCAGTGGCATTCTCATGATCATCAATAGTTACACTTCTTTGACACTAGTAACATCATTTCTAGGTTCATCTACTCTTGCATGGATTGAATCCTCCTTCATCCATGTACCAGCAGCATCATGAGTTGACCCCTTGGTCTCCTCTTATTGTAGTCATCTTGAATTTTTTTCACGAGCATGGGTATGCCCACCTCATTTGTATAAAACACCATTATTTTTTACAGCTTCATCGGTCATCATCAGGAATCTTCCCCCACGAGAGGAACTTTCCGTCCACACTTGCTTCACAACTTACAAGAACAAGAGAGAACAAAGAAATGATGATGTATTATTGTCCCTACAGTACCCTCTGAACCTCATACATCAGGGGGAATTTGTTAGGGTTTAAATTTCGCACATATGCGACATTTCAACTAATCTTGTAGTAAGGAGTCATCAACATATAGAATGTAGCTCACCGCAAACATCCTTATTAGATATAGAAAGTAGTGTGAGTCCATAAATTCCAAAAAGAATTCAAAAGAAGAGGTCACATGGTTAAATCCTTGTTCATCGGTGCTACAACGCGAGTTATCAATTCTGTGCCCACGTGGATTTTCCTTCGAAATCCATGCGACTATTAAAACATAGGGATATCAACTACCCACAACGCATTTAAGGCTCATCAAATCTCCTTCACCAACAAAAAAATTCTAATTTGGCTCTTCACATGCTTTGGAGCATTGAATAACCCATATTCTATACTTTGGAGGTAGTTCATGAAGTGAAGGAGTTCAGACTTGGATCTAGATGTTTCTTCGTAAAATATTGGCCTATAAAAGGAATCCATGGGCATGCATCTAAGAAGGGAAAATCACATCAAGGTTATGTTGTTGGAATTGTGTTGAGACTCCCTCATAGTCCACCTCTTCCTCCACCTATTAGCATTCCCTAAGCTCCATTTCCACTTTCCTCTAATGGGAAAGTGTTTCTCTCATTTTTATTCAAGTTATTTAGCATTTAGTGTGGAGAAAAAGGACCTCCGTAAGGGAGATTGTTGGATTCCCTTGAATCTTGCACCTCCTAGGTGACACTACATGTAACAATCTTGATCATTGGGAAATCTAACTTAGTTCTAGCATCTTCTTCTTTGTGTGGTTTGCGTACCTTTACTCTCTTTGTTTATTTCATGTTATTTGTTTTTATCTTGTTTTGTTTTCTAACAAGAACTTGCAATATCAATTTGGAGTTGCCTCTTTTGCTTTAGTAACACAACACTAGGACTTGGTAGAAACATATAAGGCCTTCACCCCTCAAGTGGGAAGAATTGTACACCTTTGGGTTATTTTCCCCATAACATATCTCTATCAAGACGAATCTCATTCACTACAACCATCCTATCTTGAGCTGAGGTGAGTGGAGTAGGATATGGTGGAGTGGCTGGTAGGTCGAATCGATGGATCAAATATGGTGTTGTGTCGAGTGGGTGTGGATGAGTAAATAGTGATTTGTCGTCATGGTGAGGAGAAGGAGGAGGAGGTGGAGGAATTCAAGGATCCCCATCCTCATTAGATCACGTAGAATGATCCTTCGACCTCCAAGCATCTAAAAATATGGATGCATCGACTACATACTACATAAAAAATCTCATATCATGAGGAAGCATCCTCCATAACACTATGAGATGAAGGTCTCACATGATATCCAGGGATCGTACAAGCTCAGATCCTTGCCAAGCCAAAAATGTGGTCAACTTGTCTGTCACATCTTGTCGAAACCTCTCATCTTGCCTGCATTGTAGGATGGGTCTAGGTAATGAAGGCACCTTAGCCTCCTTCATATCCTCATCAGGATGAACGGGAGGAGGCCCCTCCTCATCGAACGTGCCAATATCTACAAAATATAGTACACAACAAATATAAATAGACAATTTCATTAAACATTTTTTTAAAACAATTTAAATAAAATGTTAGAAGATTTTTCATTTGCATTAAATAAGACAATAAAATGCAAATAGATTAATTTAAACATAAAACTAATATTACCTCTCTCATCTAGTGGCTCAACTTGGGTGAAAATATGTTGGGACATTCTCTCTAGTCCAACCCCACGTATGAATATGGAAGAAGGTCCAATGTATGGTCCTCCTCACTAGCCAGAATCTTCAACACCTTTGATGTGATTTATGTTGGGAACTCAAACTGGCCCCACTTGGGCATCACCTTTCCCCACATGTGCATACGTAACTTGGTCATCATCGGAGGAGGGCGGTGGTCAAATGATGGCCTTTTGGCTAGAATCCTCTCGAAAAATAAACAAAAAGGATCTAAACCAAAAGGGAAGTTGGCCCTCCCATCAATCTATGAACAACATTGGTCCATAGAAAAAAAATTTGCTGTAAAACATGGAGGACCACCTAATGCATCTAGGTGTTCACATTAAATAATCTACATAGAATAAAAGAGGGAAACTAATGAATTTCCCACCATTGGTGAGGTGCATGATGGTTGTAAACAATAGTGAGAGGCACCTAACCTCCTTTGCACCTAAAGCAAAAATCTATAGTTGTCCATTGTGCACTTTAAAATTAACAGGATCAATGGTGTGGGCACCAATATATCTCCAAGAGTAAGCGAGATAACTCTTTGTTGCAACACCTATTGGAACATCTGGGAATTGGGGAAAATACTCCCCTCTCTTGGATAGCCCAGTGATGAAATAAATGTCCTCCTAAGTGCGTTGAAACCATTGATCTGGACCAATGAAAAATTCCTGTCTCTCGTGATCCAAATGACGGATGAATTGTTCCAACAAATATTAGTTCCCCTTGAGGGATATTGTATCCTCCTAATAGAACTTCAGGAGGTCGAAAACCACCAAGAGGTCTCATGTCTGATTGATGATGGGGCAAGGGTAGAAATCCCTCTCCCTCTCTCTAGCCTCCCACTCATGCACAAAGTTGTACTAGTCAACGCGTGCCTGCTGCTGCTGATCGACCTCTCGTTGTTGACGTCTTTGATACACATATAACATTGATAAACCTCATAAATATACATAAAAAAATATTTCATTAAATGAGCACGTTATTTATTAACATCAAATACTAATTTTTTTCTCAAAATAAATGAATTTGATAAGCGGTGTGCCTAAATTACAGTCACACACTGTAGTCAGTGCTCTTGTAACACAAGAGCACCGCAAATGATGACTACAATTAAAAAGTGCACTGGTGAACATGGACGTTTTTAAAAAATATGTGTAGTTTTCCAGTACATCCATCAATAGGAAGCACCGGTGCATTGTAGACACACCATCGCACCCTAAACGGTGCGCATATATTAATAGAGTGCACTATCGTAGGAGCAACACTTTGTGAGTTTTATATTTTTATGATGATAACGATGCATTTGATACATGTAAACACATTGGATAATCGGTGCAGACATGTTAACAAAGTGCACCGGTTAACGTGGTGATTTTAAATATGTTAAGTGTAGTGGTGCTTCCATCAATAGAAGCACCGGTGCATTCTAAACACGTCATCTCACTGACCACGATGCACAAGTATTAATAGAGCGAAACGTAATAGGATAACTCTTTTTTAGTTTTATACTTTTTTGGGGATAATGGTGCTCCTATTACACATCAACGCACCATCAATCTGATGAGTTCTTCTTTACAATGTGCACCAGACAACGTGGTGTTATTATAAGTTTAGTTTTGCGGTGCATCCATTATTAGGAAGCATCGGTGCATTCTAAATACGTCATCGCACCAAAGATGATGCACAAGTATTAATAGAGAGAACCATAATAGTGCAACTCTTTGTGAGTTTTATAATTTTTTGGGGACAACAATGCACCTGTTGCACATTAGTGCATTGTCAATCCGTTGCGTTCTAGTTTACAATGTACACCGGTTAACGTGGTGTTTTTTTATATGTTTAGTTTGGTGGTGCATACATCAATAGGAAGCACCGGTGCATTATGGACATGTCAGCGCACCAAAAGTGGGGTGAATGTATTAATAGAGTGCACCATAGTAGGAGCAACTATGTGGGTTTTGTAATTTCTTTTTGGGATAATGGTGCGTCTGTTACACATTAGCGCATTGTTAATATGGTGCATTCTTGTTTACAATGCGCACCATTTATGGTTGTGTGTGTTTCTTAATTTAGTTTATTGGTGCATTATGCACATTATAGCACATAGTGGACGCAGTGCGCTTAGCATAGAAACATAGCAGTCACAGTGCACCCTGATATTTACAGGGTGCACTGTTAGGCGGTGCGAGATGAATGGCTCAATTGCACCACACAAGTTTTTGATTTGTTTTAAATTAAAGGGAAAATAAATATCAATTTGAAATTTTAAGTCTCTAAAAATTCAAATTAGGAGGTCACAAAGAGTTTACTTGTTCCCTTGCACATTGAGGAGGCATGGTAGCGATGTGCACCAAATTTCAAATTTTGCCTATTATTTAGCAAAATTCAAAATCCACTCAGCAAGCAATGGAAGCTAGCAATGCAGCCACGTGGAGCATAAATGGTAGGGAATATGAGCAGGTAAGGTAGGACACCGATGCTCATAGGGGTCAAAATCACTGTAGAGATGGTAAAAATGGTTTTTTGAATTCAGTATTCTTTTTATTTAACCACGTTTCGCTGTGCTCGGTACCTCACCGCACCGGTGTTGCTTAGTAGCACAAATGCACCGTAGATAAAAATTAAAAATAAAAATTAACATAATCCGTGGTTTTTAAATTCGATTTTTTTTAAACAGAAGAGTGGTGCTCCCAAAACTATACCACCCTGGTGCATTTATATACAACAACTGCACTAACAATGGAAATAAATAAAAAATATATAATAGATTTTCTATTTTGTTAATTTTTTTATTTAATACTTTACAATGCGTACTCTAACATCGAACAACCTAGTGATTTTGGGGAGAATGAATGCACTGGAAATGTAAATTAGAAATAAAAAATTAATTAAATCTGTGGTTTCGGTATTTTTTATCCCTAGTACGGTGCACCCAAAGGCTGAGTGCCTCGGTGCCATTATGTAGAACTACTGCACCAACAATGAAAATAAAAAATAAAAAATTACTGTAATCTGGTGCCCTCCACTTCTCGTTTACCCTATTTATTTGCTTTCAAATCGGTTGTGTACAGGTGTGTTTTAGTAATTTAAACGGATCGATTGTAAAATTTTAGGTTTTGTTTCTCTTATTGATGTTTTTGGCTGCATTTCCACATGATTTATGTCAACACCGGTGCGCCAATGTCCTATATGCATTGGTGTGTTTGATGTATAGAAACACACCAAAGAAAAACATCTGCTAAAACCTCCGCCCACTCTCCTCCGCCAATGACCTTCGTTATAAACGGATATTTGGACTCCTTTTAGGGGAGCATCCGCTATAACCTCCACTACAAGGTATTTTCCTTGTATTGAATTCGACAGAGCACATAGAGAAATGCTGGTGAATAAGGATCCAGGGCTAATAGAACAAGAGCATAAAACGTATGGCTCGAATGCGAAGATGAGAGTAGACGAGCAAAATACCCCCGAGAGGGTTTAAATAGGAAATAGTAATGCTTTTTAGCTTTTGATTATGGAATTGTGTTAAATTGACCACTTCCTTCGTTTAATGGCCCAACGTACTACCCAATTTGAAATAGTGAGAGTTAAAATCTTGTTTGTTCTTCTTTTATGAGTCTCTAGTGCATTTTATTCTTTTTATCAAGAAATTTTCAGCAATTATAGCTTCGTTTTTTTTCTTCTATTTAGCAAATTGATGTTCTAGAAGGTTGTTTTTGCATCAAATTTGGCTGGGTTCAACCTTTAGCTCGAAGATTTTGCTTGAGTTCTTTGATGAATTTAGCTAAATTAGTGCTTTATTTCGAAGAATTTAGCTAAGTTTGGGATTTAATTGAACATTTTTCACGTTATTTTGAGTTTACATCATGGCAACATTGACTCCATAGCCTCACTTACTAGCATTCTTTTTCCTAAGAATGACTTATTGCTAGTCTAAATAACTACATGTATTTATTTATTTTACACTTGCTCTGGTTATGACCTTTAGAGCAAGAATGGGGAAGCTTGGTTGAGAATCCAATAACATGCAATTTAATGGTGATTTTTTCTATTGAATTTCAAATATTTCTTGTCTTCATCTCTTTCTCATGGAAAACATGGAGAATTTTGTGTTTAATTATGAATGCTGAAAGAAAACGAAGACATAAATTATAGGTTGAACTAATGAATTGTGTTTTTTGCATTAATGAATTAGTTAATTTACTTACATGCTAAACTAATTTGTCCACGCTTGCCTAAAATTGAGTCTTCATTTTTAAATGAAATGGGAGATACCATTATGCACTCGTTTTGCTCTTCTTTAGTGATTGGTTGTGCTTGGTAGATAAATATAAGCATTGATGAAAATGATGTAATAAATCGTTTGAATAGGAATTAAATAAATGGGCTATTACAAAAATTGCTCTAAATTCAATAAGAAGGTTGTGTTTGGTGGATAACTACAAGCATCGATGAAAATTGTGTAATAAATTGTTTCAATAGGAATTAAATAAACGGGCTATTACAAAAATCGTTATGAACACAAGAAGGAAAATTCCCTGTAGCAGAGGTTATAGCGGAGGCTTTTAGTGTTAGAAGATTGGTCAAAATTGTCAAAAAAACCTCTCCTACAACCTTCACCAATGGTACCAGGTGTTTTGGCAGAGGATTTTACAGAATTTTATTATAACTAAAAAACATCGACGACCGGAGGTGTTAGCGGAAGTTTTTTTCATCGATGCACTTTGTTGTTATAAGCACACCAGTGCTGCCAAATATGAAACACCAGTTCCTTTAAATAATAACACGCACCAAGGTGCCTCAAAAAATTTAAAGGCACTAGTGCTTTATAACATTATTTGCACTAGTTCTTGCTAACAAATATAGAATCGATGCACACAAAAAATTATAATGGCATTGGTGCTTTATAACAATATATGCACCAGTGCGATAAACTAAATATAAAACCAGTGTTTACGTACCATCTGAAAACTACGATGTGCTAAGGGAAAGAAAATGCATCAAAGGAGTTGACTAGGACGTTGAATTTCATTGCATTTTTAAAATTGAACGGTGTGGTCACAATGTAGTGGCGCACTAGTGCATTTATGCAGAAATCATTGAGGTTTAGTAATAGAAAATCACAGGGGCATGCAACGAGTAGTTTGTTGCATCAATTAACATTTGGTTTAAACGCCACGATGCTACATTTAATTGAACGCACCGGTGTGATTAGAATTATCAAAAGCATCGGTATTCATTTTCTCTTTGGTGAACTGTGATTAGTATCTCACAAGAATATCTATATTTTTTTATTTTTTTTTTAATTCCATTATTAATCATAAATTGAAATATGTTTTTTCCTGGAATAAATTGAAATATGTTTTTTCCTGGAATAAATTGAAATATGTTTTATAATAGTATTCATATCATTTTAATTTTAATTATTGTGTTTCGATATGATATTTGGATTAAACTTTTATATCATAATTTTTTAATTTGTGCATCTATTGTAATATTTAGTCATCCATATATTTAATCAGTGATGTAACATTTCACAATGACATTGAACAATGCAATAGAATAATAAACTTTATTTTATTATATATGAATAAGAGGCCCTTTTCCATACAAAATGGGACAACATAAAGTCCACAATAATCAAAATGTCAACATGCATGTAATTGTTACACTTTTTTTTTTAATAGAAACGAATATTGTATAAAAAGAAAAAAAAAGTCGTGGTTCTTAACCAAATCGGCATATTATAAGGACGCCAGATTGGCCTGAGATCTCCATTATTGTGAGTTTAGTTTGATGAGAGAAAGAATTCCTATCCACAGTTTGTAGGATATCTTGCTAAGAGGACTTGTTGCACAGGGTCGAAATGAAAAAATGGATGAATGAGATGCTTTTTCTGAAATGGCCAATCCTACCAGATTCTCTATAACATCAGTATAAGAAATATATGAAGAAGTATTATTACTGCATCATTGAGTAACTGAGCACGTCATCCACCAACTGAGGAGACTGAGCTGTTGGAATCCAATTGGCAGTCAAAATTCTTCTGAAGGAAACTGAGCTGAGATCCTTTTGCACATGGTCAAAATGAAAAAATGGGTGAATGAGCTGCATTTTCTGAAATGGCTAATTCTACCAGATTCTCTTTATCAGATGTAAAAGAAATATATGATGATGTATTAATACTGCATCAGTTGAGTAACTGAGGATGTCTTCCACCATCTGAGGAAGTTGAGTTGTTGGTTTCCAATTTGGCAATCTAGTTCTTCTGAGGAAACTGAGCTGAGAGCTATTTGCAAATGATCATAATGAAAAAATGGATAAAAGAGCTGCATTTACTATATTGGCCGATTCTACCAGTTTCTCTTTATCAACTATATAGGAAATATAAATGAAGAAGTAATATTAGTGCATCAGTTGTGTAACTAAGCACATCAACCTCCATCTGAGGAATCTGGGCTGTTGGTTTCCATATTAACTGTCAAAGTTCTTCTGAAGACTGAGTGTTCAATTTCTTCACCAAGTAAAGTTGGACATTAAGGATGAATTTGCTGGAGTGAACTTGGTTGCATTCTCTAAATCCTGGCAGTGTCTTGCGTTGGGAGAGCTCGACTTAGCCTTACCTTCTATTGTCTGAGTTGCAGACCTTAAAATGAATTAAAAATGGCTCTTTAATAAGATTGATTCTGCGCCACTCGAGCTGCTGCACAACTAAAGTGAAATTTGAAGGGCCCAGGTCCATCTCCAAAGATCCTCTGTGCCTTTAATAGAACCGAATTCCTAACAGGCTGGTGCTCGACCCAATCTATCACGGGGAGACTGATAAACTTAAATTAAATAATTTATATCCCTTCTTTTGAGGGTTGATATGCCCCCATCATGCGAGGGAATGCTACCTCTCTGTCCAAAGTTTATATTCTTTCAATTTCCTCAATATCTCTTCATAACAAAAACCTCAATTGAGGGGGATGAAGGCCAGATCCTGAAGGATTCTCTTTAGTTTAAACCTGCACGCCGAAGGGATTCAAGGAATGTGATGGAGTTCAGCATCCATATTGGATTATTGTAGCATTCCTTGTTGCTTCCTAACACCAATATTAGCCTCTTTGTCAGCCTTTGTGTTTAAGAGTCTTAAAATATGGTAAGGCCTGAATATGATGAAGGTACTCGAAATTTGACGAATGCGTTGAATAATTCGATGGAGTGGAAGATTGTTGCAGATGGTGTTTGTGTTAAGGGCGCGGATGATGATAAAGGAATCCCCAAACACTTGGAGCTTATCAATATGATGGTTATGAGCTATCTGATAGCCTTTTACAAGGCTAAAGCTTCGGCTAGGTTGTTGGAGATTTTACCCAGTCCCCAGCTGAATTTTAACTTGAGGTTCCCATTTCTATTCCACAAGACTCCACCTGCTCCTGCAGCGCCTGGATTGTTCTTAGAGGCCCCGTCAAAGTGTAGGTTGTCCATCTCCTGCTTATTCCTCCAATCTTGGAAATCTCGGGCTGAGAGCCTGATTTTCCAGGCTGGAATGCTTCTCTGTTGGGGCACAATCCGAGGATGCATTTTGATAGTTCCTATCCAGGCCAATTCCAAATTGCTGAGGGTAGAATCAGACTTGAACTTTGAGTGACTGAGACATTCCAGCAATAATTCTTTGGCGTGGCATGCTGTTTGTATGGGTTTACATACCTTATCTTGAAATATTGCCTGATTTCTGGCTATCCAAATTTTCCACCACGCAAATTTAGGGATGGAGATCCAGATATGATACCAGAGCTTATCCTTAGGGAAGGAGGCGGGATAGAACGAAATCCACTCTTTAAATAGATGAGTGGTGGTAGTGAAATTGGGCATATTGAGATTGAGGTCCCTGAGCATATAATTCCATACGCTCTTTGCATAGGGGCAGTCCAGAAAAAGATGATTACTTGTTTCAGTGTTGCGCTGACAGAGAGTGCGCCTAAATGGTCCAAGTATACCTCTCTTACTTAAATTTTCTCCAGTAAGAATTTTATAATGCATTAAGGTCCAGCTAAAGAAGTTGATTTTCGGGAGGCCAAATGTATCCCAAACCATTTTCCAATTGCCGTTTCTTACTTCTTCTTTCTGCTGCAGAGTTTTGTACCCATGGGCAGCAGTATACGAGCTAGTAGGCCCCCATCCTCGTTCATCCCTGGCCATTAAGTGCAGCGGTGCACAACCTTTTAGATTCTCAATTAGAATGTTTTTAGCATCTTTTAGATTTGCAGGGATTTCTATATTTTTCCAGCCATCCCAATTTCCATGGCTATGCCAGAAGCTGAAGTCCATTAGTGTTTTGATTCCTTGATGGTTCAGCCAGTCTGCAATATTTTTAAGTCTTGATTATTTTGCATTGCTTCATTTTCCATGATTCTATCTTTGAAAATATCAATTTTTTTGCCATTGCCAGGAACCCAATATAATTCCTTTGTAAATAATTCCCAAGCTTCCTTACAAAGAGACCAGGTGTTAGAGCCTTTGGAGTTGGGCTTATTCTCTAAACATCTTAGATTATTTCCGTTAATATATTTCTTTCTGAACACTTGAGTTATTCTATTCCCCTTCTTGTGAATGATCTTCCATAATATATTTCCACCCAATGCCAGATTGGCGTGGCGAGGATCCCGTATTTGCATACCTCCGGCATCTTTGGACTTCTTGATCATCTCCCAATTCACTAAGTGATATTTTTTTTAGTTTCCCCATTCTTTTTCCCTCCTGACCACATAAACTCTCTCATTAGTTTGCTTATTTGGTTTGCAGTTCCTTTTGGCGCAAGGTGAATAGAGCATTGATAAATAGGAGTGGCATAAATTACTGCCTTCACTAGGGTCAGTTTACCAGCCTTACTTAGCCAGTGTTCTCCCCATCTGATGATTTTCCTTTTAATTTTGTTGATTGTGTCTTCCCATGTTCCATCTTTAGATCTCCCGTTGGTGATGGGTAGCCCCAAATAAGTGAAATTTTCCCAGTGATTATAAACCTTAATGCCTAGTAATCTGCTGATTTTTGCAGCCACAACATTGTTTGTGTTCCAACTGTATATTGCACTTTTCTGCAGGTTGATCAATCCTCCCAAGGTCTTGCAGTATCTGTTCAAATTCTGATTGAACTTACGGGCTATGAGGGAAGAGGCTCCTCCAAGGAGTAAAGAGTCATCGACAAACAACGTGTGCTTGATAGGATGAGAGTCCAAAGAAACTTGTAGGCCGGGGAGGGTGCCACAACTCAGGTCATGGTTTAGCTTTCGGCTGATGGAATCAGCCATGATAATGTACAGGAAGGGAGAGAGAGGGCATCCTTTCCTAATGCCCCGGGAAGCTTGAAAGAAGTCAGCGGGATGGCCGTTGATTAATGGAGAGATCCACAGATTGCTGATGCAGGCTGCTATCCACCGGATAAAGGAGTCATTGAATCCAAAACGAGACATAACATTGAAGAGGAAAGAGTGCTTTACCCAGTCAAATGCGTTGGCCATATCTAGCTTTATTAACATACCTTTTTCCTTTCTTTCTTTGCTTGAATGGATAGCTTCTTGAACGAGGATAACGTTGTCCAAAATATGTCTACCTTCCAGAAAGCCACCTTGGTTCTTCGAGATGATCCTGCTGAGTATGGGCTTCATCCTGGTCGCCATCATCTTGGCTATGATCTTGTATGAGGCATTGCATAAGGAAATTGGTCTAAATCTGCTGAAGGAGCTAGGATTAGTATCTTTAGGAATGAGGGATAGAAAAGTGTTGTTGGTGGCTCCACCTATCTTTTCCTTAGAATGGAAATTCATTACCATTCTCATAAAATCTTTTTTGATGCATTCCCAGCAAGCTTGGTAGAAATGAATTGAGAAGTCGTTAGGGCCCGGGGCTTTATCAGAGTCGAAAGAGCTGATGGTGTTCACCACTTCTTGTTTAGTAAATGGCTTCATAATATTCATATTCTCTTCTTTCGAAATGCTACTGTGAATATGCTCCAGCAGGGTACGCTTGTATTCTCCATTGACGCTGTCACCCTCTGTAAATAGCGCAGCGTAATGTGTGTGGGCTGCATATGCTAATTCTTTATTGCCTTTGCAGATCGAACCGTCCTCCATTTTAATCTCCTCGATGTGGTTGGCTGTCAGTCCTTTTTTAAAAAGTTTGTGGAAGTATCCGGTGTTCTTGTCCCTAGACTTGAGCCACGTGCATCTGGACTTCAACCGCCAGTATTCTTCCTCCCTTCTGAACGCTTGATATACTTTGTTTTGCTGGATCATTTCCTCTTGCATGAAATTGGTATCGATTTCGTGGTCATCCATGTTGTGTTGAAGATCTTCTAAGTCATCTACCGCGTTCCTTATTGGCTCGGCTGGGGCTGGGCATTGGGTTTTTGCCCAAATTTTAAGTGCTTTCTTAGTATTTTTTAATTTTTGTTCCCATACATGGCATGGGGATCCTGTAATGGGAATACTCCACGCCTTTTTTAGAATTGACCAGAAACTAGAGTGTTCCAACCATTGAGGGCTGAACCTAAAAGGAATGGGACCAAGATCCTCTAGGTCTTTAAACTGTAGTTGAATTGGTTTGTGATTAGAGGCAAGATTGGCTAGTATGCTGGAGGAGATGATCTATCTGTCTATCAAGAGGTTGCTATAGATGAGAAATATATCCAGCTTGGCCATGATATTCCCTTTCCCGAGTCGTTTGTTAGACCAAGTATACTTACCATTCTTTGGCTTAATGTCAATGAGATCCCTATTTTGAATAATGTCCTCAACCTGTTGCTTGAAATAGTCATTCCCTCGGATTCCACCTCTCTTTTCGGCTCCGGTTAGGGTAATATTCAGATCTCCAACTAAGATGATATTTTGCGGATTGTACACATCCAGGAAATCTTCTAATAGACTCTAGCATTCTTTTTTCTCAGTATGAATATTTGGTACATACATATTGATTAGACCTATCTGTTTATTTCTCTGCAGATGGGTGAGATCCGTATAAATCCAATGTTGCGTAGAGAATTGGTCGTTCAGATTGAAATTTTCAGAGGACCAAAAGGTTTCCAAGCCTCCTGATGGTCCTCGTGCACTGACTGCATAACCCATGCTGTGCTTCCACTGTTCTTTTCCGATCTCTAACACTATCTTGTCATCTAATTTTGTCTCCTGGAGAAGTAGAATATCTGGCATGCCAATTTTATGTAGATCTTTGACTGCTTCTACCTTGCAGGGTTTTCCCAGCCCTCTGCAGTTCTAGGAGACTAGCTTCATCATTTAGGGTTGAATATGGAGGAGGGAGTTTCTCCTGGAATATCCCTGTATTTATTTCCTGCATTCCTGGTTCTGGTATTTCTACTGAAAACCATGTCTATGGTTGCTTGGGAGCCTTGGACTTTCTCTCGCTCTGATTCTTCTTCTCTTAGTTCTTTGATAGATTTTCGACCAACTTTTTAAATAGATTTGTCGTAGGGTTCTTTTGAAGAGGTGGGAGAGCTTGGATTTCTGGCTTTAGTGATCTCGGCATAAGAGGGGGGGCCTTTCATCAAAGCAGAGGAGGGGCTGGGAGAGTTTTGGGCCGAGTGGTTAGATGGGATTTCAGGTTCCTGCTGAGTTGCATGGGATTCCTGTTGTTCTCGAATTTCTCCTTCTTCTTCAACCTTAGGAATTTCAGGTATCTCCTCTGTCTCCAGGGCTTTGAAGTTGTTCCCAATGATCAGGGCTGCCCGATCTTGATTTTGCTGGTTAGTTTCCTGCATTTTAGGGCTTTTGGCGTGAGGTTTTGTACTTGCTCTATTGTTTTTTTGGATGGCTGTCCACTGCTCTTTTTTCCCACTCGTCTCTGTTTCCACAGGCTTCTTTTTGCAGGACCTCGCGAAGTGACCGTATTCATGGTAGAAATTGCATTTGAAGGGGATCTGCTTATAATCAAGTTCTTGTATGTGCGTCCACTCTGCTACTTTGAGATTTATAGCTTCCGGTAGGCCATGTTCCAGATCCACTTCCACGCATATTCTTGCGCATGTATATTGGTATTTACGATCAGCTTTATCGATGTATTTTTGTTAGGAACCCATGTCTTTACTTTGTTAGTATATTGTTGTTAGACGCATATGCTTTGTAAGTCGTCCCATAGTATTTGTTGATCAATAGTTTGTGTTATTGTTGTTGGCGCATATGCTTCGTAAGTCGCCCGTAGTATTGTTGATCCATAGTTTGTAGTGGCCCATGGTTTTGACCCATAGTATTGGTGCCTAGACTTAGTATATAAGTGTGTGTTGAGGCCTATGAAGGCACCGTGCAGTTATTTGTATTGAGCTTGCTCAAAGGAGGTTGCCCCCTTGAAGTGGCCTGCGATCAATATAAAAGTGATTCTGAGTTCTGTCATTTCTGCTATTTCGCATATTCTTATAAATTAATTGTTGCAGGTGCTTCACATCTGGTATCAGAGCACTTTCTTGGGCTCGCTGGGTGAAATTTCTGCCAATTGTTTTTTTGCATCTGTTGCAGGTTCGGATTTGGGAATAATCCCTATCTGCTTTGTTAGGACTCAGAACCTCATACATCAGGGGGAATTTGTTAGGGTTTAAATTTCGCACATATGCGACATTTCAACTAATCTTGTAGTAAGGAGTCATCAACATATAGAATGTAGCTCACCGCAAACATCCTTATTAGATATAGAAAGTAGTGTGAGTCCATAAATTCCAAAGAGAATTCAAAAGAAGAGGTCACATGGTTAAATCCTTGTTCATCGGTGCTACAACGCGAGTTATCAATTCCGTGCCCACTTGGATTTTCCTTCGAAATCCATGCGACTATTAAAACATAGGGATATCAACTACCCACAACGCATTTAAGGCTCATCAAATCTCCCTCACCAACAAAAAAATTCTAATTTGGCTCTTCACATGCTTTGGAGCATTGAATAACCCATATTCTATACTTTGGAGGTAGTTCATGAAGTGAAGGAGTTCAGACTTGGATCTAGATGTTTCTTCATAAAATATTGGCCTATAAAAGGAATCCATGGGCATGCATCTAAGAAGGGAAAATCAGATCAAGGTTATGTTGTTGGAATTGTGCTGAGACTCCCTCATAGTCCACCTCTTCCTCCACCTATTAGCATTCCCTAAGCTCCATTTCCACCTTCCTCTAATGGGAAAGTGTTTCTCTCATTTTTATTCAAGTTATTTAGCATTTAGTGTGGAGAAAAAGGACCTCCGTAAGGGAGATTGTTGGATTCCCTTGAATCTTGCACCTCCTAGGTGACACTACATGTAACAATCTTGATCATTGGGAAATCTAACTTAGTTCTAGCATCTTCTTGTTTGTGTGGTTTGCGTACCTTTACTCTCTTTGTTTATTTCATGTTATTTGTTTTTATGTTGTTTTGTTTTCTAACAAGAACTTGCAATATCAATTTGGAGTTGCCTCTTTTGCTTTAGTAACACAACACTAGGACTTGGTAGAACATATAAGGCCTTAACCCCTCAAGTGGGAAGAATTGTACACCTTTGGGTTATTTTCCCCATAACATATCTCTATCAAGACGAATCTCATTCACTACAACCATCCTATCTTGAGCTGAGGTGAGTGGAGTAGGATATGGTGGAGTGGCTGGTAGGTCGAATCGATGGATCAAATATGGTGTTGTGTCGAGTGGGTGTGGATGAGTAAATAGTGATTTGTCGTCATGGTGAGGAGAAGGAGGAGGAGGTGGAGGAATTCAAGGATCCCCATCCTCATTAGATCACGTAGAATGATCCTTCGACCTCCAAGCATCTAAAAATATGGATGCATCGACTACATACTACATAAAAAATCTCATATCATGAGGAAGCATCCTCCATAACACTATGAGATGAAGGTCTCACATGATATCCAGGGATCGTACAAGCTCAGATCCTTGCCAAGCCAAAAATGTGGTCAACTTGTCTGTCACATCTTGTCGAAACCTCTCATCTTGCCTGCATTGTAGGATGGGTCTAGGTAATGAAGGCACCTTAGCCTCCTTCATATCCTCATCAGGATGAACGGGAGGAGGCCCCTCCTCATCGAACGTGCCAATATCTACAAAATATACAGTACACAACAAATATAAATAGACAATTTCATTAAACATTTTTTTAAAACAATTTAAATAAAATGTTAGAAGATTTTTCATTTGCATTAAATAAGACAATAAAATGCAACTAGATTAATTTAAACATAAAACTAATATTACCTCTCTCATCCAGTGGCTCAACTTGGGTGAAAATATGTTGGGACATTCTCTCTAGTCCAACCCCACTTATGAATATGGAAGAAGGTCCAATGTATGGTCCTCCTCACTAGCTAGAATCTTCAACACCTTTGATGTGATTTATGTTGGGAACTCAAACTGGCCCCACTTGGGCATCATCTTTCCCCACATGTGCATACGTAACTCGGTCATCATCCGAGGAGGGCGGTGGTCAAATGATGGCCTTTTGGCTAGAATCCTCTCAAAAAATAAACAAAAAGGATCTAAACCAAAAGGGAAGTTGGCCCTCCCATCAATCTATGAACAACATTGGTCCATAGAAAAAAAATTTGCTGTAAAACATGGAGGACCACCTAATGCATCTAGGTGTTCACATTAAATAATCTATATAAAATAAAAGAGGGAAACTAATGAATTTCCCATCACTGGTGAGGTGCATGATGGTTGTCAACAATAGTGAGAGGCACCTAACCTCCTTTGCACCTAAAGCAAAAATCTGTAGTTGTCCATTGTGCACTTTAAAATTAACAGGATCAATGGTGTGGGCACCAATATATCTCCAAGAGTAAGCGAGATAACTCTTTGTTGCAACACCTGTTGGAACATCAGGGAATTGGGGAAAATACTCCCCTCTCTTGGATAGCCCAATGATGAAATAAATGTCCTCCTAAGTGCGTTGAAACCATTGATCTGGACCAATGAAAAATTCCTATCTCTCGTGATCCAAATGACGGATGAATTGTTCCAACAAATATTAGTTCCCCTTGAGGGATATTGTATCCTCCTAATAGAACTTCAGGAGGTCGAAAACCACCAAGAGGTCTCATGTCTGATTGATGATGGGGCAAGGGTAGAAATCCCTCTCCCTCTCTCTAGCCTCCCACTCGTGCACAAAGTTGTACTAGTCAACGCGTGCCTGCTGCTGCTGATCGACCTCTCGTTGTTGACGTCTTTGATACACATATAACATTGATCAACCTCATAAATATACATAAAAAAATATTTCATTAAATGAGCACGTTATTTATTAACATCAAATACTAATTTTTTTCTCAAAATAAATGAATTTGATAAGCGGTGTGCCTAAATTACAGTCACACACTGTAGTCAGTGCTCTTGTAACACAAGAGCACCGCAAATGATGACTACAATTAAAAAGTGCACTGGTGAACATGGAAGTTTTTAAAAAATATGTGTAGTTTTCCAGTACATCCATCAATAGGAAGCACCGGTGCATTGTAGACACACCATCGCACCCTAAACGGTGCGCATATATTAATAGAGTGCACTATCGTAGGAGCAACACTTTGTGAGTTTTATATTTTTATGATGATAACGATGCATTTGATACATGTAAACACATTGGATAATCGGTGCAGACATGTTAACAAAGTGCACCGGTTAACGTGGTGATTTTAAATATGTTAAGTGTAGTGGTGCTTACATCAATAGAAGCACCGGTGCATTCTAAACACGTCATCTCACCGACCACGATGCACAAGTATTAATAGAGCGAAACGTAATAGGATAACTCTTTTTTATTTTTATACTTTTTTGGGGATAATGGTGCACCTATTACACATCAACGCACCATCAATCCGATGAGTTCTTCTTTACAATGTGCACCAGACAACGTGGTGTTATTATAAGTTTAGTTTTGCGGTGCATCCATTATTAGGAAGCACCGGTGCATTCTAAATACGTCATCGCACCAAAGATGATGCACAAGTATTAATAGAGAGAACCATAATAGTGCAACTCTTTGTGAGTTTTATAATTTTTTGGGGACAACAGTGCACCTGTTGCACATTAGTGCATTGTCAACCCGTTGCGTTCTAGTTTACAATGTACACCGGTTAACGTGGTGTTTTTTTATATGTTTAGTTTGGTGGTGCATACATCAATAGGAAGCACCGGTGCATTATGGACATGTCAGCGCACCAAAAGTGGGTTGAATGTATTAATAGAGTGCACCATTGTAGGAGCAACTATGTGGGTTGTGTAATTTCTTTTTGGGATAATGGTGCGTCTGTTACACATTAGCGCATTGTTAATATGGTGCATTCTTGTTTACAATGCGCACCATTTATGGTTGTGTGTGTTTCTTAATTTAGTTTATTGGTGCATTATGCACATTATAGCACATAGTGGATGCAGTGCGCTTAGCATAGAAACATAGCAGTCACAGTGCACCCTAATATTTACAGGGTGCACTGTTAGGCAGTGCGAGATGAATGGCTCAATTGCACCACACAAGTTTTTGATTTGTTTTAAATTAAAGGGAAAATAAATATCAATTTGAAATTTTAAGTCTCTAAAAATTCAAATTAGGAGGTCACAAAGAGTTTACTTGTTCCCTTGCACATTGAAGAGGCATGGTAGCGATGTGCACCAAATTTCAAATTTTGCCTATTATTTAGCAAAATTCAAAATCCACTCAGCAAGCAATGGAAGGTAGCAATGCAGCCACGTGGAGCATAAATGGCAGGGAATATGAGCAGGTAAGGTACGACACCGATGCTCATAGGGGTCAAAATCACTGTAGAGATGGTAAAAATGGTTTTTTCAATTCAGTATTCTTTTTATTTAACCACGTTTCGCTGTGCTCGGTACCTAACCGCACCGGTGTTGCTTAGTAGCACAAATGCACCGTAGATAAAAATTAAAAATAAAAATTAACATAATCCTTGGTTTTTAAATTCGATTTTTTTTTAACCGAAGAGTGGTGCTCCCAAAACTATACCACCCCGGTGCATTTATATACAACAACTGCACTAACAATGGAAATAAATAAAAAATATATAATAGATTTTCTATTTTGTTAATTTTTTTATTTAATACTTTACAATGCGCACTCTAACCTCGAACAACCTAGTGATTTTGGGGAGAATGAATGCACTGGAAATGTAAATTAGAAATAAAAAATTAATTAAATCTGTGGTTTCGGTATTTTTTATCCCTAGTACGGTGCACCCAAAGGTTGAGTGCCTCGGTGCCATTATGTAGAACTACTGCACCAACAATGAAAATAAAAAATAAAAAATTACTGTAATCTGGTGCCCTCCACTTCTCGTTTACCCTATTTATTTGCTTTCAAATCGGTTGTGCACTGGTGCGTTTTAGTAATTTAAACGGATCGGTTGTAAAATTTTAGGTTTTGTTTCTCTTATTGGTGTTTTTGGCTGCAGTTCCACATGATTTATGTCAACACCGGTGCGCCAATGTCCTATATGCACTGGTGTGTTTGATGTATAGAAACACACCAAAGAAAAACATCTGCTAAAACCTCCGCCCACTCTCCTCCGCCAATGACCTTCGTTATAAACGGATATTTGGACTCCTTTTAGGGGAGCATCCGCTATAACCTCCACTACAAGGTATTTTCCTTGTATTGAATTCGACAGAGCACATAGAGAAATGCTGGTGAATAAGGATCCAGGGCTAATAGAACAAGAGCATAAAACGTATGGCTCGAATGCGAAGATGAGAGTAGATGAGCAAAATACCCCCGAGAGGGTTTAAATAGGAAATAGTAATGCTTTTTAGCTTTTGATTATGGAATTGTGTTAAATTGACCACTTCCTTCGTTTAATGGCCCAACGTACTACCCAATTTGAAATAGTGAGAGTTAAAATCTTGTTTGTTCTTCTTTTATGAGTCTCTAGTGCATTTTATTCTTTTTATCAAGAAATTTTCAGCAATTATAGCTTCGTTTTTTTTTCTTCTATTTAGCAAATTGATGTTCTAGAAGGTTGTTTTTGCATCAAATTTGGCTGGGTTCAACCTTTAGCTCAAAGATTTTGCTTGAGTTCTTTGATGAATTTAGCTAAATTAGTGCTTTATTTCGAAGAATTTAGCTAAGTTTGGGCTTTAATTGAACATTTTTCACGTTATTTTGAGTTTACATCATGGCAACATTGACTCCATAGCCTCACTTACTAGCATTCTTTTTCCTAAGAATGACTTATTGCTAGTCTAAATAACTACATGTATTTATTTATTTTACACTTGCTCTGGTTATGACCTTTAGAGCAAGAATGGGGAAGCTTGGTTGAGAATCCAATAACATGCAATTTAATGGTGATTTTTTCTATTGAATTTCAAATATTTCTTGTCTTCATCTCTTTCTCATGGAAAACATGGAGAATTTTGTGTTTAATTATGAATGCTGAAAGAAAACGAAGACATAAATTATAGGTTGAACTAATGAATTGTGTTTTTTGCATTAATGAATTAGTTAATTTACTTACATGCTAAACTAATTTGTCCACGCTTGCCTAAAATTGAGTCTTCATTTTTAAATGAAATGGGAGATACCATTATGCACTCGTTTTGCTCTTCTTTAGTGATTGGTTGTGCTTGGTAGATAAATATAAGCATTGATGAAAATGATTTAATAAATCGTTTGAATAGGAATTAAATAAATGGGCTATTACAAAAATTGCTCTAAATTCAATAGGAAGGTTGTGTTTGGTGGATAACTACAAGCATCGATGAAAATTGTGTAATAAATTGTTTCAATAGGAATTAAATAAACGGGCTATTACAAAAATCGTTATTAACACAAGAAGGAAAATTCCCTGTAGCAGAGGTTATAGCGGAGGTTTTTAGTGTTACAAGATTGGTCAAAATTGTCAAAAAAACCTCTCCTACAACCTTCACCAATGGTACCAGGTGTTTTGGCAGAGGATTTTACAGAATTTTATTATAACTAAAAAACATCGACGACCGGAGGTGTTAGCGGAAGTTTTTTTCATCGATGCACTTTGTTGTTATAAGCACACCAGTGCTGCCAAATATGAAACACCAGTTCCTTTAAATAATAACACGCACCAAGGTGCCTCAAAAAATTTAAAGGCACCAGTGCTTTATAACATTATATGCACTAGTTCTTGCTAACAAATATAGAATCGATGCACACAAAAAATTATAATGGCATTGGTGCTTTATAACAATATATGCACCAGTGCGATAAACTAAATATAAAACCAGTGTTTACGTACCATCTGAAAACTACGATGTGCTAAGGGAAAGAAAATGCATCAAAGGAGTTGACTAGGACGTTGAATTTCATTGCATTTTTAAAATTGAACGGTGTGGTCACAATGTAGTGGCGCACTAGTGCATTTATGCAGAAATCATTGAGGTTTAGTAATAGAAAATCACAGGGGCATGCAACGAGTAGTTTGTTGCATCAATTAACATTTGGTTTAAACGCCACGATGCTACATTTAATTGAACGCACCGGTGTGATTAGAATGATCAAAAGCATCGGTATTCATTTTCTCTTTGGTGAACTGTGATTAGTATCTCACTAGAATATCTATATTTTATTTTTATTTTTTTTAATTCCATTATTAATCATAAATTGAAATATGTTTTATAATAGTATTCATATCATTTTAATTTTAATTATTGTGTTTCGATATAATATTTGGATTAAACTTTTATATCATAATTTTTTAATTTGTGCATCTATTGTAATATTTAGTCATCCATATATTTAATCAATGATGTAACATTTCACAATGACATTGAACAATGCAATAGAATAATAAACTTTATTTTATTATATATGAATAAGAGGCCCTTTTCCATACAAAATGGGACAACATAAAGTCCACAATAATCAAAATGGCAACATGCATGTAATTGTTACACTTTTTTTTTTTTTAATAGAAACGAATATTGTATAAAAAGAAAAAAAAAGCCGTGGTTCTTAACCAAATCGGCATATTATAAGGACGCCGGATTGGCCTGAGATCTCCATTATTGTGAGTTTAGTCTGATGAGAGAAAGAATTCCTATCCACAGTTTGTAGGATATCTTGCTAAGAGGACTTGTTGCACAGGGTCGAAATGAAAAAATGGATGAATGAGATGCTTTTTCTGAAATGGCCAATCCTACCAGATTCTCTATAACATCAGTATAAGAAATATATGAAGAAGTATTATTACTGCATCATTGAGTAACTGAGCACGTCATCCACCAACTGAGGAAACTGAGCTGAGAGCCTTTTGCACATGGTCAAAATGAAAAAATGGGTGAATGAGTTGCATTTTCTGAAATGGCTAATTCTACCAGATTCTCTTTATCAGCTGTAAAATAAATATATGATGATGTATTAATACTACATCAGTTGAGTAACTGAGCATGTCTTCCACCATCTGAGGAAGTTGAGTTGTTGGTTTCCAATTTGGAAATCTAGTTCATCTGAGGAAACTGAGCTGAGAGCTATTTGCAAATGATCATAATGAAAAAATGGATAAAAGAGCTGCATTTACTAAATTGGCCGATTCTACCAGTTTCTCTTTATCAACTGTATAGGAAATATAAATGAAGAAGTAATATTAGTGCATCTTAGATTATTTCTAAATTGGCCGATTCTACCAGGTGTTAGAGCCTTTGGAGTTGGGCTTATTCTCTAAACATCTTAGATTATTTCCGTTACTATATTTCTTTCTGAACACTTGAGTTATTCTATTCCCCTTCTTGTGAATGATCTGCCATAATATCTTTCCACCCAATGCCAGATTGGCGTGGCGAGGATCCCGTATTTGCAGACCTCCGGCATCTTTGTACTTCTTGATCGTCTCCCAATTCACTAAGTGATATTTTTTTTAGTTTCCCCATTGTTTTTCCCTCCTGACCACATAAAATCTCTCATTAGTTTGCTTATTTGGTTTGCAGTTCCTTTTGGCGCAAGGTGAATAGAGCATTGATAAATAGGAGTGGCATAAATTACTGCCTTCACTAGGGTCAGTTTACCAGCCTTACTTAGCCAGTGTTCTCCCCATCTGATGATTTTCCTTTTAATTTTTTTGATTCTGTCTTCCCATGTTCCAGCTTTAGATCTCTCGTTGGTGATGGGTAGCCCCAAATAAGTGAAATTTTCCCAGTGATTATAAACCTTAATGCCTAGTAATCTGCTGATTTTTGCAGCCACAACATTGTTTGTGTTCCAACTGTATATTGCACTTTTCTGCAGGTTGATCAATCCTCCCAAGGTCTTGCAGTATCTGTTCAAATTCTGATTGAACTTACGGGCTATGAGGGAAGAGGCTCCTCCAAGGAGTAAAGAGTCATCGACAAACAACGTGTGATTGATAGGATGAGAGTCCAAAGAAACTTGTAGGCCGGGGAGGGTGCCACAGCTCAGGTCATGGTTTAGCTTTCGGCTGATGGAATCATCCATGATAATGTACAGGAAGGGAGAGAGAGGGCATCCTTGCCTAATGCCCCGGGAAGCTTGAAAGAAGTCAGCGGGATGGTCGTTGATTAATGGAGAGATCCACGGATTGCTGATGCAGGCTGCTATCCACCGGATAAAGGAGTCATTGAATCCAAAACGAGACATAACATTGAAGAGGAAAGAGTGCTTTACCCAGTCAAATGCGTTGGCCATATCTAGATTTATTAACATACCTTTTTCCTTTCTTTCTTTGCTTGAATGGATAGCTTCTTGAACGAGGATAACGTTGTCCAAAATATGTCTACCTTCCAGAAAGCCACCTTGGTTCTTCGAGATGATCCTGCTGAGTATGGGCTTCATCCTGGTCGCCATCATCTTGGCTATGATCTTGTACGAGGCATTGCATAAGGAAATTGGTCTAAATCTGCTGAAGGAGCTAGGATTAGTATCTTTAGGAATGAGGGACAGAAAAGTGTTGTTGGTGGCTCCACCTATCTTTTCCTTAGAATGGAAATTCATTACCATTCTCATAAAATCTTTTTTGATGCATTCCCAGCAAGCTTGGTAGAAATGAATTGAGAAGTCGTCAGGGTCCGGGGCTTTATCAGAGTCGAAAGAGCTGATGGTGTTCACCACTTCTTGTTTAGTAAATGGCTTCATAATATTCAGATTCTCTTCTTTTGAAATGCTACTGTGAATATGCTCCAGCAGGGTACGCTCGTATTCTCCATCGACGCTGTCACCCTCTGTAAATAGCGCAGCGTAATGTGTGTGGGCTGCATATGCTAATTCTTTATTGCCTTTGCAGATCGAACCGTCCTCCATTTTAATCTCCTCGATGTGGTTGGCTGTCAGTCCTTTTTTAAAAAGTTTGTGGAAGTATCCGGTGTTCTTGTCCCTAGATTTGAGCCACGTGCATCTGTACTTCAACCGCCAGTATTCTTCCTCCCTTCTGAACGCTTGATATACTTTGTTTTGCTGGATCATTTCCTCTTGCATGAAATTGGTATCGATTTCGTGGTCATCCATGTTGCGTTGAAGATCTTCTAAGTCATCTACCGCGTTCCTTATTGGCTCGGCTGGGGCTGGGCATTGGGTTTTTGCCCAAATTTTAAGTGCTTTCTTAGTATTTTTTAATTTTTGTTCCCATACATGGCATGGGGATCCTGTAATGGGAATACTCCATGCCTTTTTTAGAATTGACCAGAAACTAGAGTGTTCCAACCATTGAGGGCTGAACCTAAAAGGAATGGGACCAAGATCCTCTAGGTCTTTAAACTGTAGTTGAATTGGTTTGTGATTAGAGGCAAGATTGGCTAGTATGCTGGAGGAGATGATCTATCTGTCTATCAAAAGGTTGCTATAGATGAGAAATCTATCCAGCTTGGCCATGATATTCCCTTTCCTGAGTTGTTTGTTAGACCAAGTATACTTACCATTCTTTGGCTTAATGTCAATGAGATCCCTATTTTGAATAATTTCCTCAACCTGTTACTTGAAATAGTCATTCCCTCGGATTCCACCTCTCTTTTCGGCTCCGGTTAGGGTAATATTCAGATCTCCAACTAAGATGATGTTTTGCGGATTGTACACATCCAAGAAATCTTCTAATAGACTCTAGAATTCTTTTTTCTCAGTATGAAGATTTGGTACATACATATTGATTAGACCTATCTGTTTATTTCTCTACAAATGGGTGAGATCCGTATAAATCCAATGTTGCGTAGAGAATTGGTCGTTCAGATTGAAATTTTCAGAGGACCAAAAGGTTACCAAGCCTCCTGACGCTCCTCGTGCACTGACTGCATAACCCATGCTATGCTTCCACTATTCTTTTCCGATCTCTAACACTATCTTGTCATCTAATTTTGTCTCCTGGAGAAGTAGAATATCTGGCATGCCAATTTTATGTAGATCTTTGACTGCTTCTACCTTGCAGGGTTTTCCCAGCCCTCTGCAGTTCTAGGAGACCAGCTTCATCATTTAGGGTCGAATATGGAGGAGGGAGTTCCTCCTGGAATATCCCTGTATTTATTTCCTGCATTCCTGGTTCTGGTATTTCTACTGAAAACCATGTCTATGGTTGCTTGGGAGCCTTGGACTTTCTCTCGCTCTGATTCTTCTTCTCTTAGTTCTTTGATAGATTTTCGACCAACTTTTTAAATATATTTGTCATAGGGTTCTTTTGAAGAGGTGGGAGAGCTTGGATTTCTGGCTTTAGTGATCTCAGCATAAGAGGGGGGGCCTTTCATCAAAGCAGAGGAGGGGCTGGGAGAGTTTTGGGCCGAGTGGTTAGATGGGATTTCAGGTTCCTGTTGAGTTGCATGGGATTCCTGTTGTTCTCGAATTTCTCCTTCTTCTTCAACCTTAGGAATTTCAGGTATCTCCTCTGTCTCCAGGGCTTTGAAGTTGTTCCCAATGATCAGGGCTGCCCGATCTTGATTTTGCTGGTTAGTTTCCTGCATTTTAGGGCTTTTGGTGTGAGGTTTTGTACTTGCTCTATTGTTTTTTTGGATGGCTGTCCACTGCTCTTTTTTCCCACTCGTCTCTGTTTCCACAGGCTTCTTTTTGCAGGACCTCGCGAAGTGACTGTATTCATGGTAGAACTTGCATTTGAATGGGATCTGCTTATAATCAAGTTCTTGTATGTGCGTCCACTCTGCTACTTTGAGATTTATAGCTTCCGGTAGGCCATGTTCCAGATCCACTTCCACGCATATTCTTGCGCATGTATATTGGTCTTTACGATCAGCTTTATCGATGTATTTTTGTTAGGAACCCATGTCTTTACTTTGTTAGTATATTGTTGTTAGACGCATATGCTTTGTAAGTCGTCCCATAGTATTTGTTGATCAATAGTTTGTGTTATTGTTGTTGGCGCATATGCTTTGTAAGTCGCCCGTAGTATTGTTGATCCATAGTTTGTAGTGGCCCATGGTTTTGACCCATAGTATTGGTGCCTAGACTTAGTATATAAGTGTGTGTTGAGGCCTATGAAGGCACTGTGCAGTTATTTGTATTGAGCTTGCTCAAAGGAGGTTGCCCCCTCGAAGTGGCCTGCGATCAATATAAAAGTGATTCTGAGTTCTGTCATTTCTGCTATTTCGCATATTCTTATAAATTAATTGTTGCAGGTGCTTCACATCTGGAATCAGAGCACTTTCTTGGGCTCGCTGGGTGAAATTTCTGCCAATTTTTTTTTCGCATCTGTTGCAGGTTTGGATTTGGGAATAATCCCTATCCACTTTGTTAGGACTCAGAAATGTCGTATTTTCATCCACCTTTTCCTTCACTATTCCTTACATTTCATCGCCCTATTAAACCATCGTCATATCATTTGCATAAATACATTTGGGTTTCACATTATTATTTTCCACTTTATTCATTTTAGTATTAAGAGTGAATTTATGATTAAATATTAGAAAATATACATGTTTTCATATATATCGCAATTATGTGTGAGATTTGTAATGTGTAGGAATATGTGAATGATTAAATCAAAGAGACTTCTCAAATATCTCTTACACCATTCCAAAGGAGATAGTTATTCAAGCCTATTATTAAGGAGAAGATCATGGAAGATTTGGTTGGCATATCTTATCTAGGATTCATGAGAGATATGTGGAGGATTTGAAGGCACCATATCTTGTAATAATAGGAAAGTGGTTGAGAGTAGTTGAGAGAATAATGGATCTGTAATTAATGCATTCTTATCTTTTTCTTAAGGACTCTCATGTATAAAGGAGAGTGCTCCTTCTCCATTCCATTAGGTTGGAATTAGGTTAGATTAAGCTTGTAAGAGGGTTGTAATGAAGTTGGATTGGATTGGATTTTGTACTTGTTAGATTAATCTTTGATTTGAGATTCTTAATGTGATTTAAGCTTCCATTGTTATGCTTTCATGTTTTCCATTTGATTATGGATTTATAGATGTGAGCTCACTTATGTCGTTGTTGTTAACTCTTCACATGTTGTATTTCTCTTACGCAATTTCAATGCTTTCATAGTTAGTGTTTCCATGCTTTCCTAGATTAATTTGATTTCAGCAAATTAGATTAAGTTAGATTAGATCTACTTCAGTCCTGCACAAACAGTGCACGTGCTTTGTCAGTTTACATACCCCGGGTTGACAAGTAAATAGTTGGGCAACTGTACTACAACGTAATTATTACGACATATAACTCACCTAACATTTTGGCGCCGTTGCCGGGGAAGCATAAGGGATTGAGGTATTAATTTCTTTTCCATGCAAGTGTGATTATTCGTGCTCCTAACTCTGAGGTGACATATGGGTAAGGGCATGAAGGGTGTGTTTCAATTCCTGCAAATTAGCGTAAATTTTGATTTCTGCAAATTAGTGTAAATTTCAATTTCTGCAATTTAGCGTAAATTTCAAATTTCTGCAAGCATGTTTTTGCAATTTCAATTTCTGCAACTGTGAAGAGGTTTTCATGTGTTTTAACAAGAGTGTTTTGTTTTCAGCAAGTGTGACTCTTAGTTTTCAGATTTTGATTTGGATGTGGTAAGAACCCCTTTTTCAATATGATTTAACTATGAGTGTCAGCTTGGAACAACTCGCTCACATCCTTGCAAAAATCGGAGTCTCCTCTTCTCTGGAAAAGGAGATCTTGACAGCAGCCGAAAGTTTAAATACTCCTTCAGAAACGAACGAGGAATCAGCATCTGAAGACTCCTGCATATTTGATGGCGAACAATCATTTGAACAAGAGATTGAGGAAGATGACAAGGAGCTGCAGCATGATCTGAGTGAGGGAAAATGCGCTTATGAAAGCCATATCGAAAGATGGTTCCAGGTAAGTACGCAATTAGATCAATTTAGTTTTTCCTTTTATTTGGTTAGTTTTCCGTTACAGGAAGAAGATTCACTCATTCTTCTAAATTTCCACTTTTCATTTGAAAAACTACCACTTAACATATTGCTGCTACTTTTACGTGCATGGCTCCATTGGAAGTTTGACTACACGTAGCATATTTCTAACTCCTAATTAGCATAGAGTAGGTAGGTCTTCATTTTCAGTTTCTGCTTTTCATTTTCAGATTTACTTTAGTGTTGAATAAGTATGCTCTCCTCCGCGCTTCGTGCGATCGCGAGGATCAGAAAATAAGGATGATATAGACTGATTTCAGGAATGAATAAGTTCGTGCAATATGCCTAATTGATTCATCTTTAATTTTGCAAATTTTGCTCGAATTTTTTCTCTGCAACATAAAAAGAAAAAAAAAATATATGCAGTCATAATAATAGTTTTTGTGTCCCATTCTTGACCTGCAAAATAATAGATCATTAAGTTATGGATTGATCCATTCAACTATTGCTTATCCAATCTGCCGCCCTGCCATTGTCACTTGGACCCTACCCAGTTTTACAAAATTGAAAGTAGCGGTTCATCTCATACTCAGCGGTAAGGATGGAAGCACCTAGAATTAGATCTCCAGAGGAGGGCATGATCTCTCCAAGGATTTGATCCAAAACTCAGTAAGCATTCTGGTGTTTTCGACAACTATGTTTGGTTTGATTCCAACTTCTGTGATTCATCTCCCGAGATCTTTGCCTTGATTTCGCTCCATCTTTCTTTCTATAAAATGAAAAAAATAGCAAGCATTCAACAAACCGTTATTTTCCTATGTTTATCCTCTTACCTAAAAAAAATTGCTGCGGTCGATTAGCTGGCACTTTAAACAAAGACAACAGAAACACCAGCCCGGCATCTATTTCCTACTATCTATTGAATAAATCTGCCAGCGCTCCTCATTTTCCTCGAATGACAAAACCAATTTGACACAATGCAGTCCACTATGTTAGCGTTGTTTTCTTCACATTTTTCTGACGCTGATCTTGGTTTCTTTCCACCTCCAGTTTCAGCCGAATATTGGCAAGTAGTTTCGTGTGTAGAAGTGCTATTATCCCTACAGTTGACCAGGCATTACGAGCCTGCACAAGTTTCTTTGGAGGGTGTGGGTTATTAAGAGGAACACATTTTCTATATATAATACAAGAGCACTTTGGCCCAGCCTCTTGCCCACCTGAACTCCCATCCCATCGTAGTTCTCTTTCTCGGTTGATTTGGTGTTGTCCGAGCATTTCATAAGATCTTACAGCTATAGAAGAGCTACGTGCGCAGAATGCCTCCATATGAAAATTGTGGCAGTATAGGTCCTATATCCATTCTTTGGTTCTGTCAATCAACAGCGAGTGAAAATGAGCGGCGTAGACTGCCTCTTTAACTTCAATCGTCAGTGGAAGCTCTTTTTCCTTTCACAAGGTCTGCATATCTATTCGTTGTCGGAATGGAATCTATCTGCCAAATTATTCCAAAACGTAGAAACCAACCTGAACGTGGCAACCATGTTATTTCCGCTCGATATTGATGTGCTAGCTCTATCTTTGCCATTCCATATTATAGCCTGGGTGTCGGCCATAATTTTGCACGTTGCCCTTTGTATTTCCATATATTGCATTCATTTCCTTTTTCTTGAGAGAGTCTGTCAAATCCATTAATGAAAAGGACGATAGTAGTGATAAGATGAACGAGGATGTTCATAAGGCAAGAGAGTAATTAAACTCTTTGATGCTCGTGCAAAAATTGTTTTATCAATCAATTGGTTGTGGGCCCTGACTGCGCATATTTTAGCAATTCGCAGCCTGGTTACAACATTGGTTGGACTCCAGCTCATGACATCACTTGTTACTGTTGCGAAAACCCTTGGTGGACAGCGTGAGACTACACAACGTCAATTGAATGCTGAGAAAAAGAAAAGGAAAGATGGCCCTTCTTCTGTTTGCGCGTATGCTTTCCTTTATTGAAAATGTGCGGAGAGAGGTCAAAATCTTAAGAGCACTGTCGGGGCATCACAACTTGGTCAATTAAGTATAAGGTAGCAATTGGAATAGCACGGTGGTTGCATTATCTACACAAATGCTGCTAGCCACGCATAATCCATAGAGATATAAAGTCTGCGAATGTCTTGCTAGACATGGATTTTGAACTTCAGATTTCAGATTTTGGACTGTCAAAATGGCTTCCAAGACAGTGGACTTATCATTTCGTAACTCCAATTGAATGAACTTTTGGGTATTTGGCACCTAAGTATTTCCTTCATGGGATTGTCGATGAGAAAATTTATGTTTTTTTTAATTTGGGTTATTGTTGATTGAGATTATCTCAAGTTGTAGCCCAGTTGATGCTTCTGGGCAGACCATAATGTCTAGGGCCAAACCCTTAATGGAGTCTGCAAACATTCATGAACTAGTAGATCCACGACTTTGAGGTCAATATGGAACCATTGTTTTTCAGCAAACTGTTACACATGGGAAGATTTGATGAAGCTGAGACTAGTAGTGCTGTTAGGACGTGACAACATGCAGATCTGAAGAAGTCTATCGATAAACAGGCAGACGGAGCTCCCATTTGAAGTCATCTAAAAAACAAGAGACGCCTTTTTGCTTGTTTTTATAGGTTTGAAAAATTTAGATTCACTGCAATGGTATAAGTATCAGTTTCATTGACCAAAATAATATGATGTAGGACATTGTTTTGAATTGGTACAATTGGACTCTCAATTGCTATATTGCACATAATCATTTCTTATATGAGAACCAATAAGTCACAACATTGTCTTTTCAGTTTTGGTCTATGATCTTTCCCTTTGACCATGCCATTGCTTAAGAATGCATAAAGATGTCAATAACAATTGAGGATTCTTACTCAGCAAACAAAAAAACAATTGAAGTTAATGCAACAAATTGATGAGGATTGAATACTCTGGCACAATTTCTAAATTGCTTGAATAAATTAAAACCTTTGAAACAAAGGAATGCAGAATTGCTGATTTTAATTTTGAGTGTTTTGTTTTCCATTTTCCTTTAACATCATTTTTATTTTCTTGTTTTATAATAAAAGTAAACAAAACTATTTTCTTTTCGCATTTTCTTTTGGTGTGTATTAAATAAATAAACAATAAAAATTATAAAACCATGAAAAGATTAAAAAAAATAAAAATTTAAAATTACAGAAATTGCAAATGGACATTCTATCATTCCTGAAAACAATACAAATGCATGGTTATTTACGCTTCACGCTAATTTGTTTTTCTCAAGTCACTTCAAACGGGAATTGACGAAGAAACTAGATTCGCCAGGACCGCCAGGTAAAAATGCATTTCATTTTATTTTGAATTTGATTTCCTAAAACACATATTTTTCCTGCATTTTATATTTTTCGATGCTCTCACACAAAATTTGCAGCAGGATTAGTACTCACATTTTTTTAGGTTTCAGAGACAATCACATTTCATGCCAAAATGATTTTCGAGAATCACAAATTTTTTCAAAGACACATGCTTTGATTGAACAACTGCATATTGAACAGCTACGCGTTGAACAGCTGCACGTTAAACAGCTGCGGATTGAACAGCTGCGCGTTGAACAGCTGCGTATTGAACAGCTGCGCGTTGAACAGCTGCATGTTAAACAGCTGTGTATTGAACAGCTGCGTGTTGAACAACTGCGTATTGAACAACTGCGTATTGAGCAGCTGCGCGTTGAACAGCTGCACGTTAAACAGCTACGGATTGAACAGCTGCGCGTTGAACAGCTGCGTATTGAACAGCTGCGCGTTGAACAGCTGCACGTTAAACAACTGCGTATTGAACAGCTACGCGTTGAACAACTGCGTATTGAGCAGTTGCGTGTTGAACAGCTGTACGTTAAACAGCTGCGTATTGAACAGCTACGCGTTGAACAGCTGCACGTTAAACAACTGCGTATTGAACAGCTGCACGTTGAACAGCTGCGTATTGAACAACTGCGCGTTAAACAGCTGCGCATTGAACAGCCATTTGAGTATAGCTGCGGATTGAACAGCTGCGTATTGAACAGCTACGCATTGAACAGCTGCGCAAGCGCAACGGCAACAGGTAACAATGTCTTTTATTTTTAATTTGCCGCATTAATACTTATTTCTGCATGTTATATTTTCGAAACTTTGACAGTTTTCATGCAGAATTGGTACTAAGTTTCTTTTCAGATTCACAGATGATCATTTTTAATGCTGTAGTGATTCTAAAAAAGAAAAAAGAAAAAAAAAAGAACCATGATTTGTTGATAGCTTGAAGGAGCTGCTTCTCATCGCACATTTCATGACATTTGCAGTTACACAGAAACCAATTGCGTCATGATTTGTTTACCCACATTTCTCCTTCAAAGCACATTAGTCATCCATGCTGGAGTCCAATATTCCATTGCCTTATCTGTCATGACTTCACACATGCCTATTTTTCTGAATTGCATACAGTTTACCCCATTTTTCAGTTCATCTTTTTCCTCGCCAATAAAACCATTTCGCTCCCTCTCCATAATTACATTCCCTTGCCATAAACATTGTTGCTACTAAGATCTTTCCTACAGTCCTACCAATCTTTTTGTAAAAACTCGCGTTGACTGATGTGGGATTCCTTAAGGCCCACCTTTCAACAGTCTTGCCCCATCGACTTCAGCACCTTATCTGGGATATAGACTAGAGTCCATTTTGAGTACCTAGAGGCTTGCATGCCTTAATGGCAAGTTCTCTCGCTGACGATCATGGGAATACATCAATGTCCCTTGATCATCAGATCTTGCAAGTGGCTCGACCTCAGCACACCCATTTGCACTTCGCAAGATGTACTCGGGTACCTTGGCACTCATTGACATCAATGGTGAGTTGCCTCGCACTGGTTAACATCATTCATCAATGGTCGGTAATCCAGTGATTTCTCTTCATGCTCGACATCGACACATCCATTCGCATGATTAGAATTGTACCATCAGGTTTGTAGCAGATGAAGACTATACACTCTTTCCTGATTCCCTCAGCAGTTACAACAACTTAAATTCATCTATGAGAGTCTGACAGTTCCACAGCACCAATTCAGATGCCTCCACCTCCCATTCTCTGATTCAGCAGTGATAGTCCTTGCAGTTTCCGCAGTTGCTGTTACAACCATCATTGTTATAGCAGTTGCTGTTACGGCAGTTACATCAGTTCCGGAAGTTGTTGTTTTAGTAGGTCCAGCACTTGTTGTTACAGTAGTGCTGCTACAGGTCACCTTTCACATGTTCCTACAATAGTGCCGTCTTTCACGTTACAGCAACGACGCCATTCACAGCTACATTTTTATGATCCTACAGCAGTGACACCTTCCATCTTCCAGCCGTTGCAGTCCCATATTCTTTCTGCCAGCCGTTACAGTAGTTGCAGCTATAGTACTGGTCACGATTTCCTGCTCCAGCGGTCGCAACAACTACATTCCTATTGCATAGTTCATCTACATTTTGGGTGAGTGGAGGTATGTTGTTTTCTAAGCTTTGATCATGAAATTCCTTCTATGCTAACTTGAATATTTTGGAAAATTCCCTCACCACACTTCATTTCGTTTTCCCTTCCATGACCTACACTATGTTGCATGAGGGCATGCAACCGATTCAGTTGGGGAGGGGGAACTATTGTCATAATCACCACATTTTTCCTTTATCATCATTCCATTTTCATCCCATTTACCATTCCCAAAAATTTCTTTTCCAACAATCCCCTGATGCACTTTACTTCATGCATTGATATACATTGGCATGATTCATACCAAATTGAGAAATGGCTTTCTTATACTCAGTGATGCTCTCTTATGCACATTGATAGCTTATGATTTCCAGTGAAGTGTGTGGTTACAATTATTATCATAACAGCAAGCGAAAAAAAACAATAAAAAAAAAAATAATAAAAAAATAATAAAAAAATAAAACAAAAATAAAAAAATGAATGTTGTTAACACAAGAACCAACATTCTTATATTCATGGTTGTTACACAAGAACCAACCATAGGAAAATGCCAGCTGTTACTCATGTCTCCCACATATCTTGGAAACATTCATCATTAAAAAGACATCATCAATCAAAGCCAAAGTTTAGATGCCAAAGGTTCTTCAGAAGATCCATGCATGGTTGCATGAGGACATGCAACACCTTCAGTTGGGGAGGATGTTAGGACTCAGAAATGTCGTATTTTCATCCACCTTTTCCTTCACTATTCCTTACATTTCATCGCCCCATTAAACCATCATCATATCATTTGCATAAATACATTTGGGTTTCACATTATTATTTTCCACTTTATTCATTTTAGTATTAAGAGTGAATTTATGATTAAATATTAGAAAATATACATGTTTTCATATATATCTCAATTATGTGTGAGCTTTGTAATGTGTAGGAATATGTGAATGATTAAATCAAAGAGACTTCTCAAATATCTCTTACACCATTCCAAAGGAGATAGTTATTCAAGCCTATTCTTAAGGAGAAGATCATGGAAGATTTGGTTGACATATCTTATCTAGGATTCATGAGAGATATGTGGAGGATTTGAAGGCACCATATCTTGTAATAATAGGAAAGTGGTTGAGAGTAGTTGAGAGAATAATGGATATGTAATTAATGCATTCTTATCTTTTTCTTAAGGACTCTCATGTATAAAGGAGAGTGCTCCTTCTCCATTCCATTAGGTTGGAATTAGGTTATATTAAGCTTGTAAGAGGGTTGTAATGAAGTTGGATTGGATTGGATTTTGTACTTGTTAGATTAATCTTTGATTTGAGATTCTTAATGTGATTTAAGCTTCCATTGTTATGCTTTCATGTTTGCCATTTGATTATGGATTTATAGATGTGAGCTCACTTATGTCGTTGTTGTTAACTCTTCACATGTTGTATTTCTCTTACGCAATTTCAATGCTTTCCTAGTTAGTGTTTCCATGATTTCCTAGATTAATTTGATTTCAGCAAATTAGATTAAGTTAGATTAGATCTACTTCAGTCCTGCACAAACAGTGCACGTGCTTCGTCAGTTTACGTACCCCGGGTTGACAAGTAAATAGTTGGGCAACTGTACTACAACGTAATTATTACGACATATAACTCACCTAACACGCTTAACTGTGGGAAGTACTTGGGCATAAGTCCTAAAACTCATTGTGAGGAGTACCACAGGAACCCCGAAGTAGCTGGCCCATTAAGAGGACCTACCAGCGAAAAGGGCAACGACCCCTACCTGATTGACTAGTTCCCACCTGTGAGGTAAACCAAGAGCTGTCATTTGTGGCAAAGCGATTATTAGTTTTACCTGAGCCGTGGAGTGAAGGGTACTGCCCCAATACGCAAGCCGTCAGACAACATTGGTGGCCGAGTGAAACCCCTGAACTGTTAGGAAGCCGCACATACCTAGGGTCCATATCTATTTTCAGCTGAACTGTTGTCGATCACTGCTGCGCCGTTTCAGATCCAGCCGTTCAAATCCATTCTGAAAGTCGTTCCAGATCCAGCCGTTTTCAATCCATATCTCCCTTGTTTTCACTCTGTTTCCCTTGAAACTTTCGGGGAACCCTTGTAATCCCATTCTGCATATTTCATTCCTGAGGACCCTATCCCCAATTTCACTTCCCAAAGCCCAAAATCCCACATTTGTCTATTTTTAGGGTTTGCCATAACTTCCTTAGATTTCACCCAATCACCTTCAAAGTTTACCACAGAGTTCCTTTCTGAATTCTTCTTCTTTGTCCCCCTCTGCCAAATTTTCTCATTCTTTCACCCCGCTTCTGAAATCCTCATTTTTTGCTTCCTTGTCTATTCGACGGTGTCCAAAACCTAGTCAAACCCCAATTACCCTTCAGATTTTTTCCCAAATCCAGATTTTCCTTTACCGAAGCAGTTTCTATTTTTGTTTTTCTACCGAGTCAACCTAAAAAAAAAAAAAAAACTCCTGGTTATGGTTGTCGCCCGCGCAGGAGCAAAAACCATGGAAGAAGCACTTGCAGCCATCCAAGCCAAACTCCAGGATCTGGATGAAAAATTTCTTGGCCTCCATCTTGAACATTCAGCTATGAACAACAAACGACAGTCCGAGTCTTCATCAGACAATGGGTTCTCTTCTTCTAGCAATTTTCGTGGTCCAAAGCTTGATTTTCCTCGCTTCAATGGTACTGATCCAACTGGATGGATCTATTGTGCAGAATAGTATTTCAGTCTACATAATACTTTTGATGTCTATAAAGTTCCTCTTGCATCCTTTCATTTGGAACAGGAAGCTCTTCAATGGTACCGTTGGTACATCAAGGCTCATGAAGAGCCAAAATGGCCAGACTTTTTCCAGCTCCTTTTGCAACGATTTGGTCCTGGTGCTTTTGATGACTTCACAGGAGCCCTCACTAAACTTCGCCAAATTGGCACTGTGAGAGAGTATCAAACCGAATTTGAGAAACTAGCCAACCACACTGAAGGATTGTCTGATGACTTTTACCGGAGTTGTTTTATCAGTGGTCTAAAGGATGCCATCTGCTCTGACGTCAAAATGTTCTGTCCCAACACAATGATGGAAGCCCTAGGGTTGGCTAAGTTGGCAGAAGACAAGATTGCATCCCAACAATGCTCCAAGCCCACTTTTGTTCCCTCCTGAAATATGGGTTCTCAACGACCACCCATACCGCAGGCTCCTTGACCAACTCCTATCAAGCATTTGTCTGAAACAGAGATGCAAGCACGCAGAGAAAAGGGGCTTTGCTATAATTGTGATGAGAAATTCACTCGGGGACATAGATGTGTTCAGCAAAATCTCTATCTCTTGGATGTGGATTCTCCGCCTGCCTCTGAAATTGGTGACGAAGATCCAGAAACAATGGATGCTCAGGTCGACATTCAGGAACCTCCTATTGACCCTCCATCTTAGGATGACCAGCCAGAGATATCTCTCCATGCTTTAGCTGGAATCACCACCCCCCAAACAATGCGGGTCAGGGTTTACTTCAAGAAGCTTCCTCTTACAATACTCATTGATTCTGGTAGCACTCATAATTTCATTGACCCTCAGATCGCCAAACAAGCTGATTGTTTTATCCATCCTTGCTCCAACTTTGAAGTCATGGTTGCCAATGGGGGCACCTTACCTTACAAAGGGAAGTGTCGAAATGTGTGTATCTCTATGGGAGATTATACCTTGCACTCTAACATGTTTTCCTTGACCTTATGCAGATGTGATGTGGTTTTGGGCACTCAATGGCTACGCACACTTGGCCCTATCTTATGGGATTTTGTTGAACTTTGGATGCAATTTTTCCTCAATGGACAAAAACACACATTGACAGGATTACAACCAAGGTCTCTCAACATCATCAGTTCACATCACATGGAAAAACTCCTGAAGAAGAATTCACATGGTGTCATGGCTCAGATCCATTCCATTCAGATGCAACTATCAGTGGTCTCCACTACTCCTTTGGATCTACAACAAATTCTGGATCA
Organism: Larix kaempferi; assembly: GCA_027924585.1. NCBI lineage: Eukaryota > Viridiplantae > Streptophyta > Pinopsida > Pinales > Pinaceae > Larix > Larix kaempferi. The sequence goes on from BSBM01000106.1 coordinate 21,116,186, forward strand.
ATATACAGGTGTCTTTATTGAACCAGTGGGATTGCCACCTTCAAGGCCAGAAGATCATCGTATTCAGCTCCTTCCTGGCAGCGTTCCTACCAACATTAGGCCCTATCGCTACCCATTTCACCAAAAAACAGAGATTGAAATGCTCGTTCGGGACTTATTAAAGCAAGGTATTATTCGCCCAAGCACTAGTTCCTTTTCTTCTCCAGTTCTTCTTGTCTGCAAAAAAGATAGGTCATGGCGTCTCTGCATTGAATTTTGAGCACTAAATCACCTCACCATCAAGGATAAGTTTCCAATTCCTGTTGTTGATGAGCTTCTTGATGAGCTTCATGGGGCTCAATTTTTCTCCAAGTTAGATCTTCATTCTGGGTATCATCAAATTCGGGTTCATGAGGATGGTATTCCTAAAACAGCTTTCCGCACACATAATGGCCATTATGAGTTTTTGGTCATGCCCTTTGGCCTCACTAATGCTCCTTCCACATTATAGGCCTTAATGAATAAAATATTTCGGCCCTACTTGCGGAAATTCATTCTGGTATTCTTTGATGATATCCTCATCTACAGTAAAACATGGGATGAACATCTCCAGCATCTGGATCTTGTCATGCAACTTTTCTCTGACCATCATCTCCACGCCAAGCAGTCTAAATTTTTTTTTGGACAGAAGGAAGTTGAGTATCTCGGGCACATTATCTCAGTACAAGGGGTTCGCGTGGATCCTGCCAAAATTGAAGCCATGAACAATTGGCCGCATCCTCAGACACTCAAGAGCCTTCGTGGTTTTTTGGGGTTGACTGGCTACTATCGCAAGTTAGTCAAGGATTATGGGAAGATTGCAGCTCCATTAACTGCTCTATTGAAAAATGATGCTTTTACATGGACACATGCTGCTTAGTGTGCAATTGACAAACTGAAACAAGCTATGTGTACTACACCTGTTCTAGCTATGCCCGATTTTTCCAAGCCCTTCACTATTGAGAGTGATGCTTGCGGCAATGGACTTGGTGTTGTTATCCTTCAAGATGAACACCCCATTGCGTTCACCAGCAAAGCCCTTTCAGGTAAGAATTTAGCTGCCTCTACATATGAGAAGGAAATGATGGCTATTTTGCATGCAGTTCAGAAGTGGCGACCATACCTATTAGGGAATCATTTCTGCATCAAGACTGATTACTAGAGTCTGAAATATTTCTTGGAACAGTGTGTCTCTGCCCCAGCACAACAGAAATGGGTTAGCAAACTCATGGGTTATGACTATGAGATCACTTACAAGAAGGGTAGAGACAATATTGTGGCAGATGATATTTCTTGCACATTTGATGCCCAAGGTTCTCTTTCAGCTATTTCTATGCCTGTTCCAAATTGGCTGCAATCTGTTCAACAGGTTTATGTCAATGACTCTTCCTTATCTCAAATCATCCAATGCTTGACCAACAACCCTTCTGCTGTACCACATTACTCTTGGGATGGTGCTTCTCTGAGATACAAAGGTCGTCTGGTGCTTCCCCAGAGCATAGAACTTCAACAGGCTGTCTTCTATGAACTCAATGCTTCTCCATCGGCAGGGCACTCTGGGTTCCTCAAAACGTATGAACGGGTACGATGTAACTTCTTTTGGCAAGGCATGAAAAGGACAATTCAACAGATGGTGGCTGAATGTGATACTTGCCAGTGCAATAAGGGTGAAACAACACTCCTTCCAGGATTGCTCGAACCCTTTCCCATACCTACACGGATTTGGACAGATATTTCTATGGATTTCATTGAAGGGCTCCCTAAATCTAGTGGGAAGACAGTGATCCTCATTGTGGTTGATCACCTCTCCAAATATAGTCATTTTTGTGCTCTCATCCATCCCTATACAGCCTCCTTAGTCACTCAAATTTTCCTAGACCAGATCTTTCGTCTTCATGGAATCCCTGCTTCCATTGTCTCGGATCGTGATGCAACTTTCACCAGTCATTTTTGAACAGAACTATTTCGCCACACTAGCACCAAACTAAAGATGAGTTCAGGGTATCACCCACAAACAAATGGTCAGACTGAAATTATCAATAAATGCTTGGAAACTTATCTTTGTTGCTTCACCTCTGAACAACAACATCAGTGGGAAAAGTGGCTCCCTCTCGCTGAATGGTGGTACAATACCTCTTACCACACTGCCTCTTAAATGACCCCATATGAAGCAGTCTATGGTCAGGCACCTCAAGTTCTTCTTCCATACACCCTGAACAGTTCACCAGTTCAGGAAGTTGACACGGTCCTTCAAAACCACGATTAGATTCTTCGCATTTTGTGGGACAATCTTCACATGGCAAGAAATCGCATGAAGCAACAAGCTGATCAGCACCGTTCTGAGTGCACTTTTCAAGCAGGCGATATGATTTTTCTTCGTCTCCAGCCGTACAAGCAATCCTCCCTGAAACTCAAAGGGCGTCATAAGCTTGCTCCAAAGTTATATGGGCCATATCGGATTCTTCAGAATATTGGGTCTGTTGCTTATAAATTGGAACTTCCTCCTTCCCGCATTCATCTAGTATTTCATGTCTCTTGTCTAAAGAAATTTCTTGGCACCAACATCAGTGGACAAACTATTTTACCCGAACTAGATAATGAAGGATCCATCCTTTTGGAGCTGGAGGCCATCCTCAATGGGCGCACTCGTCAGCTTCACTCTCGCTCTATCACAGAGGTCTTAATTCAGTGGCACGGCATGCAACCAGAGGATGCTACATGGGAACCACTCCTTCAGATTCAACAACAATTTCCACATCTAAAGCTTTGAGGACAAAGCCTTTTTTAAGGGGGAGGGGATGTTAGGAACCCATGTCTTTACTTTGTTAGTATATTGTTGTTGGGCGCATATGCTTTGTAAGTCATCCCGTAGTATTTGTTGATCAATAGTTTGTGTTATTGTTGTTGGCGCATATGCTTTGTAAGTCGCCCGTAGTATTGTTGATCCATAGTTTGTAGTGGCCCATGGTTTTGACCCATAGTATTGGTGCCTAGACTTAGTATATAAGTGTGTGTTGAGGCCTATGAAGGTACCGTGAAGTTATTTGTATTGAGCTTTCTCAAAGGAGGTTGCCCCCTCGAAGTGGCCTGCGATCAATATAAAAGTGATTCTGAGTTTTGTCATTTCTGCTATTTCGCATATTCTTATTAATTAATTGTTGCAGGTGCTTCACAATTTTCCTAAGGCATTCCCGATTGCTTCCAGGGATTCAGTGTTCCAGCAATGAAGCGGGAGATGGGGCAGCCTCACCCAAACAGGAACAGCTGAGGGAATATCCATGGTTGGATCAAAATTCGGATTCCATCGATTCATATACAATCCTTGCAGTCCCATGAAGTAAGGGCCATTTCTGAAGATAAGATCACGGTCCTTCTTGCATTCGAAGACGAATGCGAAGTATCCCTTGCCAAGAAAGAAGGATTTGACATCCTTGGCTATCAATGGTCTCTAGTTTTTCTGAACCCAATTTTCGGTGGTCTTGGGGGAAGGCCACAAGCCCGTGAACTGACTAATTAGAGCTTGATCTACCAAATTCAGGGTTGTCTTGTAGGGGAGATCTACCAGGAGAGCAACCGTAGGGATCTCATTCAACTTTCTTACAAAATTTTGCTGAGAGGAAGAGAGTGGATTTTTTCCTTGCGTTGAGATGAGCTTAAGGAAATCAGAGATCTCAGGAGGGAGACTCTCGGCTCTCGAGGACATGACTACAAAATCGTGCCCTAGAAAGGGCCAAAACCTCGAGAAAGCCCCTGGACTCTGAGGGAGAGCGACCAAAGGCTAGCCAGGCCAGGGATGGCTGTGCTCAACCTGTCTAGAAGGCCGGGCTCTCAGTATGCAGTCCAGACGCTCACTTCGCGCAGGTCTTCATACGCTCAGTCTTCAGACACTCACGCAAGTACCCTCTAGGTTCTTTGTTCTGTTATTACTCCGTAATTGTTACACTTATTGGTAACCCGTTGTCTTTCAATTGGGACACTATGTCTAGTACATTATACAAAATGTCTGATTTTCACAGATAATTATTTCAAAATATAGAACATCTTGCATTAATATCAATTTATATTGATCATCATTCTTCACTGGAACCGTTGTTAGTGCTCGAGCCACTTGCATGATTTGGGTTATTTGGCTGAATGTTACATTGATTGCCTCAATTGTTTTCCTCTTCTTCAGCTTCCGTCTACAAACTTAAAAATAAAGTGTAATGAGTGTATCTATATTGGTAGGAATAATGAAAATTAAAATAGAGAATATACATGAATGAAAATTGAAAAGCGACTTACCATAGAATAAGGACAAATTTAGGGGCGAAATTTAGCCCATGGGATAATTTTAGAGGTTTTTTTCCAAAAAAAATATTCACCATTTTCCAATTTTTTCCAATATGATTTGCGCAAATTCCATAGGATTAATAAATTTTACTCTGAAAGTTGCCAAAATTTTCCAAAAGCTATGTAAAACCCTTGGAAAGTTGAATATTTTTTTAAAAAATATTGTCAAACATTTTATGGTTGGAAATTTAATAGTTAGTAAGATTCGCCAAGGTTTATAAAATTTATAAAATAATGGATCCTTAAAATTTTCCTTGCCATAGAAAGAATTGAATCCTGAAAGATACACATTCATTCGAAATCAAATCTCATGCCTTATCTCAACAACTCTTGTGTTTCCTCCACTCCATACTTTGTTTCCTGCAAGTTTTATACCCCATAACAAATCATAGATTTAATATAAAGGATTGTTGTTGTTCCATTAATTATAAAACGAGATAAGTAAAACAATATAGATACTTACAAATTCCACAATTAATTATTGATACACTAACATATACTCACAACCCGTACTTAACCCAATGTCAATCAATTCTTCTAATGACTCTTCTTTGTATGTTAACGCATGTTTGAAGACATCCAATGATGGTCGGTATAAATTAAAAAATAAAAATATAAGGATCACAACCAATATGAAATTTTAAGCCATTATAAGGAAATCACAACTACTCACAAACTTTGCTATCAACCCATTTTCCCTTGTCATCATGTCTTATGTGCTTAATGGATTCCATTTTGTTTTCTTTGCAACAAAACAATTGAAAATTAATATTTAACGCTAAATTAATTAATTATATGTACATAATAGAAAAATACAATGATTTCATATATTTGAAGCACGTTGTTGTTGAGATGGATCCTCCCACAATTCAATTATTTCCATTTCCTTGACCATCTACTTGTACACTTTTTTGGACATCCCTATTGGCATATTTCAGATATCACCTCATTCATCTTTTTTTATTTTCATAATCTTCCTGAGAATTTAAAATGACATTAAACTATTTTTATACTAATACGAAAAATAAATATAACAAAATTAATATTAATATAGGAATGTTTTGTAGTAGTAGATACACATTTTATAAAAACATGTTTAGGAGCATTACTTTTTGAATGATTCTTTTTTCCAGTGTTGTATATTTTTTCTATTGCAAGTTTGACATGTCTCATTAACCATTTCTCTAAATATCTCATGTAGTTTAGATATAACCTGATTCTTGGAATCATTGGATTGATTTCTATGCTATTAGTGGAAAGTACGTCTATACATTATTTCCACTATATCCATCATAGTTTTATAAATCACCCCTTTCATTAACTTCCAGCACCACTCCAGATGAGCTAAGGTCCAATTCATCATCATTTATATCTTCCATAATTTGTTTTTTCTTATGATGACATTCCCTTATGTCGTAGTCAATCCCTACATAACATTCAACATAAGTGAATTAGATTGTTTGAAACATATTGCAAAATATTCTTAAGTACATAATTACTGAAAAATTCATAAAAAAAATCATATTGATTACTTTGTTATTCAGCTGATTCATCCCTCTGCAACTTTTCCATCAAGGTTTGATGCTCTTCTACGCCTAGATTGCAAACAATTTTATCAATCTTCCTCATTTTTTGGCTCTGCACGTCACACATTAACCAATACATATTAGTTAAATTTAATTATAATTCAAACATATTAATTTAATACATAAATTACAAAGAACCTACCTTCTTCGCAATTTTGGATGTGTTCCCATCATGTCAAATATAATTATTGTTCATTGAACTCTTATCATGCACTTTCTATCAATAAACAACTTGGAACATTAAATAGAAAAGTTATTAAATATATTATCTAGATAAACAAGTAGTCGGGAATTTAGGTGCGCTTCAATAATAAAAACACCCCAGTGCGTCTCATACTGGAACGCAGCAGTGCATCATACTTGAACACATCGTTGACGTTCAAACTACATAGACAATTTCATACACGCCTTTTTCAGTGCAATTTATTTAATCTAAAGCATCGGTAAACAAATAGTGTGCCTTTCTTGCAAGCACATTAGTGCGTTGGAGCAAAAAGGCCACAACAAAAACTACAATAGTGTTTTTTAGAAAAAAAAAAAAAAAAAGAACTAACGGGACTAATAGAGTTTTGAATATGACCCAAGAAGTGGTCCCATTCCACCCAACGTGTTATATATAAATCCTCAAAAACATTAAATCTAAAATGCCTAAAAGGAAACATCCTAATTGTGGAACAATATAGGGAGTTAAATCCTAATGTAAAATTTGAAGCCACATAAAACAAAAGGAAGCAATAAGAAAACAAGGGCTCCAACCTTGAAGGTAACTACGGACTTTTTTCCCTGGATTGATTTAAAATCTAAATAGGAAAATAAATAAATTATGCATCGTGATTAATAGTAATACTATTTACATACTTGAAATTTTTACTATGAAGGGTTTTGTGTGATTCATCATATCTTACAAATTTAGATATTTAGAATAATCCGGTTACTCCAAAATCCTCCCTGGTAAGTCTTCCTTCCAAAACTCTCCCCTCGAAATTTTGGCAAAATAATGAAATAGTTATTAGTTTTTTTTAACACTTTATAGAATTAGTTTTCAAAAACGAAATTATCGCTCTTTTTTTGTGTATGGGAAAAAATTCGTCTAATTTTTTATTTTTTATTTTCCGGATATTGGTGCACTATATATACAAGCACACCGGTGCATCATAACAGACAAGTAACTTTTAAGATATTTTTATTTTTATTTTTTTCGAAAAATCAATGCCCCAAAAATATAGGCATGCACCAGTGCGCTATGTGTTCCACAACACACTGTATTAGCATAAAATAAAAAATAAAAATATAATTATCAAATGACGATGAGTATTAAAATCATGGTTGCACCGATGCACTTCAATATACTAAGCGTACTATTCTAAATAATATTTAAAATTGCATAGATAACTATCTACTATCAAATATAGCAGATATTTTCTTTTGCGGTCTTTTTTGTGTATGTTCCAACATGGTGCGTACGTGGTTTAGCCGCACCGGTGCATACAATTACCCAGGATGCATTTGTGTGGTTGTATTATTATGGCGCACCATAATAATTAAAAATCCTTATGAATCTCTGTTTGAACTTAAAATGAGATATTAATCTCAAATGTTATTTTAGGATTCAACCACATCAATTACAATACTTCGTGGTATACATATGCTTTTTAAACTCACCTTATTCTTAAAAAATGGTTTTGAAACTATGTTGGAAGTTAGATTGTGATATGGTTCTAAAAATTTATCTTAGAATTGTAGATATTTATTGATTGCTGAGTTGGCTCAAATGCAGGGAAAGTTTTTTATAATATCAAATGACCAATTCTTCAAATTCCAACTCATTCCATATTGTTCAAAGTTCAACAATTTATCCCTTTCCATCTCCAGTAAGTTCAGATTTCATTTATATTTTAATCATCTAATTGAATTTATGTTATTTATCCATGTGAATCTGAATAACGATCTATTCAATTTTGTAGGATCCTGATTCAGGATCGATTTCGGATGAAAAAAATATTCCTCTAGTTGAAAAACGTTGCAAGCTCTTTTCAGGAGCAAGATACCGAAAGTAATTGGTAGATGAAAATGGAAAACCACTTTACCCCGCCAGTTGTAACATGCCAACTTCTAGCCACAATCCTGAATCATCGATGGTAATTCATTGTGAGGTAGATCTCTTTTATGACACCCCATTAGTATGTGGTTGTTCAAAATTTCAAGGGTTGAAGGATATCCCTCGACGTGTCACACTCACCCATTATACGAATGTTCGACTATTCAATTTTGATGTTCTAATACACTTTACTGCAGTAAAAAATCCAATAGGTGATATATAAAAGACACGTAGCAACACTTCCCTATGCTCATTTTTTGAAAATTTAGAAGCCAAAACAACTATGTTTCATCCTAAATTGACCAACCCCTCTGCTTATGTTGAGTCAAGTGAAATTTATAGTGATCCAAAGTATGATATCAATACCACCCAAAACATCTCTACTAGGAGATCCAAAAAGTTGTATGATTTGAGAGAAAAAATGTCCAAGTACACAACAAGTTCAGTCCAATTGTTGGAGGGTAGTGATTACTTCTCTCTTCCTGTGCATTTTCAAAGTAAATACCAAACCTGTTACAACCACACTTTTTATGGTGCTTGGTTGTCTTTTCTTCCTATTCTTGATGTTCAAACTGAATTCTCCTTTTGTGGTAATAATTTTATGATTTCCAAATCTAAGATAGATGCCAGAAACCTTGGGTTTTTTTATCCTTTCACATGTACTCATTCCTCCCAAACATTCAGTAGCATTTATGCCATTTTGCGGTCTTATTTAATGTCGGAGTGGTTACTTAAATATTGTAAAATACAAACATAGCATTTCCATGTATAGTATGTGCATGAATGGTTATGCTTCTGGAAATTTTAATAGTAAGAACATGTCATATATCAATGGTCGTCGACACACTCATTGGAACATTTCAGGGTTCATAAATAGTTCTAGGTGCTCTTTATTTTATGCAAATTGCTCATTTTAGGAACACACCAATGACTAGGAGTTCTATATGAACAGGAAATCATCTAGATTTGTTGTTGTGCATGCAATATGTAGTTTGTATCCTAGTGATGAGTTGTTAATAGAGTATAACTTTTGTAAACCACCAACTGCTTGTCAGAGACACCTTTCATTGGGAATATTTTTAGACGTCCCCTTGGGGCGTAAGACAAAAATCATTGTATTTTTTTATTTTCAATGGGATTAAGGTAAATGTATTGCTCAATTTGAATTTTTTTTTTTATAAATTACTTGCGGTTGGATATTTATTACTGTAAAAACTTCTCATGCTTCCATAATAATTGTTTGGTATAATGTTGGAACAAATCAATTGCATCATGTTTACTAACATCATCAATGTAATGCTCAATATTTTTGAAATCAAGATTATGAGGATGAGAAACCTATCCACTATCTTCTGTTGCACATCACTACGGTGTCAAAACGAGAGAAGGAAGCAAAAAGAGTGCAACTCGGAGAGGAAGCATACCAAGAATGGTTGAATCAACCACCTATTCAATTCCCACTGTGTCCAGACTCACCAATTAGGAATGCCTACAGTAATAGCAGTTCTTCACATGTTGGCAATAGAGGCAATGAAATAGAGGTTGGTATGGATGACCTCTTATGAGATATGGGTGCAATGGACGCAATGTTGTTAGATGCATTCTAGTATGATGAGCTAGGGGATGATGATCATATCACTGATACGTTCTTCAAAATCCTTAAATTGAATTCCACCACCCCTCCCTTTGGACCTGGCTGGTCAAATTCTACCCGTCTAGGGACAACAATGTTACTATACAACTTAAAACCAATGTATGGGATGTCAAACGTGTGTTTATCAACACTTTTGAGGTAACTAACCATCAAGTCCCTTATATTTTGATGAATCTTGTCACAAGATCAACATTGAAAATAGTCGATTTTATGAACGTTAAATGACATTGTGCATTTATATTTCCAACTAACTATAGGTTATTCAAAGATAAGGTACTTCCAAGTGATAATGTATTTCCTAGCAGTTGCGAAGAGTCAAAGCAAATGTTGAAATGTTGGGCGTTGAATACATATCATATCATGAGTGTCCAAATGATTGTATTCTATATAGAGGCGAATATGAAAACAAAGAGATATGTCCAAAATGTGGGCATGAAAGGTACCATAAATAAATAAACAAGGGTAAAGCACATGGTCCTCCTCATAATATATTGAGTGACATGCCTATAATCCCAAGGATTCAAAATCTCTTTCATTGCAAAGAATTAGCTATGTTGCAGGGATGGCATGCCTTGCACTGAAATGAGTTAGGAGTTATGTGAATCCCAACAGATTCAATATCCATAAAGAATATATAGGATAGATGGATTGATAAATTCAAGGATGAAGTACAGAGCCTTTGGTTGAGCATATCCATGGATGGCGTCAACCTATATTCCCTCCAAAACACCAACTATTCTGTTTGGCTTGTAGTAGTGCTCAATAACAATATCCCCCCATGGTTGTCCATGAAGAATGAACATCTTATGTTGGATATTATGGTCCCAGGTAGAATACAAGTGAAGAATATGAATGTTTAGCTACAACCATTGATCAACGAATTGAAGGAATTATATGAAGAGATACATGTATACGATGTATTAAGACCCATCCTAATAAAAAGGATTTTTACATTGTATGACATAGGTGCATACACCACACATGATTATCCGGGATTAGGAGTTTGATTTGGTAAACATGTTGTTTGATTTGTTTATATCCGTAACAACATTTTTTTGGTATATTTAATTCAGTGCGACTTTATTGATCTTCGACATTAACGTTCTTGGTATACCATAACATTGTAGGTCTTGTAACAAAAGGGTATCATGAATGTAAATGGTGTGGACCTTTTATCAAGGCTAGCTGGTACAACCACCTACGAAGTTGCTGTATGACTGCTCGAGGGTATTCCTCCCAGAAGATCACCATTATAGAAGAAGAAGGAAATTGTATAAATGTTCGATTCAAATGGAGAACCTATGTTCGATGATCATGAATTCTTCGACACCTATGTTGAGAAAATGCCCATTGGGATTAAAAGAAAATTGATATTTTATAAGATCCCATATTAGGAGCATCTTAAGGTTTTCCACTTACTAGATCCCATGCATATTGTAATATGCCAGCTAGGGAACATAACCAATAAACTCAAGAAGACATAAGAGATAGGCGTGAAAGCATATTAATTCCATTAACAAATGGTCAATATATACATTGAGATGTCCCTTGGATTCGTCTTCCAAGGTGACTCTTGGACTCACGGGTGAATCTTGGTCTCCCTTGCACATTAATATTCCTCACACAAAGGATTAGACTCCAACAAATCCCCCCTTAATCCGAAGGGTGTATATGGGTCCAAGAAAAAGAAGAGAGATGAATAAGTGGAAGTGGACAACTACCACCAGCTGAACATTTGCATCTCGAACATCCTTTACTAAGAAGGTTTGCTAGAATCGTGCACATGCTTCTGTTAATATTTAAAGTGCTCTCGATACCATTGGTTTAAGGATGACCACCAACTTTGGAGCTCAGTTGAACATAGCTCTTCACAGGCTCGCTTGTTCCGGCTCACTTGCAGTCGCTCGCTTGTTACAAATGGTCTTCATTCCCCCCTGTCAGGAACAATGTGAGGAGAGGAGAGTCTCATGGTGTCACAACTAGACACAAAACACATGAGTACTCTATGTCATATATATCTCTTGTCTTCAGAATACATGCATATTAGGTGGAATCTCTGAATCTATTGGCTATCCAAACTCGTCGTGGATCAGGCTTGCTTGATATGACTTACTTGAGGAATGCTATAATTGTTTGTTTTCAGAAGGACAAGGCTTCAAAACTTGAAGCCTGACATCATGTTCCCCCCTGCCAGGTACAAAGTAAGAAACAATACAATAATCTGTTGCAAGTTTCACTCTTGCAGGTTTCTTCATCTTCACACACCGATATGAAGAATGGTTGTGCTTTCCACAATGTCGACAAGGATGAAGACAAAAACACCAATCTTTCACATGGCCAACTCTATCACATTGTTGGCATATGGAACTCTGAATTGGTTGTAAATATGACATGATTTCACTGTTTTCTGGAAATTGATCGGAATCATCTTCAAACAAGGGGTTATTGTGAACAAGCACTAGTTCAGAATGTCAATTCCTATGATGTGCATCTTCCTCAATGGCTTTCAAATTCTGCAATTAATTAATAACTGTTTGTAGTGTGTGTTTGTTGATTGTGATTGAGTCATATACAGGTGAATGTACTAGAGTGTTCAACAACTCTAATGTTTCTTCTATATTAGACATAGTGAAGACAACTTTAGGCCTCCTTGTGCAGGTAGGACCAAATACAAGGACTCAATCAAACTATGGGATTCTTGTAAATCCTCCCTTTACAAGCAAAGTTTCAGTAGATTCAAACTTGAAAGAGAAGGGGTGTGAGTCTCAATTGAAAATGCACCCACATACAATGTACATTCAACTTGACTTGAGTTTGGCACTATACACAAAACACAAATGCAAGTACCAAAACAAATACTAGAACTTACAAACAAAACATAGTCTGCAAGTTACATTCATGACGTTGAATGATGAATCTGCTATACCTGAGTAATGTAGAAATTATTCTTTTGGAGCAACTGTAGCAACTGCAAACTTGCTTGGATCCTTCAAGCAGGAACACCAAACTACTCTTGAGTATTCTCTGCAAGGTCACTTCTCACTTCTGTCAATTAGCTTTGTCAATATGCATATATAGTACATTATTCAAATCAATTATGCATTAATATTAAAATAACTTTTGCAACTCAGTTCAATTCCGCAAAGACTTTGAAGTACATTTTCAATGCACTTCCTTAAGCAGTCTCCTACATCAAGGACCATCCAAATATTCCCGCTCAAAACTGGAAATGGTTGAGGTCTCCAAAGCATGGCACAGATCCAATGCTTGGATGGAAACTCTGAGGTTGAGTTCTCAAGTCACAACCTACACACTATGGAGAGCGCAATCTTTTACAAAGGTGGTCGCAGCTTCAAATATGGTGGAGGTCGAGCTTCCTCCAGCTTCTTGTAGCTCAAACCCACCTCAAACATCATTTCAAACAACCCCACTCAATCTTAGAGATCGTGAGTCACATATATTGCAAACATCCTCATTCCCACGCATATTTTAATTCAAAATTAGGGTTTACAATGTGTTGTTGCAGCAACATCCCTCCCCAAAATTTTGTAGACATTGGGGCCCCTCCTTTTAGTTTCCTAGAAAGCTTGCTTAAAGAGTTAAAGTTTCCTTAGAAAGCTTTCGAACATAGTTTTGGTTTTAGGGATGATTCTTTTTCAAAGGTCAATTTTTTCTTCTAAGTAAAAACTCAAAATTCTTCCCTGAAACGGCGGAAGAACATGGGATGTCCACCCGCATTTTTGGAATAACTTTAAGTTCTCTCCCGAAACGGCAGAAACACTTATACATTTTTGGAACTTCGGAAGGACTTGAAGTTCTCTCCCGAAATGGAGGAAACACTCGCAAAGTCTTGCCGCAACGGGTGTCTTCTTATCAAGTCCCTCGGCCATTCTTTTTTCAAAAAAAAAAAAAAAAAACTTAACCAACTCATCCGTCATTTTCGGAAGAACTCGTCGAGTCTTTCCACAATGGTGGAGAAACTCAAGAACTTCCGTCACGACTAACTTTCGACTCATCAATTTCGGAAGAACCCGCCAAGTCATCTTGAAACATCGGGACAACTCAAGAACTTGCACCGCAAAATTTTAGCTCATTGACTTTGGGAGAACTCGTCAATCCTTTCCGCAAAAGCGGAGCCTCTTCTTATTCTTTCCTGCAACAAGTAAAATGTTGCGCTCGAATTCAAAGTTTCCCGCGCTTCGGAAGAAACTCACAAAGTCCGCTCGCAACAGCGGACGAGACTCATAAGTATCAACATCTGGAAGAAGAAAAGGAGAACCTAGAAATCCAGATGATGGTTCTAGAAGCCGAGAAGAATGATTCTAAAGCTAGAGTCTTTCACCTGGAAGTAGATAAACAGGAAATGGTTGAGTAGTTGGAGCAAGTAGAAAGCAGAGCAATGGATATTTCTCCCTTTCATGAGTAGTCTTGTGACATCTTAAGTCAAATGCATGCCACACAAGAACTGATTACTGAGGAGGTGTGCAAGCTCAAGACCATGCTGGTTAGGTTCAAAGAAGTCAATGCTGAAGCCATCAGGCTTAAAGGAAAATACACTCGGGTTAAAGCAAACATTTTGAGCCAGATGGAGTGGAGAGAAGGGACCAAGATATCCCAGACATGCTATTAGAAGAAGAACAAATATACCTAAACATCAGGACCTCTGGCATAGCAAGGGCTTCTACTCGCCTTGAGCTATTCCCGTGCTCAGAAGTGATCGGGTGGATATTGGAACATGCCAACCCACAAACAAGAGTGTTGCATGACAGCAAGGGAGAGCCATTCACTTCATTCCATCCAGTTTATATTGCAGCAGCCTACAAATTCTCACGTCCCTAGCAGGCACTGAACGATGAATGGTTGGGATAGATGAATAATTTCAAAATAGCTAAGAGGCTGTTAATCACGGGAAAACAATTTAGGAAAAGGGACAATGATGAGTATGATGTTCAGAGCCTAAGACCTCCATTCAGGTTGATTGCCCTTATGCTAAGTAGAATTTTCGGCATGCCCGATGGAACCGTACATAGGATACAATGGGCCCCCATAATCCATGCCATAGAATTTAAGGGAATTGTGTTTGATTGGGCTACTATTCTCTCAGATAGTTTGGCATCCACTGTGGCCGTAGCTAGAGAAGGTTTGGCCTTAAAAAGGTCAGATTTTTTCATGTCTTCATTCCTCATTGATTGCATCTTGGCAAAGCTCCCTTTCCCCAAGTTAGGTTGCTCATGGGACCAGGCCAATACCCCGGTATACATTGCCTATAAAATAATGTGGGCTCAAAATTACAAAGCACACTATAAGCTCACCTGTGAAGAGTTCATCATGCCTCTGTGTGAGCAGATGTTCAATGAAGAGCCGAATTGCCTGTCAGAGAATGCCTTGGAAGTCTTGGAAAATTATGGCGATTTCTACTTCTCAGAAGAGTGTACCTATATCAGGATGTTCGGAGGTACTAAGCCACCATACATATTACCAAAATACACCACTGATTATGTAGTCCTGAAAGAAGCAGCCAGGCAAGTTTTCCTTGATGGAATAGGAGTTCTTAATAAACAACATAAGGCTTCCTTCCCTCCTTTTCCTTTATGTATAGGAGCCTATAAATTCTCAGGAGTTGCAGCAGCTAAAGAGTTCATTCAGGAGCTGAAAGTATTTCACTTCGGTGAGGCAATCTTCCATAGAAATGACAGGCGGGGCAAGGTTACGGAGAATTGCAAGGAGTTGTATGCTCATTTTGAGTATGCCCATTACTATGATGCCGAGCAAGAAGTGTTCAGGGGGATCAGTAACATGACCGAATTACAGATTTGTCGTCATGGTGGTGGAGCTAGCTCTTGCTCTGCCTCAGCCCGAGAAGCCAGCCTCTAGAAAGAAAGGGAAGCGACCGAAGCCCTGGTCCGCGAATAACAAAGATTGAAAGAAGAAGCAAGATTGCAGCAAGAAGCTGAGGAAGCAAGATTGCAGCAGGAAGCCGAGGAAGCAAGACTGCAGCATGAAGCCGAGGAAGTAAGGTTGCAGAGGGAAGCTAAAGAAGTGAGATTGCAACAAGAGGCCGAAGAAGCAAGATTGCAGCAGGAAGCTCAAGAAAAGAGAGCAGAGGGAGGTAATTGAGAATCAGCAAAATCCTGAAGGAGAGCAAAATGCTGAAGGAGAGAGAAAAGCTGAGGGAGAAATTAAGGCCAACGAAGATGCTTAGGAAGGTGGCTCTGGCACCCAAGATATGGAAATAGACTCATCTCAAGTAGTACAGACCCCACCCACGGAGGCAGAAGTCCATATAAGAGATCTCTCGATCATCCCTTTCACCCCATCCGAAGATCATATTGTGTCCCGATGGGATAAATTTGTGTACTATAAGAAGAGGAAGGCTGTGGTCCTGAAGTCGGAAGAGAGGATAAAGAGACTTTTCCAAGCAGACATTGTCACCCAGCGAGAAACCACGATCATGCAGAATACAAACAAGGGCATCCACCACTGTGTCGGCAGAAAAAGCAATAGAAGATAATGTGATTGACATGGTCAAAGAGTTTGACTCAATGAAGAGGAGAGCTCGCATGTTGCAACATACGGTGGCTAATGAAAAGGCTTATAGGGATCTTGTAGTAAACAAATATAATCGCCTGTTTACTGATCACAAGGAGTTGTCGGATATGTATCGACATTTGGAAGAAGAAAAGGAGCACCTGGAAATCCAAATGATGGTTCTAGAAGCCGAAAAGAATGATTATGAAGCTAGAGTCTTTCACCTGGAAGTAGATAAACAGGCAATGGTTGAGCAGTTGGAGCAAGCAGAAAGCAGAGCGATGGATATGTCTCCCTTTCATGAGCAGTCTTGTGACATCTTAAGTCAAATGCACGCCACACAAGAACTGATTACTGAGGAGGTGTGTAAGCTCAAAACCATGCTGGTTAGGTTGAAAGAAGTCAATGCCGAAGCCATCAGGATTAAAGGAAAATACACTCGAGTTAAAGCAAACATTTTGAGCTAGATGGAGTGGAGAGAAGGGAAGATGGGTTTCCCTAAACATCTCCCGTTCAAATCTGTAGACGGTTTTAAGGAAGATGTAGCCCTCATGGAGTTTTGCAGGAATTGTGGCATTAAGCTGATGGCTAAGATCCAGGGAACAATTGAGAAAGGTAACAGCCTGTATCAAAAGATTCATGAAGTACATGAAAAATGCAAGCTTATTTTTCCTCAAACCCTGGATGATTTTCCAAGCAAAGAGCAACGTTTGTTAAACCTGAAGGAAGAGCTAGGAATTCAAATAGAGTATGTAAAGAAGATTGATGTGCTGGCCACCGATGATCTTCATCACTACATTGGGCTATCATTGGTATACAATCATTTGCTCCAGGAGGTCCACCAGGCAGCAATAGCAGAAATTCATGGTATTGAAGCAGAGCTTGGTAAGCATGTGACTTCACAGAAGATCCTGCTCCCTTCACCCTCAAATGTGGTTATCAGAGACTCTAGTATCTGGTTCAGTTATATTGCAGAAGAGGAAAAGAAGGCAGTAGCAATAGTAGCAACCAGCGCAGGCACATCATTCCCAGTAGAAGCGCCACCCCAAGGATAAACACGCTAGTCATAATGCGTTGTTTTTATTTTTGGTTTACTTCTTCCCTATGGTTAGAGCTTGGAGTTACAAGGACAGCTGTCCTTTTTTGTTGTAAGAAAAAATTTATATTATAGGAAAAGGGCCACGAATTGTTATTTCTTGGTAAAATCTTTAAAGGACAAGTGTAAACGGCCAGGTGGCAGCCAAAGAGGCATTTTGTAAACTTATAAATAGATGCATAGGGAATAGTGTAAGGAGGACTTTTGGCAGGGAAAAGGAATTTTCTAACTTGTACGAACTATTTTGCACTTGTTCCAAGAAAAGGAATTTTTCCTAATAAGAGCTTGGAGAGGACGTTTTTTCCTTGAGATGTGAATTGGATGCATGCTGGATTATTCTTGTGATATTCAAACACAGCTGTGAGATCTTTCTTTGTTGTTCTGAATTTGTTTCTGTGGAAGGAATGATCTTACTATTCTCTGTGCAATGATGTTCCTCCTAACATGAGCAATTGAATGTATTAATGTCAATTAAAGCTATATTTATATTTTTAACCTTCTGCTGAAGATGCTTCTTTATTAATTTAAATGGTTGTCCATGTAATCTTTAGAAGTTTCCTTTAGTACATTGCTCATATTTACATTTTGCTCTTTGCAGGGATAAATTAGATTTATTTCAGTTTTAGATACAGATTTGTTTCAAGTTCTGCATTTAGATTAAATTAACTTAGGCACTTGCATATCATCTTATCAATAAAATAAAAAAGAATGGTGGATCGGGCCATAACCGGTGCAGAGGAAAACAAATCCAAATCTAACGGTAGCCAGAATCGCTAACCGGACGGATTCCCCATACCAAACGGTGGACAATCTAATTGGGATAGTTTACTGGGGAGAGTCCCTTTCTGCTTGATTCTGCGATTCTCAGGGCATCAATAGTTTTTGGCGCTAGAAGGAGAGGTTCTGAGGTGCATGTCTGATAAAGGAAAATCTCCCATTATCAAAAATGTTACTGAAAACCCACTTGGAACATGAATTTCAGACAGCGCAAATCTTGAAGTAGCAAATCAAGAAAACCCCACTTCTGATTCTAAACATCAAGAAGTGTTGTATGATGTGCCTTTTGCAGAAATAGAAGATCTAAGAAGACATACACGATCTTATGTTAGACAACTAGGTGGTTTAAACGCAGTGAATTTCCTCCCTAGGAAAAGTACTCCCAAAAAAGAAAGACAATACACCCGTGATTTGATTCTTGTGCAGAATTTTGAAGAGCTTGTAAATTTAACTTTGGAAGAAATTGCAGAACTGCTGAAAGAAATCGATCTTTAAAAACCAGAAAATTTTTCAGATCTAGAAAATCTTGGAGAACTTGTTACTCCAAAGGAAACTCCACTTAATTCACCACACAATTCTCCACCTGATTCTCCACATAGAAATATGGATGTACTTATTGGAGAGCGAGGGGGGCATTAAATCTAGGTGGGCCATTCCACAATTTGCCTAAAAATCCAGAAAAAATCTTTCCCAAATTCGACCCAGGAAAAGCCATTTCAGCTGAAGATCATCTCAAGAGTTTTTATTTAGCCTTGAATCTTTTAAATGTACAACATGAATATGTAGTTTGTAGGATTTTTCCATACACATTTGAGCCAAAATTTTCTTCCTGGTATTTTAGCTTACAAGCTAGCTCAATTTCCAGCTGGAAGAATTTGAAACATGTTTCTTAAAGAAGTATGGAAATCAAAAGATTGTAGCTACACTCATGAAAGAATTATTGTCCATGAGAATGGAAAAGAAAGAAAAGGTTCAAGACTTCAACCAAAGGTTCACTACACTCTTGAATAATTTCAGTAAAGCATATAAACCGATAGAAGAATCTCTAGTTGAATATTATACAATAGCACTTGAAGGGCCTATAGCAATGTTCGTCAAAAGATCGAAGAAAACCACCCTGATAGAAAATTTCAAAGAAGCTAGGAAGGTGGAAGAAGAAGCGGACAACATTGCCAAAAATGCTTTACATGCAGAGACAAAACCAGCAACTAGTAAAAAAACCTTGCTTCTTACCAGGAATAAAGAAGAGTCATCAGCAGACATGGAGAACGTAGTTAAGATGATGCAGAAATTGTCCAATAAAATTATAGATCTCGAGAAAGATAAAACAGCTAGTACATCTAGGAAGCCTTTCAAACCATTCTTCAAAAGGAGAGAAGACAACGATCAACCTCCTCCACCAATGAATACTTCTATTTTAAATCTGAATCAAATAGGGATGGAAAACTCTTGCACATTTCATCAAGAGCCACACTCGGAAAAGAGATGCCCACAATGGATTAACTCTATGAGTTTAGTCATGAACCAAATGCTGGATTCGCAGATTCTAGATCAAGACGACCCTCCAGAGGAACCAAGCGTTGAGATAGAGGAACCCTCTCCAAATACCACCATGGTGCTATGGGATTGGGTACCTTTGACTAGATTGGTAGAAGATGATCCTGTGGAAAGCCCAGTCTCTGCTGTAAACATTAACACTCACAGTAAAGGTCCCATTGCAGATCCAGTTCCAAGCTCGACTATTCCCAAACCTAAAATTTCAAAAGAATTACCAAGAAGAAACATAACAGCCATTCCACCACATCCTAAAGGTAACCCAACAGCGGCCAAGCAGCCAAGCATTGACACAACAGTTCAACAACCAAAGGTCACCCTGAATAAGACAGACCATCAAACTAGGATTGCAAAAGAAAGTGATATAGGATATGACATCATTGAAGATATAAAGAAAGTAAAGGAAAATGTTTCAATATTCGATATGTGCAGTTTTGCCCAGCAACGAGACAAGTTGTTGCACGCTCTTCAATCTCAGCCCAGCGCTCCACTAACAGATACCCAAGAAGACCATGAAAATAATGACGCTAGTATCGGTGGGAAATCCAAATCTCAGACATTTCCATTTCTTTTAACTTTTGAAATTTTCAATCACAATGTTCACAATTGTCTGGTAGATTCCAGAGCATCTTCGAATGTCATGCCACTGTCAATCTGTAAAAATATTAATGGGAAACCAATTCCATATCCCGCCCAGATTATTCAGTTAGATAGGACTACTGTAAAAGTTATCGGGGAAATGAAAGATGTCCTCATTAGGTTGTCAGCAGATTCTAGAGTTTGTCAGTTCATTGATTTAATGGTAGTTGGCATTCCCGAAGCCTACGGTTTGATCCTAAGTAGGGACGAGTCCACAAAGTTGAACGGTTATTTTGAAACTGATTGGTCCCATTTGTGGTTGCCATATCAAAATAGACAGAATCAGATCAAGGTTCTGAGAGAACCACACATGAAACAAAATGTAACTCAACTAGAAGGAAAGAATGAAGCTGTAGCCTTCTCATCCTCAGTTTTGGGAAATTATTTCTTAGAAATTGATCCAGGTAATTATCAGTCTAAAACTATTAGCCATGAATCAGATAAACAATCCAATTTCTTTCATTTTTCTCAGACTGATGATATTGACTGTAATATAGTTAGTTTAGTCACTGACTTAGATCATAAAGATACTAACTTAGCTAGATCAAACGATCTTTTTTGGACATTGTACTTTGATGGTTCTAAAACTTTGGAAGGATCCAGAGCCGGTTGCGTTCTGATGGATCCAGAAAGAAACAAGTACTTCTTATCTTGTAGATTAGAATTCGATTGTACTAATAACACTGTTGAATATGAAGCTTTAGTCCACGGATTGAAGAAAGCCATTGGCGACTCAGAAATAGTTGTGAGACAAGTAAGAGATACCATTCATTGTATTTCACCTCATTTGAGGAGTTATCAGGCTGAGGTATGGGATTTAATTATGCATTTTGATGCTTTCAATATAAAGTCTATTCCCAGACTTCAAAATTCTGCAGCTGATTTATTAGCAACATCCGCTTCCAGATTGGTGCCAACTAATAACAAGTGTTCAATTGAATTAATTTTCAGGACTTCTGTCCTAGACAATATCACGAACTTCAGAGTTTTCGATGATGACGAACAGATTATGAGTTTTCTAACAAACGAAGACATATTCCAAGAAGCTGTGATAGAAGAAGAAGAACACGATTTTGATTTACAAAAGAAAGATACAGCTAAAGGCGATTTCATCCCGAAAGGGGTAAGGTCGCTTGAAATGCTGTTTGATCTACAGAGTGAGTTCAAAAGGCCAACAAATACCAAGACCAATAACTCATCAATGCAGCATGAATTAGTTAATTTGGGCACCGAGGCTGAACCAAAATTTGTTAACCTTGGCAAATGTTTTTCACCGAGAGAAACAGATAAGTTCATCAAACTGTTTCGACAATATAAGGATGTTTTTGCATGGACTTATGAAGATCTAAAAACATACGACATCCGCACTAATCAACATGTCATACCAATGAAAGAAGGTGTCAAGCCATTTCAGTAGCAATTAAGAAGGATGCATCCTACTATTGAACCTCTTATTCAGAAGGAATTGAAGAAGTTACTGGATGCTAAAATAATCCTTAAAGTCCGGCACTCTGATGGGTTTCTAACCTAGTTCCCATGAGAAAGAAGTCGGGAGAGATAAGACTATGTGTTGACTTCATAAATTTAAACAGAGCTTGAGATAAAGACAACTATCCTGTCCCTTCAATGGAACAAATTCTCCAGATGGTGTCAGGATCGGAACTATTCTCCCTGCTTGATGGTTTCTTTGGTTACAATCAAGTATTGGTGGCAGAAGAAGACTGTCTTAAGACTACTTTCCACACTAAGTGGGGAACGTTCGCATACCGAAGAATGCCATTTAGCCTAATAAATGCAGGAGCTACGTTCCAGCGAGTAATGGACATCGCCTTCCGAGGATTGGGAGGTCACTGTGTTGTGGTCTATTTAGATGATGTGACAGTTTTTTCGAAGAAAAGAGAAGACCATGTTGTTCATTTGAAGCATATTTTTTATCGTTGCCGGAAATATGGTATCTCTTTAAATCCCAAGAAGAGTGTGTTCACTGTTCCCGAAGGTAAACTGCTGGGCCATATCATTTCCAAAAGAGGAGTATCAATAAATCAAGAGAGAGTACAAGCTATCAATAAAATTCCAATGCCTCATAACAAGAAATCCATGCAGTCATTTATGGGCACTATCAATTTTGTTTGAAGATTTGTCCCCGATTTCGCTCAAATTGTCAAACCTTTGCTGCAAATGGTCAAGCAAAGCATAAAGTTCAAGTGGACAGACTTAGAAAATGATGCATTCAGAGACATTAAGGCAGCCATAGCTAAGGATCCTTCCTTAAGAAGTCAAGATTTTGACAAAGATTTTATCTTGTATACCTTTGCTTTAGATGACTCTCTCGTGGCTGTGCTCATGCAAAAGGTAGAATTAGGAGATGAGTATCCAATCTCGTTTATGAGCACTGGTCTGCAGGATGCTGAACTCAATTATCCCGTTGTCGATAAGCATGTGTATGCTGTCTTCAAAGCAGTCAAACAGTTTAGACCATATATTCTTAAGAACAGAACTAAAGTTATAGTTCCCCACCCAGCTGTTAGATCCCTTTTCGTTCAAAAGGAATTAGGAGAAAGGAGGGGAAACTGGGTTACAGCTCTTCAGTAATATGATTTAGAATTTAAACTAGACACCTTCATCAAAGGACAAGGCCTGTGTAAATTCCTTACGGAGCATCCAATTGATGAACAACAACATTGGAAAAATGAAGCCGAGCTGAATTCGGTTGAGGTATGTCCCATTTTCATAGCTCCTGAATCATGGTATAGAGATCTAGTGCACTATTTGCAGCAGGGATATCTACCAGAACACTGGAGTTCTAAGCAAAGAAGGGCACTCCATTTGAAATCAGCGGCTTATCAAATCATTGATGGGATACTTTTTGGAAAAAATTATGATGGAATTTTCCTCAGATGTCTAGAAAAGGAAGATGCAAGTAAAGTTGTCAAAGAGTTACACGATGGTCCTGCTAGTGGACATTATTCAGGGGAGACAACAGCTCACAAAATACTCAGAGCTGGATATTATTGGCCCACTTTATTCTGAGATGCTCATGCTTATGCACGGAACTGTGATATATGCCAAAGAAGTGCTGGGAAATTGCCTAAGGCAGCAGGACCTTTGCAGCCGGTTATTATATCAAAACCTTTCGAACAATGGGGTATAGATGTCATTGGAGAGATAAACCCAAATTCTTCTCTACAACATCGATACATCCTGATGGCCACTGACTACTTCACCAGATGGATGGAGGCTACCCATTGCGCAAGATAAATGAAGATGCAGTCATCAACTTCTTAAAAGAAAACATCATAACTAGGTTTGGGGTTCCAATTTCCCTAGTTTTTATAATGCTCCTTATTTCTCGTCTTTTAAGATAAATGAATTCGTTTATGAATGGGGAATTAAATTGCATTATTCAGCCAATTATTACCCTCAAGGGAATGGACTAGCTGAATTCTCAAACAAAAACCTCATCCGAACTCTCAAGAAGACTGTGATTGAAAATCAACGAAGCTAGCATATAGCTCTCCCAAATGCCTTATGGGAAGATAGGGTAACTCCAAAGAACGCATTAGGAGTTTCCCCTTACACTCTCGTCTATGGCAAGGAAGCCATCCTCCCTCCCAATATCTTGCTTCCATCCTTACAGTTGTCCCAAGCCTCTCGAGGGTCTGGTAGTCAAGTCTTACAATCCAGGATCAATACCTTACTTCAGCTTGAAGAAGCCCGACAGAAAGCTAAAGGCCGGTTTCATCAACACCAAGATATAGTCAAAATTTGGTTTGATAAAAGGAAGTCTTGTAAAAGAAGTTTTGAAGTAGGGGATTTAGTCCTGAAATGGGGCCATAATCATGAGGGCAAGGGGATGCACACAAAATTCCAACACTTATGGATAAGCCCTTACCAAATTTCTGCAAAGCTCGCCCCATCCACTTACAAGATAACAGACCTCCAGGGAGAGGAAGTAACCCTTCCTCTTAATGGCCTCGCCTTGAAACAATACTTTGCGTAGTCTTAGTGAGAATTTCTGTACATAAATAAAGCTTTTCTTTTATTTTACTTTAGTCCCTTGTTTTCTTTGTTTCAGCTATTTTGTCTCTGTTTCTCAGCTTTTGAGTTTTTTGTACAAATTTGTTTTTCTGAGTCACCTGCAACTGGACCTATCCTTAAAGAAGATCTCTCAAGGAATCACATAACTCATAAATCTGGTAATGTATCCTCGAAAGAAAGTTCACCTATGCATTTTGGCTTTGCTGATCGTTCTCCAGAATGAAGAGATCATATTCTGTTGGTCAAGCTAACCTGTGTCTAAATAGCAAAGATTTATGATTATCCTTACTACTATCTTCAGGCTCCATCCACCATCACAATTAAAGCATCTCAAGAAGACACTGTGGTGGGACCCATGGAAAGGTAGCATATCTCGAAGGCATAGGGTATTGAAATGACTCCATGCTGCAAATCTAAGAGCCAAAAGGGCTTATAATCAAGGGTCTGTTTTCCAGAGATTCTCGCCTCAATCAAAGCATGGCTAAGATAAAAGCAAAGCATACAAGTCAGGAAAGCTGTCCAAAAAACTTAGCTCATTTAAGGCTACTATCCGTCCGTGAGACTTGATAAATCAATAAAAAATCTCTCACTCACACAAAAGGACATTATGGATTGAGGAGCCAAAATCAAAGTTTGTATTTTAAAGAAAATATTTATGGAAGTCCCAAACAGCAAAACTATCAAATGTATGAACATCCAAAAGGGTGCAGGCGGCATGGGAATGAGGAACAAGAGCAATAGTGCCTATGAGATGTTGTTGCTAATCCTGTGGAGTCTGATAGTAGTGGTCACTTGTAAGATGAATCTTCTAAAATGAACCTCATATCTTGGCCCTTCGAAATTTTTAAAGATGTCTTCATCAAAGCTCCCCTTCCCCAATGACCAACAAATAAAGTGACTACTCCCTTCGTCGAGATTCAAACGCTCAACTGAATATTCCATAAAAGGTGGATAGTTTCGAAAAGAATTCTTTCGCTAAAAGAGATTTTTTTCAGAGATTTGTGTTCACCAGCGACATGCCAATTGTTGTTGCAGCAACATCCCTCCCCGAAATTTTGTAGACATTGGGGCCCCTCCTTTTAGTTTCCTAGAAAGCTTGCTTAAAGAGTTAAAGTTTCCTTAGAAAGCTTTCGAACTTAGTTTTGCTTTTAGGGATGATTCTTTTTCAAAGGTTAATTTTTTCTTCTAAGTCAAAACTCGAAATTCTTCCCCAAAACGGCGGAAGAACATGGGATTTCCACCCGCATGTTCGGAATAACTCTAAGTTCTCTCTCGAAACGGCGGAAACACTTATACATTTTTGGAACTTCGGAAGTTTCCCACACTTCAGAAGAAACTCACAAAGTCCACTCGCAACAACAAACGTGTTAAATTTTGAGCATTAATTCACAATACTCTAGGATCTTTACTGAGAGAATAACATATACAGTATATCAATGCATGCCAATCACAATAAGTATGACAAGCATCACAAGAATCAAAAGCATAAGAGACAAGAGACACAGAGTTTCCATGGGGAAAACCCTAAGGTGAAAAACCCCACAACTTCCTCAAAGATAGAGAGAGCAATGGCTCAACCAAAGTACAACCAAAATACACTAAGATAGTCTCCTAGTAGCAGATGATCCTCCTTCTCACTAGTGCGCCACTTTCTGAGTGAGAGAGATGTACTTTTCCGAATGATCTAAAATAGAGATCACCTGATCTCTATTTATACTAATCTGTTTTCCCAGTGACCTTATGGGGCCGAATTGTCTAGCTAGGTACATCCACATTATAATATATATATTTCAGGGCCGACCCAACACATGGTGGTCTAATAACCCATCGATAAGTACATACACTTGCAACACTTGTCAATCCACATGACGACACTTCCTTATAGAGGAATAACACATCTCTTATAAGGGTACAATAAATATATATAAAATACACAGATGAAATACATTCTGAAGTTACATATACATCAACACTCCCTCTTAACTAGGAAGGTATTTCTCGACACAGATCTGCTAGACAAGTCTTCTTCTCGAGATCATCGTCATCGTCATCGTCACTGCTGC
The DNA here is from genome assembly GCA_027924585.1 of Larix kaempferi. Taxonomy (NCBI): domain Eukaryota; kingdom Viridiplantae; phylum Streptophyta; class Pinopsida; order Pinales; family Pinaceae; genus Larix; species Larix kaempferi. The sequence goes on from BSBM01000106.1 coordinate 21,142,569, forward strand.
TGCTATCTCAACCAATCTCTGACTCTACTCGTCATAGGAAGTTCTACAGAGCCAGTCCTTTTTCATACTGGATGTAGGCCCACCACCTGCAGGTCTTCATCATTACTGGCCATACTGTGGAATTCTCAGGACTTATTACGTGTGTCACAAAACTTGGCTGCAGCATCCCAGGCTATTATGAGCACACAGCTCTACTTGTAGGATCTCCCAGGAGCACATTACATGTGACCCATCACAAAACTTGGCTGAAGCATCCCAGGCTGTTACGAGCACACAGCTCTACCTGTCGGATCTCCCAGGAACACATTACATGTGATCTCACCACAAAACCTGGCTGAAGCATCTGAGGCCTTTTTCATCCTGTCCAGATCTCCCAGGAGCAAATTACATGTGGTCATGGCAAAACCTCGCTGAAGCATCTGAGGCCTTTTTCATCCTGTCCAGATCTCCCAGGAGCAAATTACATGCCAGAGGACAAAACCTCGCAAGAGAATATCAGGATGTTACGGGTACACAACTCCGACCTGAAGATCTCCCAGGGCACAAATTACATGTCCTCCCAGAGCAATGTCTCGAAAGAGCATCCCAGGCTGTTATGGGTACGCAAATCCGACCTATAGGATCTCCCAGACATGCTCATCTGCACAACCTGATCCACAGCCACAAAGTATCATCTGATACTCACCATACATCATCCTGATGTACACATGATCATCCTGATCATCATCACTACAACATCCTGTTGCATGTCATTTGGAGAAGCTCGTCATCCACGATCATCCTGATCATACAATGCATCTACCTGATGCATACCAAGTATCTACCTGATGCATACCAAGTATCTACCTGATACATATCATCATACACAGTGTATTCACCTATTACATAGATACATGATCCACACAATGTATCCATCAACATACATGATCTACCTGATCATACCTGATACATATCAACATACATGATCTACCTGATCATACAATGTATCCACCTAATACATATACAGATACATGGTCCAAGCATCCAACATGATGCATATACAAAATACATACAAATGATCCAACCGATCATATCCAGCATCCAACATGATGCGTACATACATATAAATGATCCAAATGATCATATCCAGCATCCAACATGATGCGTACATACATATAAATGATCCAACTGATCATACAAAGCAGAAACTAGAACACCATCCTGATGCTCATCATCCAACGCTTACATCCATAGCCATGTGAAGGATCCTCCTTCCAACATGCTTGGAATGGCTTCAGTAAATGTGTCCATCACTTCTTCCTCGAAGTGTCCTCGATCTGAAGAACACCAAGCCTCTCCCTGAAGTACTCGAACTTCACCCTGGCTAGTGGCTTCGTCAGCACATCTGCAATCTGCTCGTCCATCGCAACATACAGGAGCTTCACAGCTCCTCTCTGCACCATATCCCTGATATAGTGATATTTGATCTCTATGTGTTTCGACCTGTCATGAAACACTGGGTTCTCATACAACTTCACACAAATCTAGTTATCGCAGAAGATACCAGTAGCATCCAACGGGAGATCAAATAACTCAGACAGTAGCTTCCGTAGCCATACTTCCTCACAACTAGATGAATAGGTTGCAACATACTCTGCCTCAGCTGTACTCAATACTACGCAGGACTGCTTCCTTCTAAACAAGAGATCACACCTGATCCCATACTGAAGCAACACCCAGATGTGCTCTTCCTATCTGCAGCACTGCCAGCCCAATCTGAATCAACATAACCCTACAGGTTAAACTTTTGATTCGCTTCATACTTGAGCCCATAATCCATTGTACCCTTCAGGTACCTCATAACATGCTTTACAGCAACTAGGTGAACACTCCTCGGATCCATCAGGAACTGGCTCAATGTGTTCACAGCAAAGCAAATATCCGGTCTCGTGTTCGTCAAGTACATCAAGGACCCAATCATCTGACGATACATAGAGACATCAACCGGCTCAGATGAAGCATCGCATAGAAGATTCAAATTCAATGCCATAGGTGTGGCCATGGCCTTGCAATCCATCATCCCGAATCTCTTCAGGATATCTACTATGTACTTCCCTTGACCAAGGAAGATCCCACCTGCACTCTACCACACCTCCATACCTAGGAAATAATGCATCATTCCCAAATCTTCCATATCGAACTCAGCAGCAAGCTTCCTCTTAGTATCTGCAATCAATCTGTCATCTCCTGTTACAAATAAGTCATCCACATACAGGAGTAGAACCACAGGATTCCCTTCTTCAACCTTGTAGTAAAGGTTGGAATCCGCTTTACTCTTGGTAAAGCCCAAACTAGATAGGAAACTGTCCATCCTACCGTACCAATATCTGGGAGCTTGCTTCAAGCCATACAAGGCTTTCTTTAATCTGCACACATATGACTCCCTGTCATGTATTTTGAAACCGAGTGGCTGCTCCACATATACTTCCTCTTCAACTACACCATTCAAGAAAGCAGTCTTGACATCCATCTGGTGTATTTTCCATTTCATTGCTGCAGCCAGGGAAAGTACTGTTCTGATGGAAGTATACCTGGCTACAGGTGCAAAAGTTTCTTCATAATCTATTCCCTCTTTCTGAGAGAAGCCACGAGCTACGAATCTTGCCTTGTATTTCTCCACACTGCCATCTGCAGCATGCTTGATTTTATAAATCCATTTGGAAGTCACAACAAACTTCTCTTTAGGTCTTGGGACAACATCCCAAACATCATTCTTCATTATTTATTGATATTCCTCAACCATGGCATCCTTCCATTCTTTCTTTTCCGCTGCTTCTTCATAACTGGAAGGCTCTTTGTTCATAATGTCATAGAGTAAAGCAACATAGCTGGTATGTGATCTGGTTCTCTTCTTTTCTCTGTGTTCCTCTTCTGGAATGCCAAATCTTTCTGCATATTGAATGAGCTCTCTAGCCCATGAAGGTTTCCTCTTGTGAGAGTTATCCTCATGGGGTGGATCTACAGGTTCTTGCGGATCTTCAAACTCATGAACAACTTCTGGAACTGCTTCAGTCATGGTGGTGTCTTGAAATCTAGTTTCCTTAGGTTCTTCATAAACCTCGATCGGTGCCTTCCTTGATTTGATGAATGCTAAGTTTTCATCAAATGTCACATCCCTGCTGACATCAATCTTCTTAAACCCTGGAAAGTATATTCTATAAGCCTTCGAGCTTTCACTATAACCCACAAAGATACCCTTCTTTCCTGAAGGATCTAGTTTGGTCCTCTTTTCCTTTGGGACATGAGTGAATATTGGACAACCAGATATTCTGAGATGGCTGACTTCAGGTTTCTTACCAGAAAAGACCTGTTCTGGTGTCTTGTTGTCCAATATCTTGTGGGGTGTTCTGTTCTGCACATATACAACTGTTCTAGCTGCTTCTGCCCATAGATGCATAGGTAGATCCTGGTCATGGAGCATTGCTCTTGCTGCTTCCATGATTGTTCTGTTCTTCCTTTCTACAACTCCATTCTATTGTGGATTGTAAGGAGCAATCAACTCCCTCTTAATCCCTGAATCACTGCAAAGCTTCTTGAAGTCACCTGAGGTGAATTCTCCACCATTGTCGGATCTGAATGTTTTGATCTTCTTGTCAGTTTGATTCTCCATCAAGGTTTTGAATTCCTTAAACTTATCAAACACCTCATCTTTGTTCTTCAAGAAGTATGCCCAAGTCTTCCTGGAGAAGTCATCAATAAATGAGACATAGTAAACATACCCACTTAGAGAACTTGGATGACATAGGACCACATACATCTGAGTGGATGATTTCCAGGATGTCTTTTGCCTTGCTTTCACTGCTTGGGAAAGCCTTATTAATGTTCTTACCTTTTGCACATCCTTTGCAAACACCTTCATGTTTGGTCTTGATTTCAGGAAGACCCTCTACAGCCTTGCTTGCAATTGGAAGTGCCCTATAGTGCATATGAGCAAGTCTTCTATGCCAAAGTTCACTTGGCTCCATGGATTCATGTACCATGGCATGTTCAGGTTGTCCCTTCAATTTATACAAACCTCCCTCTTTCTCTCCAATCACTACTGCATCATCTATGTTCTTTCCCTTTGGCCACATTAGGACTTGGCCATCCACAAATGCAACCCTCATACCTTTTGCATCCAATGCAGAGATGGAGAGTAAGTTCTTCTTGAGCCCAGGTACATAAAGAACTTCTTTCATCTTCAAAGATTTTCCAGAATCTAGGTTGTAGGAGGCTTCACCACTTCCTTTGATTGGGTATTGATAATCATCCCCAAGCTTCACCTTATGGGGTGATTCATGTTCAGATAGATTCACAAAAGATTCCTTAAACACAGTCATGTGTTTGGAAGCCTCACTATCAATCAACCAATCATTACAACCATGGGAGATGGTACATGTGAGAGAAGAGATCAGAACATACTCTTCTTCACTTGATGAGTTATCATCACTTTCTGTCCTAGCCTTCTTCTTGGGTGGTTCATCATCCTCGACAGCATGAGCATGAAACCTTCTTTCGCTGCCCTTCTTCTTCTTGTTGGAGTTGTTGTTGTCCTTCTTGTTCTTGGGACAATTTATGGCAATATGTCCTTTCTCATTACAGGTGAAGCATATTCTTCTTTCTTTGAAGTGATGTGAAGATTTCTTGGAGTGAGATGGCTCTCTCTTGGACTTCCCTTTCTTGGTGTGAGCTGTGAAAGCTTGATCTTCATTCCCCATCTTTTCTTCTCGTGCCACAAGCCTTGCTTCTTCTTGTGAGCATTCTTCCCGTAGTCTACTGAAGGAAATCAACTTCTTTCTTGCACATATTCCTTGAATGAAGGAGTCCCATGACCTAGGTAAGCCATTCAAAGTGGTCATGACAACTTCACCATTCTCTACCATTTCATCCACTGCTTCTAGTTGTTCCTTGATCTGGGAGACTCTTGAAAAATAAGATTGAATGGTTTCTCCATTCTGAAACTTTACTCCTTTCAATTGGTTCTGCAGGGTCATCTTCCGATTTATGTTCTTCCCTTCAAATAGCTTGGTCAAAGAGTCAAACATCTCTTTGGATGTCTTTAGAGAAGACACATGGGGTATGAGATGGTCTTAGATAGAATCAACAATGATTCTCTTTGCCTTGACCAAGTTCTTCTTATGCAATACTTTAGCCTCTTCATCCTCTGGGATAGGGATGTCTTCTTTTATATATGAGTCCAACTCATTCTCTTCCAGGATTAACCCAATCCTATACTTCCAAGCTCGGAAGTTATCAGCCCCTTCAAGCTTATCCTCAAGCTTGGTGTGGTGAGACATTTTAAAGAGTACTTCAAATGGAAATAGAAAAGATTTAGGTCTTACCACTTGAAATGCTGAAAACTAGATCTGGTCCCGGATTAGGGTTTGTCAGAAAAAACCCTAAAAATTCAAAATGTGAATTTCAAATTTCTGAGAGGATAGAAAGATGCGCCTTGATGAGCTGATCAGCCTGGTGCATTTAGAATTTGAGATCAGCAAAGTTTTACCCTTCAAATTTGCCTTTTTGTCCTCCCGGGTTCACTAGGGAGAGCCCTGAATTAGGGTTTGAGTTTCCCAGAGATCTACCCAGCCAAAAATCTAGATCCAAAGCTCTAAACTTCGATTTTTGCAAGGAGCTTCCAGCTGTGTCTTCAGATTCTAGAAATTCCTATTTTTGTGGAAACCCTAATTTTTAGGGCCAAATCTAAAAATGCTCGGAATTGAATTTTGATTGGATAGATAGATGCGCCTTGATGAGCAGAGTCAATCTACTATACTGCTTTCCCAAAATCCGTGGAGAGAAACCCAACAAATAAGAAAATCAAGTTTTCGTCACTACAAAATGTCTTCTTCTCAGGTTAGCTCTGATACCATGTTAAATTTTGAGCATTAATTCACAATACTCTAGGATCTTTACTGAGAGAATAACATATACAGTATATCAATGCATGCCAATCACAATAAGTATGAAAAGCATCACAAGAATCAAAAGCATAAGAGACAAGAGACACAGAGTTTCCGTGAGGAAAACCCTAAGGTGAAAAACCCCACAACTTCCTCAGAGATAGAAAGAGCAATGGCTCAACAAAAGTACAACCAAAATACACTGAGATAGTCTCCTAGTAGCAAATGATCCTCCTTCTCACTAGTGCACCACTTTCTGAGTGAGAGATATGTACTTTTCCGAATGATCTAAAATAGAGATCACTTGATCTCTATTTATACTAATCTGTTTGCCTAGTGACCTTATGGGGCCGACTTGTCTAGCTAGGTACATGCACATTATAATATATATATTTTAGGGCTGACCCCACACATGGTGGTCTAATAACCCATCGGCAAGTACATACACTTGCGACACTTGTCAATCCACATGACGACACTTCCTTATAGAGGAATAACACATCTCTTATAAGGGTACAATAAATATATATAAAATACACAGATGAAATACATTCCGAAGTTACATATACATCAACAGGACGAGACTCATCTTTTCCTTCCGGTGATTGACGGTTGCACATAAATGCCAAAGGTGGAAGTGACCCCATCGTACGGATAATTAACCCATTTTAATTTCAGCACCTACCCAATTTATTGCCCGCACGTATCAGTTTTAATATAAGGGTGGCGGGGTTTCGATTGTGCCATTGGTAAATTTTCGTTCGGAAGACGCCGTTGGAACCTGCGCAAGTTATTCGCTCCAACTTAGTTTATTCGCCTCCACATCAGCCCGTAACACCCTTGTTTCATTGCCAGGTAGGTGGTTCTACCGTTAAATTTGTCTTATCAATGCGTCGAGACTTTCTCGGGGGTTTTTCATTTCATTACGTGGCCGGTGGGCACTCATAGCAGACTATCCTTTAAAGTTTACGACCATTAGAGTTCTCATTTCTGCTAGCTAGGGGTCATAGCCAGTGCTGATCATCCCAAGTTAATCCATTGAAAGAATTAGTCAAGCCTTGTCAGTTCCACCGGCCGCAGTCCTATCATAAACCTGCCTAAGCCGAGTCGATGCGCTCAATCCAAGTTCTTTGCCGACTATATGCTGCTACTCAATACTGTCGAGCAAGGGGCAGCACCAGTCATAGCTAGCTGGGCTACTCAACCGCTAAGTTACTTGGCTTGGATACCGGTTATTGAAAGCAGTTTCGTTATATGTTTTTTTTGGCTTCCTCATAGAGTTTCCCAATCCAAGCCGGCATACCATTCGCGCTTTAGCCATTAGAAGTGCCTATAATGAAGGACGTCCTATCTTCCGAGGGAAATGGGTTTTTTACGTCGTATGCCTATATTTTTGGAAGCTTTTAAGTTTTTCCAAACCAGACGTTTCTTCCCTAGAATGATCAAGTCTGATGGTTGTATTGTGCTTTCTTGAATAGCCTGTGTTTTGTTTTTCTCCCCAGCAGATAGCCTTATAATTTTATATATAGCTTTCATTATCATGCAAAGTCCATCTTGCTCTATGATTATGCTCTCATAATGATTTACAATCTTATGCTCATGCACGTATGGTTGCTGACAGGGATAAGCCACGATGCCAAAAGGTAGCAGAAAGAAAGCTAAAATGATGGAGCCAGAACCAGTACAACCAAGGATTGAAACTTTTTTTCAAGACACTAAGTGCACCATGGTCGTCCCTCCTGAGGTCCGGTGGGGAGATATTTACAGGATGATCAGGCACCAAGATATCCCAGACGTGCTATTAGAAGAAGAACAAATATACCTAAACATCAGGACCTCTGGGATAGCCAGGGCTTCTACTCGCCCTGAGCTATTCCCGTGCTCAGAAGTGATTAGGTGGATATTGGAACATGCCAACCCACAATCAAGAGTGTTGCATGACAGCAAGGGAGAGCCATTCGCTTCATTCCATCCAGCTTATATTGCAGCATCCTACAAATTCGCACGTCCCCAGCAGACACTGAACGATGAATGGTAGGGACAGATGAATAATTTCAAAATAGCTTAGAGGCTGTTAATCACGGGAAAACAGCTGAGGAAAAGGGACAATGATGAGTATGATGTTCAGAGCCTTAGACCTCCATTCAAGTTGATTTCCCTTATGCTAAGCAAAAATTTTGGCATGCCCGATGGAACCGTATATAGGATACAATGGGGCCCCATAATCCATACCATAGCATATAAGGAACTGTGTTTGATTGGGCTACTATTCTCTCAGACAGTTTGTCATCCACTATGGCCGCAGCTAGAGAAGGTTTGGTTTTAAAAAGGTCATAGTTTTTCATGTTTTCATACCTCATTGATTGCATCTTGGCAAATCTCCCTTTCCCCAAGTTAGGTTGCTCATGCGAGCAGGCCAATACCCAGGTATACATTGCCTATAAAATAATGTGGGCTCAAAATTACAAAGCACACTATAAGCTCATCTATGAAGAGTTCATCATGCCTCTGTGTGAGCAGATGTTCAATGAAGAGCCCAATTGCCTGTCAGAGAATGCCATGGAATTCTTAGAAAATTTTGGCTATTTCTACTTCTCATAAGAGGGTACCTATATCGGGATGTTCGGAGGTACTAAGCCACCATACATCTTACCAAAATACGCCACTGATTATGTAGTCCTGAAAGAAGCAGTCAGGCAAGTTTTCCTTGATGGAATAGGAGTTCTTAATAAACAGCATAAGGCTTCCTTCCCTCCTTTGCCATTCTGTATAGGAGCTTGTAAATTCTCAGGAGTTGCAGCAGCCGAAGAGTTCATTTAGGAGTTGAAAGCATTTCACTTCGGTGAGGCAATCTTCCATAGAAATGACAGGCGGAGCAAGGTTTTGGAGCATTGCAAGGAGTTGTATGCTCATTTTGAGTATGCCCATTACTATGATGCCGAGGAAGAAGTGTTCAGGGGGATCAGTAACATGACTGAATTACAGATTTGTCGTCACGGCGGTGGAGCTAGATCTAGCTCTGCCTCATCCCGAGAAGCCAGCCTCCAGAAAGAAAGGGAAGCAGCCGAAGCCCTGGTCCGCGAAGAACAAAGATTGAAATAAGAAGCAAGACTACAGCAGGAAGCTGAGGAAGCAAGACTACAGCAGGAAGCCAAGGAAGCAAGACTGCAGCATGAAGCCGAGGAAGTAAGGTTGCAGAGGGAAGCTGAAGAAGTGAGATTGCAGCAAGAGGCCGAAGAAGCAATATTGTAGCAGGAAGCTCAAGAACAAGAGCAGAGGAAGGTAATTGAGAATCAGCAAAATCCTGAAGGAGAGCAAAATGCTGAAGGAGAGCGAAAAGATGAGGGAGAAATTAAGGCCAACAAAGATGCTCAGGCAGGTGGCTCTGGCACCCAAGATATAGAAATAGACTCATCTCAAGTAATACAGAACCCACCCACAGAGGCAGAAGTCCATATAAGAGATCTCCCGATGATCCCTTTCACCCCATACAAAGATCATATTGTGTCCTGATGGGATAAATTTGTGTACTATAAGAAGAGGAAGGTTGTGGTCCTAAAGTCGGAAGAGAGGATAAAGAGACTTTTCCAGGCAGACATTGTCACCCAGCGAGAAACCACGGTCATGCAGAATACAAACAAGGCTCCCATAGCTATGGCATCCGCCGCTGTGTCGACAGCAAAAGCAACAGAAGATAATGTGATGGACATGGTCAACGAGTTTGAGTCAACGAAGAGGAGAGCTCGTATGCTGCAACATACGGTGGCTAATAAGCAGGCTTATAGGGATCTTGTAGTAAACAAATATAATTTCCTGTCTGCTGATCACAAGGAGTTGTTGGATAAGTATCGACATCTGGAAGAAGAAAAGGAGCACCTGGCAATCCAGATGATGGTTCTAGAAGCCGAAAAGAATGATTCTGAAGCTAGACTCTTTCACCTGGAAGTAGATAAACAAGCAATGGTTGAGCAGTTGGAGCAAACAGAAAACAGAGCGATGGATATGTCTCCCTTTCATGAGTAGTCTTGTGACATCTTAAGTCAAATGCATGCCACACAAGAACTGATTACTGAGGAGGTGTGCAAGCTCAAGATGTAGTGGAGAGAAGGGAATATGGGTTTCCCTAAACATCTCCCGTTCAAATCTGTAGATGGTTTTAAGGAAGATGTAACCCTCATGGAGTTTTGTAGGAATTGTGGCATCAAGCTGATGGCTAAGATCCAGAGAACAATTGAGAAAGGTAACAGCCTGTATCAAAATATTCATGAAGTACATGAAAAATGCAAAGCTTATTTTTCCTTAGACCCTGGATGATTTTCCAAGCAAAGAGCAACGTTTGTTAAACCTGAAGGAAGAGCTGGGAATTCAAATAGAGTATGTAAAGAAGATTGATGTGCTAGCCACCGATGATCTTCATCACTACATTGGGCTATCATCAGTATACAATCATTTTCCCAAGAAGGTACACCAGGCAGCAATAGCAGAAATTCATGATATTGAAGTAGAGCTTGGTAAGCATGTGACTTCATAGAAGATCCTGCTCCCTTCACCAGCAAATGTGGTTATCAGAGACACTGGTATCTGGTTCAATTATATTGCAGAAGAGGAAGAAGGCAGCAGCAGCAATAGCAACCAGCGCAGGCACATCATTCCCAGCAGAAGCACCACCCCAAGGATAAACACGCTAGTCATAATGTGTTGTTTTTATTTTTTGGTTTACTTTTTCCCTATGGTTAAAGCGTGGAGTTACAAGGACAGTTGTCCTTTTATGTTGTAAGAAAAAATTTCTATTATAGGAAAAGGGCCACGAATTGTTATTTCTTGGTAAAATATTTAAAGGACAAGTGTAAAAGGCCAGGTGGCAGCCCAAGAGGCATTTTGTAAACTTATAAATAGATGCATGGGGAATAGTGTAAGGAGGACTTTTGGCAGGGAAAAGGAATTTTCTAACTTGTACGAACTATTTTGCACTTGTTCCAAGAAAAGGAATTTTGCCTAATAAGAACCTAGAGAGGACGTTTTTTCCTTGAGATGTGGATTGGATTAATGCTGGATTATTCTTGTGATATTCAAACACAGCTTTGAGATCTTTCTTTGCTGTTCTGAATTTATTTCTGTGGAAGGAATGATCTTACTATTCTCTGTGCAATGATGTTCCTCCTAACATGAGCAATTGAATATATTAATGTCAATTAAAGCTATCTTTATATTTTTAACCTTCTGCTGAAGATGCTTCTTTATGAATTTAAATGGCTGTCCATGTAATCTTTAGAAGTTTCCTTTAGTACATTGCCCATATTTACATTTTGCTCCTTGCAGGGATAGATTAGATTTATTTTAGTTTTAGATATAGATTTGTTTCAAGTTCTGCATTTAGATTAAATTAACTTAGGCACTCGCATATCATCTTAACAATAAAATAAAAAATAACGGTGGATCGGGCCATAACCGGTGCAGAGGAAAACAAATCCAAATCTAACGGTAGCTGGAACCACTAACCGGACGGATTCCCCATACCAAATGGTGGAAAATCTAATTGGGATAGTTTATCGGGGAGAATCCCTTTCTGCTTTATGCTGCGATCTTTGGGGCATCAACAGTTTTTCACGCTAGAAGGAGGGCCTAAGGTGCATGGCAAATAAAGGAAAATCTCCGATTATCAAAAATGTTACTGAAAACCCTCATGGAACAGGAATTTCAGATAGCCCAAATCTTGAAGTAGCAAATCAAGAAAACCCCACTTCTAATTTTGAACATCAAGAAGTGTTGTATGCTATGCCTTTTGCAGAAATAGAAGATCTAAGAAGATATACACGATCTTATGTTAGACAACTAGGTGGTTTAAACGCAGTGAATTTCCTCCCTAGGAAAAGTACTCCCAGAAAAGAAAGACAATACACCCGTGATTCGATTCTTGTGCAGAATTTTGAAGAGCTCGTAAATTTAACTTTGGAAGAAATTGTAGAACCCCTGAAAGAAATCGATCTTGAAAAACCAGAAAATTTTTTAGATCCAAAAAATCTTGGAGAACTTGGTACTCCAAAGGACACTCCACTTAATTCACCACACAATTCTCCACCTGATTCTCCACATAGAAATATGGTTGTACCTTCTTGGAGAGCGAGCGGGGCATTAAATCTAGGTGGGCCATTCCACAATCTGCCTAAAAATCCAGAAAAGTCTTGCCCAAATTCGACCCAAGAAAAGCCATTTCAGCTGAAGATCATCTCAGGAGTTTTTATTTAGCCTTGAATCTTTTAAATGTACAACATGAAGATGTAGTTTGTAGGCTTTTTCCATACACATTTGAGCCAAAAGTTTCTTCCTAGTATTTTAGCTTACAAGCTAGCTCAATTTCCAGCTGGGAAGAATTTGAAACATGTTTCTTAAAAGTATGGAAATCAAAAGATTGTAGCTACATTCATGAAAGAATTATTGTCCATGAGAATGGAAAAGAAAGAAAAGGTTCAAGACTTCAACCAAAGGTTCACTACACTCTTGAATAATTTCAGGGAAGCAAATAAACCGGTAGAAGAATCTCTAGTTGAATATTATACAACAACACTTGAAGGGCCTATAGCAATGTTCGTCAAAAGATCAAAGAAAAGCACCCTGATAGAAAATTTCGAAGAAGCTAGGAAGGTGGAAGAAGAAGCGGACAACATTGCCAAACATGCTTTAGATGCAGAGACAAAACTAACAACTAGTAAAAAAACCTTGTTGCTTACCAGGAATAAAGAAGAGTCATCAGCAGACATGGAGAACGTAGTTAAGATGATGCAGAAATTGTCCAATAAAATTGTAGATCTCGAGAAAGATAAAACAGCTAGTACATCTAGGAAGCCTTTCAAACCATTCTTCAAAAGGAGAGAAGACAACGATCAACCTCCTCCACCAATGAATACTTCTCCTGTTTTAAATCTGAATGAAATAGGGATGGAAAACTTTTGCACATTTCATCAAGAGCCACACTCGGAAAAGAGTTTCCCACAATGGATTAACTCTATGAGTTTCGTCATGAACCAAATGTTGGATTCACAGATTCCAGATCAAGACGACCCTCCAGAGGAACCAAGCCTTGAGATAGAGGAACCATCTCCAGATACCACCATGGTGCTATGGGATTGGGTACCTTTAACTGGATTGGTAGAAGATGATCCCGTGGAAAGCCCAGTCTCTGCTGTAAACATTAACACTCGTAGTAAAGGTCCCATTGCAAATCCAGTTCCAAGCTCGACTATTCCCAAGCCTAAAATTTCAAAATAATTACCAAGAAGACACATAATAGTCATTCCACCACATCCTAAAGCTAACCCAACAACGGCCAAGCAGCCAAGCATTGACACAACAGTTCAACAACCAAATGTCACCCTGGATAAGACAAACCATCAAACTAGGATTGTAAAAGAAAGTGATATAGGATATGACATCATTGAAGATATAAAGAAAGTAAAGGCAAATGTTTCAATATTCGATATGTGCAGTTTTCCCCAGCAACGAGACAAGTTGTTGCATGCTCTCCAATCTCAGCCCAACACTCCACTAGCAGATACTCAAGAAGACCCTTAAATTAATGAGGCTAGTATCGGCGGGAAATCCAAATCTCAGACGTTGCCGTTTCTTTTAACTTTTGAAATTTTCAATCACAATGTTCACAATTGTCTAGTAGATTCCGGAGCATCTTCGAATGTCATGCCACTGTCAATATGTAAAAGGATTAATGGGCAACCTATTCCATCTCCCGCCCAGATTATTCAGTTAGATAGGACTGCTGTCAAAGTTATCGGGGAAATGAAAGATGTCCTCATTAGGTTGTCAGCAGATTCTAGAGTTTGTCAGTTCATTGATATAATGGTAGTTGACATTTTCAAAGCCTACGGTTTGATCCTAAGTAGGGACTGGTCCACAAAGTTGAACGGTTACTTTGTAATTGATTGGTCCCATTTGTGGTTGCCATATCAAAATAGACAGAATCAGATCAAGGTTCTGAGAGAACCGCACATGAAACAAAATGTAACTCAACTAGAAGGAAAGAATGAAGTTGTAGCCTTCTCATCCTCAATTTTGGGAAATTATTTCTTAGAAATTGATACGGGTAATTATCAGTCTGAAACTATTAGCCATGAATCAGATAAACAGTCTGATCTCCTTCATTTTTCTCGGACTGATGATATTGACTGTAATATAGTTAGTTTAGTCACTGACTTAGATCATAAAGATACTAACTTAGCTAGATCAAACGATCTTTTTTGGACATTGTACTTTGATGGTTCAAAAAATTTGGAAGGATCCGGAGCCGGTTGCGTTCTGATGGATCTAGAAAGAAACAAGTACTTCTTGTCCTGTAGATTAGAATTTGATTGTACTAATAACACTGCTGAATATGAAGCTTTAGTCCACGGACTGAAGAAAGCCATCGGTTTAAATGTTAAGTACCTGAAGGTGTTTGGCGACTCAGAAATAGTTGTGAGACAGGTAAGAGATACCATTCACTGTCTTTCATTTGAGGAGTTATCAAGCTGAGGTATGGGATTTAATTATGCATTTTGATGCTTTCAATATAAAGTATATTCCCAGACTTCAAAATTCTGCAGTTGATTTATTAGCAACATCCGCTTCCAGATTGGTGCCAACTAATAACAAGTGTTCAATTGAATTAATTTTCAGGCCTTCTGTACTGGACAATGTCATGAACTTCAAAGTTTTCGATGATGACAAATAGATTATCAGTTTTCTAACAAACGAAGACATATTCCAAGAAGCTGTGATAGATGAAGAAGAACACGATTCTGATTTACAAAAGAAAGATACAGCTAAAGGCAATTTCATCCCGAAAGGGGTAAGGTCGCTTGAAATGCTGTTTGATCTACAGAGAAAGTTCAAAAGGCCGGCAAATACCAAGACCAGTAGCTCATCAATGCAGTATGAATTAGTTAATTTGGGCACCGAGGCTGAACCAAAATTTGTTAACCTTGGCAAATGTTTTTCACCCGGAGAAAGAGATAAGTTCATCAAACTGTTTCGACAATATAAGGATGTTTTTGCATGGACTTATGAAAATCTGAAAACATACAACATCCGCATTATTCAGCATGTCATACCAATGAAAGCAGGTGTCAAGCCATTTCAGCAGCAATTAAGAAGGATGCATCCTACTCTTGAACCTCTGATTCAAAAGGAATTGAAGAAGTTACTGGATGCTAAAATAATCTTTAAAGTCCGACACTCTAAATGAGTTGCTAACCTAGTTCCCGTAAGAAAGAAGTCGGGAGAGATAAGAATATGTGTTGACTTCATAAATTTAAACAGAGCTTCAAATAAAGACAACTATCCCATCCCTTTAATGGAACAAATTCTCCAGATGGTGTCAGGATCGGAACTATTCTCCCTGCTTGATGGTTTCTCTGGTTACAATCAAGTATTGGTGGCTGAAGAAGACTGTCTTAAGACTACTTTCTACACTAAGTGGGGAACGTTCGCATACCGAAGAATTCCATTTGGCCTAATAAACGAGCTACGTTCCAATGAGCAATGGACATCGCCTTTCAAGGATTGGGAGGTCACTGTGTTGTGGTCTATTTAGATGATGTGACAGTTTGTTCGAAGAAAAGAGAAGACCATGTTGTTCATTTGAAGCATATTTTTTATCATTGCCGGAAATATGGTATCTCTTTAAATCCCAAGAAGAGTGTGTTCGCTGTTCCCGAAGGTAAACTGTTGGGCCATATCATTTCCAAAAGAGGAGTATCAATAGATCAAGAGAGAGTACAAGCTATCAATAAAATTCCAATGCCTCATAACAAGAAATCCATGCAGTCATTTATGGGCACTATCAATTTTGTCCGAAGATTTGTCCCCGATTTCACTCAAATTGTCAAACCTTTGCAACAAATGGTCATGCAAAGCATACAGTTCAAGTAGACAGACTTAGAAAATGATGCATTCAGAGACATTAAGGAAGCCATAACTAAGGCTCCTTCCTTAAGAAGCCCAGATTTTGACAAAGATTTTATCTTGTATACCTTTGCTTCAGATGGCTCTCTCGTGGCTGTGCTCACGCAAAAGGTAGAATTAGGAGATGAGTATCCAATATCGTTTATGAGCACTGGTCTGCAGGGTGTTGAACTCAATTATCCCGTTGTCGATAAGCATGCGTATGCTGTCTTCAAAGTGGTCAAATAGTTAAAACCATATATTCTTAAGAACACAACTAAAGTTATAGTTCCCCACCCAACTGTTAGATCCCTTTTCATTCAAAAGTAATTAGGAGAAATGAGGGGAAACTAGGTTACATCTCTTCAAGAATATGATTTAGAATTTAAACCAGCCACCATCATCAAAGGACAAGGCCTATGTAAATTGCTTACGGAGCATCCAATCGATGAAGAGCAACATTGGAAAAACGAAGCTGAGCTGAATTTGGTTGAGGTATGTCCCATTTTCACAGCTCCTGAATCGTGGTATAGAGATCTAGTCCACTATTTGCAGTAGGGATATCTACCAGAACACTGGAGTTCTAAGCAAAGAAGGGAACTCTGTTTGAAATCAACAGCTTATCAGATCATTGATGGGATACTTTTCAGAAAAAATTACGATGGAATTTTCCTTAGATGTCTAGAAAAGGAAGATGCAAGTAAAGTTGTCAAAGAGTTACACGATGGTCCTGCTGGTGGACATTATTCAGGGGAGACAACAACTCACAAAATACTTAGAGCTGGATATTATTGGCCCACTTTATTCCGAGATGCTCATGCTTATGCACGAAACTGTGATATATGCCAAAGAAGTGCTGGGAAATTTCCTAAGGCAGCAGGACCTTTGCAGCCAGTTATTATCTCAAAACCTTTCGAACAATGGGGTATAGATGTCATTGGAGAGATAAACCCAAATTCTTCTCTACAACATCGATACATCCTGACGGCCACCGACTACTTGACCAGATGGACGGAGGCTACCCCATTGCGCAAGATAAATGAAGATGCAGTCATCAACTTCTTAAAAGAAAACATCATAACCAGGTTTGGGGTTCCAATTTTCCTAGTTTTTGATAATGCTCCTTATTTCTCGTCTTTTAAGATAAATGAATTCATTTATGAATGGGGAATTAAATTGCATTATTTAGCCAATTATTACCCTCAAGGGAACGGACTAGCCAAATCCTCAAACAAAAACCTCATCCGAATTCTCAAGAAGACTATGATTGAAAATCGGCAAAGCTGGCATATAGCTCTCCCAAATGCCTTATGGGCAGATACAGTAACTCCAAAGAACGCATTAGGAGTTCCCCCTTACACTCTCGTCTATGGAAAGGAATCCATCCTCCCTCCCAATATCTTGCTTCCATCCTTACAGTTGTACCAAGCCTCTCGAGGGTCTGGTAGTCAAGTCTTACAATCCAAAATCAATACCTTGTTTCAGCTTGAAGAAGCCCGACAGAAAGCTAAAAACCGATTTCATCAACACCAAGATATAGTCAAAAATTGGTTCGATAAAAGGAAGTCTGGTAAAAGAAGTTTTGAAGTAGGGGATTTAGTCCTGAAATGGGACCATAATCATGAGGGCAAGGGGATGCACACGAAATTCCACCACTTATGGATAGGTCCTTACCAAATTTCTGCAAAGCTTGGCCCATCCACTTACAAGCTAATAGACCTCCAGAGAGAGGAAGTAACCCTTCCTCTTAATGGACTCGCCTTGAAACAATACTTTGTGTAGTCTTAGTGAGACTTTGTGTACATAAATAAAGCTTTTCTTTTATTTTACTTTAGTCCCTTGTTTTCTTTGTTTCAGCTATTTTGTCTCTGTTTTTTGTACAAATTTGTTTTTCTGAGTCACCTGCAATTGGACCTATCCTGAAAGAAGATCTCTCAAGGAATCACATAGCTCATAAAGCCGGTAATGTATCCTCGAAAGAAAGTTCACTTATGCATTTTGGCTTTGCTGATCGTTCTCCAGAATGAAGAGATCATATTATGTTGGTCAAGCTAACTTGTGTCTAAATAACAGAGATTTATGATTATCCTCACTACTATCTTTGGGCTCCATCCACCATCACAATTAAAGCATCTCAAGAAGACCGTTGTGGTGGGACCCATGGAAAGGTAGCATATCTCGAAGGCATAGGGTATTGAAATGACTCCATGTTGCAAATCTAAGAGCCAAAAGGGCTTATAATCAAGGGTCTGTTTTCCAGAGATTCTCGCCTCAATCAAAGCATGGCTGAGATAAAAGCAAAGCGTACAAGTCAGGAAAGTTGTCCAAAAAACTCAGCTCATTTAAGGCTACTCTCCGTCCGTGAGACTTGATAAATCAATAAAAAATCTCTCGCTCACACAAAAGGACATTATGGATTGAGGAGCCAAAATCAATGTTTGTATTTTAAAGAAAATATTTCTGGAAGGCCCAAACAACAAAACTGTCAAATGTATGAACATCCAAAAGGGTGCAGGCGGCATGGGAATGAGGAACAAGAGAAATAGTGCCTATGAGATGTTGTTGCTAATCCTGTGGATTCCGATAGTAGTGGTCACTTGTAAGATGAATCTTCTAAAATGAACCTCATATCTTGGCCCTTGGAAAGTTTTAAAGATGTCTTCATCAAAGCTCCCCTTCCCCAATGACCAACAGATAAAGTGACTACTCCCTTTGCCAAGATTCGAACGCTCAACTGAATATTGCACAGAAGGTGGACAGTTTCTAAAAGAATTCTTCCGCTAAAAGAGATGTTTTTCAAAGATCTATGTTCGCCAGCGACTCGCCAATTGTTGTTACATCAACATCCCTCCCCAAAATTTTGTAGACATTGGGGTCCCTCCTTTTAGTTTCCTAGAAAGCTTGCTTAAAGAGTTTAATTTTCCTTAGAAAGCTTTCGAACTTAGTTTTGCTTTTAGGGATGATTCTTTTTCAAAGGTTAATTTTTTTTTCTAAGTCAAAACTCGAAATTCTTCCCCGAAACAACGGAAGAACATGGGATGTCCACCCGCATTTTCGGAATAACTCTAAGTTCTCTCCCGAAACAGCGGAAACACTTATACATTTTTGGAACTTCGGAAGGACTTGAAGTTCTCTCCCGAAACGGCGGAAACACTCGCAAAGTCTTGCCGCAACAGGCGTCTTCTTATCAAGTCCCTCGGCCATTCTTTTTTCAAAAAAAAAAAAAAAAAAACTTAACCAACTCATCCGTAATTTTCGGAAGAACTCATCGAGTCTTTCTGCAATGGCGGAGAAACTCAGGAACTTCCGCCGCGACTAACTTTCAACTCATCAATTTCGGAAGAACCCGCCAAGTCATCCCAAAACGTCGAGACAACTCAAGAACTTGCACCGCAAACTTTTAGCTCGTTTACTCCGGGAGAACTCGTCAATCCTTTCCGCAAAAGCGGAGCGTCTTCTTATTCTTTCCCACAACAAGTAAAATTCCGCGATCGAATTCCAAGTTTCCTGCACTTAGGAAGAAACTCACAAAGTCCGCTCTCAACGATGGACGAGACTCATCTTTTCCTTCCGGTGATTGACGGTTGCACATAATTTCCAAAGGTGGGAGTGACCCCACCATATGGATAATTAACCCGTTTTAATTTTAGCACCTACCCAATTTATTGCCCGCACGTATCAGTTTTAATATAAGGGTGGCGGGGTTTCGATTGTGCCATTGGTAAATTTTCGTTCGGAAGATGCCGTTGGAACCTGCGCAAGTTATTCGCTCAAGCTCAGTTTATTCGCCTCCACATCATCCCTTAACACCCTTGTTTCATTTCCAGGTAGGTGGTTCTACCGTTAAATTTGTCTTATCTATGCGTTGAGACTTTCTCGGGGGTTTTTCATTTCATTACGTAGCCGGTGGGCACTCGTAGCAGACTATCCTTTAAAGTTTATGACCACTGCATCCCCATAGAGTTTTCATTTCTGCTAGCTAGGAGTCATAGCCAGTGCTAATCATCCCCAGTTAATCCATTGAAAGAATAAGTCAAGCCCTGTCAGTTCCACCGGCCGCAGTCCTATCATAAACCTGCTTAAGCCGAGTCGATGCACTCAATCCAAGTTCTTTTCGATCTATATGCTGCTACTCAATACTGTTGAGCAAGGGGCAATACCAGTCATAGATAGCTGGGCTACTCAACCGCTAAGTTACTTGGCTTGGATACTGGTTATTGAAAGCAGTTTCGTTATATTTTTTTTGGCTTCCTCAAAGAGTTTCCCAATCCAAGCTGACATACCATTCGCACTTTAGCCATTAGAAGTGCCTATAATGAAGGATGTCCTATCTTCTGAGGGAAACGATTTTTTTACATCATATGCCTATATTTTTGGAGGCTTTTAAGTTTTTCCAAACTAGACGTTGCTTCCCTAGAATGATCAAGTCTGATGGCTGTATTGTGTTTTCTTGAATAGCCTGTGTTTTGTTTGCCTCTCCGGCAGACAGCCTTATAATTTTATATATAGCTTTCATTAGCATGCTAAGTCCATATTTCTCTATGATTATGCTCTCATAATGATTTACAATCTTATGCTCATGCACATATGGTTGCTGACAGCGATAAGCCACGATGCCAAAAGGTAGTAGAAAGAAAGCTAAAATGACGGAGCCAGAACCAGTACAACCAAGGATTGAAACTTTTTTTCAAGACACTAAGTGCACCATGGGCGTCCCTCCCAAGGTCCGATGGGGAGATATTTACAGGATGATTAGGGACCAAGATATCCCAGATGTGCTATTAGAAGAAGAACAAATATACCTAAACATCAGGACCTCTAGCATAGCCAGGGCTTCTACTCGCCCTGATCTATTCCCGTGCTCAAAAGTTATCGGGTGGATATTGGAACATGCCAACCCACAAACAAGAGTGTTGCATGACAGCAAGGGAGAGCCATTCGCTTCATTCCATCCAGCTTATATTGCAGCAGCCTACAAATTATCACATCCCCAGCAGGCACTGAACGATGAATGGTTGGGACAAATGAATAATTTCGAAATAGCTAAGAGGCTGTTAATCATGGGAAAACAACTGAGGAAAAGGGACAATGATGAGTATGATGTTCAGATCCTAAGACCTCCATTCAGGTTGATTTCCCTTATGCTAAGAAGAATTGTTAGCATGCTCGATGGAACTGTACATAGGATACAATGGCCCCCCATAATCCATGCCATAGCATTTAAGGGAATTGTGTTTGATTGGGCTACTATTCTGTCAGACAGTTTGGCATCCACTGTGGCCGTAGCTAGAGAAGGTTTGGCCTTAAAAAGGTCAGAGTTTTTCATGTCTTCATACCTCATTGATTGCATCTTGGAAAATCTCCCTTTCGCCAAGTTAGGTTGCTCATGGGCCCAAGCCAATACCCGGTATACATTGCCTATAAAATAATGTGGGCTCAAAATTACAAAGCACACTATAAGCTCATCTGTGAAGAGTTCACCATGCGTCTGTGTGAGCAGATGTTCAATGAAGAGCCCAATTTCCTGTCAGAGAATGCCATGGAAGTCTTGGAAAATTATGGCAATTTCTACTTCTCAGAAGAGGGTACCTATATCAGGATGTTCGGAGGTACTAAGCCACCATACATCTTACCAAAATACGCCACTGATTATGTAGTCCTGAAAGAAGCAGTCAGGCAAGTTTTCCTTGATGGAATAGGAGGATTTCTTAGTAAACAACATAAGGATTCCTTCCCTCCTTTTCCTTTCTGTATATGAGCCTATAAATTCTCAGGAGTTGCAGCAGCTGAAGAGTTCATTCAAGAGCTGAAAGCATTTCACTTCGGTGAGGCAATCTTCCATAGAAATGACAGGCGGAGCAAGGTTGCAGAGCATTGCAAGGAGTTGTATGCTCATTTTGAGTATGCCCATTACTATGATGCCGAGCAAGAAGTGTTCAGGGGGATCAGTAACATGACTGAATTACAGATTTTTCGTCACAGTGGTGGAGCTAGCTCTAGCTTTGCCTCAGCCTGAGAAGCCAGCCTCCAGAAAGAAAGGGAAGCAGCCGAAGCCCTGGTCCGCGAAGAATAAAGATTGAAAGAAGAAGCAAGACTACAGCAGGAAGCTGAGGAAGCAAGACTGTAGCAGGAAGCCAAGGAATCAAGACTGTAGCATGAAGCCGAGGATAAAGAGACTTTTCCAGGTAGGCATTGTCACCCAGCGAGAAACCACGGTCATGCAGAATACAAACAAGGCTCCCATAGTGGCATCCGCTGCTGTGTCGGCAGCAAAAGAAACAGAAGATAATGTGATCGACATGGTCAAAGCGTTTGAGTCAATGAAGAGGAGAGCTCGCATGCTGCAACATACGGTGGCTAATGAGCAGGCTTATAGGGATCTTGTAGTAAACAAATATAATTGCCTGTCTACTGATCACAAGGAGTTGTCGGATAAGTATCGACATCTGGAAGAAGAAAAGGAGCACCTAGCAATCCAGATGATGGTTCTAGAAGCCGAAAATAATTATTTTGAAGCTAGAGTCTTTCACCTAGAATTAGATAAACAGGCAATGGTTGAGCAGTTGGAGCAAGCAGAAAGATGATCGATGGATATGTCTCCCTTTCATGAGCAGTCTTGTGACATCTTAAGTCAAATGCATGCCACACAAGAACTGATTACTGAGGAGGTGTGCAAGCTCAAGACCATGCTGGTTAGGTTGAAATAATTCAATGCCGAAGCCATCAGGCTTAAAGGTAATGTAATATCCCTTTTTCAAATTTTATTAAAATGCCAATTTTTCAACTTTTTCCCCAATTTCGACCTTTGACTAGTTTAACTGTTTTGACCTCCAAATCATCCCAAATGCTCCCAAATCTTCTGTATGAGTGTATTAATGGTATTTAGACTTGAATATCAGGTTCAGGGATGTTTTATGGACCTCCAAATACTGCTGCAAACTTGATTTGTATTCTGATCAACATAGGTAATTTTGACTAGTAATTTGTGCATCAAATCCCCCCCGGGTAACACTGAAAATGGCCTTCCAAATGCCTCCATACTCCCACAAATTTATGAACAGAGGTATATAATGTGTTAAGTATGTTATTGAGGTCTCATATGCACCATTAATTGATTTTTATTACTGTTCTAACTCTCTCACATTCAACAGCAAAAACCCCCAATTCGACCCTTGGGGAAATGGCACTATTTCATCTCCCAATACAACTAAACTGAGTAAAAATGCTTCAAATGCTCAAGTACAGTACATGAAACTTGTAGAATACATCCATGGCATTATATTGATCACAAATATATCAGAGAATCATCCATCCATTCGAAATAATCAACATTATAGTGTCATACATCAATGCATTGGGGAAATGGACATTGTTTGCTCATTAATCAATAGTTTTGCATACAACCAGTGGGTATTTCGACCTGATACTTTCTGAATATGAATAACAGAGGATATAAAGCTATTACAATCATAAATATATAATTAGAAGCTCTCTCAAGAAGCACAAGTGCTCACCAAAAACGCCCTCCCTCAAGGAGCATGAATATGCCTTCAAAACTGGAAACGGTGGAGAGAAAGTGCTGCACTAAACCAAACCATGAAACTTCCTGTAGCTGCTACCTGCAAATACAAACTCCATTAAAGCACCATGAAAGACCTGAGTGGCCTCTCCAACCACCAACTTGGATGGGAATCTTTCACCCTCGAAATTGGTTAAGGCAACAAACTAGTCATCCACTAGCTCTCTCTTCACAAATGCAATTTTTCTCAAATCATCAAAAGCCATTCTCATACTTCATTTCTACATTTTATAACCAACATTAGCCTTCTAAGGGTCGAAATCCTCTCAATAGATTCAATAGATTTCCATTTAGGAATTATTCCACATTTGCCACTTGTCTCCTAGTTCCAACCTTCCATCTTCTCCCAAATTCGATTTTGAGTCTCTTTGGCTTCTCCAACTCCCAAATTCGACTTCCTTGAGCCTATTTTTGGGGCTGACATGTCATAGTGGTCAGATGTCATAGGTCAGGTCTGCAATTTGTCATAGTTGTCATAGATGCTCCATCATTGGTGTCATAGGGGCTAAGGAATCTAGCCCAAGTGTCCACAAACTTCCACTTTGACTCTTTATCTTCCATGGAGGTTACCAATCCTTCCCAATTCAACCTAATATGCTCAATGACATGTGTTATGACTTACCAACTCACCCAAGAGTGTTCACATTCCCATTAATTCGAATTTGCAAAAGAGAGATACCATGTATTATGAAAAATCAAGCTAGTGTGGGTCCCACATCCTCCATATGTCTCCAAAACCATTTGTCACCTATGATTTCTCTTGAATTTCTTTATTCACTATATTTATTAAATACTTGAACCCTTCTAATGTCTAAACATCATTTATTTGCTTCCTTATTACCATTCCACATGTGCCCATCCAACCTAGGAAACTTGTAGGATTGATGGGATTGTCTTACTATGAAATTATTGGAATGGGGACATTACAGGTAAATACACTCGGGTTAAAGCAAACATTTTGAGCCAGATGGAGTGGAGAGAAGGGAAGATGGGTTTCCCTAAACATCTCCCGTTCAAATCTGTAGACGGTTTTAAGGAAGATGTAGCCCTCATGGAGTTTTGCAGGAATTGTGGCATCAAGCTGATGGCTAAGATCCAGGGAACAATTGAGAAAGGTAACAGCCTGTATCAAAAGATTCATGAAGTACATGAAAAATGCAAGCTTATTTTTCCTCAGACCCTGGATGATTTTCCAAGCAAAGAGCAATGTTTGTTAAACCTGAAGGAAGAGCTGGGCATTCAAATAGAGTATGTAAAGAAGATTGATGTGCTGGCCACCGATGATCTTCATCACTACATTGCGTTGTCATCGGTATACAATCATTTGCTCAAGGAGGTCCACCAGGCAGCAATAGCAAAAATTCATGGTATTGAAGCAGATATTGGTAAGCATGTGACTTCACAGAAGATCCTGCTCCCTTCACCAACAAATGTGGTTATCAGAGACACTGGTATCTGGTTCAGTTATATTACAGAAGAGGAAAAGAAGGCAGTAGCAGCAGTAGCAGCCAGCGCAGGCACATCATTCCCAGCAGAAGAGCCACCCCAAGGATAAACACGCTAGTCATAGTGCATTGTTTTTATTTTTTGGTTTACTTCTTCCCTATGGTTAGAGCGTGAAGTTACAAGGACAGCTGTCCTTTTCTGTTGTAAGAAAAAATTTCTATTATAGGAAAAGGGCC
Organism: Larix kaempferi; assembly: GCA_027924585.1. Taxonomy (NCBI): domain Eukaryota; kingdom Viridiplantae; phylum Streptophyta; class Pinopsida; order Pinales; family Pinaceae; genus Larix; species Larix kaempferi. The sequence goes on from BSBM01000106.1 coordinate 21,167,684, forward strand.
ACGAATTGTTATTTCTTGGTAAAATCTTTAAAGGACAAGTGTAAAAGGCCAGGTGGCAGCCCAAGAGGCATTTTGTAAACTTATAAATAGATGCATAGGGAATAGTGTAAGGAGGACTTTTGGCAGGGAAAAGGAATTTTCTAACTTGTACGAACTATTTTGCACTTGTTCCAAGAAAAGGAATTTTGCCTAATAAGAGCCTGGAGAGGATGTTTTTGCCTTGAGATATGGATTGGATGCATGCTGGATTATTCTTGTGATATTCAAACACAGCTGTGAGATCTTTCTTTGTTATGCTAAATTTATTTCTGTGGAAGGAATGCTCTTACTATTCTTTGTGCAATGATGTTCCTCCTAACATGAGCAATTGAATGTATTAATGTCAATTAAAGCTATCTTTATATTTTTAACCTTCTGCTGAAGATGCTTCTTTATGAATTTAAATGGTTGTCCATGTAATCTTTAGAAGTTTCCTTTAGTACATTGCTCATATTTACATTTTTCTCCTTGCAGGGATAGATTAGATTTGTTTCAGTTTTAGATATATATTTGTTTCAAGTTCTTCATTTAGATTAAATTAACTTAGGCACTTGCATATCATCTTAACAATAAAATCAAAAAGAACGGTGGATCGGGCCATAATCGGTGCAGAGGAAAACAAATCCAAATCTAACAGTAGCCGGAACCGCTAACTGGACGGATTCCCCATACCAAACGGTGGACAATCTAATTGGGATAGTTTACTGGGGAGAATCCCTTTCTGCTTGATGCTGCGATCTTCGGGGCATCAACACAATGGTCATATAAATTGCAGCAAACAAAAAAGTTTTACCTCCACGCAACAGAAAAGGGAACAATGATTTACAGTTTGTAGCACAATAGCTTCACCTCATGCTTAGTGTTCAGAAGGTAATATCTCTTCTCAGATAACATGGAAGATGGTTTCCATTTTTGAAGAAGATCACAGCTTTCAATAGAGGATCACTTCACGATGTAGTCAGGAAGGAAATACAGCTCCAATTCTTCAACGTTCCCTTCAAATCACAACTCCAATTTATCTGAAAACATAGAGTTTCGGCTCCAGAATGCTGCTCCAATATCCAAACTTAGCTCAGATTAGGGTTCATGTTCCATGCAGCACTTGCTTGTATTTCTGGATCTTAGCATCTGAAAAGAAGCACCTTAGGGAATATCGTAGGTCACTAGAGAAGGTGTATGGTTGTATTGGAGAAACTACCACACGTACTATAATTTAAATTTGTTCCATGCCTCCTTCAATAGGTCAAACACCTACTGATATATTTATGTTGGATAGATGCATATTTCTACTGCACTTTATCTGGATGGATAAACAAATCCTCACAATGCTTGTGATTGTTTCTTCTTCTATCATGGCAGCGAACTCTTCATGCAAATTTTCACTCTCCACGCATTCAACGAGTAAAGAGAGTCCACACAGCACTAGTACTTCTCCAAAGTAGAAATACGAATAAGCTTAACCTCTTCAAATCTCTTCTCCTTAGTCCACCACGTTCATAGGTCACCGTCACACATAGGAGAGATGCAAATTATGGCTTTTCATGTGGAATGACTACAGTAGGCACACAAGATTGTCCTTGAATGAAGAGGAGGAAACCATACCCATGTGCAAGCTCTTATTCAGAAATACGATATGTAACAATTCCATGCAGCAACATGCACAAAAAAAAACAAATCTCCATGTTCTTGTAACATAATTTTGTATTCAAGCATTTAATATCTCACCACCATCTCACATAGATCTCCAGTATTCAACTTGCAGTCGTTCGTAGTTCCCAAACATAAGGGTGGAGTCTCACGCACAATAGAGGAAAGGCCATAGTTGCGTACTCGACACTATCAAGATTCATTGATGCAAAGGTATCAAGAAACTCTTCTCCACACACTGAAAAACCAAATGAGGGAGGGAGCCACTCCTTGGCTCAGGCTCCCACACACACAATAACGCTAAGCTAAGTTGACATTGAAAAATTAGGGTTCCAATAGATAATACGCAGTAGGTCGAGATGACTCTGGTAACAATATGCTACATCTCCAGTATTATGCCATGCTCAATGGATTATTCATCACACCAATCCAAGAACTGTGTTCTTCTACTCCACATTGATGTCCACACTCAGGTCACAGCATGAGTTGTTGGAAATATCATAATTAATGAGCTGATAGCGTATCTAATATGCGCCGGCTCTGTTAGAAGTCAATCGGTCATTCTGTCATTTTGCAATGTCAGACAGTCAGTCGGTTTGCAGCCAATATAGCTCACGTCATGTTAGTATTTAAGTAGCTGTGTTTGTATTTCGTTGGATCATAACTTCTTATGTAGAATTTATTACAGTCTTTAATGAAATCCTGTAGCTTCCAAGTGAAGCCATCTTGAGTCGGTGAAATGAAACTCTATAAATGTAAATCATTCACAAAGATAGAATAAGAGAGATGAAGAGATAGAGATAAGTGAAGAAGAGGAGAAGTAAATCCCGTGAAGTATTTCAAGAGCCCAAGCTGTATGTGAATGTAAAAGATTGAAGTAATCATCTCTCTGTATTGCGGCAAAGTTACTCTATTTTACAATGGTAAATATATAAGTTCTCAAGTTTCATGTATTCATTCTCAAGAATGTTTGTTTATGCATGTCGCGCATCTATTTCATATTGACCTGTGTAAATGTTGTTTACATTTACGGTCTGTAAATCAAATCAAGATTCCCAAAGTATTTCACAGTGGTGAATGCCCTAGTTTAACACGCAGTAACTTCTACATATATTTTGATTCTTATGTTTTAGCATGAAGTTCATTTATACAAAGTTTGTTTAAGTTTGGGTTATGCGCAGTTAGATAGGTATACTAAGTTAACCGCGCAGTTAATCTTAGAAAAGTAAAAGGAGTGTGCAAAAAGTAATTTGTATGAAATGCATAGTTCATGCAAAGTAAAGTATCCACGAAGTTAAGAATTGCACATTTGCGCAAAGTTCAACTGCCCAGTAGAAAATGAAATCGCGCGGTTAATCTTTGCGTAGTAGAAAGTAGAAATGCGCAGTTAATTTATGCGCAGTAAAAGGTTAAATCTGTGCGTGGTAAAAGGGTGAATGTGAATTGCGCATATAATCTCCGCGCGATCATTTTGTGAAGTAAAGTGTTTTATAAAAAGTGGAAGAAAAATTAAAGCATAGTATTTTCTAGGTCTAGCGCATGTCCTTAGCAAAAGAAAAGAAATATTCATGTATTGCGCAGTAAATTTTTAATTGACTGTGCGTGCCCTTTTTCCCTTGATCTGGTATCAGATCCTGGTTTACTGAAAGTAGAATTTGTATTTACAAAAGGGAAAAGTGATTAAGAATGGCTTCCACTTCGGGTAATTTGCAAAATCCCATATTTACTGGCAAAAATTATGAATATTGGTCTCTAACTATGAAGGCTTTGTTTAGAGGTCAAGATGTATGGGACATAGTCCATACTGGTTATGTAGAACTAGCAGATGCAACAGCATACAACAATATCACACAAGCTGAGAAGGATGTCCTGAGAGAACAGAGGAAGAAAGATGGAAAGGCGTTGTTCCACATACATCAAGTGACACATGAATCAATACGCCCAAGAGTAGCAGCAGTGCAGTCAGCTAAAGAAGCATGGGACACACTGGAAACTGCATATCAAGGTTTTAACAAGGTAAAGACTACCAAACTTCAGATTCTTAAAAGAGATTTGAATCTATGTCAATGAAAAACACAGAGTCGGTAGACTCATTCTATACTCGTGTTATTGGTCTGGTTAATCAAATAAAGTCTCATGGAGAAACTTTAGGTGACCAAAGAGTTGTTGAAAAATTTCTTAGAGTTCTTCCAAAGAAATTTGAATCTTTGGTTGTAACCCTGGAGGAAAACAAAGATCTGTCCACATTTACTATTGATGAGTTGCAAGCCTCATTACTCAATCATGAACATAGAATCAGCAGCGCAGATACATCGCTGTAAGGTGCATTCGCAGCACAGTCATCCATAAGCCGTGGAAGAGGCAGAGGAAGATCAAACTCTAGAGGCAGAGGACGAAGTTCGTTCAGAGGAGGTCGCAGCAACAGCCCTGTGCATGTCACTGGTAGAGGCTAGAATCAAACTCCCACTCAGTCAAATCGACAAAGGTATGACAAATCGAAAATTCAATGTCATTAGTGCAAGAAGTATGGTCACTTCGCATATGAATGCAGGAAGAAGCAGTATGACCAAGGAAAGCAAGGAGAAGCTCAGTCAAGCAACAACAACACTTCGAACAACACACTGTTCTTAGCATGCGCATCTCCACTGGAATGCAATGCTGTCCAAGAAAGTCCAAATGGCATATGGTATTTAGACTCAAGCTGTAGCAATCATATGACTGGTAATTTAAATCTATTTTCCAGTCTAGATAAATCAGTTCAAATTGATGTAACACTTGGAAACAATTTTCAAGTCACTGTTTTGGGAAAGGGTATTGTTGATTTCTAACAAAACAGGGGGAGCAGAAATATATGTCTGATGTCTATTATGTTCAAGGTTTGAAGCACAACATGATGAGCATTGGTCAGCTGTTGGAAAAAGGTTACATATTTCACATGGTAGGGAAGCGTTGTGTGATCAAGGACAGATATCCAAGCAATCAATTGATAGCAGAGGTGCAGATGACAAGAAACCACTTGTTTCCCTTGAGGATAAGACCCATCATAAAAGGAAAGACAACTCAAGTTGTTCATGCAAATCAGAATGAGAATTCTGGAACTGCGCTCAGTGCAGAGAGCAAAGAAGCAGAAATTCATTGCGCAGAGGAAGAAAAGGACAACACAATGCAAGCTACATTTTAGATAGAAATAAAAGATGAATCATGGTTATGGCATTTCAGATTTGGACATCTGAATTTTGGTGGGCTGAGGCTACTGCACATGAAAGACATGGTGAAAGGATTTCCAATGATTGAAAAGCCAGAAAGAATTTGTGAAGGCTGTATCTTTGGAAAACAACATAGAGAGACTTTTCCAGTCAGAAAGTCATACAGAGCGTGCATACCACTTGAAATTGTGCACTCTGACATTTGTGGACTGATGCAAACACCGTCCATGGAAGGATGCACTTATCTTCTCACATTTATTGATGATTTCACAAGAAAAACATGGTTCTATTTTCTAAAACATAAATCTGATGCATTTGATTGTTTTTAGTAGTTCAAGGCACTCGTAGAGAAGCAGAGTGGTTACAGCATCGAGATATTAAGAAAAGACAGAGGTGGTGAGTATGTTTCGAATGATTTCTTAAAATTTTGCAAAAATCATGGCATACAGAAGTAATTCACTGCGCGGTATACACCGCAACAGAATGGTATCGCAGAGAGGAAAAGCAAAACCATCATGGAGATGGCGCGTAGCATGTTGGCAGCCGCGCATCTGTCAAATGAATATTGGGCTGAAGCAGTGGCAACTACAGTATACATCATGAATCGACGTCCGACAAAAAATGTGAAGAACAAAGTTCCGCAGGAAGCATGGACAGGTATGAAACATAGTGTTTCACATTTAAAAATTTTTGGTTGTGTAGCATACGCTCATGTTCCATATGAGCTAAGAAGGAAATTAGAAAATAAAGGACAGAAATGCATCTTTATTGGATATTCTGAAGACACAAAAGCATACAAGTTGTATGATCCTGTTGCAAGGAAATTCATCATCAGTCGAGATGTTTAGTTTGTATAAAATGAAGCATGGGATGGAACAGTAGAAAAGAATGTCAAAATCATGTCACATGTTGAATATGATGACAACACAAAAGATGTGGATGAGACTCCGCATGTAAAACAGAACTGCGTAGCTCCATCTACTCCAAGGATTGCGCAACATGCTCCAGCACAAGCAACTCCAACACAAGGCGCAACTCAAGCTACTCCATCAAGCACACCAAGTGCGCAACAAACTCCATCAAGCAGTTCGCGCAGCACACGCAGTTCAACACCAGCAACATCGCCAAGGACAAGAAGTCTGCGTGAAATATATGAGGCTAGTACACCTAATTCATTCTCATGTTTTGCATTATTTTCTCAATTTAATGATCCTCTAACTTTTGAAGAAGTTGTTGAAGACAAATTTTGGGCACAAGCCATGGATGAAGAAATAGAATGCATTGAGAAGAATCAAACATGGGAATTAGTTGATGTTCCTAAGGACAAGGATGTGATAAGCATAAAATGGATCTATAAGACCAAGCAAGATGCTGATGGAAATGTACAGAAGCACAAGGAAAGATTGGTAGCAAGAGGGTTCACTCAGCAGCCTAGCATAGACTTCAATGAAACTTTTGCACCTGTAGCGCAAATGGACACTATCAGGACAGTCTTGGCCATCACAGCACAAAAGAAATGGCTTTTTTATCAAATGGATGTCAAGTCTGCATTTTTAAATGGTTATTTGGAGGAAGAAGTATATGTTGAGCAGCCACAAGGCTATGAAGTTCCAGGACGAGGACACAGAGTATACAAACTGAAAAAGGAACTGTATGGTTTGAAGCAAGCTCCTAGAGCTTGGTACAGTCACATTGACTCATACCTCATTCCGAATGGATTTCACAGAAGTGAATGTGAGCCAACGCTGTACACAAAGATCAACAAGGAAGGTAATAAGCTGATTGTCTGCCTGTATGTAGATGATTTAATATTTACTGGTGATTTTGGCATAGAAGAATTTAGAACAATCATGGAAAGTGAATTCGAAATGACTAATTTGGGGCTTATGAAGTAATTTCTGGGCATTGAAGTCCAGCAGTCTGAAAATGGTATAATTATATGATAGTCAAAGTATGCAAGTGATGTCTTAAACAGGTTTAAGATGTTAAATTGCAAGACAGCTCCAACACCAATGATAACATGTTTGAAATTGAGCAAGGATGATGATGGATCCAATGTAGATCCTACGTTGTTTAAAAGGCTTGTTGGCAGCCTTATGTATCTTACAGCAACAAGGCCAGACATCATGTATGGAGTCAGCCTAATATCAAGATTCATGGAGTCACCAAAAAAATCGCATTGGCAAGCAGGTAAAAGAGTTCTGAGGTATGTAAGTGGAACAAAAGACTTTGGTATTTTGTATTCAACCTCAGAAATTTTCAAACTCATTGGATACACTGATAGCGATAATGGAGGCAACATCGATGACAGGAAAAGCACATCTGGGAATACATTTCATGTAGGAACAGGTGTTGTATCATGGGCTTCAAAGAAACAGCCCATAGTAACTCTCTCTTCAGCAGAAGCAAAGTATGTTGCAGCTACAAGCACTACATGCCAAGCTGTTTGGATGCGCAGAATGTTAAGTGATCTGTCACAAAACCAGTAAGAACCCACAGTCATTTACCATGACAACAATTCAGCAATCGCACTGTCAAAGAATCATGTGTTTCACAAGAGAACGAAGCACATTGACACAAGGTATCACTTCATCAGAGAATTGATAAACAATAAGGAAATCTGTTTAGAATTTTGTAGGTCTGAAGATCAAGTTGCAGACATATTTACAAAACCATTGGCAAAGGACCCATTCCAATTTCTGTGAAGTTGTTTGGGAGTGACAAGTTCTGCACAGTGAACTTTGTCATGAACAGAGCATGTTCCAGCTTTGAAATATTTTGTAATATTTTACTTTTGTTTTAAGATCACCATCCACTCATAATTAAGGGGGAGTGTTGGCAATATCATAATTAATGAGCTGATAGTGTATTTGATATGCGCCGGCTCTGTCAGAAGTTAGTCGGTCATTCTGTCAGTCTGCAATGTCAGACAGTCAGTCGGTTTGCATCCAATACGACTCACGTCATGTTAGTATTTAAGTAGTTGTGTTTGTATTTTGCTGGATCATAACTTCTTAGGTAGAATTTATTACAGTCTTTAATGAAATCCTATAGCTTCTAAGTGAAGCCATCTTGAGTTAGTGAAATGAAACTCTATAAATGTAAATCATTCACAAAGATAGAATAAGAGAGATGAAGAGATAGAGATAAGTGAAGAAGAGGAGAAGTAAATCCCGTGAAGTATTTCAAGAGCCCAAGCTCTGTGTGAATGTAAAATATTGAAGTAATCATCTCTCTATATTACGACAAAGTCACTTTGTTTTACAGTGGTAAATATATAAGTTCTCAAGTTTCATGTATTCATTCTCAAGAATGTTTGTTTATGCATGTCGCGCATCTATTTCATATTGAGCTGTGTAAATGTTGTTTACATTTACGGTCTGTAAATCAAATCAAGATTCCCAAAGTATTTCACGGTGGTGAATGCCCTAATTTAACGCGCAGTAACTTCTACATATATTTCGATTATTATGTTTTAGCATGAAGTTCATTTATACAAAGTTTGTTTAAGTTTGGGTTATGCACAGTTAGATAGGTATACTAAGTTAACCGCACAGTTAATCTTAGTAAAGTAAAAGGAGTGTGCAAAAAGTAATTTGTATGAAGTGCATAGTTCATGCAAAGTAAAGTATTCCGCGAAGTTAAGAATTGCACATTTGCGCAAAGTTCAACTGCACAGTAGAAAATGAAATCGCGCAATTAATATCTGCGCAGTAGAAAGTAGAAATGCGCAATTAATCTGTGCCCAGTAAAAGGTTAAATCTGCGCATGGTAAAAGGGTGAAGGTGAATCGCGCATATAATCTCCGCGCGATCATTTTGTGAAGTAAAGTGTTTTATAAAAAGTGGAAGAAAATTTAAAGCATAGTATTTGCTAGGTCTAGCGCATGTCCTTAGCAAAAGAAAAGAAATATTCATGTATTGCGCAGTAAATTTTTAATTGACTACGCGTGCCTTTTTTCCCTTGATGAGTCCTCTCTTTGTTTGCAACGTCAATTGATTGGACACAACAGCCTCTTCGACCCATTATTGTTTGTGAGATAGAGGGATAATTCTATGACTCCTTCCCTCTATGGGACTACATTCCCTCTTCTTAAATGATTCCCACACACGTCGACTACGCACTCACTGTAGAAGAGTTCAAAATCACATATCCATCACCATATTTCAATTCCAGTCCTCACAGAGAGAAATCGGTGCTCTCTTGTGATTTCACCAAGGCTCTCCACCAAAACACTTCACCAAGAAGTGTATCCATGGATTTAGAGGAGAGATCATGAACTTCAAGATCAAAAATTTATCACCACACCTCACCAATGCAAATACTCAACTCAAGAGAAATATTCCATACAATTTGAGCTTCAACTACATGCACAAGTTAATAGTCTCGACAGATGATTATGGATTCCACCAACGCACCAAAAGAAACTGGTCAGCTGCAAAATTAGGTTATGAAGGCGGCAAAACGGTCCGCGGGTATGAATAAAATGGAGGGCATAAGATGTAATGCATACACCAAATTGGAGCACATACAGGATGGAGTTGGCACATAGAATAGGAGTAATTTTATCTATCTCCTCGAGAGCAGGGAATCTGACAGACAGTCGTAGAGGGAAAATGATAGGCAGGAATAAACGCACATAGTAAAATAATCATGTATAAAGCATAATGAATGAGCATAGGGTATAAATTATGCACAAAAGCAACGGTTACTAGAGAGAATGGTCTATTGGCAAATTTCTGATAATGTGTAGACAAGAATTAAATGGGCAGGTAGTGGCATACTTTTGACAAGAAACAAAAACACATGGAAAGCAGGTGAAAGTTTCACAGCAAAAACACCCATGATAGTAAATCAAACGTCAGTGCTAGATTGGGAATGTCAAAGAATATTGCAGGTAGAAAACACACTAAGCAGAACTAGCAGGGTGGCGGGAAGGAAGGAACGATAGTAATGATAGCACATGACACATAATAAGCTTTGATACCACTGTAAGGTGCCAGCTAGGGAATATAACCAATAAACTCAAGAATACATAAGAGAAAGGCGTGAAAGTGCATTAATTCCATTAACAAATGGTCAATATATGCATTGAGATGTCCCTTGGATTCGTCTTCCAAGGTGACTCTTGGTCTCCCTTGCACATTAATATTCCTCACACCGAGGATTAGACTCCAACACGTATATTTAAAAATGTTTCATCTTATTTGTGGAGAAACATATCATCGAAACAAAGTAACATGTTGGCTATCAGGATAGATCTTATTTCTTCAAATACTAAAAGGAAGCACTGGCCGAGACAATAAAATAGAGGAGAGACTGGCCCCTCTTGGTCGTTTAAATAAGGTGATGTCCCATGGGTTTTGAAGAAAGATGATCTTTCTTTGGAAAATGAAGTTATATTGGGTGTGAATGTGCCTTATGTATATGGGTCTACTCTATGGCACTGCTTCACTATATATGATCATTTGTCTGGTTTGAACTCACATGACCATCTAAACCTTGTAAGGGTATGTATGTAAAAAAAAAAAAAAAATTGTTTGTATGTTTTACCCCACAAGGTAAAACACATTTAAATTTTTATGTGTTCACTTTGTAGTGTCATTATCCTTTGATTGTGTGTGTGTGTAGACCATGACATTCCTAAGGACCTATGGCATGCCATATCTAAACCATCTACACTTGTGCAGTGGACCACATCAAAGGAGATTCACATGGCTAGAATTCCACAGTGGTGTCAAGGGATATCTAAGATTGTTTGTATGTTTGAGAAGGAACCATCAATGAGTTTCATGGACTTGCAAGTTCATCTTCTAATTCACCTAGTTGATGAGGTGGAATTAGTCAAGGTGGTCTCATGTCATTGGATGTTCTTCTTAAGTAGGTACATGAAAAATATGAAGGGGTTTGTTTGACAAAGGGAAAAACCTAATGGGTCTATGGCAAAGGGGTACATAGTATATGAGTCGTTTTGTTATGCCAATGAGTACATCAAGCAAATTGACCACACACCAGGTGCAATGATTTGGGATGACAAATGCGATCCAGACAAAAGGTAAAGGAGCTACTCCAAAAGAACGAAAAAATGAACATGATAAATATTAAGTCACTTATCGTTTATCACATTTCTACATAGTAACTATTCACAATGAACTTCATAATCTATATTTGATTTGATTTCATGAATATAACAATGAATTCAGAAATTGATTCCATTAATAAATTCATTCCTTACAACAGAGAGGAATTATTGTCGTGGGTCACATTGTATGAAGAGAAGAGGAGGAAACAGAACATTGATAGGAAATAATTCAAACGGTTGAAGAATAGAAGCATGCCTTATCTTGATTATTTAAAAGAGAATATGCCAATGATTTGTCCCAATAGGTTGGCTGTTGACTAGGTCAAAAATAAATACAGTGCATTTGGTCCTTACCATCATGCTGGAGAGGATGCACTAAACATAGGGATCAGATGCAACAACTCGATAATAATATATTTTTGTACATTTTTAACTTTATAATGTAGATTTGAATTATAACATCTATATTTTATATATTAATGGCTAGGTTATTAGATATATGACACCGTCATTTGTTCATTTTTTTACAGGTGCATGTGTTCCCATCTGTGTGGGAATACGGCCATCATTTTCATACCGAGGATGTCGATGATGGACGTGCTACACAAGATTGTGGATTGGAATTCAAGTTCGACCAATCTAGCCGTGCTAGCCACCGCGACCAAAAACTAGTAGGAGGGAAGTTGGGATACATTGAAAAAATACAAGAGATCATTCAAGTGGACTTCTCAATCAGAATTATGTAAAGGAAGATCATGATAGTGGGATGATATATATATTAACTCTAGAAAGGTGCGGGATGACACTAAGGAGACTTATGTTTTTCCTAAACACTTTTTTTTACCTAGGATTGTTGGATAGGGATTGGTGGTTCGTATTAAGACACAACCCTAGATCAAAACATATTTTTTAGAACAATAGTGCTTTCATGCCAAGCGAGGAAGATAATCAAGGTGATGGAAATGAAGAGTTATGTGTACATGTTTTATTTCATCATTTAAAATGTTAATGTATCCTTTTATTATTGTTATCTTTAATTCTCTAATTATATCGTTTATTTTTCATCTTATGATGGTGGAAATGGAAAGTTAATTACCGGATGTTTTTAAACAATTTTAGTCAGATAACAATCAATTCGATGTGAAACGTGTTTGTCTACCGATTAATTTGTGATTGTATGGAATGAATGATTGAAAAATAATTTTATTTTACTTGAAGGTATTTACATGTCATTTCTTATTTAGTATAAAATATTTTAAATATTGTGTCACCATTGTTATGGCATGTCAATATTGAAAACATACAGGTCATGATGTATATCATAAGTGTGTCAATATTTAATATGAATTTTTAACAATATTGAAATAGTCATTTTATACTAATTATGTTAATATTAACTAGTAAGTAATAAATGAATTTTAATATTAATTCAAAATGTATAATTTATATACAAATTAATTATACTTAAAAAGGACATCTATAATGTGTGAATGCATTTTATTTATTTGTTAAGTAACACTATCACACTCTATCATTAGATTTCACTCTATTAATTTACATAATAGTAATGCCTTCACTAATCACAAAACCACTTTCAAACTCTAGAACAATGCAATCACATTAAAGTTTTGCTAAATCAATTTATTTATAACAATTCACCAACTCATCGTCACTAGCATTATTAATTCTTCAACATGACATGAGGGATATTCATGACCAATCTCCTTGCATATTGAAAGGAAGTGTGTACATAGAGTCTTGACCCTCATATACACCCATATCATAGTCTATCCTAGGAAAAATATTTATTGGGTTTCTACATGGAAAATATAGTCAAATTCATTCATCTAGTCAACCTTTAATTCATGTTTGGCATTTATCCCCACAAGAACACATGCACTCTCCAAACTATTCCTTTTTGACAATTCGATTCATAATAAACTTGTACCCAAGACGAGTATACATCCCTGCAACGACTAAGTGATCTCTCAATTCTAGTTATAAATTAATAGATTCCTCATATCATTTTGACAACAAACTTTGGCCATAATGGCATCGCTATTTTCTTGAACTAATCATATACTTCTTAAAGCCTCATATAAAATTTGAATGTAATAATTAATGGCTAAGTGCACACTAATTGTAATATCCGCATTAAGGAAATGTATCCTATTTATAACATCTTTTTTGACATCTATGTTAATAAAATTGAGAAATTTTTAAAAGAGGATGGCTACATTTAAATTAACATGGTTAGACTTAGTATCATCCTTCATAAATTACATTATTATTTCTATATTTAAACTTTTAAATCTCTTCATGAATACGAAACTTAACCTTCTTGATCATTTTACAATTTTTATAAACTTACATTAAGATGGATAAAATCAAGATTATGATAATTAAACCTAAGAAAAAAAATCTCATCTTATTTTCTATAGTGGTAACACCCTACATAGGCATCAATTTAAATTTTCATTTAAAATAAAAGGACAATAGTGAAATCATTAATAAAAGGAACATAGATACTACAAAGATTTTATAAATCCTAAATTTAGAGATCAAAACTACTTTTCCAATTTTATGTGCATAAAGAACAAAATTAAACTGTCAAAATTAGAACCAATGGGACTCATAACCTCCATAATACAACTATTCAATAATATAGCCAAAACCAATAGATTGGGATGACTAATTGTGTAAAATGATAAATAGGAGGTGAAGAAAGAACATCATTTCCTTTTCACATGGCTCACGTTTAATAATGTAATCAAAAACTTTACTTAGATTTATATTAATTTCTCTTTCTCCTTACCAAAATCATTATGAAATTGGTATTTCCATTTCTTATTTCCCTATGTATCTTGTTATTGCAAAATTGTAGTTGTAAGAGTATTGTGTGTCTATACACTTGTAATTGAAACTAAAATTTGTAAATTTGCAAGTTTGTATTTTTTAATTATAATTTTGCAATTTCGTAAATTATTTTGTAATTTTTCAATTTTGTAAATTATTTTGTAATTTGTAAGCGTAAATGCAATTTTGCAATTGTAATTTGCAAGTTCTTATTGTTGCTGTAATTGTAGTTTGTGATTGTAAATTTGTAGTTGTAATTGTCCAATTTGTAATTTGTAATTTGTAAATATAATTAGTAATTTCGTATTGCAAACACTGTAATTGTAATTTGTAGTTGTGAAATTGTAATAATGATTGTAAATAGTAATTATAGCTCATATTGTAACTTGCAATTATAGCTAATATTATGCACAATTTTTAATTATAATTATAGCTAATATAAAAGAAATTGACATAAATAAAAAAATAAAATTGCATCACACATGAATTATACTCATCGACATATTTAACAAAATACATCATACACATGAAGATAAATATCATAAAATAATTTGACAAACCATTCAGTTCATAAATAAATAAGTCTACATATATGGAAGAATAAAAAATAGTCCAATGTGATCATCAAATCAATGGCTACCACCACCATCACCTAACATCATGTAACGTACCATCATAATCATCATCATCATCATCATCATGACCACCTAAAAAACATAAACATCATCTATCATAACCATCACACATGTATGACAAAAATCATCTAACATACACATCAAACATCACCTAACATACACATGTAAACATTACCTACCATCATCTAACATATACATTTAACAGATTTAAAAATCATCTAACACAAATATAATAATAAAATCTAACATAACACAATCTGCATTATATAACATAACCATCACAAACATCTAATAAACACCATCTAACATACACATCTATCAAGCACACCTAGCAAACATATCTAACCTGACCTAACATACACATCGCCATCAACAAATAAATAAACATCAACATCAGCTATGTGAAATGGAGTATGTGTGTGTGTGTGTGTGTGTGTGTGTGTGTGTGCATGCGTGTGTGTGAACAATAATATCAAACTCATGATATATGCCAAATATAAATCTCAAGTCCAATAAATGCTATGAGATCTCCAGTTGACCTCCGGAACTAGAGGCATCGCTACCTCTGCTAGCAGAGCTAGAGGTCATTAGAGAGATTTTGAGGTCAAAAAATGGCCTCCTAAGAGATGTACTACAAAAATATGAGATATATTAAAATATTATGAATTTGGGGTTTTATGGGGTAGGTATATATGACAAGTCACCTCCCACACTATTTTTTATGCACAATGTAAATAACCATGGTTGAGTTGCTTTTCAAAATTCACTAGAAATAAAATTAATAAAATAAGTCTACATTGATGTGACTAAGATTCATTGTAAATTCCCAAAAATTTATTGTCCTTTAGCATTTATTTGTCTTGAACTTGCAATGAAATTAAATAATAAAAAATATTTTTAAGAGCTATTTTTTTAATTTTATGTTGACTTTTTATATTTAGTACTTTTCTCATGAATTTAATATAATGTAATTTAATTGAAAATTTATTTACATGTAAAATGTTAATAATATTATTATAATCCACATTGCATTATTATTATTATTATTTATTAAATCTATTATTATTCTTTATTAGTTTGACATTATGTTATTAAATAGAATAGAGTGAATATATAATTTAAAATTAAAAACATAAAAATGATAATATGTTATTTTATTAAAAAAATGTGAAAGGACTTTCTTTATGAATTAAGAGTACTTCACTTGAAAATGACAATAATATTATTTTATGAAAAGACTATCATTATGAGTACTTTACTTTATGACTTAAAAGTACTTACACCACTACCTTGGTTAACTATGTGTTTTCATCCACCATAGAAAATTTGACAAATAAGCATTCTTAACTCATACAATTCCACCTCACCAAGGGGGATGATGTCATCTACTAGAATGTGATTGGTTGTTTTTTATAGTACATTTTCTTTGTTTTGAGGCCATTTTTTTACCTCAAAATTTCTCTAATGATCAACACCTCCACTAGCAGAGCCAGAGGCATTTGTACCTTTGCTAGGAAAAAAAACAACATGGAGAGCAGCATAGTCGCTATCTCCCTGATGATGTATCTCACCCACTACGACCATCGTATCTAGATCATGGGAGATGGGGGGAGTAGGATATGGTAGATGGACAGTTCAGTGAGGAGGAGAGCTTGGTCGATTGACCTGTGGATCATGATATGGATATGGTGGTGGGTAGGATAGGTGTGGAGGAGTAGATACTAGTCAATTGTCATGGTGAGGACGAGGAGGAGGAGTTGGATGAGATGTCGAGGCTCCATACTCATGGTGAGGAGGAGGAGGAGGATCACTTACCTCATCAATTGTAGAATTGTCCTCCAGCCTCCAAGCATCTAGAAGGATGGATGCACTAACACTATACTGCATCACATGACTTATATCACGAGGAACCATCCTCCATATATCTACCAAGTCAGGGTATCGCATGATCTCCCACGCCCATATGGGTTAGACTCCCCATTGAGCCAACAATGCAGACTACCTTTCTTCCACATCATCTCGAAGCCTATTTTCTGGCCTACGTTGCAGGATGGGTCTAGGCAACACAAGGAACTCAGGCTCTTGCATATCCTCATCAATATGAACTGGTAGAGGCCCCTCCCCATCGTTCGTGCCAATGTCTGCAAACTATATAGTACACGAAAATAATTAGACAATTTCATTAATGTTAGAATAACTTTCATTTGCATTAAGTAAGACAATAAAATGCAACTAGATTAATTTAAACATAACACTAATATTACCTCTGTCATCCGGTGGCTCTACCAGGGTGAAAAATATGTTGTGACAGACTCTCTAGTCCAACCCCACATAGGGATATGGCACAAGGTCCAATGGATGGTCCTCCTCGCTGGCTAGCATCTCCAGCACCTCTAATGTAATCTTCATTGGAAAATTTGGTTAGCCCCTATTGGGCAACATCTTCGCCCACATGTGCATCCGCACCTCAGTCATATCCCTAGGAGGACGATGGTCAAATGATGGCCTCATGGATGGAAACCTCTTAAAAAATAAATAGAAAATCTCTGAACCAAAAGGGAAGTTGACCCTACCCCCAATATGTGCATGACATCGATCCAGAGAAAAACAAAACTAAATAATCAAAATAATACAATAAAGGGAAACTAATGTACTTCTCATTAGTGATGGAATGCGCCATCGTCGTAAGAAAAAGAGAGAGGCACTTAACCTCCTTTGCATCGAAATTATAAATACGTAGCTATCCTCCGGAATCCTGGAAATGAGCAGGGTCAGTGACCTTGTCATTGATATATCTCTAAGAGTAAGCAACCTGACTCTCACTTACGACACCAAGTGGCACCTCGAGGAACTGGGGAAAATCCTCCCCTCTCTTAGATATCCTAATGATGAAGTAAATGTCCTCCTCTGTGCACTAAAACCACAGATCGGGACCAACACGAAAGGCATGCCTACATTGATCCCAATGAACATATTATACAACTTGACGAGAACCCAACATTGTTCTCATTTTTTGGGGGTCAATTTTAGTAGTTGTTTTTGTCTCCGTTTCAGAAAGTGTGTATACAGGTAGCACCATTTTTCATTTTGAGCCATTTTTTTGTGATTTTGAATCTCTTGGTCATAAAAAAATTATATTTTTTATTTACAAATGCGTTTTTTCAAATTTTACAAAAAAACTATATTTAGTAGTCAGTTATGATGAAAAAATATATACATTTTCGAATTTTTTTAATTTTTAGAAGCTAATTGGATGGAAAAATATATATGTTTTGGAAGTTTTCCCTTAAACTTGTCTCTTAAACAAATCGGTTTTATGAGAAAATTTGAAAAAAAAAGAGGAAACAAAATAATTCAAATTCTTTTCAAGTTTTTTTTTACCAATTTTACATGTAAAAATAAAAAACTTTAAGATTTAAAAAAAAAAAAAAAACATAACCAAAAAAATACAAAGTTTAAATAACAAATTAAAAACCAAAATTAAAAAAATATTAAAAATCAATAACAAAATTCAAAACTTTAAAACAAAATTTTTAAAAAATAACAAAACTTTAAAAAAATAAGAAAATAAGAAATTTAAAAATTAATATAAAAAACTTAAAAGAAAATTTAAAAAATTTAAAATAAAAAATAATTAAAAACAAACAAACAAACAAAACCCACCCGCCCCGCTCCCATCCCCCTCCCCTCCCATCCCCCTCTACTCCGCCCCCTCCCCCTCCCTTCCCCCTTCCCCTCCCTCGTCCCCTCTCCCCCTCCCTTCCCCCTTCCCCCTCCACCCTTTGCTCCCCATCCCCCCTCCCTTCCCCCTCCCCCCTCCGCCTTCTTCCCCCCCTCCCTCTGCCCCCTCCGCCCACACTAGCCCTCCTTGCCCCGCGCGCACAGCCCAACTGGGCGCCCTTGCCCCTTGGCGCGATTCTTAGAATTGCACCACCACAAATAAACGACGCATGGGAGGAAGAAGGAGCGGGGTGAGGGGGAGGGGGAGGGGGAGGGGGAGGGATGGGGGATGGGGGGCAAAGGGAGAGTGGAGAAGGGCAGGGGAGAGGGGGGAGCGGAGGGGTATAGGGGGGGAGGGGGAAGAGAGGGGGAGAGGGCGGAGCAGAGGGGGATTAGGGAGTGGAATGGGTATGGGATCATGGGTGGGCAGGTTAGGGTTACATTTTTTTGTTTTTTATTTTTATTTTTATTTTAAATTTTTTAATTTTAGTTTTAATTTTAATTTTTAATTTTAGTTTTTTTTTTTTCATTTTTGGTCCACAATTATGTTTTAAAATGGATGGTCCACAATTTTGGTTTTTTTAAATGTTTTAAAAAAAATTTAAATTCTTTTTAAAAAAATGTTTTTTTTAAGTTTCTTGATTTTTTTTTTTTTTGTTAATTTGTATTTTTTTTAACATTTAAATTTGTGTTTGATTTTGATTTTTTTTTTAATTTTTAATTTTCTTTTACGGTTGTAAATAATTTTTCTTTTTTTCTAATTTGGTTTTTGAATTTTCTTTAATAAAATTTGTGTTTTTTATTTTTTTTTTATTCTAGTTTTTAAATTATTATTATTTAAATTTTGACCTAAAAAAATGACAGTGATTCTAGGAGATCCAATTTTCAATCCGGGGATCGATTTAAGATTTCGATTGCAATGATACCACCCCTAGTTTCCATAAAGTTGTAAATGTAGCCCCCCAAAAAGGGGATGATATTGGTATCACCACTTTTTGTTTTGGGGTTGTTTTTTGATGTTTTGGTGCAAAAATATGAAAGAGATTTAATAAATACAATTTTGATTATGATTCAATGATATAATAATGCCATATTTTGAAAAGTTGTGCTATCGGTAGCATTAGTTTTCAATTTGGGCCTTAATTTTATGGTATTTGTAAACAACAATAAGGATTGTTTTGGTCCATGTCAATATTTTTAACCAAAAAAGAAAGTGGTGCTACTGGTAGCACCACTTTTTGATTTGAGGTTTTTTTGTGTGTTTTTTATGCAAAAATACCAGTTTTTATGGCTAGAGTTCTCGTTTTGAGTATAAGTTCTCATCAAGTGGTATAACTTGTTAATGATGGATCAACTACATCAAGAGAGATGAGTTCCCCTTGAGGGGTGTAGCCTCCTTATAGAACTTTAGGAGGCCGGCAACACTCAATAGGTCTCGTGTTTGATCGGTATTGGGCCAAGGGTACACGTATCTCTCCCTCTATCTAGCCTCCCAAACTCATACAACGTTGTACAAGTTCACTCTGTCCAGTTGTTGTTGCTACTACTCCCTCCACTGACGTCTCAGATTCACATATAACTTCCATCAATCTGATACATAGACATATACATGTATATATAAAACATAAAAAAACTAATTAAATGTTCATTTTGTTTATTAATATGATTTTTTTTCTCAAAAAACATAAATTTTCATAGCGGTGTGCCCAAAACATAGTCAAGCACCGCTTGCAATGCTTTTGTATCTAGAGCACACCACTAACGGTGCACTACTAGATAATTAACACACTGAAGACACACAACATTTATTTTTAAAAATGATTAAAATATATATAATTCTAGCCACGATGCATCAATAAGCATGGCGGCCCGGTGCTTGATATACATGTGTCTACCCCACCCACGGTGCACATATATGCTAGTTATTAACATACCTCGACCGGCAAGGCCATGAATAAAAATAGGAAGGTGTACGGTGATGCAACATTTCTTTAAAATCTGGGATGGTACATTTTACAAGTATGAACACACCACTAACGTTGTAGACGTATTAATAATAAGCACTAGAATATGTTGTAAAATATTTTTTCATTAAAAATTGATTTTCAAAATCGATGCACCTAGAAAAATGTGAAGCACTGATAGCGATGCTTTTAAATATACATAGCACCGCTATCAGTGCACTATTAGACAATTGACGCATTGGAGACTTTACAATTATTTCTAAAAATAAATAAGCACGGTTGAATAATTTAAACATGGTTTTGGTTTGTGGATAGATAGGTGCGTCTAAAATCATATCACGCATCGATGCTTGTTGTGCATGTTGACATTGGTGCACCTATACAAGTGATGCACCAAAACATAGTTAAATAATTAAACATGGTTTTGTTCTGTGGTAAGACTGGTGTATCACACATTGGAACTTGTTGTTCCTATCAGCATCGGTGCACCTATAAACGTGATGCACCAAAACACAGTTGAATAATTAAACACGGTTTTGATTTGTGGTTAGATCGGTGCATCTAAAATCACATAATGTACTGGTGCTTGTTGTGCCTATCGGCACTAGTGAATTGGTATAAGCGATGCACTAGTACACGGTTGAATAATTAAACACGGTTTTGGTTTGTGGTTAGCCCGGTGCATCTAGAATCATATCAAACACCAGTTCTTGTTGTGCCTTGTGGAACTGGTGAAAGTGATGCATCGGTACATGGTTGAATAATTAAACACGGTTTTGGTTTATGGCTAGCCCGATGCATCTAAAATCATATCATACATTGGTTCTTGTTGAGCCTGTCGACACCAATGCACCAGTAAAAGTTAGGCACCAGGAATATTGTTGTTATTTTTAGTTTCATTTGTGCAGTGTATTGATCAACACATAATGCATGGTAGTAGCAATGCTCTATGGTTGACAAGGTTTTCAACCCCACAAATGATGCAACCTATAAATTTTCAGGGTACACCATTGGTGTAGTGCGATCGAACAAGACGAACAAATCGCACATAAATTTTATGTTTTTTTTTAACTAACTAAATTTAAGGTGAATTTTAAAATTTAATCCACTAAAAATTTAAATTATAAGGTAACAAAGACATTACCTAGACATTTGTACGTCGAGGAGGCATGGTTTCCACGTGGACCAAAAATCCAAATTTGCCCACCATTTGGTGAAATTCCAAAGCCACATAGTGAGAAACTGATGAGAGAAATTCAAGTGCGAGCAACACCGATGGTAGGACGCTTTAGGGAGGCAAGAATTGCACTAGTGCTTAGGATCTCTACAACACTGAAAGACGGTAAAACGATTTTTCTGACTGGCAATTTTTTTTATTTTACCCTATTGCGGTGCACCCGATACTAAGACGCATCAATGTGTATGGAATTTTTAAACGCACCAGTATTCAATATAAAGCATAAAAAATTTCAACCCTCAATTTTTAAATTTAACCCTATTCTAGTGCTCTCCACTATACAATGCACCGATGATTTTGAGTTACTTAAACACATTGTGAGCGAATATTAAATTATTTTAAAAATTTCTGCTTGTTTTTTAAAATTTTAACCTAATGCAATGCTCTAAAGTATTAGACGCACAAGTGTTGTTTATATATATAAACACACCATTAAATAATATAAAAAAATAAAAATAAAAATTCCTCTCGACAATTGTTTTAATTTCACCCTTCTTCGGTGCCCTTAAGTAAAGAATGCAACGGTGTATTGTAAACAATGGAACAAATTGTTAAGGGATTTATTAATATAAAAAATGCTCTTTTTTTCCATGAATGCTATAATATAAGCAACGCACCGAAGCATTAGGTATATAGAATGCATTGTATTTGATGTTTTTTTTATTTTTTTTTAACATATATAGTTTTCTAGAGAAAGGTTTTCCGAGCTAATAAAAATGTGTTAAGTTTTGGTATGCACCGGTTTCTATTTTGGGGTTAAATATAAAAAAATATTTTCCTCTGCATTGAATGCAGATTTTCGACATTGATGCGTTCAATTCCTATATAGTGAAGGAATACCAATAAGTTTCAAATGTAAAAAATCATTGTACAAAAACTTCCGCTAAAACCTTTACCCACCCACTCACCTCCGCTAGAGACCTCCATTATAAACGGATATCTGGGCTCTTTTTATAAGAGCTTCCACAAAAACCTCTGCTAGAGGGTCTTTTCCTTGTAGTGTAATTCATGAGGAATGGAATGCCACATTAACCGTTGATGTGCTCTTAAGTCTGACTAGAGAAAGAAAGAAGATTCACACTACACGAGGGAGGTTGAGGAATCAAGGAAATGCACTCTTAAGTTTGAATTTAAATATTTTAATCATTTTGAAGTGAGCCCAAGTTTTTCCCTTCACCTTGTATGGATTTTGGATTTTGCATGCAAGACAAATTGTTCTAATTTCCCTTACCTAGGCAATGAGGTAGGCACAATGTTTCTACATCGGAGATGGTGAGCATGGTAATTTTTAAGGGCGAAATGTCACGATTTGGCTATTTTTGGGGCTTTTATTAAAAAAAAAAAATTCGTTATTTGGTCATTTTTACTCTCTAATATCTCCTATATTTACATAAATGTTAGGAACCCATGTCAACCCTTCTATTTACTTTGTTAGTATATTGTTGTTGGACGCATATGCTTTGTAAGTCGTCCTGTAGTATTTGTTGATCCATAGTTTGTATTATTGTTGATGGACGCATATGCTTTGTAAGTCGTCCCGTAGTAATTGTTGATCCATAGTTTGTATTGATCCATAGTTTGTATTGACCCATGGTTTGTACTAACACATGGTATTGACCCATGGTATTGGTGCCTATACTTAGTATATAAGTTTGTGTTGAGGCCAATGAAGGTACCGTGAAGTTATTTGTATTGAGCTTGCTCAAAGGAGGTTGCCCCCTCGAAGTGGCCTACAATCAATAAAAGTGATTTTGAATTCTGTTATTTCTGCTATCTTGTTCATTTTCATTAATTAATTGTTGCAGGTTCTTCACATCTGGTATCAGAGCACTTTCTTGGGCTCGCTGGGTGAAATTTCTGCCAATTTTTTTTTTCACATCTGTTGCAGCTTCGGATCTAGAAATAATCCCTATCCGCTTAACTGTGGGAAGTACTTGGGCATAAGCCCTAAAACTCATTGTGAGGAGTACCACAGGAACCCCGAAGTAGTTGGCCCATCGAGAGGACCTGCTAACGAAAAGGGCAATGACCCCTACCTGATTGATTAGTTCCCACCCTTGAGATAAACCAAGAGATGTCGTTTGTGGCAAAGCGGTTATCAATTTTACCTGAGCCATGGAGTGAGGGGTACTGCCCCAATACGCAAACCATCAGACAGCATTGGTGGTTGAGTGAATCCCCTGAACCGATAGGAAGCCGAACATACCTGGGGTCCATATCTATTTTCAGCTGAACTGTTGCCGCTCACTTTCGCGCCATTGCAGATCCATTCCGAAAGCCTATTCTGATCCAGCCATTTCAAATCCATTCTAACAGTCGTTTTAGATCTAGCCGTTTTCGATCCATTCTGAGTCGTTCCATATCCCGCCGTTTCCGATCCATTTCTCAAGCCATTTCAGATCCATTCTAAAAAATAAATAAATAAATAAATAAAATAAAAAATAAAAAATCATGTTTTTTCGCCATATCTCCCTTGTTTTAATTCTGTTTTCCCTGAAACTTCACTGACACCCCTGCAATCCCATTCTGCATATTTCATTCTTGAGGACCCTATCCCAAATTCCACTTCCCAAAGCTAGAAATCCCACATTTGTTTATTTTTAAGGTTTGCCATAACTCCTTCGATTTTCACCCAATCGCCCTCAAATTTTGCCACCGTGTCCAGTCCCTATTTTTGCTTCTTTGTCCCTCTTTGAAAAATTTTCCCATTCTTTCACCCCGCTTCTGAAATCCTCATTTTATGCTTCCCTATCCATTCAAAAGTGTCCAAAACCTAGTCAAACCCCAATTACCCATCCGATTTTTTCCCAAATCCAAATTTCCCTTTACTAAATAAGCTTTTGTTTGTGTTTTTCTATCCATTCCCAAAAAAAAAACTCCTAGTTTTGGTTTTCATCCATGCATGAGCAAAAACCATAGAGGAAGCACTTGCCGCCATCCAAACCAAACTCCAGGATCTGGATGAAAAATTTCTAGGCCTCCATCTTGAGCATTCAGCCATGAACAACAAATGACAGTCCGAGTCTTCATCAGACAATGGGTTCTCTTCTTCTAGCAATTTTCGTGGTCCGAAGCTTGAATTTCCTCACTTCAGTGGTACTAATCCGACTGGATGGATTTATCATGTAGAACAGTATTTCAATCTGCATAATACTTTTGATGTCCAAAAAGTTCCACTTGCATCCTTTCATTTGGAACAGGAATCCCTTCAATGGTACTGTTGGTACATCAAGGCTCATGACGAGCCAAAATGGACAGATTTTTGCCAACTCCTTTTGCAACGATTTGGTCCTAGTGCTTTTGATGACTTCACCGGAGCACTCACTAAACTTTGTCAAATTGGCACTGTGAGAGAGTATCAGACAGATTTTGAGAAACTAGCCAATCACACAGAAGGATTGTCTGATGAATTCTACAGGATTTGTTTTGTCAGTGGTCTTAAGGATGAAATCTGCTTAAATGTCAAAATGTTCTGTCCCAACACAATGATGGAAGCCCTGGGGTTGGCTAAGTTGGCAGAAGACAAGATTGTAGCCCAACAGTGCTCCCAAACCAATTTTGTTCCCTTCCGAAATATGGGTTCTCAACGACCTCCCATTCCGCCAGCTCCTCGACCAACTCCTATCAAGCATTTGTCTGAAACAAAGATGCAGGCATGCAGTGAAATAGGGCTTTGTTATAATTGTGATGAGAAATTCACTCGGGGACATAGATGTGTTCAGCAAAAGCTCTATCTCTTGGATATGGATTCTCCACCTGCCTCTAAAATTGGTGAAGAAGTTCCAGATACAATGGATGATCAGGTCGACATTCAGGAGCTGCCTATTGACCCCCCATCTCAAGATGACCAACCAGAGATATCTCTACATGCTTTATCAAACGTCACCATCCCCCAAACAATGCGGGTCAGGGGTTACTTCAAGAAGCTTCCTCTTACAATACTCATTGATTCTAGTAGCACTCATAACTTCATTGACCCTCGAATCGCCAAACAGGGTGATTGTTTTGTCCATCCTTGCTCCAACTTTGAAGTCATAGTTGCCAATGGGGGCACCTTACCTTGCAAGGGGAAATGTCACAATGTGCGTATCTCTCTGGAAGATTATAACCTGCGCTCTAACATGTTTGCCTTGTCCCTAGGCGGATGTGATGTGGTTTTGGGCGTTCAATGGTTACGCACACTTGGCCCCATCTTATGGGATTTTGCTAAACTTTGGATGCAGTTTTCAGTTAATGGGAAACAACACAAATTTACGGGCTTACAACAAGGGTCTCTCCGCATCATCAGTTCACATCGCCTAAAAAAGATCCTTAAGAAGAATTCACATGGTGTCATCGCTCAACTCCATTCCATTCAGATGCACCCATCAACAGTCTCCCCTACTTCCTTGGATAGATATGTAGGTGTCTTTGCTGAACCAGTGGGCTTGTCACCTTCAAGAAACCTTTCTGGTAAGACTTTAGCCGCATCTACATCTCAACAGGAAATGCTGTCTATTTTTCATGCAATACAGAAGTGGCAGCCATACCTATTAGGGAATCATTTCTGCATCAAGACTGATCTCCAGAGTCTGGAAAATTTCCTGGAACCACCGGTCCCCTCCCCAGCACACCTGAAATGGGTTAGCCAACTCATGGGTTATGCCTATGCGATCACTTACAAGAAGGGTAAGGACAATATGGTGGTAGATGCTCCTTCTCACACATTTGATGACCCAGTTCCTCTTACAACTATTTCTCTGCTTGTTCCCAATTGGTTGCAATCTATTCAACATGGCTATCTCTTCTATGAACTCCATGCTTCTTCATTGGCAGGGCACTCTGGGTTCCTCAAAACGTATGATCGAGAACAATGTAACTTCTTTTGACAGGGAATGAAAATGACAATTCAATAGATGGGGGTTGACTGTGATACTTTCCAGGTCAACAAGGGTGAAATGACACTCCTTTCGGGACTGCTCAAACCCTTGCCCATCCCTACACAGATTTGGACAACTATTTCTATGGATTTCCTAAAAGCACTCCATTGGTACAATACCACATCTAAAAGGACACCATATGAAGCAGTCTATGGATAGGCACTACCAGTTCTTCTTCCATACACCCTCAGCAGCTCCCCAGTTCAGGCAATTGACTCAGTTCTTCGAAACCGTGATCAGATTCTTTTCATTCTACAGGAAAATCTTCACATGGCAAGAATTCGACTGAAACAACAAGTTGATTAGCACCATTCTGAGCGCACTTTTCACGCAACTGATATGGTTTTTCTTCATCTACATCCTTCCAAGACACCCTCCCTAAAACTCAAAAGGCATCAGTGGCCCGGAATGCAACCCAAGGATGCTACAAGGGAACCACTCCCTCAGATTCTGCATCAATTTCCACATCTAAAGCTTTGAGGACAAAGCTTTTTTTAAGGAAGAGGGGATGTTAGGAACCCATGTCAACCCTTCTATTTACTTTGTTAGTATATTTTTGTTGGACGTATATGCTTTGTAAGTCGTCCCGTAGTATTTGTTGATCCATAGTTTGTATTATTGTTGATGGACACATATGCTTTGTAAGGCGTCTCGTAGTAATTGTTGATCCATAGTTTGTATTGGCCCATGGTTTGTATTGACACATGGTATTGACCCATGGTATTGGCGCCTAGACTTAGTATATAAGTTTGTGTTGAGACCAATGAAGGTACCGTGAAGTTGTTTGTATTGAGCTTGCTCAAAGGAGGTTTCCCCCTCGAAGTGGCCCGCGATCAATAAAAGTGATTCTGAGTTCTGTTATTTCTGCTATCTCATGTATTTTCATTAATTAATTGTTGCAGGTTCTTCACAATAAAATATGTTTTTTTATTGTAATGTTCACCAAAATTTACAATTTTCAGTAGTAAACTGTATGTTTTATATTTAAGTTTCACCTATCCATCTATATATATGATTTTTTCAATCCAAAATAATCGCTTAGAATACTATACTTAGGTATACTTTTAGAACCCTTAAAAAATAACCTGATGGTGAGGGTGTATCTCCATGACATGATTGGACCATATGCCTAACTAACACTCATTCCCATCAAAGAAAAGTTGGACATCACAAAGGCTCATCTTATTAGACATCCAATGATAGGTAAAATTTGGTAGAATTTAGGATGAATCTCCATGTGGAGAAACTAGGTCAAGTGAGTTCATCTGTAATACAACAAATCCCCCTAAAGTATTATTGTGAAATTGTCTTGCAATAGTATCATAAAATTATTGCCACATCTTATGTCTTTTTATATCACTAAGATGACTAATGGCATTCATATTATTATTGTCGATATATTACCAAATTAAAATAACTCTATCAATAAAAAATTGCAATCAAATGTTTATTTCAAAAGTCCAAAGCTTATCACATATATATATATATTTAGATCAATTCCATTGAAAGCATAATTTTAATGTAATGAATTATTCACATTTTATGGACTTCGATTATAAAAAGACACTACTCTTTTCAATTTCCCTCAGTTGAATTTTGCTTTTCTTTTATTTAAGATTTTATATATATATATATTAAAAATATATAGATGGATAATTTTTTTAATTTGGTTTGGGAATTTTAAATAATAACATGTTACATTGTTATATCAATATTTAATTAGTTCAATAATAAGATAATTACAAATTTAAATTGATTTAAAAATATAATTGAATATAGATATTTTTCACTAAATCAATTGGGTCTAGTTTAAATAGTTAAAAGAAGTGGTAGCTTCTCAACCTAAGTTCAGTTTTCATAAATGACATGTTGAGTTCTTAGAAAAATATATTGTTGAAAAATTTTCCTACTCTTATCAAATTTAACTTACTTTAAATATCATATCAAACTAACCAATACATTTTCAAAAAAAATATAATAAACAATAATATTAATAATATATATATATATTCGTTCCTATATTTCAAAATCAATCAAAAATAAGAGCTGCGTGCAGCATAGTCCCTGCCTTTAAAAAATAAAAATAAAACAATTATAAAATATTTTTTTATATGCATTTTCGAGCATAAAATTCATATATTTCTAGTATTCTAGCTCGCATTGTTGCCAAGTACCAAGAGCTTATTTACATGGAAGAAACCATCCCAACAAATGAGATGCACTCCCATAGCTCTTCTCCTAAAATAATTCAAGTTATAATGCTTAGTTAATATGCTCTCAAAAGCATAATATTTTGTGATACTTTCTTTAAAGTTGATAGCTATGGGTTAAAATCACATATATATTTATTAAACTTTTGTTTGGAGTTTGAAATTATTATTTAATTTTATTGTAAAATTGGAATCTTTATATATAAAGATGAATAAAAATAAAACAAAAAAAACTTCAACCACACATTGAAATTAAATTCTTCTTAAATGTATCTTAGATATTTAAGAAAAATAGATAATACAAAAATTGAATGTTGTTTGTTTCAAATACATCTAACATGAATTTCTAAACACAATTCTCCAATAAAAAAATAAAAAATAATATTAAAACATCAAGTAAATCATTATCTTGACAATTTTAACAATAAAACTATACATATTATTTCACTTGATCTATGGCATATAACCATCAGTGAACAAAACTCCATTGTATAAAATAAAAATTATATCCATGACATATATGTTAAGTAGTCATTTCAAAAAAGTTCAACTATCATTTTTAATTATTTAAAAAACAATTAATATAAAATTCCATTGTAGAAAAAACATTTCATATATATAAACATATATGTCAAGTAATAATTTCAAAGAAAAGTTCAAATATCAATTTTAATTATTTGAAAAAATATATATAATAATTAATCATAGTACATTAAATATGGAAATAACACTATCTCACTTATGCATTTAGATGTATGATATTTTGACAAGTAATGTTCACCTAAATTAAAAAATGTTAAAGCAAATTCAACTTTGTTAATGTTACCAAAATTAATATTAATAAAATTTAAAAAAAAATATTAAGTCAACTCCAATCCATCTAAATTCCAAATTTCTATTCATATTATTATCGTAGCAATCAAGCTCTTATATCCATTGAAATTTAGATAGGCAATTTGATACTAAATCTTTTAATTTAATTATAATTAATGGTTCACTGAAAATTTGGATATCTCCACAACCATTTTGACAATAGAATTTTTTATTTATTTATTTTTAATGATTTATATAAGAGGAAGGGATTATTTCCATCCAAAGCATAAATCTAACTATAGATATTGTCAATGAGGTCTAGCTTAATTTGGATAATTGAAAGAATAAATTGTTAGGCTCTCTCTAAATAAAAACCGCACTTTGTGAGATATATTTTTTTATGAACCAATTAGAAGTGACATAATACCAATAATTTCATTTTCACATAATATATTGTATGTGAAAGTAAGACCAAATTTTGCTTGTTTAAAAAAACTTAATAATAAATACTTTCATAAAAAAAGGTAGGACCTGCCTCTACCGCTTTTGGTCTAGTTAGAGTGGGTAGGAAAGATCGATAATAACTCATCCCAAGGTTTGGACCTTCTTGGAATAACTCTCTACCAGTTCAAGGACCTTCCTCCTACTCCTATCACATCATGGGTGAATGGGTGAGTTATAAACCACTGAAATGGACATGAAAATGCCCTTTATTGCCACTTTCCTCCAACAATAGCCATTGTTCTAATAATTTGTAATTTATGTTGCCAATCCACTCCTCACCTTTCACGGCCTTTCTGAAGAAATAAGTCAGTTTCCCACAAGAAGAGGAAGGAAGGAGGTTGTGGTCCTTGTAGATATCCGTAAAACAAATCTCAACTTTCAAATGTGCTTTGAAAGTGTATCGCAGAGCTTCCTAAAATGCGCACAAAAAATTACCCTACCCATATTTTGATGGCTTTGAATATATATGAAATTAAGATAAGCATATTTTGTTTAAAAAGAAAAACCCAAGAAATCCAAAGTTTTATGATGAAGAATATAGCCTTACTTCCTATTTTCTTCATCCCAAGTAAAAGCATTATGAAAATTAAAAGAAAAATTTAAAATCTTTATCGAAACTTAAAAAAATTAACAATTCTTTAAACCACATAAAAAGAATTAAAAAGATTTTTTGAAACCATGATAATTTGATGTAGTGAATCAAAACAAGAGTTCATGGCAAAGCTAATGGTTTTCTTATCATTTAGGAGATATACATATATATTTAATTATTTTGACATGATATTTTATGGCTAAAACATCCTAAAAGTATCTTCAGGTCATTATTGATCTTTAAATATTATATTTATTTTATTTAAATTTTATAAATATCACAGTGATATGTAAACATACAACTTAATCAACTGCTACCCAACTGACATAATTACAAAGCCCGTTAAGTTTTATAACAAAATAATTCAACCTTCAATTCAATTATTGTTCTTAATATACATTATTTAAAAAGCATCATTGCTTACAAACTACCAATCCACCCACTCCAAAAACTCCAAAAAGAGTCACTAATATCATGTAACTACATTTAAATTCCAGAAAATGAAACACGTTATGATTTTGGCTTTCCTTGCTACTTATGTTCCTTTCATAAAAAGGATACTGCACAACAGATGGAAACAAATGGGAATGAATTAGAGCTTGACTGTAAACAAATTCAACCACAAAAGTAGGAAAGCTATACACCCATTTGTAAAAATTGAATTTTATCGAAGCATTGCTCCATTTTTCCATACATAAACCTTAGATGTGTTTGATGCCAATTATAGTAGTTTGACATTAGATATCATAACCATATCTGTTTTGGCCTTCCATAAAGATATGGAAGGCTCTTATATATGATATTCATATAAATAAAATCCATTTTGGCCTTCTGAAAAGATATACAACCCTCTTATATATGATATTTATATAAATAAAATGTAGCTGGAACATCATGTATTCAGTGTTAAATTAACTCTCAAACTAAGTGTTGTTTCAAAACCTACTAAGAACGATCATTACTGGTAGAAATAACAAATCAAATGCGAGTGGTTGAAAAAGGAATCAACAACAGTAGCTGAAAAAACTAAATTATTTGTTTTTTTATCCAAAGCAACTATAGCAAGTTAGAATGAAACACTGAAATTTCAATCATAAATATTTTATAAAATTTTGAAACACAAATAAAGAAACAACAATTGTTTTGAATGCCATAAGGTGTAAGAGACCAAATTCACAAAATTAAATGCCAAGGAATGCCAAATATTGGAAGTGATTATTCCATCTTCATCCTTTTCTTCTTATGAAACAACCATATTGTCCTCAATTATTGCTTCAAGGTTTTCCAAGCTACATGGAAACAAATAGTGAAATCAACCTGCACAAACTAGTTGCAAAATTAGGTCTTAACAAGTTCATGAAAGCTAAAATTATCCCAATCAAATTCCAAAAAAGGGTAAATACACAGCCACTCTCACAGTAAGTCCAGAAGATTTAATAGTGTAGGAACTTACTGTACATTATTTAAGTCCGAATGAATTGCTTTTGCGCCTTTGAAGTCCTACACAATAAAAAAAATAAACCATAGTCAAACCTTTGATGTTAATATCTGATATTTTCTATCTACAACTTTTTAAATATTTTTTTTTGTTAATATTTTATTCAAAGAGGAGAAAGCAATAATATTTGAACACACTTTATCTTTTGCTAGTGAGGTGTATGATATGACACAATCCATTCCTCCTCCTATTACTACTTGATCAATAAAGATGCACATATTTCCCACCAAACTATGAAGGTAACACAGTTATAATACCCCAGTATAAGTAGCAGCATAATAGTGCAAATATAAAATAAAGGATTATAAATATCTTTTTGGAGATTATCATGGTTAAAATTTCATTACATACCTATATACCAATAACACTGTCCTCTACCAATAACAAAAAGTTTGGCCGACTTTCCCAATCTCTGGAGAGGAACAACATTAAGAATACTCAAGTATTGAAATGACGAAAAACATTACATGAATATATTCCCAAAAGCATGAGGTGCTTAAATTTATTGATAGGTTGGTGCATTATGAATTGAAGGATCAGGCTTCTTCTTCTTTACATCATCGCCTACTAGCACAAGTCAGAAAATCAAATTTGAATTCAGTTAGAAAAACCGCTAAAAATAAAGGGAAACAATAATCATCTAATATGAGATTCTTGCAACTATTGATGACATTCATGAGTTCATAAATAATCATTTTCGTCAGGGTCCAAATCTGGAAGATAAGCTTTTCTTTCAATGTCAAGGGCACCCAAAAATGTAGCTTGTTATTTAGAATTGCTCCCTCAGTTGCTGAATATTTCTATTGTTTTTTAGTAGTGAAAACATGTTACATTTCTTGGATCTGTTAAATCATAAATGACGTGCACATATGATCTTTTCATTTTATTAGAATAGCAAAACAATAGGGGTCGTTTTTAATATCTAGGATCTCTCAGAAAGAGCATTATGTGAGATATTAAGAGAACACAACAAGCATTTCCCCCAAAAAAAAATTAATAATACCTATAAACAAATTTGGTAGTATATATATAAGTTCTTTTAATAACAACGCCAGCTTCCAAAAATGAGGCTTTAATACCACATGTCTTGCAATAAAAAATTATGAGCGATACCAAAATCAATCTTCAGTCGGGTAATGTCGGATGGATTTAGTACAAAGATATCCATATTCAACATATACTACAGATATATCCACAACCAGGTAATGCCTTCAGTCGATAATGCTGGATGGCTTTAGTACAAAGATATCCATAGTCAACATATAATACATATATATCCACAACCAAGTAATGCCTGATGGATTAAATACTGATATATCCACAAATAGTGTTATAAAATGACTAGAAAAAGGGAGAAAAACAGGTAGATGGGTTTTCTCAATAAGATATTGAAACCTAAATTGGCTGCTAGAAGAGGGGTTTCAATATCTCAAAATTTGAGGGATAAAATCCATGTGATAACTTTTACATTGTATGCTTCAACTAAAATTTCTCAAAAAACCATATGCATATGCCAAATGCTATTCACAAATCCTTGCCAATTGGAGTAAGATTCACCAAAACCTATCTCTAATCCAGCTCATGTTCCTATTGAAGTCGCTAAAGCAGGATTTTTACAGAACATTTCAACAGTAGAAACTGAACTCAAACAATAACAAATCCTCACCGGCCTAAAGTTTAAATTTAAATTCCCGCTAGGCTACAAGGAATTTGTATAGCAATTCAGGCACAAAAGTCTAAATAAAATAGAATTGAAGCTCCTCTTCTACCGTAGTTTCATTTCCGTTGTGCTTTATATTTCATGTACTTGGTATGTTGCAGGCTCAAACGGTATGGACCATTATTGTACTGAAGTAATCACTTTTTCTATCCTATAACTACATATTAGAATCTTCCTAGGCTCCACAAAGGAATCTTCACGTTTCTTTCAAAAATATTATTTCAACCATAAGGCTAAAATAGTAAACATGCAAAAAGATAATAAAATACACAAATTAAATGATCCTTGCAGCTCATTCACAAATATAGAGACCTTTCATAATTTGAAATTAGGGCTCCTCCTCTAAATTCTAGTGCAAATAGGATTCCCTCTTGCAATACATTTCTTCCTTGGTTGATTAATTTTTGTGTTGAATTCTCTATAAATATGAGTAAAGGATAGGTCATTAAAACTATATATACTTCTAAAATTTGATTCATGATTGGGGCTAATGACATATTTTCAATTTATTATTGGCCCAATCCATCAACATCTTTGAATCTCCAAATTCCTATAGGTGTTGTATCCCTTTGTTTTCAAAAGAAGCCATCAATCATAAAACTTAGTCTAATTGTTTGTTCCTTTCCCATCAACAATTTTTAAAGAAATAAAGTATGCAGACTCAAAGAAAAGAATAGCTCATGCTCCCCAGATACTCAGGGTCATGTGACATGCTCATCAAAAAATCCTAAAGCCTTATCATAATCAATATTTGGTCAAGTCCTTGAAAAATAATTTTGTTCCTCGAAATCAAATACCCTATATTATAAATCATTAAAAAGCCTTGCAAGTTTTTTCAAACTTAAAGACAATCTATTCCAAATAAATCTAGAAAAATAGCATGATATAAAAAGATGATCAACACATTCCTTACTACATTTGCATAGATACAATGAGATACATTGAGATTTTTACATCTAGGTTGAATAATTAATAATAATAATAATTCATTTTAAATAATAATAATAATTTGTAACTCAAATAAGTTAATCTTTAAAAACTAGATCAAATCAAAATATATTATTATTATTATTATTATTGCCCAGACTAAAATTTTAATTGGTTAACAAAACAACCAATTGCATTTAATGCATTTAACTTCTTGTAACATCATTGTCTTAAATCTTCATTATACTCCATTTTTATAACCTCCAATATTTAAGAGAAGTTTTGTGATATGTAATGTATAGCTTTGAAATTTGCTTTGGATGTAATCTCATTTCAGCATGTTGATGTTACAGGATGGCAATCATGTCCATGAACTTTATAATATTTGGATGAGTTTACAAGGCGCATGAGGAGTATTTATATTTTTTAGTTATCTTTAAATCTAACAGAAATAATGAAGAAAGTTATAATTCCACTTTATTGTTAAGAACTTTGTCATTATTGGGAGTAATTATCTCATCGGCCCCCGTACTAGAGAATTCAAGTCAAGATGGCTTAGTTGAAGTTTTGCAGGTTGCAGGGCTTGAGACTTATTCATCTCGAATAGAGTAAGTTGGCGTAGTTAATGTTTGCAGATGAGATCACAAAGAAGACCATTTAACTGGATAGGAATCACAGTGGTTTAACTATCATTAAGTTCAACCGGTCATGTAATAGAGTTTTGTCTCATTTTAAAACAACTTAGGTAATATTAAACTCGTGAAATTCTACCTTATTAGAAATAAGACTATTTGAGTGCTCTACATATATATATATATATATATATGAACAAGGTAATTGAATGGATATGAGCATTCTAAAGATTTGTGACGTTGCTTATTGCATTGTAGCATCGCACTTGGCTTCCATGTTTTTTATTCATGATGGGATGAACTTTGTTATTCATATGAATTGGCAATTTTAAATGTTAAGGTTGCATAAAATTTGAATGCAATGGACTGAATGTTTTTGCTGTTGATTATTGCACAGAGCTTATATGCTACACAGTTCTTATGTGAGCTTCAAAATACCAAGATCACACTACATTGAACAAATATGATCAAAGATGAGCAAGACGTGATTTATTACACAGTTTTTTAATACAAGTTTCTTGTGTGAGCTTCAGAATAGCATGGATTAGAATAGAATGATCAACTATGATGAGAGATCAGCAAAGAGATGGTATGTTTAAAGTCAATAACGATGGAGCGTAAAGCTGCTACAGCTCCTACAATGGCCAACAAAGAAAAAAACCATACATTCACCCAGTGCCATGATTTGTGTAATGCATTCAAATCCTTTCCCTTGACCTGTATGTGCATATGGTTTGGTAATACAAATGTCAATGGAATGACGCTCACTGCACTTGTCAGAGTCACAAAATCCCCCAGAAATGGAAACATGGCCGCCACCATTGTAGCAATAATCAGGTAAGCCCCTCGAGTCACCAACCTCACTATCCAATTGTGTGCAGAATATATGCTTTCATTCATCCTTCCGAACTTTGTATCCTAACATTCATATGTAGGGCTTGCAAATATCTGCAACCAGAGTTACTATCAGTACGTATGTTATAATGCACTCTGAAATTGGAATGGAATTTTCTGATACAAAGCTAAAACTAAAAGTAAAGGGCAATGCACATACATGTAGTGATATCACAGTTTGCAGAAAAGCAGAAGCGTTTGCCAAAGTTTTAACCCAGTTGGGTCCATTTACGCTGTTCAGAAGATAGGAAGAATTTGATGAGCCATATGCCCAATATCCCGCAAAGATGACAGCGTACATTGGCACGCTCCCCATAAGGAATTGGAGGTATAGGGCTTTATGCATGTTCCTTATATAAGGACGTTTTACTGTACCCTACACAACAATGTCAGTGGACAATGTGGCATTCTCTTAAAACTTGTTAAGCAGTAAGTCGATCAATATTTTACCCAAAGTAGAATGAGTGACACTTTCAGATTCCATTTGATTCTTAACTGGTCTTCTCATCATAAGATGAACATGCAAATTTGGTCTTATGATCGAGCGCTTGCTTGCGTGATAATCCCATCCTTGGCATAGATTAATATAGACAGCCACCACCGAAGATAAGTATTGTTGTAGAACTTATATATACTAGCAAATCGTTAAGGCACAGAACTAACCTGTGTGATGGATTTATTACAACAAATATTGAAGAAGTTATGGCCAAATTGATGATAAAAACCTAAAATTGCTGTTAATCGTTATGGTTGATTTTAAGCCAATGTTAACAGCATCGTTTCATTCAAACTAAAACTTTTTTATTCATTTCACATACTGTATCTTGAAAGGAAATTAATGTGACAAATATTTTTACAAATTTGTGAATTCTTACAAAATACAGCATTCTATGAGCTCTGTTTGTCCAATTCCAATCAACTTCCCTCTACAACATTTACAAAATCCATGCTTAGTAGCTTGACCAATCTTCCCAAATGTGGATTTTAGCCACCATCCATTTTGTGTCCCAGAATCCATGAAAAGATGTATCCTCCAAAACATCTCATGTCCCGGATGCCATGAAAGGATGTTCCCTTTAAAATGAACTGCCTCGATTGCTATAACCTCAACTTTTGGCCGTCTTGGAATCCTAGCACTACTTTTGGATTTTATTTTAGGGATATACTTTCAACTTGCTCAGTTTTCATACATGGCCTAGAAACTATACCTGTAAACCTAGAACTAGTTGAAAACTAATAAAAAACACGGAACATATATAGTTTCTACGGCAGGGACTAATAATGAACCCAGCTAGATATCACAAACTTCTGCTGCAACATTAATAGAGAATATAGTAAACAATATTCATTCACGAGATAATATATCGGAGCAAGCAAAATAGACAATTGAAAATCTAGATTTGGCACATAATGGTAAATAGTCCTGTACAAAGTTACTTACATAAATAAAATCCCGTAAATGGGTTTGGCTGTTAAAAATATTGCAGTCCCATAAGGAAACGCCAGCTGGGTAGACCAAAAGTATAGAAGGAATGGGATTCAAAAGGAAAAGCCAGCTGGGTAGACCAAAAATACAGAAGGAATGGGATTCAAAAGCCATGCTTGCAGAAAAACTCTAATAAGAAGCCAAAAATAATGAGGGAAGAACTGACTGGCATTACGGCCAAAGAACTGAAGCATTGCTCCGGAGGATGGTTCAGCACCGGAAACGCGGCGTTTCCAGTCAGCATAGAGTACATTAACAATAAGCTAATTAGTTAAACCTTATTTCTCACAGCAGTTAAACAAACTAGAGAACGGGAATTAGTACAGCATAAACTTACCAGAACAGAGACGAATATTCGCGCAGAAAAACTTCTTACGACAGCCAAGTGTGAACAATTAGAGCTATCACCTACATAACACACAGGATTTTGTTAGATGTGCAGGAGTCACAAAAAATTACAAGTTAAAAAATTATAAAGTACAAATCTCAGAGCAAGAACATACTTATTGGCCACTTTTATATCGAATGGCTTGGACACATAAAGCGTCAAAACATTTCCTAGATAGATGGCAACCTGCAAAACAAAGTCCTCAGATTATGTCAATTATATGCGATCTCCATTTATAATCACCACAACTAGAAATAACAGAAGACCGAATTTTGTTGAGTACCTTCAATATCAGCGGGGAGTAAAATCCAGACCTGAAAGCCCCCAGTGTCCTCTCTCCTGCATATAATAAAACTGGAACCGAAATATACATCCATGTCTGTTATCAAAAGAAAAATAAAATAAGTGAGCTCAAAGTAGTAATTTGCTTATGAAATGAGAATCAGATTTGTATCAATTCAGAGGTCTGATCAGATTGATCTTCAAAATCTTACGGTTTTCAAGTACCACTTATGCACCAGGTAGAGGAAGAGTCCGTGGAGTGCCTACGAGCCAAAGGCATGCACTACTTGTTTTTTTATAAATTAAACGAGATTAAAAAGGGGCCATGCAGGACACAAACCAGCCAGGAGGGCCGCGAACCTGCCAGGAGGGTTGCGCCCTCTTTGAGGGGGTTGCGCTTCCTCTGAGCTGGGTTGTGCCCTCTTTCAGTAAAATTCAAAAGCTTCTTCTTTCAGTACAATTCAAAAGCTTATTGCCAAAATACTTTGTGAAAATTGATGTCGAACTGCACAACCCATAAATATCCAAACTTTGTAGAACAGAGTCATTTGATGGAAATTTGTTCATGCTACAGGTGGAGAACATGCATTCAACTGCATGCAGACATAAATCCATGCATGCATTACTTTAGATAGTGAGTAAAGTTTTATTTTTTATTTATTTTAATGTCGTGCAATGAGAAAAAATAGTCAATTTAAGGTGATTATTCAATTAGAAAATAGTAATTTCTTTTTTCTAACTAATTATAAATACAAATTTTATGTTAACATTAATCTAACTTTAGAAAAAAAATATATTGATTGCAATTAATAGAAACAACCGGAACATATAGTCTACTACCTATGATAGAGACTAAAAAACAAAAAATAATAATGTAAACAAAAACCAACATTCCTTGGTACCATAGCTCAATCACATATAACTATCATGAAACAATATAAAGATGGGGCTTCCCCCTCTGTTGAGTCTCCTCAACTACAAAACTTTAAAGGTTTCCAAATTCAAAATAACACTTTAGAACCGAGTTTCCAAATTTTAGAATCCATACTAATATAACTACATTATTTTTGTTGTTCTTAATTATGGCTTGTAACGATAAATACATAATTAAATTACTTTTAGTTTAGAACCGAGTTTCCAAATTGTTGGAAGAGGCATTGAAGCGATATTGCCAGGAGAGGGGAGTTGGGATTGGTCACTTGGTAGTTTAAGTTCATTAGATTATTTTTTACAATGTAAAATACCTTTTTACCTTTAATAGATTCCTTTTAATATTAATAAAATATTATATACAACGTTTTTTTATAATAAAATATTATATATAATTTTTTTTCATGAATATTAATAAAATATTATATACAATGTTTTGAAATAAAGAGGCAAACATACATGTGGTCTTCTTTGAATATTAATAAAACAACGTATACAAATCTTTTATAAAAAGGGGCAGACAATACATGTTGTCTCCGCAATCCTCAGCAAATAAAAACATATACAAAGTTTTAAAATAAAAAGGCAAATCATACCAGTTGTGTCCTTTGAATATTAATAAAACATTGTATACAAAGATTTTATAAAAGGGTAAACCATACATGTTAAAAATTCATACATGTTGTCACTTTTAAGTAATAATAAAACATTGTATACAAAGTTTTTTATAAAAAAAAGGAGTAAATCATACATGTTATCTCTATAATCATTAGCAAAAATTAAGTAAAAATTTATAAACAAACTCCAAATTTATTCATCTATAAAAACTACCAAATACCAAATTAGGTAAACACTAACCACTGCAAATATATATTCTTCTCTTTACATAACTTAAGCACCCATGTAAGGGAGCAACATGATGTGGGGAATCTAAACTAGAAAACAATCCTCCACATGTTGATAGGTCGAGGGGGAAGCACTTGCCCCAAAGGATTAAGGACGTAACAAATAGAGAACAAAGTCAAGAGTCCTAACTCATTGTCAATGGTTTTTTGGTATAATGGTGATT
Organism: Larix kaempferi; assembly: GCA_027924585.1. Classification (NCBI taxonomy): domain Eukaryota; kingdom Viridiplantae; phylum Streptophyta; class Pinopsida; order Pinales; family Pinaceae; genus Larix; species Larix kaempferi. Next base: position 21,207,934 of record BSBM01000106.1, read on the forward strand.
GTGAGTGTTTTAAAATTCTCCATTAATGTTCGAGTCTCACCAAGGACATGCTTGTACTTCTACTCATGTTTGTTTTTTAGTAGAATTTGTAACAATGGTTAGGGCCTCTCTAAAAAATTGATAGAATAGAGATCTCAATCATGGGCCAAAGGCTAGTTTTCTCAAGTCCATGTGCATGTTGTTGACCAAAAAAATCCATTAAAAAATAACAACAACCTAAACTACAAAAAAGCATCACAACAATAAGTCATTTGTTTGGGTAAAATATTTGAAAACTAATGTTATCAAAGAATAATGGAAATAGCACACATAAGTTGCTGCCCATCTAAAATTAACACCCATAAGTAAAAATAATAAGCTCCATAAAAACAAAATAATACACACACAATAAATAAATAAATAAACGCACATACTCACAATATATATATAATTCCTCCAACGTGAGGAGGTAAGAGGATAAGAGGTAAAAGTGCATATTGATCATCTAATGGTTAAGGCAAGACTAAATCAATCTTACTAACAAATAAATTGGGTAGACTTGTGAGGTAATATGTTGTCAGCCATGATTGGTTTTTGTTTATTTTACATGTTTTTAAATGTTACGAGGAAAAACATAAAATCCCTCCTTTTCAATTATTAATATATAAAAATTATTTTTCATTGTAAATATTTCAATGTAATGAAAAATTCGATTCATGTCATTTTCTATATATAAGTAAGGATTAAAAAAATTATCCACTTCACAATAAACAGAAGGAAATTGTTGATGCACTTTTACTTCGACCAAGGTTCAACACTTAACATCCACCAACAAACTCCACATTTCACAGACACCAGCCCGAAAGAGATTAAATCCCTTTCGGAAACACCTATAGAGCAGATGAATTCTCACTCGAAGTATCTATGGGGACATCAGGAACCAGAATTCATGCATCATAGAAGGGGAATACTCATCGAGCAACATATTCGTTATTAAATCCCATTATAGAACATCAACAAATTAGCACATCGACATATATCATGACTAAGTTAAATCTTCACCAAATAATACATTCATTACCGTGTCACACCTACATAGCATCGACAAACCAGAGCTTCGACAAGTTCATAACATCGAAAGGCTCCATTACTTAGCCATATTAATATATTCACATCCAAATTTCATACAACTAAGCCCATCATGTATTTGAGATTCATTCAACGGAAGAAAGAACACATATCACATCACAAAACATTAACACACATAAAGACACCATGTTTTAACGTGGAAACCCATCTGGGAAAAACCACAGAAGCGCTTGTATTTTATTAGAGTCACAGCCAAATAAGCACTTGAGGTAGAAGTTACAGATTTCTTCATGTCATACAATGGATTTGCACACACGGCTTAGAGATCGGCGACTCGAATTCTCCAAAAATGTCTTCAACATATACAACAGACATCTCTATTACATAGCACAAAACTATACATAGAACATTAACCCCAAAATTTTCTTCTTAATACATGTTTATAGGGTGCACTAAGCTTTCCCCACTCCCACTAACCCACTAACTTCCTAACTAACTCATTATTATAATGTGGACCAATTCTAACTAACTAACTCAACTTGCGACCTTTGACACAATCAACATGACCGTTTTCCTTATTTTTTGACCGCTTCGTCGAACTTGACCCTTGCGTTGAACTAGTTCCACTTTGTCTTTGTCCACACGAACTTGTTTCTTCAAAAAAATGATATCTCCAAAAATACTAAGCCCAACAGAAATTGAGAACAAAATAGATAACTCTCTTCTTTCTATTTGGAATTGTAAGATGCACTTTTATTTGGAATTGTTAGATGCACTTTTTTTCTTTCTTATTCTCTTGCACTTGAGTGAACGTTAAAATTAAATTCATAAAGTTGAAGAGTTTTGAAAACACAAATGGAATGAAGTTTACAACTTCTCATACACATTAAAAATAGGAAAAATAAGCAAAACTATTCACCTTAGTCTATGTATCTTGGTATCTTGTTGAAGTTGAGACAAATCCAAAGGATCTTAATATTGGAATTGTGCCAATCCAAGGCCTTTTCTTAACTAAAATCGAATACAAACTTTCTCCAAAAACCTATCTAGAAATGAATAACAACTTTTATGTAAACAATATCCAAGCAAGCTTCATTACTTACCAAATATTACTTAGGTTATATGAGTAACAAGCTTATAACCCTAGGATTGGTAGGGGGGAGGGAGGGGGACCAATAACCAATAACCAAGCAAAGATCCTAGTCCTTTATCAAGGATTATTGCTTGCCAAAGAGTTGGGGATCAAGTAACTAATAGTTATAGGTGGCTTGGCTATAATAATAAGTCACATGAATCACAATTCAATCCCGAAGAATCCTACTCTTCATAGGTTAGTCCAACAAGAGAAAATATTGGAAAAGGGATTTGAATTTATAGCCTGTTATAAGGTTATGAGAAATAAAAATGACGAGGTAGATCTATAGGCGAATCTTGCCACAAGTTTGGAAAGAGGGAAATTAAACAAAAATGGGAGGGCATTAGTCCTTATCCACTTCCCATAAGATTTATCATTTTAACCAAGGTCAAAATGCACTCACATAGTAAAGACAAGTGGCAACAAAGGCGGTGCATGGAGTTGGGCTCAATAAGGCTCACACTATGTTTGGTAATCCATTACCTCATGACACCTCAAGGTGTCCACTTATTCATGGCAGAGTTGGGACGTCATACCAAATTATGTGGTTGTTAAATGGGGATGCATATGGACATCAAACTGATGCATTGCTAAGATATTTGCTTGATTAGTATGACCTCATCATCATCGTTGATGGAAAGCTCCTATATTTTCTCTATGTCGCCTACCCAAGGGGCTTTGAAGTAGAATTAACTGATATGCACAAGGGACATTCACAACCTCCAATTTGCAATAGGTTTCAATTGGGCATACTAGGAAATATGGGATATCCAAATGGTTGTGTATCCATTGTGTTGAAGCTTTGATTTAGGTTAGCAACATGGAAAACCATATACATCCAAATCGATGTGCATTCTATGAAGTATCTAACTTACACAAAGGCATCAGGTGTTGTAACAGGCACATAGAAAATCTATGGGAAAGTCAAGGTTTATTACTTAGGAAATTGGACAAATGGAGAAGAAATTGGGAGAGAGGGAAGGAGGATGAAAATTACTCCTTGAAATGACAAATAGTGGAGGTGAATCCCAACTAAAAACACAAAATTGAGGCAACAAATGACATAAATTACAGGTGGAAACAACAATACTAGGCTTGAATAAATGGAGGAGAATATGAAAGGGGTTATGGAGAGGGTGGAGCAGCTTGAAGCAAGATGGAATATAGCAAAGGAAGCGACAAATTCATATTATCTTATGTAACATTTTGATGGTTTATGTGGGCCGGAGTAGTGGAAAGAAGAAGAGGAATAAATAGTACAGCAGGTAATGCATCAAAAAATGAACCAATCTAAAGAGACTCGAGCCTCCAATGTTGGTGGAAAGACCTACTATGGACTGATGACCCTTTTTAAAATTTTAGTATCGATATGTGTTTTGCAAGTACATTTTGTTAGTAAGATTGTTTGTTAAACATTAAACATGTAGTCTAACATGTAATAGTGCATTGCTATTAAACTAGATAAAGTTGTTAACATGGAAACAACAAAAAATTAAAATAGTAAAAACTAAATCTACAAAATTTATATTATCATATTCAACCATCAAACCATAATTTGTTTTTGTAAATAAGACTAGAGACCTTCTATTTACTATTAAAATATAGTCTATACATACAAAAACTGAGATTGACAAACCTCAAAAGAGACATGGCCAGCCAAAATCAATCTAAGCAAACTGTCTATTGTCTTAGGTTCACCAAGAGTCCAGAACCTTCCATGAAGGAGAAACCATACTCTGTAAAATTTTGATAAAGTTTAAAAACTAGGCATAATGGATACATTAATTTTCATAGCCTGCCCCAAAGGGAAACCAGGATTACATCTAAACCATGGAAAGTGACCCTACATGCATATCATGACCAAACTTTAAAAAAAAGAATGATAATGCAGAGGCATACCCCTATTTCTTTGAAGTCTTGTCTACAGAGGAAATGATAATGCAATTCACCCATGAGATGTTGATGATGCCTTCACCCATCTGATAGCAAGTGTCTATTTCAAAAACCAAACTGTCCAACCACTCATAGATCCTATCCATCTCTTCGTTGTTTCGACCAATGACTCGAAGAGTCTCCTACTAAAAGAATTCATTTTGCATTAAGACACAGGAGAGAATGTACTTAATTGTCCAGTATGGGCTTATAGGATCCATCATGTCCTCATCCTTCTATTTCTCTTGGATGGGACAAGCTTCCAGAGCCATAATTGTTTCCTTTATGTGATATGAAACATTTCTATTGAATGCTTACTGTGGGGTTCCCCAAACATTTTGAGATCTCCACGTCCTCCCGCCTCCACCCCTATGGATGCAATCTCTCTGGCAGGGGGCCATTGAGATCTTAGACAAGAGAAAAATGATATTATTGGCAATCCTCTTCACCTTGTAGTGACAAACATCGCAAGCAAATCTAGGATTCACATCCACGAGCGCAACAATTAACTAGCACCTATTTTCCTTTTGAGAATGTGATCGCCCACTACTAGACCGAGCGAAGAAGTTGTGGTACCCTGCTTCCCCATGCTTCACCATATACCTAGTACTTTCGTCAGTCATGCTCGTGGAATTTATTGGCTCTATGTTCCCCATCCTTCGAGTGTACACAATCTACATCCGCAAAAGGGCGTAACCACTTCGCATTAAGGTTTCCCTAGATGCCAAAGTCGAAAACATACCAGAACTCGTGCATAGAATAAATAACTCGTACTTATCCCACATAAACAATGTCCTTTTCCCTTACATCAAAGATCAACTGGAATAAGATCGTGCTAGGTAGACCCCTTCTGGAGCCTTCCCCTGGCTACCTGTGCTAGTTTCCTTAATCATGTTGGCCATGGGAAGTGCCTTCAAGCTATCTGTCAACCACAGCCGAGCCATAATTTTATTTAAATACAAATATCTCTATTTCCATTCTATTTTTAAACAAAACTAACTTATCCTTGGATGGGGTGATAGCCAATATCACAGGAGAAGTACAAATAGAAGAGGGATAGCGGGAATGGATCGAAGAGCCGCGGAATTCAATTGCTCGTCCCGTTTGTTAGCTCGATACCATTTGACACATCTGCCACCTTAGATTTATCCCATGCGACGTGATGAACTACATTAATCCAACATTCAAGATGGGAAAGCATCTGAGAAGAAATCAGAGGGATGACAGTTGTGCAATGCAGCACATTCATCTTGCCTCTTGTTCATTCCTTCCTCCGATTTAGAGCACATCCTATAATCGAAAAATGGAAAGGGAGAGGCAGAGAGGTTGAAGCAGTAGAGGCCGCCACCAGTGGGGCCACCTCTTATTCACCGTTGGAGATGCAATGGCAGAATGAATGATCGCCATCATCAACACAATGTTTGAACTGCAAGTCAAATTAAGAATTTTGGTGAGGAGACAAGGAATGCAGTTCACAACCCTCATCTCAAAGCAAATGGTATCACAGGCTAGTGTGCAGATGTTGTAGAAGCCATGGGAATTCAACTCTCACACTATGAGCTTAGGGAATATGTCGGAATAGAGGTAGAAGATGATGACACTTGAGTCAAGGAGGGAGACCCTTCACCTAAAGAGGAGGCATTAGGGAAGGTGCCAATGGGAAAAGGTGATATGGAAGCAAAGTTGAAGTCTGGAAAGAAATTGATGGAAATTGAGGCCTCCACGAGCGACAACACAAACTCGAACCTTAAGGAAACCCATCTGAAAGTCAAGGGGGAGGCTGAGAAGAAGCGCAAAGCAATTGAAGCTAGCTCAAGGGACGACGTAACTCTAGCTCCTATTCAACGTGGTTTTTATAGGAAAGGAGAGAAAGACTAGAAGACTTGTGTGTCAACGACACCAAATGGACCAGCCAATGAAGAAATTATGATAATTGGTATTTTGTTTTTAAAAACCGCACAAAGCATGTCCTTGGTTATTATTATTATTGGGTGTCCAATAGTAACTCTAAGTCCTTAAGTTTCAATGTTGTTACATAAAAGTAGTGTTACTTTTAGTCATTGGTCTTCATAAAAAAGAAGATCGTCAAGATTATCAAGCCATCCAAAAGGAAAAGATAAAAATAAGATTTGGCCAGCTTTTGGAGAAAACTATATCAATGAAGACAATGTCAAAGCTACATGTAATGAAGTCCACATTTAAAAATACTTATTTGAGAATGTTTGTATTCTTTATAACCCTAGGACCACAACAATCTATTTTTTAAAATTTTGTATGATATAATACGATTGCTAACAAAAAAACCTACTTATAACCACTCAATGACACTAGCATAATCCATCACCCAAAAGCAATTTTACCACACAAAGTAAACTTTTAAATTTTTATATGATATAATACAATTGCTAACAAAAAAACTTACTTATAACCAGTCAATGACATTAGCATAATCCATCCCAAAAGCAATTTTACCACACAAAGTAAACTTTTAAATATTTAAAAAAGGGTGACAAATATTTCTTTTTATTTTAAAGTTATCATTTATTTCTTGCAAACGTTGACTTTAGAATCTAGGGCAACTATTGATTTGATTAGTTAGATATCCATTAAATATTCATTATCTAACCAAATCAAATTCCCCACGCAATGTAATTATCAAATGTGATTCACGTACATATTCCCAATGAGTAGATATTTTTGGAATGTGTAACATTGAGTGATGTGACGTGCCACTTTGCAACATGCATTTAGAGGTGTCCCACATAAAACTTTTTACTCGAATCATATTTCAGTTTTTATTAAAACACTCATAATTTAAAAGTTGAGTGCTTTACTATAAGGTTGGGTTGGCTCATTAGGTCGGGTGGTTGGGACGGTCGGCTGTCGCCGTCCACACCCTAGATCGAACCCTCGACCCCCACCCTTATCAGCACCTTTGCTTAACAGTACGCGTCAGCGGTCTATCTCGTGAAAAAAAAAGGTCGTCGCTTACCAATGTTCTTAGGTGCCTTCACCTTTGGGCGTGCGTCAACTTAGCTACCTATATGAAAGGTCGTCGCTTGCAGGCTTCAAATTTGAAGTCTTCAGGGCCCTTCAGAGGTCATTTTACACGTCATAGAAGGTCACTTCAAATTTTACCATGCAAAAAAAATTTAATTTCATGGTAAGCCCTTCAATAATTAAATTAACCACTACTATTTAAAATTGCAACAGAAGGGTAGCTTCAAATTTCACCCATCAACAGTTTTTAGTGGGAAATTGGGAATGCGGCTACTAGCTAGGTGACTTGGGAGTGGGACTCGGTTACTCTCCAATATCCACGTGTTCGATCATCCATGGATCATGGAACATTGGGCCTCTAATAATATCATTGAGCAACTTACATGGACGGGCTTACACTTAGCAGCCCATGGCTTGAACGCTTCGAAATTCTCGTGTTTGTAGTGAGCGCTTACGTGTTTAACACATTTAATGGCATCAACAAAATTATTAAACCTGGTAGGTGGCTCATACGTGTTGTTGCTAGCGGGCTTACCAAGTTACAAGTTATCACATACCAATTCATGAATGCTGACTCCGTGAGTTAATTGAGTATTCAATGTATAATATATTATGTTAATGTGCCCCCGAGAATTTGGCATTTCAGACAAAATCCACAATCCATAAACTTATTGTAATGTTGCAGGTTGTTGCTCCTGCCCGTGGCCCCTACCTATAACCCTGTGTTTTCTTTGTTGTATCAAGTTAATCCTATCGTCTAGGGCTCCCAGCCTCACACCCTGTGTTTTCTTTGTTGTATCAAGTCAATCCTGCAGCTCCCGAGTTCCACCTTTTGTTTTCTTTGTTGTATCAAGTCAATGCTCGAATTCCATGCTTCCATGGCTCCGACCATCAATATATAATATTGCATGAATAGAAACAAGCTTTTTCTTATACCCCTATTCCACTGTGGTTGAGCTACTTCCAAGTTCCACCTACCCTATCTCCTCCAGTCCTCCAGGAGAGTTTGTGGAGCGAAGCTGGCAATGTCAGCCTGCCATAAACATATTTAAAGAAATTCGTTTTCTTTGAGGAGCTCAACTTCAAGGTTGACTAGATTTTTGACATCCTATGAATTTACAGGTATGTACATCATTTTATCCATTCATGATCCCATCAATTATTTAAAAAAATTTGTTATTTGATTAAAATTCTGTAACTTCAAAGTTCAAACACAATATTATTATTTGAATGAAATTTTGTTACTTCAAATGGGCCTTGAAGGCTTCAAATTTGAAGCCTGGACCCGAGAGTGGGTTTGTCACAAATCTTCGTGAGAGGCTGTTTAGAACGACATTTACCAATTCCTAATTGTAGCAACAACAACAATTGCTTATTTCTTCATATGTCCTGTGTATACGCATATATATGATTCCATGTGCTCCTTGCATTTCCCTATTTTCCATTGTCGCCCGATCGAAGCTCTTGAGAATTTAGCTACCCTTTAACTTTCGTGAAATGGAGGGGACAAGGAAGACCATTGTTTTCACTCTGAAACCGAGTGCTTCCCCGTTCAGCTGCCGCTGGACACGGTTACATCCCTATGGGAAACAGGTGTGCGCAATGCATCCTCGAACTTTACCAAAAAGCCTGGGGATTTGGGGAAGTTCCTACTTTCCCAACCTCCATGCATCTAGTTAATGAGTAAAATCAAGAATCCATACTTTGTATCTAATACTATATTACATGAGCTATTTTCCCCAATTGCTCAGTCATTGAATCGACACCTTCCTCTAGTACATGGTTTTTGATTCTTGGTATTTATTAATATGAAGACCACCGATGCTACTGCACTTACAATCCGCGTTCGACTGTATGAACTGGGACAAAAATGTTTTTGTAATCTTGATTTTTAGAATGACAATGCTACTTTACCTTCTGATTTTGTTTCCCTTATCGGTTGGTCTGGAAAAAAACATGAACTTCAACCATCTATGCATCTCCTCTCTACTTGGTCTACCTACGTTTTACTTATGCTTCACAACCCATCCTCTACTCCATCATACCACGGATTTAGTATGTATAACGGGATCTAGGGGGGGGGGCTGTAAAGAAGAAGCATACAGGGTCCATAATTAACTATTGAGAACAAAAGTTGGCTGGAGTCAGATAGTTCTCTTTGCTCAATTTGGGAAACTACTAAGATGGCAAAGGTGGCATAGTGGCCTAGAGACTGAGCCGCTAGATCGGGGCGAAATATGGTTGTGTTATATGACATATATAATGTTCAGTGCTGCTATATCCACTGAAAAATAAAGCCTCTCAACTTTACTACGTCAGTAAACATTGAAATTTTGATGTACTATTACATTTTCAAATGAAAAGAATAACTTATTTTTACATGGCAGCATTGAAGGGTTCAATATCTCATAGCCCTTCATAGTGAAATGGAACCCCACCCTTCAAATTTGATCCCTGGTCGCTTGCCAATGTTCTTAGGTGCCTTCACCTTTGGGCGTGCGTCAACTTAGCTACCTGTATGAAAAAAAAGGTCGTCGCTTACCAATGTTCTTAGGCGCCTTCACCTTTGGGTGTGCATAGATAAATATACATCATTTTCATCTCTCACCTATTTCATAAAAACCACTAAAAGATTAAATAAAGTATTTATAAATAATATTTAAATTATTTGATTTAATTAATGTGTTAAATTTTTAATGATGAAAATAATTTAATATATTTATATTTAATATATATAATTTTATGAATTTAAAATAAATTTTGTCAAATTTCAAAATTAAATAATTAATTTTAATTAAAATTTAAAAAAAATCATAAATCATTTTTAATACCACATCACTTTCAATATTTTAATTAAAATTTTAAAAAAAAATCACAATTTTTTTACTACATTGTATTCTGTCAAGTCCCAAAATTTTGCATTGAGTTACAATTGCCTAAGCCCCTTGGCCATACTCATAATAGTTTGTCAAAATGGATGCTAAGGGTCAAATAAATGCCAAGAATGAAGTCCAAGTTAGTAATAATGTGAAATTAGACCCAAATGGACAAGGTGAGTCACATTAAGAGAAATTCCCAATTCAAAGTTGTAATATACCCATCCAAATGAACTGCCATGGAGGAAAATTACTAGTTCCCTAGGTTGCATGGTGGAAGCTTTGGGATTTGATTTAAGGGGGATAATAAATTATGTTTGAACATTAGAATGGCATAAATATTTAATAAAAGAGCTAAATAAATAAATACAAGGGAAAATCAAAGTGGCAATTGATCATGAAGACACATGGAGGATGTGGGACCCACACAAGCTAGATTTTGTATGCCACATGGCATCCTCCTCTTGTCATTTTGAATCCATAAGAAGCCCAAGGTTCTTGGGATGAGTTGGAAGGTCAATATACTTGGCATGAATCAATTAAGGTCGAATTGGAGGGGAAGAGTAACTCCCATGGAAGAGGAAGATGCATTATGGAGCTAGTGAGACACTTGGACTAGATTCCCTAGCTCTATGACAACAATGATGAAGATGCTATGACACCTATGACACAAATCAAACATGAAGGCTGACATCTGACATATATGACATGTCGGGGCTAAAAATAGCCTCCAAGAGGGCTCTCAAGTGAGTTAGGGTAGCCAAAGAGACACCAATTCGAATTTGGAGAAGGAGAGGGCAAGAATTGGAAGGACAAGTGGCATACTTGGGAATCTCTTCCCAACTTGAGTTGGCACGAAGCTCTTGGGAGGAATTCGACCCATGGAGGACCTTGGAATTTTATAAAACACAATAACAAAGAAGGATGATAGCTTTTGATCATTTTAGAATTTGCATTTAGCATTTGGGAGAGGAGAGCTAGTGGAGTGCTACTCTACTTGCCTTAGCACCAATTTCGAGGGTGAAAGATTCTCATCCTAGTTGGTAATTGGAAAGGCCATTCAGACCTTTCATTTGGAGCTTTAATGGAGTCTTTTGTTACATGTTGAAGCTACAGGGAAGCTCATGGTCACATCTCTTTCAGATTGCTTCTACAACCATTCTTTTATTTCTTGACATATTCTTGCTCCTTGAGGAGAGGTGCACTTGTTGAGGTGATGAACTCTTTGGGATAGCTCTTGAGGCCCCATATCTTTGTAATATGATATATATACTCTGTTTTTATTGCTCATGAGACTCTCGGGTCGAAATACTAAGTGGATTTATATAAAAATACCAAACAATGCATAAATGATGCGATTTTCCCTAGATCTTGTTGTTGGAGTTTGAAGAGACACTATTTTGAGTTATATTAGTTATTCCTTGTGATTTTGTTGATGTATGGAGTGGTATTAAAGTTCTGAAGAAGTTTCATTAACAGAGCATAAGCCCTTGGCACCTAAAATTCGAATTTCATAAGTCATGGTGAAAATAACTAGCTTTTCCCCCTATGTGAAATCTTGCATATAAACATATGATTTTAAGGAGTTGCAGAAGGCCATAAGAACTAATTAAGGATACATTGGGGAGATAATTAGAGACACTTATAAATACCATACCTTTGTTCATAAATTTGGAAGGGTTTAATAGCATTTGGGAAGCCATCTTTGTCCACTACCCTTGTGGATTTGAAGCTCGAAATTACTAGTAATCTTCTCTACTTTGTCCAGATTGTAAATGAATGTTGCAGAAGTGTTTTAAGGGTTTTTAAGCATCCATAAACCTCTGTTATATGTCTTAATACCTCTCAAATACCTTCAGACCGATTATCCAAGCATTTGGAGTCATTTGGAGACCAAGAGACCAATGCTAGTCAAAGAGAAATTGCTAGTCAAACTCCCTACTTTGGCCAGAACTTAAAGGAGAGTTTCAGAAGCTTATTGATGACTTTAAACCATCAATGAACCTCATATTTATGCACTAAAACCATTCATACACCTTCTGTAACAATTTGGGAGCATTTGGAGCCATTTGGAGGCCAAGAACCCAAGACTAGTCAAAGATCGAACTAGTGGAAAAAGTTGAAAAATTCACCATTTTAATAAATTTCTAAAAAAGGACATTACATATTCCAATCATTTAACTATAACTTCTATATTATTTTTAAAAAAACATTACATAATTTATATTGATTTTATATAATAATAACAATATTTATTTACAATCTTATTATTATACAAATAATAATTAAAAACATATACATAAAATTAATTAATAACTTATTTCTAAAATTTAATTTCTATTTTAGTTAGATATAAATTAATTGTAATGACACTATATTAGTATTATTAATATTATTATAAATTGTATTTAATTTTAATAATTAAAAATAAATACATAAAATTAATTAACAACTTATATATATATATATATATATATATATATATATATATATATATATATATATATATCATGTGGTTTATAGCAGCTTAATCTGGTGGGGAATGAGGTTCTATTACAATCTATGCATAGTTATCTAGGAATTTTGACCCGAGACCTCTGTAAAAAACAACTCTCAACTAGTAGCCAAACTTTTATTTAAATACAAATTAATTGTAACGACATCGACATCATCATCATCATCATCATTGTCATTGTCATCGTCATCGTCATCACAATTTAATAATTAAGGAGAAAACATATCATCATCATCATCTCACTTTAATAATTAAGGAGAAAACATATTCCGAATTTCACACAAGATGTATATATTATTTAAATAAAATTTGAAATCTCATTATTATTATTAAATGTATTGATTACTTGCTTTTATATACCCAATGAATATTGTCAATTTGATAAACCTAAGAACAAAATCTCATATAAATACATGAAATGATTCATCATCATCATCGTTATCATCATCATCGTTATCATCGTCATCATCATCATCATCTCACTTTAATAATTAAGGAGAAAACATATCACCATCATCTCACTTTAATAATTGAAGAGAAAATATATTCCAAATTTCACACAAAATATATATATTATTTAAATACATTTTGAAATCTAATTATTATTATTAAATGTATTGATTACTTACTTTTGTATACCCAATAAATATTGTCAATGTGATAAACCTAAGAAAAAAATCTCATATAAATACATGAAATGATATACATAACTCTAATATAAATCATTATTGCATTACATTTTCATAAATTAAACATATAAAATGGTTAACATATCTTAACTTTGACTCCCTAACATTAAAATAACTTACCTTGGTTATGCAAAATTTTGGAGTCAAGAGATCATTGAATTTTTTCAAGCTCTCATACAAAATGGGCATGCCTATATTTTCAAGTGCCACCAAACTAAAAGACCAACTCGCAATATCATTTCCTTTCAAATATTTAAAGTTCTTCATGTTAAAATAAAATTTGGACCCAGTTTAAATTGGAAATGGTTGTTCATGTTAAAATAAAATATGGACTCACTTTGAGGGTAGTTTTATTAGAGAAAACCAATTCACTGAATTAGTGGTTTTCTTTTTTAGAAGTGTTTTTAATATATATTTTTTATATAAAGAGAGGGTTCAATAGTTAAGAACGAGTATTTTTTTTTTCTATTTTTTTCATAAATGAAAAGTTGTAACTTATTATTTATATGAAAATCAAAGTTACATGATGAAGACCAAAATATTATTCTTGTTGCCAATGAAGGGACCTAATAGTAACAAAAAGTCCAAAATTATCTACAGTCCTTCAACGCTAATCACTAGAAACATAACTAAGATAATACAACAGAAGATCCAAATCTTCCAACAAAAAACATAAATATAAGATAGGCATCTAGCGGAGAAGGATCATAGATTAGAATACATAATAAGTGCCATATTCCACCACTTGATCTACAAGCAGATTCTCAAAGTGAATGAAGCCATCCATAGGACTAATGGCCAACTTAGATAGTTGATCTTCCTTTCCATTTAATTCCCGAAAAATGAGTGAAATGGAGAGTAGGGGAAAACCATAGAGCATATCCTGAATCCTTCCAGCCCATTGTTCAAGATCGAGTACTTGAAGTCTAGAATGGCCAAAATCCTAATCAACCACCATCCGAGAATCACAAAAAATATTGATATTGAGGATGCCACGACGCTTGGCGATCCAAAGTAACCCCCAAAGGGTCAAGAGTTTTTCCTTAGTATTCGAACTGATGCCAACACCCATTCTCAAAAAATCCTGATGGTTTCTTTTGATCTACAACACCATACTGGCCCCACATAGGCCCCCTTGCTTAGCTCCATCGAAGTAGCCAACAGAAAAAAGATTTCTCCACCTCTAGCATCTACAGATGCCTAATTTTAGGAACGAGCCTTTTTTTGCAGAATTCATGAAGGGAACCAATCATGTTTGAGAATTTATGGAACTATGAAGGTCTACAGTCATAAAAAATGGATTGATTTTGGATTTTCCAAACCTCCCAGAAGATAAACAAAGGCAGTTCCTTATACTTAACTTTGGTATGAAACCAATGAAAAACACTCTTGAAAATTTAACTGACCCCAATCATCTTGACGCTGTAGAAAAGTCCTTAAGTCTAACCAAACAGACCTAAAGAATGAACATTGGTTTAACAAATGAGTAACAGATTCATCGTCCATCGTACATAAGGAGCACCATCCAGGGCCACAAAATCCCTGTTTAAGTAAGTTGCCCTAGGATATTATTTTGTTTTCCAAACAGAGGCAAGTGAAACAATGGATTTTTAAGGGGATTCGTCATTTCCAAATTGTTCTATCCCACCACTTCAGAGAACAAGAGCCCTCTTGGGAAGAGATGGCCTCATAAGCATGTCTGGAAGAAAGAACACCATTCACATTGCCCCAGTCCCAAACAAGGGTATCCTCCACGTCGGGTAGGGTAATGCCACCTCTGTTAAGTACCATAATATAATCATACCATTCATCAACCACCTTCTCCGATAGACCAAGATCTTGGGCCAAATACCAATATGATGAAGATGATACATAAGAGTTAACGAGTCGAATCTGGGCCAGTACCTGAATGTTGGAATTATGTAACTGGGAAATCAAAGAGGTAGATAACTTATAGTCACCCCCAGATCCAACAAAAGGATCGATGCCAATAAAAACGCGAGTGCCACAACCAATATTCCAACTGATACAACCCCCCAGAAGAGGGAAATTTTTAATGAGACCTCGCCAGATGATGGAGGCATTGCCAACTCTCAGTTGAGGGTACTAGATCCACTAAGTAACAAAGAAGGACTTCAAGTATTTTGAATTGATCACTTTACTCAATAAACCATCACCAAATATTCCCCTTCAAAGACATTTGACACTTAAATCCTAGTTGAACCAACCCAGATGCTTGAGACCCCACCCACGCAAATGTTTAGGCATAGAATGCTTTCCCAAGATGATAGATGGAATTTAGATACCTGCAACTTACTAGCCCAAACAAAATGGAAGATTCGCTTTCGAATACCGCCTATGATAAGGGTAGGAACCATAGCTAGAGAAAACCAATATACAGGAATGCTTTCGAGCACCAATTTTGCTAAGATTAGTCTACCTCCAATAGAGAGCCACCTGAAAGTCCAATTGTTGATTCCTTTGTCCACCTTCCTGATAATCCAGTGCTAGAGTATTTCTTTTTTCTTAAGAGATTACAAGTTCAAAATTGGATATCTTTTTATATGTGATTTAAGTTAAATGTTAAAGCTCTGATTGAAATTTGGTTTTCTACTTTGTATGCTCAAAATTTTGATATGAGACTTAAGTACAAATGCTCAGTTTAAACATAATGTAACTTTTTGTGAGTTATGAACTATTACGGAATAGGGTTATGGCATTTTAAGTTACATTCTTGGTAGCGTATTTAAACTTGTATTTTCTTCGAATCTCAAGGTTTCAAATAGAGAAACATTTATTGGCATCTCATTTTGCTTGTAATTTGCATCTATGTGCATCAGTTTTTGCAAACCATGGTCTTTATTAAATGTCACATTTGCAACACTTTGCATCCCTTATACTGGTTTGTGCTCTTCATGAGTCCATAATTGTGCCTTTGCATCTTAGTTTTTTTCCATAATTAACTTTATTGTCATGCTTCTCATTTCGATGTCGTGTGTTACATTTTCAATGTGACATTTTAACAAATTGACACCTACTACTCACTAATCTAGTGGCTTATCAAGTACCTTACTACTTGAATTTGCAGTTGACAAGGTAAGTATTATTTATATTACAATGTAGAATAAATAGTTGGAATGACATATAAACATCCCAATGCCGTGGCATTTGTTGAAAAACTCTTAATGAGTTCTACAACACAATTATGAAATCAATTTCCCTATGGTTTGGCAAAAAAAAATCCAACACACACATAAGTGAAACAGATTTGTGTCACTTTTCACAATTCAAACTGCAAAGCCTATCATCTTAATTTTGTTTCTCTTTATACATCCCAACTAAGCTTAGCCTCTTAAATTGGGATGTCATGACATGTTGCTAACCTGGCGAATTACAACCCAATGACTTACAAGTTACCCTACTAGTACGATTTGTAAGTTTTAAGATACTTTTTTAAACTCTAGAAATCTCATCCATTGTACGACTGCTTACTTCACTTGGGAAACTACTTTATTTGACAAGTGAGATGAAAACTAGGTGTTGGACCCAACCTTGATATTGGGCACGAGAATAATCTGCCCAGTAACAAGTAGAACTGTCACCATGAAAGACACAAAAACTTGAAAGGTCTTAAACCCCACGGAAATGATACGTAACTCTCTATCTAATCAGCCATAAAGCCGCCACCAATGACTTCTACCTCTTACACAAAATAAAGATAAATGGTGATGACACAAAATTCCGGAGAATCGAATTCTAACGAAAGTTGGTTTGGTTTGGACTACCCAATCCCTAACACTTTGAAAAGGGAAATGATAAATGCTTCTAAGAGAATTAATAATGAAACTTGTCTTATGTGTCTTAGATTGACCGCTTGCGTGTGTTCGTTTCTTATTAATTAAGAATTCCTCGTATGTAAAACAAATTAAATTATTTATAAAAGAGATGCGATGCTTTTGAAAGGTGGAGAGTGTGATGTAACATGCCATGTGTCAAATCATATTCCTTTTTTGGAAAGCTAATGGTTTAAATTCAATGGTGGATCCATAAACTTGGTAAATATCTTCTCTAGGGTTTAGGGATTATTTGAATATATTATTAAAAACCACAATATTTTTTATTTTGGAAAAATGTTTGAAGAGAATTTTCCTAAATAAAACATGTTTATAAGGTTTATAAGAATATTTGATTACATTGAAGTTGTGGACAAGACTTACTTAATCGGGAGGCCAATGGAGAGCAAGAAATATGTTTTACTTTACTAGGTGAAGAAATCAACCAAGAAAATTTCTAATTTTCAAAAGTAAGTTCGGCAGATGAAAGTAAATCCTCAAAAGTAATTTGGGTTAATGAAAGTAAACATGTAAATAAGATAAGATTAATTGGCAGCAGGACTGTTTATTCTTTGTTATTTTATTTTAATTAAAAATCAAAGACGAATTAGAATGTAGCTTTAAATAAAACCAGTACAATTCATGTCGTCAAACTAATTTGTTTTAATTAAATTGATCAATATTTTAAATTGTACATAAGAGATCAAATATAATGCTCACAAAAGGTTTGGTTTGTTTTTGATGCAGTGTCTAAAAAATTATTACTTTTCCTCTTAACCATTAAAATTGAACTCAATAACCCAAATTAAACTCTATAGTTTTATCAAATCTTAGCAATTTAATTGTCACAATTTACAATGTTCGAAACTTGTTCCAAATATCTACCCCATTGGAAAACTAATAAAAAAATGAAGATACATAATATCTTCTTAACATTTTTTTGTCAAATTTTAGTAGTTTAATTGTCACAATTTACAATGTTCAAGATCTGTTCTAAAATATTTATGTCCCTGGATAGCAGTTGATTCAACTATTGGAATTTTAGTAAGCAGTTTTGATTACGCTATTAATTTTATGTTAAACAATATTGCCCAATTATAAACGTTATAAAGACTACAATCTTGTTTGAGCTTAGTTTCTCTCAGGAGAAGTTGTTGGATGGGGAATTCAATTCCGCACCCAACAAGTACCCACTCAGAATACTTTTGATGGACCTCGCTGCCCCAAAAACAAGAAATACATGAAAAAATGTGATGATGGGGCAGCGGAGTCCATCAAAAGTATGCCGAGTGGGTACTCGTTGGGTGCGGAATTGAATTCCCCATCCAACGACTACTCCTGAGCGAAATTTGAGTGAATATACATGGAGATAAGTTGAAAATACGAGTTGAAGAAGTAGTTTTTTCATTTTTACCATTTTACAATTTTACCCAAAAAATGGTGATTCATCCCCCATGGTTGACATCATCACCTTGAATCCTATGTTGATTTTTATAGTATATTTCTGTTGTTTTGAGTTTTACCTCAAAATTTCTCTAATACAAGCAACCCTAGCCTTTGTCCTTTCCACTTAGGTTATTCTTCACTTTTTATGGCCAAACAAATCTATCCCGTAGTTGGGTTCTCGACCACCAACATAGGGTTTTCATCATGGTTTTCTAAGCATTTCACATGCTGCAAACTAGCCCTAGGGTTCAAACCAATGAATCCCCTGCTGGATCAAGCTTCCCACACCAATTTATGAGCGGATTCGACACTCAAAAATTGGTTTTTTCCTCAGAAATTGTGATTCTCTTCTTGCCCACTATTCATCTCTTTGTTTTCTCTGCGTTCAACTCCCCAGTTCCCTCTCCTAATCAAATGGGGATCAAGGAATACGAATTCCCAGGTTAGAGTGACGTGCGGGTCAAGGAAAAACATAGCCATGCCTTGCCATATGGGTTGCAAGGATGCTCCATACTCTATCGACCTCATGGACAGTTTTTCTCAACCACCTTCTTACAACAGAATTAAATGTCAGCATGGGGAGTCAAATGGGTTCACAAATTGACATGTGGCAACATGGTTTCCAATCCCACAACCCCCTCACCTCTCCCTAGTGGATACACATGGCCCCCTCTTATTGGTTGCCTCCATAGCCAGTTTTCTTGCTATTTTATTGCTTTATTTATTATTTACATCATTTACAATACTTCATGGCTTAATAGCACATGGATAATCAGAATGTCAAATACTTGTCTTTTAAATAAAACCTAAGAATCCTCCAGTGGGGCCTTGGCCTTGAGCTCCACACTAGGGAAAACACACATTGCAAGTATACAACATTTACATCGAAGCCAAAAGAGTCAAAATAAGGGTATTACAATTCCCTCCTCCTTAGAATAACACTGTCCTCGGTGTTCTCAAAACTGAATAAAAATGGGAATGCCTCTCTCATGGCATCCTCCAGCTCCCATGTGGCCTCTTTGGGACTAAGGTGGTTCCATTGCACCTTCACTTGTTCGATGGCTTTGTTCCGGAGCAAAGTGACCTTCTTGTCGAGGATGTGCATAGGCTCCACTTGGAACTCTCCCCCCAATTCCACTTGTATCACATGCCAATCAATTATGTGATTAGGATCATGTACATATTTATTAAGCAAAGAGACATGGAAAACATTATGAGCTCTCATGTTAGAAGGCAATGCAATCCTATATGGAACTGGCCCTATCCTATCAATGACTTCAAATGGCCCACAATATCTTGGTGCCAACTTCGCACAACTCCCCAACTTCAGGGAACTCTTCCTTGGTTTCACTCTTAATTAAACATGATCCCCAATCTCAAATTCCTTATGCACTCTTTTCAGATCTGCATAACTCTTCCGCCTGTCCTATGATGCCTTCAAATTCTGCCTGATCTTAACAATCTCTTGTTCCATCTCCCTGATCATATCTAGTCCAAGCACGTCCCTGTTCACTGGGCTGTCCCAATTCACTGGAGTTCTGCATCCCTTTCTATACAATACCTCAAAAGGAATCATTCCCAATGATGCTTGATGTCCATTGTTGTATGCCAATTCTACCAAGTGTAGGTAGTCTTCCCACTTGGATGGTTTATCCATCACATACATCCTCAGCATGTATTCAAGAATCCGATTCAACCTCTCAATCTGACAATCTGTTGAGGATGATATGTTGTACTAAACTTCAGGTGAGTCCCCAATTCCTAGAATAATTCCTTCCAAAAATTGGATGTGAACTTTGTATCACGATCTGAAATTATTGCCTTGGGAAATCCATTCAATCTGAATATCTCCTTCATGAATATATTGGATATGTCATTGGTTTTATGAGTGGACTTGAATGGAATGAAGTGAGCTACCTTTGATAGCTTGTCCACCACTACCATGATTGAATCATGCTTCATCACTATCATTGGAAAACCTGTTATAAAATCCATAGAAATTACTTCCCACTTCGATTCTGGAATGGAAAAAAGCTGCAACAATCATGTTGGATGTTGATTTATGCCTTGACTTGTTGTCAATTTTGACACCTAGCAATGTACTTGGCTATGTCCTTCTTCATCCCATGCCAAAAGTACTACTTTCTTACTGCTTTTATAGTCTTTTGATACCCTAGGTGTCCATAGTATGGAATTTGATGTATCTCATCCATCACTAGCCTCTTCAAATCTGTACTATTTGGAATATACAGTATGGTACCTTGATAAATGAGAACATCATCTTCACCAAGATGATATCCTGCACATGTTTCATCCACATTTCCCTGCTGCAATATTTTTTTGAATTGATGGTAAGCTTCATCACTGGTTTGAGCTTCAAGGACTCTTGCCTTTAAATATGATTTACACATACTCACTGCTCCAACATGAAATTTTCTGCTAAGAGCATCTGCAACCTTATTCTCCTTACCTTTGACATGTTTAATTTCAAAGTCAAATTCACAAAGGAATTCCATCCATCTAATTTTCATAGCATTCAGATTTGGCTAGTCAAACAAATATTTCACGCTCATGTGGTCTGTTTTGAGCTCAAATATTCTCCCCAACAGAAAATGTCTCCATCTCTTGAGAGCATGAACTATGGCTCCAGCTCTAAATCATGTGTGGAATAGTTCTTTCCATGCTCCTTTTACTTTCTTGACTCACACAAAATTACAAATCCTTCTTGCATGAGTACTCCACCTAGCCCTTCAATGCAAGCATCAGTGCACACTACAAAATATTTCTTTGGATCTGCAATCTTCAAAACAGGAGCACTGGTAAGTAGCTTCTTTAGTTGCTGAAATATTTTCTCACATTTTTCATACCATACAAACTTGATATTCTTCCTCTGCAATGATGTAATTGGATGAGCTATTTTGGAGAACCCTTCAATGAACCTTCTATAATAGCCTGCAAGACCCATAAAATATCTAACATCTACAACATTCTTTGGAGTAGGCCAATCCATTATGGCTTCAATCTTTTTTGGATCCACTACAATTCCTTCTTCTGAGATGACACGACCCCAATACTATACCTTCTGCTGATAAAAATCACACTTGATCAGCTTTGCATACTAGTGGTGTTCTCTAAGGACTTGTAACACCATTCTTAGATGCTCATTATGCTCTTCTTCATTATTTGAGTAAACAAGAATGTCATCCAAGAACACAATCACAAACTTATCCAAATACTTGTTGAAGACACTATTCATGAGACACATGAATATAGAAGGTGCATTGGTAAGACCAAAAGGCACAACTGTGAATTCATAATGGTCAAATCTTGTCCTTAAAGTTGTCTTGTGAATTTATTCTTCCTTTATCCTCACTTGATGGTATCCAGACCTCAAGTCAATCTTTGAAAACACTCTAGATTCCTTCATTTGATCAAACAAGCCATCAATTCTTGGAAATGGGTATTTATTCTTGATTGTCACTTTATTGAGTTTCCTGTAATCAATACACAACCTCAATGCCCCATCCTTATTCTTGAAAAATAACACTGGTGCTCCCCAAGGAGATACACTCAGTCTGATATACTCCTTGTCCATTAATTCTTGCAGCTGCATATTTAACTCTACCAATTCTGGTGTGCTCATTCGATAAGGAGCTTTGGAAATTGGTGTTGGCCCTGGAACAAGATTGATGGAAAAATCAATATCTCTCTTTGGTGGCAGTCTTGGCACTTCCTCTAGAAACACATCTTGGAATTCTTGCAACAGCTGAAAGTATTATATCTTTGGTCCATTTTCCTCTAATGAATCTGATATGTGGATTGTATATAATTGGAAACCCTTCTTATAAAACTTTTTCAACTGCAGGGTTGAAATCTGCCTTACTGAAACTTGCTTGGAAATTCCTCTTACCAACCTTGGAATTCCCTCTTAATCAATACATTCAAATACTTTCTCATAGCATTCTATATTGGCTCTATGTATTTCCAACCAATCCATACCTATTAGGGAATCATAATATCCTAATGGTAGGACATTCAAATTTACATGTGTGAGGAGTCAATTCAACTCCATGGGGAACTCCATCACTACCTCACTTACTTTTCTCTTGGTCCCTGTAACTAATTGAACTAGCCAAGCCTTACTATACTTTAATTAACTAAGAGAACAACCTTCAACCACCTTAGGAGACACATAACTATGAGTAGATCCTGGATCAATCAAAACAGAAATAGACTGCTTAGCAATCTACCTTCAACTCCCACCACTGTTGATTGATGGTTTGCTTGGTGATCATCCAATGATGCATAAATTCAAGATGTTTCCCTTGCCATATCTTCTACCGTAGTTGCTTCTTCTAAGTTGCAAGCTTCTGGGATTCTCCCTCCGATGTGGACATTCTCTAAGCACATGGTTTCCTCCACATCTCTAACATTGAAGTAGCTCTCTTGGTTCCTTTTATGGTTCTACTGCTGGATTGAATCCTTTTTGTGCTTGCTAGCCCTATGGAAAATTTCTCGGATGATTTCTAAATGGTGGCTTGAATCCACTTTTCCTTTGTTCAAACCTCCCTATGAGATTTCCTTTCCATGTTGGTTGAACCTCTGTTTTACCTTTGCTCTACTCATAGCAATGTACTACCATCCTAATGGCTTCATCAATACTTGGTGGATTGACAAACTCAATCCTATCTCTAAAATTTTGAGGTAGACTACCAAGGAAATATTGGATCCTTACCCTTTCATCCTTGATGTAATCCACATACCTCAACAACTCCAAAAACTTGTGGACATGTTCTTCCATGGAATTTTGTCCCAACCTGAGTTCATTGAACTCTTTCCTCTTGTTATCATAATACCTAGATGATAGGTATTTCTCCTTGAAGTACCTTTTAAACCGCTCCCAGTTGATCCTCTTTTCACTAATCTTCTTCACTTGCATGAGGTGCTCCCACCAAATTGAATCTCTACCACTTAGATTGTAAATGGAAATGCTAACCTTCTCATTTTCTGAATAATCATGCATTCTAAAATACTTCTTCATTCCAAGAATCCATGCCTCTGCCTCTTGACCTATCTTGCTTTCTTCATCAAAGGTGGGAGGCCTTGACTTCCTAAATTCTCCCAATGGGATCCCTCTGAATTTATTTCTTCCTTCAAACCTGTTGGAAGTGTGCCTCGGGATTCTCTAAGAATATCCGGAATCACATGACCAGCTAGAAAGAGATTGTGGAGAGGATATATTGTGATTTTTTCTCACATAATTCCTTCTAAGGCTTGGATTCCTCTTCCTAGAGCGGCCTCTAGAGAGACTACCCGCATCTCTTTTTTCTCTGCTCGTGTTGCTTGGGTTAGACCCAAGATTTATCCTCTGATGCATATCAGTGAGGCTTTGCAAGATGGCGGTGTTGAGCTGGTGATGCTCTTCCTGAGCCTTCATCAATCTCTCATTGAAGCTCACCAAGGTTTTGACCAAGCTCTAGGGAGTTATTTGCTCACTTCTTCCATTGGATTCGGTTTCAGTATGTGTTGCTTGCACATTCTCTCCCATAACATCTTATTCCTGTTCATAAGGGTCCCGGATGTCGTTTATGGTCACCATTTCCTTGCTTTCCCTGTACATGGCCTCTGCCGTACGATTCAACTATTAACAGCTGCAACCAATGTGCATTACAAATACATTTATCAAACATCATAAGAATGAATATGCAACATAAAATATCCATACAAATCTGTAAATTACTCATTCGGACAACAACAATAAGAATTATGGTTTATCAAAGCCGTGCCATGAGCATTCCTTTCCTGGTAAAATGCATTCATGCTTCAGCCCAAGCATCCCCAGTGTTGTAACTTGGGCTCTGATACCACTTTTTCATGTCCCCGGTCTCCTTGGTGCCCTTCAGAGGCAATGGGAGACAACCGGATACATTTTTATTTTCAACAATTCTTTCAATCTTTACATGCAGCCGCATTGGCCTCCAATCCGAAATCCACAATCCACTCTGCCACAATCCGCAATCGAAATTCGGAATTTGGATTGCCAAACCTACCTTTCTGAAGAAATCGTGTTCCCAACTTCTGCAATCCATAATGCAGAAGTCGGAATACAAAATTCAAATTCATAGCTTCGAAAATTACCTGTTTGACTTCCTCAATCCGCATGCGAAACTTGGAAGTTGGAACCTCAAATCGTCATCCCGGAAAATTTATCCCTCCGAATTTCGACAATCTGCAACCCGCATTGCGGAAGTCGGAAATCAGAAACCCCATTCTGTAACCCAGGAAAAACCACCTTCCGACTTCTACACCGCAATCCTCTTTACGGATGTGGAAAGTCGGAAATCTAACGTGCCAACCACGTGGATATTCCCCTTTCGACTTCTGCAATCAGCAATCCGCTTTGCGGATGCGAAAGTCGAAAATCCCACATGCCATCTCTGTGGAATTATCCCTTCAGACTTCCGCAATTTGCAATCTGCTTTGCGGATGTGGAAATTCAAAAGTATAACCACGCAATTCCAAGGGTCGGTCCCCGACCTCTGCAATTCACAATCTGCATTGCGGATGCAGAAAGTCGGGACCACATACACCAGCACCTGCAAACTTCTGAGGCCGATAACTCCTTCATCCTTGGATCATATTGGACAAGTCTGGTACCGTTGGAAATCTCTTGGGGATCTCTATCCACTGGTGTGTATCCCTGCCACACTGGAGGGCTATAACCTTACCTCATTTCCAATAAAAAGGCTTCCTTGAGGTCCATCAAAACCTCTTTACCCCACTGCAAAAAGCCCTGGAACCACCCTGCCAAGGTCCCTTCCTTCATCTGATCACAGGGGGGTGCATGAACACCTCAGGGGGGTATCTAACTCATCCCCCAAGCTCATATGATGAGGTACAAACCTACTAGGGACATGTGCAATGCATAATAGGCATACATAGTGGAAATAATTCTAATGAATGCATCTAGAACCTGCCAAGTTAGTAGCGTATTAAGATCAATCAAATGGTGAAGTGTTCAAACATGAACTTAGCCTCATACTCAGGCCTATACATGGTATTCATATTGGTCAATTTCATACAATCATTTATTCAAATAACCTGAACATAACAAGTGGACATAACATAGGATAACTAACATCATTTAACACCATAGAAAGCACTTATCTTTAAATGGAATTGTCTAAGCAAATAGATAAGTGAGAGCAACGTTCCACCCAAACATAGGTCTCTTTCCAGCCTATACTCTTTCAGCTAAGAGACCACCCCCGAGCTGGGATGTGTATCCACTAAGGAGGGATAAATAGTCTCTCTCACAGTCAAGATTCTCCCAAACACACATGCTAAGCCAACAGTCACAGTTGATTTTATCAAGCATTCAAGGAATAGAGGAGGATGCTAATATAGTGAGCTCAACCTCAGATCTACAGGCCTCTCAATTTACACTTAGACAGTCTTGGCACCCACAATACCTACCACACCCATTAAAAGGAAGTATTCCCTTCATTGCTATACACTCCCTCAGGTCATACCTTCCCTGATCCAGTGCTCTTCAAGGTGGGAATAGAAAGGTCCAAACTTTTGGATCCTTGAGACTCTATCCTTCACTGGGCTTATCAATAAACTCTACCCTTTGTCCTATCCTTTCTCTATCATTTACACTTAGCTTTTTCTTCACTTTCTATGTCCAAACAACTCTATCCTGCGGTTGGGTTCTCGGCCACCAACATAGGGTCTTCTTCACGGTTTTCTGAGCATTTCACAAGTTGCAAACTAGCCCTAGGTTTCAGACCGACGAATCCCCTACTGGATCAAGCTTCCCACACCAATTTATGAGCGGATTCAGCACTCAAAAATTGAGTTTCTCCCTGGTTTCCTTTCCTAATCAAATGGGGATCAACGAATATGAATTCCTAGGGTAGAGTGGCGTGTGGGTCAAGGAAAAATAGATCCATACCCTGCCATACGGGTTGCAGAGCTGCTCCATACTCTATCGACCTCATGGACAAGTTTTCTCAACCACCTTCTTACAGCATAATTAAATGTCAGCATGGGGAGTCAAATGGGTTCACAAATTGACATGTGGAAGCATGGTTTCCAATCACACAACCCCCTCACCTCTCCCTAGTGGAAACACATGGCCCTCTCTTATTGGTTGCCTCCATAGCTAGTTTTCTTGGTATTTTATTTCAATATTTAATATTTACATCATTTACAATACTTCATGGCTTAATAGCACATGGATAATCAGAATGCCAAATACTTTCCTTTTAAATAAAACCTGAGTATCCTCTAGTGGGGCCTTGGCCTTGAGCTCCACACTAGGGCAAACACACATTGTATGTATACAATATTTACATTGAAGCCAATAAACCCAAGGGTCAAAATAGGGGTATTACAAGTACCATTTAGCCTTGCTTGGAATTTGTCCTTTCAAACCTACCTGCCAAAGTTCATAATGTCTTCACGTGGTTGTTCTAGACTTCTTCTGCAAAATTGTGCCTTCTTCTAACTCTGCCTGATCCTCTAGTGTTAAGTCCTGTAACACCTCATTTTTTACCCCTGAATGTAATTATGATGGAAATGGCTAGAAGCCAAACATGAATGGTCCACTATGACCAAAATAATGTAATTATGTATGTTTTATATTTAATATAGCACACGAATACTACATACCAAGAAGGACGAAGAAGAGAAGGGGGAATATAATTCCACAAGGGGGAGAGTGAATATCCCAAGCCTAATATTAGAGGGGAAAATGTGTCCAACCCCAACTGTGCCACTTGTCCAAATCTACTCAGAAAAGGCGGAAAAGTTTCCAACCCCATGTGTACGAAATGGCTAGTTCTTATCAATTTTGGTACCACTTGGCTAGTCTCAACCATGCATATAAATAGTGAGAGCTAGCCCATTCTTCTAGGCATTTATTCATGTCAAATACAATCACTTGGATGTTAGACCAAAACCACCAATGGTTGTTCCACCATCTCCAGAATCGTGGATTGGAGCCATACAGAGAATAGGGGATTGGGTAGATGTAGTAGGAACTTAGTACCTTCTTTTGGATGGGTAGCCCTAGCTTGAGAGTGGCTCCATAAAAGAAATATATGGATTGAAAGATCATATGGTTGGGAGGAATGTCCTTTGTTTGTAGTCAGTTGGTTATATTTCAGATAAGTTCATTATGTGTATAAATGTATGATATTTATTTTTGAATGTATCATTTATTGCCATCATATGAATTAAATGTCCAAGAATTTATGGCATTGGTGGATACCTTTCCGTAGGAACAACATGTAAAGTTTATATATATATATATATGGGTTATTATACACATATTATTTCCATTGTAAATGTTTAATTAAGAGCAATAGAAAAACAAATATGATGGCCAAAGGATATTCAATTCGCAGATTCAATACCCCATGGCCTCAAACTCACCATGAGTTCATTGGGTACATGACAAGTCTTCTACATAAAGTAAGACCTGCTCAGGTTCCTTGTCCAACATGGAAGGTTCATAGAGTTCCAAATTTTCCACATTCACTACTGAGTAAATGCATATATATGGGGGTATATTGAGTCTATATTCATCATCTCCTACCTTCTCGAACAACTCAAAATTACCATACCGTAATGCCTTGATATTCTTACCAGGACCTTGTAGTCTTTCCTTATTCAACTACAACCAAACTTTGTCTCCCACCTTGAATGCTTTCTCAACCTTATGTTGATCATGTCCAACCTTGTACTTTTCTTGTGACTTCTTCAATGTCTCATGTACTTGCAAATGGATTTGTCTAACCTTATCAATGAATTTTTCAACTCTTAATGCTTCACCAGTGGTGTCTTCCCTCACCCCCCCTTGATGTCCATAAACAACATCTAGAGGTGAAGGTGACATATACCCTAAACAAATTTCAAAAGGGGACTTTCGAATGGAAGTGTAGATTGATTTATTATAAGAGTGTTGGTGTCATGTCCCCATCCATCATTTCAATTAACGAAGGGGAGATTTACAATTTATGGGACTCTAAATTTCGCCCCATGGGCATAATACGAAATTCATAACAATAAAATGCTTGTGGAGATACATAAATAGAAAACACAACGAAAATAAACGCTATCCACACACACACACATCAACTTGCATATACAATCATAATGATCACATGCATAAAATAAAATTATTGCACATTCTATACAAAGAGAATACTTATCTTTAAGCAAAGAATATCCAAGCAACTAGTTATGTAAGAATGATTTTCCACCCAACTGTAGGCACTCTATCTAGCATATACTCTTTCTGCTGAGAGTTGGCCACCCCCAAGTTAGTATATGAGGCCATTAAGGCAAAGGAAACACCTACAGGCTTCTCTTTGTCATCCCACAACTCATTATTCTCTCAATGCTTAGCCAAATGCCCATCCATATCTCTACGGGAATATCACTTAACCATAGTAGCCATAGCACTCCTTCCAACTACCCCACACAACACAAGGAAGGCATTCCCCTTCACTAATCCACATTTCCCTCAAGAAATCCACGATTGGAGAAGGTAAAGAGGATTGTAAAATGTTCAAATTACCAAGGGGAACATAGTATAAAGGTTCAATAACATGTTCTTCCAATCCAAACTAAGTAGTTGGCCTTAAAGAGCTTGTCATAGGTAGGGAGTACTAAGTCTAAAGAGTAGGTGGATCATAAAATTGTTACTTTTTTAGTATCAATTCAATATACTCTAGGATCTTTACTGAGAGAATAACATGTACATAATATCAATCATAACAATCACAACAAGCAATCACATAAGACAATAGACACACAGATTTTCCATGGGGAAAACCATAAAGGTGAAAAACCCCACAACTTCCTCAGAGATAGAAAGAGCAATGATACAACCCAAGTACAAGAGATAGTCCTCCTAGCAACTACTCCTCCTTCCTCACTTGTGCGCCACTTTTTGATGAGTGTAGAAGTGAATAATGAAGTGATCAAATAGAGTGCCTCCCGCACTCTATTTATACATGACCTGACCTGCCTAATAAACTAGCAGGGCCGACTTTTCTAACTCAGTCTAATAACCCATGGTTATACTAATCAGGGCCGACCCCACACTTGGTGGTCTAATAACCCATCACATGCAAGTTGCGACACTTGCGACACTTATCAATACAAATGACGACACTTTCGTATAGAGGAATAATAACATCTCTATAGGAGTACAATATACATAGGTGAAATACATTCCGAAGTTACAATTACATCAACACTCCCTCTTAACTAGGAAGGTATTTCTCGACATAGATCTGCTAGCACAAGTCTTCTTCTCTGGATCATCGTCACTGGATCATCGTCATCGAATCATCGTCATCGTCACGACTGCTTCTATCTCAATAAATCTATGATCTACTCATCATAGGAAGTTCTACAGAGCCATCCCTTTTTCATGTTGTATGTAGGCCCACCACCTGTAGGTCTTCATCATTAGTGGCCATACTGTGGAACCTAGGACTGATTACGTGCGTAAACAAAACCTAGCGCAGATTACAGGATCTTTTACATGTTGACCTTCACAAAACCTTTAAAGAGAATCCCAGGATGTTACGAGCACACCGCTCTACCTGTTTGGATCTCTATAGAGAATCCCAGGCTATTATGAGCACACCGCTCTACCTGTCTGGATCTCCAGGATCTTTTCTATGTGAACTTTCGCAAAACCTTTAAAAAGCATCCCAGGATGTTACGAGCACACCGTTCTACCTGTCTGGATCTCTATAGAGCATCCCAGGATATTACGAGAACACCGCTCTACTTGTCCGGATCTCCAGGATCTTTTCTATGCGAAACTGTAGCAAAACCTCGAAAGAGCATCCCAGGATGTTACGAGCACACCACTCTACCTATCCGGATCTCCTGGGATATTTTCTATGCTACCTGAACAACCTGTCCACGGCCACAGAGTATCAACCTGATACTCACCATACATCATCTTGATTTACATCATCACATGATCAACCTGATCATCATCATAGCATCATCCTGATGCATATCATCTGGAGCAACATCCTGAAGCTTGTCATCTGTGATCATCCTGATCAAACAATATATCCACCTGATGCATACCAAGTATCTACCTGATACATATCATCATACATGATCCACTTGATCATACAATGCATCCACCTGATACATATATAAATACATGATCCACCTGATCATAGATAAATACACGATCCACCTGATCATACAATGCATCCACCTGATACATAGATAAATACATGATACACCTGATCATACAATGCATCCACCTGATACATATATAAATACATGATCCACCTGATCATACAATGCATCCACCTGATACATATATAAATACATGATCAAACTAATCAAAGCATCCAACATGATACATATACAAAGCAGTAACTGGAGCATCGTCCTGATGCTCATCATCCATCACTTACATCCACAACCATGGGAAGGATCCTCCTCTCACCATGCTTGGAATGGCTCCTTGAAAATGTGTCCATCACTTCCTTCTCGAAGTGTCATCAATCTGAAGAACACCAAGCCTCTCTCTGAAGTATTCAAACTTCACTCTGGCTAGTGGTTTCGTCTGTTGATGTATTTGTAACTTTGGAAGATATTCTTCTATGTATTACATTTGTACTTTATTGTATATCCAATAGAGATGTTACATTCCTCTATTTGGAAGTGTCGTAATTTGTATTTAGAAGTGTCATCATGTGTATCGACAAGTGTCGTCATTTGTATTGATGGGTTATTAGACCACCAGTGTGGGGTCGGCCCTGATTAGGTCATGTGGTTGGGTTATTAGACTTGAGTAGCAAGTCGGCCCCAATGGATTATTGGCAAGTCAAGTCAGTGTATAAATAGAGAGGTTGTGTCTCTCATTTATCTCATTCTCTCACTTCTCAAGCTCGCATAGCTAAGAGAGAAAGTGGCACACTTGTGGAGGAGGAGGAGAATCTGCTAGAGACATCTTATTGGGTTTGATCATTTTGATCTTGGTTTGTGGCTTATCTTATCTCTGAGAAAGTTGCGGGGTTTTTCACCTTCTTGGTTTTCCCCGGTGAAACTCTGTGTCCCTTGTGTGATTGCTATTGTGTCTATGATTGATATGTTGTGCATGTTATTCTCTTAGTGATCCTGAATGATAATGGAATGAAATTATCGAAAAATTAACATGGTATCAGAGCTGACCTAAGAAGAAGGCACTGTGCAGCTGCGGAAGCTAGGTCTTCTTAATATTTGGGTTTCTCTTCACAAATCATCAAAGACATGAGGCTATATTGACTCTCCTTGGAAGGGCGCATCTTTCTGTCGAGACAGAATTCAATTCTGAGCTTTTTCAGTTTTGGCCCTAAAAATTAGGGTTTCCACAAAAGTGGAATTTCTGAAATATGAGACCATAGTTGTAAGCTCCTTGGAAAAATCGAAGTTTAGAGCTTTGGATCAAACTTTTTGGTTGGGTGAAGCTACGGGAAACTCAAACCCTAATTCAGGGTCCTCCCAAGTGAATCCGAGAGATTGAAAAGCATTTCTGAGGGGTGAAACTTTGCAGTTTTCAAATTCTGAGTATACTAGCTTGATCAACTCATCAAGGCACATCTTTCTATCCTTTCAGAATTTTGAAATTCAAATTTTGAATTTTTAGGGTTTCTCTGACAAACCCTAATCCAGCTCCAAAACCAGTTTTCAGCAAATCAAGTGGTAAGACCTAAAACTTTTATTTCCATTTGAGTTTCTCATTAAAATGTCTCACCACACCAAGCTTGAGGATAAGCTTGATGGAGCTAATAATTTCCGAGCATGGAAGTATAGGATTGGGTTAATCCTAGAAGAAAATGATTTGGACATCTACATAAAAGAAGAGGTTCCAATTCCAGAGGGAGATGAGGCTAAGGCCTTACACAAGAAGGACTTGGTCAAGGCTAAGAGAATCATTGCTGATTCTATAAAGGACCATCTCATACCCCATGTGTCTTCCCTAGAGACACCTAAGGAGATATTTGACTCCTTGACCAAATTGTTTGAAGGAAAGAACATAAATCAGAAGATGACTCTACGGAACCAATTGAAAGGGGTAAAGCTTCAAAATGGAGAGACCATTCAATCCTACTTTTCTAAGGTCTCTCAAATCAAGGAACAACTTGAAGCTGTAGATGAAGTAGTGGAGAATGGTGAAATTGTGATGACCACATTGAATGGCCTACCTAAGTCATGGGAATCCTTCGTCCAAGGAATCCGTGCAAGAAGAAAATTGGTCTCCTTCAGTAGACTATGGGAGGAATGTTCGCAAGAAGAAGCAAGGCGTGTGGCCCGAGAAGAAAAGATGGGAAATGAAGATCAAGCTCTCACAGCACACACCAAGAATGGAAAGTTCAAGAGGGAGCATTCTCATCCCAAGAAATCTTCTCACCACCATAAAAATAAGAAACATCTAAGATGTTTTACATGTAATGAGAAGGGACACTTTGCCTTAGATTGTCCCAAGAACAAGAAGGAAAACAACAACTTCAATAAGAAGAAGAAGGGCAACAAAAGAAAATATCATGCTCATGCTGCTGGGGATGATGAACCTCGCAAGAAGAAGGCTAGAGAAGAAAGTGATGACTCATCTAGTGAAGATGAATATGTTCTAATCTCTGCTCTCACAGGTACTATCTCTCATGGATGTAATGATTGGCTTATTGATAGTGGGGCTTCTAAACACATGACTGGGTTTAAAGAATATTTTGTAGATCTATCTGAACATGAGTAACCCCATAAGGTGAAACTTGGGGATGACTATCAATATCCCATAAAAGGAAGTGGTGAAGCTTCCTGCATACTAGACTCAGGGAAGTCTTTGAAGATGAAGGATGTTCTATATGTACCTGGGCTCAAGAAGAATCTCCTATCCATATCATCTCTGGATGTAAAAGGAATTCGAGTTGCATTTGTGGATGGCCAACTACTCATGTGGCCAAAGGGTAAGACCATAGATGATGCAGTAGTGATTGGAGAGCAAGAGGGAGGTTTGTACAAATTGAAGGGGCAACCTGAACATGCCATGGTACATGAATCCATGGAGCCAAGTGAACTTTGGCATAGAAGTCTTACACATGTGCACTATAGGGCACTACCAATTGCAAGCAAAGATGTGGAAGGTATTCCTAAAATCCACTCAAATCATGAAGGTGTTTGCAAAGTATGTGCAAAAGGAAAGAACACAAAGAAGGCATTTCCAAGCAGTGAAAGCAAAGCAAAAGGAATCTTGGAGATTATCCACTCCGATGTCATCCAGTTCTTTGAGTGGGTATGTATACTATGCTTCTTTCATTGATGATTTCTCTAGGAAGACTTGGGTTTATTTCTTGAAGAACAAAGATGAAGTGTTTGATAAGTTCAAGGAATTCAAAGCCTTGATAGAAAATCAAACAGATAAGAAGATTAAGACTTTCAGATCCGACAATGGTGGAGAGTTCACTTCAAGTGATTTCAAGAAGTTATGCAGTGATTCAGGGATTAAGAGGGAGTTGACTGCTCCCTACAATCCACAACAAAATGGAGTTGCAAAAAGGAAGAATAGAACTATCATGGAAGCAGCACAGGCAATGCTTCATGATCAAGATCTGCCTATGCATCTATGGGCAGAAACAGCTAGGACAACTGTATATGTGCATAACAGAACACCTCACAAGATACTTGACAATAAGACACCAAAAGAAGTCTTCTCTGGTAAGAAACCTGAAGTTATCCATCTCAGGATATTTGGCTTCCAGTATACACACACATTCCAAAAGAAAGGAGGACAAAGCTAGATCCTTCAGGAAAGAAGGGAATCTTTGTGGGTTACAGTTAAAGCTCGAAGGCTTACAGAATATACTTTCCAGGGTTCAAGAAAATTGACATCAGCAGGGATGTAACATTTGATGAAGACTCAGCATACATCAAATCAAGGAAGACACTTGTTGAAGACCATGAAGAACCAAAGGAAACTAGATTTCAAGACACCACTATGAATTATGCAATTCCAAAAGTAGATCGTGAAATTGAAGATCCACAGGAACCCTTAGATCCACCCCGTGAGAAGAACTCTCACAAGAGGATACCTGCATGGGCTAGAGAGCTCATTCAAGATGCAAAAAGGTATGGCATTCCAGAAGAATAACATAGAGAAAGGAAGAGGACTAGATCACATACCAGTTATGTTGCCTTACTCTGTGATATTATGAACAAAGAACCTTCCAGTTATGAGGAAGCAGTGGAAAAGAAAGAATGGAAGGATTCCATGGTCGAAGAATACCAATCGATCATGAAGAATGATGTTTGGGATGTGGTCCCAAGACCTGAAAGGAAGTCAGTGGTGACTTCCAAATGGATCTATAAGATCAAGCATGCTACAGATGATAGCATAGAAAAATACAAGGTGAGGTTTGTAGCTTGTGGCTTCTCTCAGAAAGAGGGAATAGACTATGAAGAGACTTTTGCTCCTGTAGCCAGATACACTTCCATCAGAATAGTACTTGCTCTGGCTGCAGTGATGAAGTGGAAGATACACCAGATGGATGTCAAGACAGCTTTCTTGAATGGTGTAGTCGAAGAGGCAGTGTATGTGGAGTAGCCACTTGGTTTTGAGACACATGACAGGGAGTCATATGTGTGCAGGTTGAAGAAAGCCTTGTATGACTTGAAGCAAGCTCCTAGGACTTGGTATGGTAGGATGTACAGTTTCCTATCCAACTTGGGCTTTACCAAAATTAAAGTAGATTCCAACCTTTACTACAAGGTTGAGGAAGGAAATCCAGTGATACTACTTTTGTATGTGGATGACCTGTTTGTTACAAGTGAGGACAATTTGATTGCTAATACCAAGAGGAAGCTTGCTACCAAGTTCGAGATGAAAGACTTGGGCATGATGCACTATTTTCTAGGCATGGAGGTGTGGCAAAGTGCAGATGGAATCTTCCTTGGACAAGGGAAATATGCAGTAGAGATTGTGAAGAGGTTCGGGATGATGGACTACAAGGCCATGGCCACACCTATGGCATCGAATCTGAAACTTCTGTGTGATGCTTCATCTGAGCTAGTTGATGTCACGATGTATCATCAGATGATTGGGTCCTTGATGTACCTAACGAATATGAGACCAGATATTTGCTTTGCGGTGAACACATTGAGCCAGTTCTTGACGGATCCGAGAAGTGTTCACCTGGTTGCTGTAAAGCATATTTTGAGGTACCTGAAGGGTACAGTTGATTATGGGCTCAAGTATGATGCAAATCAAAAGTTTAACTTGGAGGGTTATGTTGATTCAGATTGGGCAGGCAGTGCTGCAGAGCACTTCGAGGTGCTGCTTCAGTATGGGATCAAGTGTGATCTCTTGGTTTAGCAGGAAGCAGTCCTGTGTAGCATTGAGTACAGCCGAAGCAAAGTATGTTGCAGCTTGTTCGGCTAGTTGTGAGGCAGTATGGCTGAGGAAGCTACTGTCTAAGCTATTTGATCTCCCGTTGGATGCTATTGGTATCTTTTGTGACAACCAGAGTTGTGTGAAGTTGTCTGAGAACCTAGTGTTCCATGATAGGTCGAAGCACATTGAGATCAAATATCACTACATCAGGGATATGGTGCAGAGAGGAGCAGTGAAGCTCCTGTATGTTGAGATGGATGAGCAGGTTGCAGATGTGTTAACAAAACCACTAGCCAGAGTGAATTTTGAGTACTTCAGAGAGAGGCTTGGTGTTCTTCAGATAGAAGATACTTCGAGGAAGAAGTGATGGGACACATCTGCAGGAAACATTCCAAGCATGGTGAGAGGAGGATCCTTCCCATGGCTGTGGATGTAAGCGTTGTGTGGTGAGCATCAGGACGATGCTCCAGTTACTACTTGGTATGATCAGTTGGATCATGTATATGTATATGCATCAGTTGGATGCTTGGTATGATCAGTTGGATCATGTATATGTATATGCATAAGGACGATGCAGTGATGATGATCAGGAGGATCATGTGAGATGAGTATCAGGATGATACTCTGGATGATATGCATTAGGATGATGCTATGATGATGATCAGAATGATCATATGTGATGATATGTATCAAGTGGATACATTGCATAATCAGTTGGATTATGTGTGATAAGTTTCGAAGACACAACTGCACATGGGAATTTCAGACATGGTTGTAGATGTGTTCTCCCATGGTCGTGATGTAATTTCCGGGCTTTTCCGACATGTTGGTAGATGTGTTCTCCCATGGTCGTGATGTAATTGCTGGAGCCATTCTCACATGGTAGTAGATGTGTTTTCCCATGGTGCAGATGTAAGGGCTGGAGCCATTCTCACGTGGTGGTAGATGTGTTCTTCCCATGGCTGCGATATAAGTGATGTGCCATTTCTAGCATGGTTGAAGTGTGTATTCCCATGGCTATGGATGTAAGTGCGATGCCATTCTTGCATGGTGGAAGTGTGTCTTCCCATGGCGTAGATATAAGTGTTGAGCCTTTCACGAATGGTTGAAGTGTTTCTTCCCATGCCGATGAATGTAAGTGTTTGTGGTGTGCATCTGGGTTGTGCTTCATGAACGATGTTATGATCAGTATGATCATGAGTATTAGCATGATACTCTGTGGCTATGGACAGGTTGTGCAGTGGCATGTAAAAGGTCCTGGGAGATCCGATAGGTTGAGCTGTGTGCTCGTAATCAGTCCTGGGATTCTCTTACGAGGTTTTGTTGACGCATGTAATAAGTCCTGAGGATTCCACAGTATGGCCAGTGATGATGAAGACCTACAGGTGGTGGGCCTACATCTAGCATGAAAAATTACTAGCTTTGTAGAACTTCCTATGAAGAATAGAATTCAGAGATAGCCCAGTGATCGAGATGTCGGGTACAGCAGCAGTGATGATGATAATGCTCCGTGATCCAGTGATGATGATCCAACTCCGGAATTGAAGACTTGTACCAATATGTATTCATGACCTATGACGAAATAATACCTTCCTAGTTAAGAGGGAGTGTTGATGTATTTGTAACTTCGGAAGATATTCTTCTATGTATTACATTTGTACTTTATTGTATATCCATTAGAGATGTTACATTCTTCTATTTGGAAGTGTCGTCATTTGTATTTAGAAGTGTCATCATGTGTATCGACAAGTGTCATCATTTGTATTGATGGGTTATTAGACCACCAGTGTGGGGTCGGCCCTGATTAGGTCATGTGGTTGGGTGATTAGACTTGAGTAGCAAGTCGGCCCCAGTGGATTATTGGCAGGTCAAGTCAGTGTATGAATAGAGAGGTTGTGTCTCTCATTTATCTCATTCTCTCACTTCTCAAGCTCGCATAGCTAAGAGAGAAAGTGGCACACTTATGGAGGAGGAGGAGCATCTGCTAGAGACATCTTATTGGGTTTGATCATTGTGATCTTGGTTTGTGGCTTATCTTATCTTTGAGGAAGTTGCGGGGTTTTTCACCTTCTTGGTTTTTCTTAGTGAAACTCTGTGTCTCTTGTGTGATTGCTATTGTGTCTATGATTGATATGTTGTAGATATGTTGTGCATGTTATTCTCTTAGTGATCCTGAATGATAATGGAATTAAATTATCGAAAAATTAACATCGTCAACACATTTGCAACCTGCTCATTCGTCGCAACATACAGGAGCTTCACTGATCCTCTCTGTACCATATCCTTGATATAGTGATATTTGATCTCAATATGCTTATACCTATCATGGAACACCGGATTCTCAGACAGCTTCACACAACTTTGGTTGTCACAAAAGACACCAGTAGCATCCAACGGGAGATCAAATAACTTAGATAGTAGCTTCCGAAGCCACACTGCCTCACAACTAGCCGAATAAGCTGCAACATACTCTGCCTTGGCTGTACTCAGTGCTACGTAGGACTGCTTCCTACTAAACCAAGAGGTCACACCTGATCCCGTACTGAAACAACACCCAAAAGTGCTCTTTCTATCTGCAGTGCTGCCTTCCTAGTCCGAATCAACATAACCCTGCAGGTTAAACTTTTGATTCGCATCATACTTGAGCCCATAATCAATTGTACCCTTCAGGTACCTCAAAATATGCTTTACAACAACCAGATGAACACTCCTCGGATCTGTCAGGAACTGGCTCAATGTGTTCACCGCAAAGCAAATATCTAGTCTCATGTTCGTCAAGTACATCAAGGACCCAATCATATGACGATACACAGTGACATCAACCGGCTAAGATGAAGCATCAAACACAAGCTCCAGGTTTGATGCCATAGGTGTGGCCATGGCCTCGCAGTTCATCATCCCGAACCTCTTCAGGATATCTACTGCATACTTCCCTTGTCCAAGGAAAATCCCATCTGCACTGTGCCACACCTCCATGCCTAGAAAGTAGTGCATCATACCCAAGTCCTTCATCTTGAACTCGGCAGCAAGCTTCCTCTTCGTGTCGGCAATCAATCCATCCTCACCTGTCACAAACAGGTCATCCACATACAATAGTAGTATGACAAGATTTCCTTCCTCAACCTTGTAGTAAAGGTTGGAATCCTCTTTACTCTGAGTAAAGCCCAAACTGGATAGGAAACTGTCCATCCTACCATACCATGTCCTAGGAGCTTGCTTCAAGCCATACAAGGCTTTCTTCAACCTGCACACATATGACCCCCTGTCATGTGCCTCAAAACCAAGTGGCTGCTCCACATACACTTCCTCCTCGACTACACCATTCAAGAAAGCTATCTTGACATCTATCTGGTGTATCTTCCATTTCATCACTGCAGCCAGGGCAAGTACTGATCTGATGGAAGTGTACCTGGCTACAGGAGCAAAAGTCTCTTCATAGTCTATCCCATCTTTTTGGGAGAAGCCACGAGCTACAAATCTCACTTTGTATTTTTCTATGCTTCCATCTGCAGCATGCTTGGTCTTGTAGATCCATTTGGAAGTCACAACAGACTTCCCTTT
The DNA here is from genome assembly GCA_027924585.1 of Larix kaempferi. Classification (NCBI taxonomy): domain Eukaryota; kingdom Viridiplantae; phylum Streptophyta; class Pinopsida; order Pinales; family Pinaceae; genus Larix; species Larix kaempferi. The sequence goes on from BSBM01000106.1 coordinate 21,247,408, forward strand.
AGGTATTGGGACTACATCCCAAACATCATTTTTCATGATCGATGGGTATTCCTTGACCATGGCATCCTTCCATTCTTTATTTTCGGTGGATTCTTCATAATTGGAAGGTTCTTTGTTCATAATATCACAGAGTAGGGAAACATAGCTAGTATGAGATCTAGTTCTCTTCCTTTCTTTGTGTTCTTCTTCTGGAATGCCATATCTTTCTACATCTTGAATGAGCTCTCTAGCCCATGCAGGTTTCCTCTTATGAGAATTCTTCTCACAGGGTGGATCTACAGGTTCTTGCGGATCTTCAACTTCATGATCTGCTTCTGGAATTGATTCAGTCATGGTTGTTTCTTGGAATCTGTTTTCCTTTGGTTCTTCATGATCTTCAACAAGTGCCTTCTTTGATTTGATGTAAGCTGAGTCTTCATCAAATGTTACATCCCTGCTGACATCAATCTTCTTGAACCCTAGAAAGTATATTCTGTAGGTTTTTGAGTTTTCACTGTAACCCACGATGATGCCCTTCTTTCCTGAAGAATCTAGCTTTGTCCTCTTTTCCTTTGGGACATGTGTATATACTAGACAACCAAATATTTTGAGATGGCTAACTTCAGGTTTCTTACCAGAGAAGACCTCTTCTGGTGTCTTGTTGTCCAATATCTTGTGAGGTGTTCTGTTCTGCACATATACAACAGTCCTAGCTGCTTCTGCCCATAGATGCATAGGTAGATCTTGGTCATGTAGCATTGCCCGTGCTGCTTCCATGATTGTTCTATTCTTCCTTTCTGCAACTCCATTCTGTTGTGGATTGTTAGGAGCAGTCAACTCCCTCTTAATTCCTGAATCACTGCATAACTTCTTGAAATCACCTGAAGTGAATTCTTCGCCATTGTCGGATATGAAGGTCTTGATCTTCTTATCAGTTTGGTTTTCCATCAGGGCTTTGAATTCCTTGAACTTATCAAACAATTCATCTTTGTTCTTCAAGAAATAAACCCAAGTCTTCCTAGAGAAATCATCAATGAAAAAGACATAGTATACATACCCACTCAAAGAACTGGATGATATCGTACTGCATACATCGGAGTGGATAATTTCCAAGATTCCTTTAGCTTTGCTTTCACTACTTGGAAATGCCTTCTTAATGTTCTTTCCTTTTGCACATCCTTTGCAAACACCTTCATGCTTTGTCTTGATTTCAGGAAGATCCTCTACAACTTTACTTGCAATTGGTAGTGCTCTATAGTGCACATGTGCAAGACTTCTATGCCAAAGTTCACTTGGCTCCATGGATTCATGTACCATGGCATGTTCAGGTTGTCCCTTCAATTTGTATAATCCTCCCTCTTTCTCTCCAATCACTACTGCATCATCTATAGTTTTACCCTTTCGCCACATTAGGACTTGGCCATCTACAAATGCAACCCTCATGCCTTTTGCATCCCATGCAGATATGGAGAGTAGGTTCTTCTTGAGCCCAGGTACATATAGAACATCTTTCATCTTCAGAGACTTCCCACAGTCTAGGTTGTAGGAGGCTTCACCGCTTCCTTTGATAGGATATTGATAGTCATCCCCAAGTTTCACTTTATGGGGTGACTCATGTTCAGATAGATCTACAAAGGATTATTTAAACCCAATCATGTGTTTGGAAGCCCCACTATCAATAATCCAATCATTACATCCATGAGAGATAGTACCTGTGAGAGCAAAGATTAGCACATATTCATCTTCAGTTGATGAACCATCACTTTCTGCTCTAGTCTTCTTCTTGGGAGGTTCATCATCCTCGGCAGCATGAGCATGAAATATCTTCTTGTTGTACCTCTTCTTCTTGGGACAATTTGAAGCAAAGTGTCCTATTTCATTACAGTCGAAACATCGAATATGAGAGAGAAATTTCTTCTTATGATGAGGGTGAGAATGTTTCTTGTTATGATATTTCTCCCTCTTAAACTTGCTTCCCTTGGTGTGTGCTGTGAAAGCTTGATCTTCATTTCCCATCTTCTCTTCTCGAGCCACAAGCCTTGCTTCTTCTTGAGAACATTCCTCCCATAATCTACTGAAGGAGATCAACTTCCTTCTTGCACATATTCCTTGGATGAAGGAGTCCCATGACCTAGGTAGGCCATTCAATGTGGTCATGACAACTTCACCATTATCCACTACTTCCTCCACAGCTTCAAGTTGTTCCTTAATCCAAGAGACCTTAGAAAAATAATATTGAATGGTCTCTCCATTCTGAAGCTTTACCCCTTTCAATTGGTTCCACAGAGTCATTTTTCGATTTATGTTCTTCCCTTCAAATAGCTTGGTTAGGGAATCAAACATCTCCTTGGGTGTCTTTAGAGATGACACATGTGGTATGAGATGGTCTTTGATAGAATCAGCAATGATCCTCTTTGCCTTGACCAAGTTCTTCTTATGTAAGGCCTTAGCCTCTTCTCCTTCTGGGACAGGGACCTCTTCACTTATGTAAGTGTCTAATTCATTTTCTTCTAGGATTAACCCAATCCTATACTTCCATGCTCGGAAGTTATCAGCCCCTTCAAGCTTATCCTCAAGCTTGGTGTGGTGAGACATCTTAAAGAGTACTTCAAATTGAAATAAAAAAGATTTAGATCTTACCACTTGATTTGCAAAAACCTGGATCTAGAGCTGGATTAGGGTTTGTTAGAGAAACCCTAAAAATTCAAAATGTGAATTTCAAATTTCTAAAAAGACAGAAAGATGCGCCTTGATGAGCTGATCAACCTGGTACATTCAGAATTTGAAATGTGCAAAGTTGCACCCTTCAAAAATGCCTTTTAATCTCCCGGATTCACTAGGGAGGACCCTGAATTAGGGTTTGAGTTTCCCGGAGCTTCACCCAAAAAGTTTGATCCAAAGCTCTAAAATTCGATTTTTCCAAGGAGCTTCCAGCTATGGTCTCAAATTTCAGAAATTCCTAATTTTGTGGAAACCCTAAGTTTTAGGGCCAAAAATGAAAGTGCTCAAAATTGAATTCTGATTGGACAAAAAGATGCACCTTGATGAGGAGAGTCAATATACCCTACTGCCTTTCAAGATCTGTGGAGAGAAACCCAATAAACAAGAAGCCCTGGCTTCCGCAACTGCACAATGTCTTCTTCTTAGGTTAGCTCTGATACCATGTTAATTTTTGAGCATCAATTCAATATACTCTAGGATCTTTACTGAGAGAATAACATGTACAACATATCAATCACAACAAGCAATCACATAAGACAATGGACACACAGAGTTTCCATGGGGAAAACCATAAAGGTGGAAAACCCCACAACTTCCTCAGAGATAGAAAGAGCAATGATACAACCCAAGTACAAGAGATAGTCCTCCTAGTAGCTACTCCTCCTTCCTCACTTGTGCGCCACTTTCTGATGAGTGTAGAAGTGAATAATGAAGTGATCAAATAGAGTGCCTCCCGCATTCTATTTATACATGACCTGACCTGCCTAATAAACTAGCAGGGCCGACTTGTCTAACTCAGTCTAATAACCCATGGTAATACTAATCAGAGTCGACCCCACACTTGGTGGTCTAATAACCCATCACATGCAAGTTGCGACACTTGCGACACTTGTCAATACAAATGACGACACTTCCGTATAGAGTAATAATAACATCTCTATAGGAGTACAATATACATAGGTGAAATACATTTCGAAGTTACAATTACATCAACAAAAAAGCCATCAAATAGAATGTTAAGTCCTTACTTGAATAACAAGTCTCATGTCCTAAAACTAAAGGGTTCTCATCATGAGTAGAGACTTGAGAAAGGAGGTGAGTCCACATAAGATACTAGCGGATAAGCACTAAAAGATGTATCAGTAATGACGATTCCTTATAAATATTGGGGCCAACAGACTAAATTATAGGAGTCGTGCTCTTCGAACTTACCAAGGCGAAAACATTATCTATATTCTTTGTAGGATGAGGACCATATGTTATTTGGTCAATGATCATTAGTTTTCTTTCATGAAGAAATTGCATGGTATGGAAGATATATGACACAGATGTCTTCATGGCATATATTTAATTACCCCCTCCTAAGCAGCAAGGTGTAGTATAAGGAGCATTCATAACTTCTACATCAATTGAAACATTTTTACCATTATTTTTACCACCTAAGGTAATAGTTAAATTAGCCATGACTCCTAGACTCTAACGAGGGTTCTCACCATAATATTTTAATGTAATTTAAAATGTAAAGAGACTATGAAAGCACATTTTCTTACCAACTATTCATACTTGACATAAGACAAAGCTCCCTTGTCCACTATGCATTGATGAATGGTGAAATTCTCAATAGTGATTGTGACTTTAAAATCCACAATGAGGGAGGCATAGATCTCCATTCTCTAAAAGACAGTTTATGGAACATGAAGAAATGGTAAAAATTCACAAATTGTGACACCATCCAAGTAACTTAGCTCTTTCAAGCAACCAACTTTATAAAATGGGTAAAGGCCCCAATTACATTAAGCTTAGAAAACCATGAGTTTGAATGTTAAAACTACCAACCTAAAAATTTGATTATGTTGATGAGAAAACTTATGAATGACCAAAGTAGGATAATGTTATTCATGAATGCAATAACCCTCTTCTTACCCTTACTCTTAAGAGAAAGGCCTAAAGAAAAATACAATCTTTTTCATAATAAATCAAATACAATTTTAGGATAATGTTGTTCACAAATTTAATAACCCTCTTCTTATCCTTGCTCTTCAAAGAAAGGCTTAAAGAAAAAACAATTATTTTCATAATACACCAAATACAATACAATTTTGATTACTAACCAATCCTCTCCCTTCCTCCCTGTTAATAAGCCCTTTAATTTCAACTTTATTTATTTTCAAGTAAAAATTTATCTCTTCAATCAATGTTTTATTATTATAACTTTAATTTATACATTTCAATTTCTTTTAATTTTTTATTTTTTTTATCATTTTGATATTTCACTTCTTTCATTTTCTTTTATTTAAAAAAATAAATTATAATAGTGTTATTTTCATTTTTAACAAGAATTGTTATTCTATAATAATTTTTTTAAGAATAAATTAAATGCTAATTTATTGCATCGGAAAGGCTCATTTTTACGGGAAAGGGAAGTGTCTAAAAAAAAATATAATTAAAAAAATTATAAAATTTAAATAAAAATTTAAAATTTAAAAAATTAAAATAAAAAGAGATGTGTATTGTAATTTAGTAATAAAAAGTTTGCAGATTTAATCTCATTAAGCTCTTGTAAAACCCAAATTAAATAAATTTATACTAATTTGTATTCATTTATAATCTTTATTATTAAAAATCAATAAAAAAAATTCATTATTACCCAAATTTATATTAATGAAATGAAGAATTCAACCTTAAATGCATTTGATCCATACATTGTTTTTATATTAAATCGCCCCCACATACATACACATAACATTCGACATGAACACTTAGTGAATAGAGATAATATAAAGTATTAACCAGAAATGTAGATGGAATGAAAAAATAATAAAATATTACCTAAAACATTTGATCAATGGTCAATGCAAGATTAATTAATAAAAAAATAGATCATAAAATATTACAAAGGGAACTCTTAATCAATAGAGATAATATATATGTGGATGGAATGAAAAAATATTAAAATATTACCATAAAATACCTAGTAATAGTCAAATGGATAATATAAATTATTAAGAAGAAAGTGGATCAAATGAAAAGATATCACCGAGAAAACACTAAAGACGGATTGAAAAAATAATAAAATATTACACATAGTAATGGATAATATAAATTATTAAGAAGAAAGAGGATCAAATGAAAAGATATTACAGAGAAAACATACTCAATAGATAAAATAAATTATTGAAAAAGACTAAATTATTTAAAGAAAGGATAAGTTAATTAAGCTCGTTAATATAGATTTTTTTAATATAGATAATAATTTAAATAAAGAATGATTTAATTGAATTCATAGATATGATAATAAAAATAAACTAAGATGATTTTTTTCTACATAAAAAATTTCATTTTTTTTGTATTAAGAAAACGCATTTTACATGATCCATACATGGATCTTTTTATAGATTTTCTTTTATGGACATATCCCATAATATGTCAAATTGTTGACCCAAGTTTGATTAAGGGATGTGAATATAATATAATCTAAAATCATGAATAGCGGAAATCACAACCCTAACTATACAAAATATTTTCAGAGTATCATCATTTACATAATATGATGATTCCAGCATAGCTCGCCTGAAGAAACGTTTGTAACCCCTAAAGATCCCTAAGAGAGTGAAAAGCACAAAAATAATAAGTAAGTGGTAACCAAATTAAGTCGAGACCCCAGGAGTTTGAGGTCCCTAACCTACAAATCCACATACATATGCCATGATGAAATCTTGGTATTGTTTTGTACATAAGCAATATGTCTGTGTATCAGATTGAACATTATAGCTAGCTGTTAATATGTCAAGTGTATTTGTTTTTTCTTCATTACATTATGTTCATGATCAGAAATATAAATACATTCTATTCTTCATAAAAAAGAAAAGTCTTTATGGATAGATCATTATGTCCCCTCTATTCAAAAATTACTACAATCCGGATGGATAGATAATTGGTTATGGATCATCTTTTGTGATATTGTCATTGATGCATTTCCATTTTTGCCACATGTTGTTCCCAAATTGCAAGCCAATTTTGGATAATTGGTCTGCTATGAGGTTAGTCTCTCGATACACATGCTGAAAGAAAATGTAATGGAATAATTTTGCTACCGTGTCCACATCCTCGAATAGGGCAGCAATATGGATGTTCTTGGGTCTCCAAATATGTTTCATCCAATTAATAACTTTTAGTTAGAGTCACCAATTACCTAAATGCCCCGAATGCAAAGAAAACTTGATGGCCAACAACTCAGCTATGTTGTTTGAGCACGGTCCTATGGATGTTGCAAACTTAGTCCATCTATGAGTAGTTTGGAAGATATTCTCGCTAGTGAATCACCTTGAGCAACACCAACGAAGAAGCACCATGGGATAGTCTCATCAACATATTCGATGGAGATAACTCTCGAAGAAAGAACAAAAGCTTTATGTTGCATGCAATAGAAAGTAAGCAAGGCATTTGTATGCGAGAGATGGGATATGTTTATCCTCGACAATAGCAGAGGGGCTCATGAGAAGAATAAGCCAAGCTTCATTTTTTGACCCAAGATGTTTTTAAATGTGATTGGTAATAATCTTTGGTAATAAAGATTAAAGAATGAGTTAATTTTTAATTATTAAAAAAGTATTTATCAAATTGTTTTAATGATTTATTTATATTTTATAAAAAAAATGTATTTTAATTTAGATATCATTAAAATTGTTCAAAAGTTAATTAAATTTTTTAGAAATTTGAATATTTTTACAAAAATATGGTCAAATATTTTATGTTGAAAATTTAAGAATTACTAAAATTTCTCAAACCAAAGATTCTTAAGATTTAGAGTTTTACACTTCAAGAAATGCAAGATTTTGATTTTATAGTAAAACTTAAAAGTGTTCTCAAATCTAAAATTTCTCCCTTAATCTCAAATCGATTTAAATATCACCCTCAATCCCCAATTAATTTAGATATTACTCTTAATAATTTTTATGTTTCAAAATAATATTTCCAACAATAATATCAAATTAATATTTTATAAAAAAATTCTTCCAATATACTTATATACTTATTTTTTATGTATATAAAAAATTTTCTTAAATAAAAATATTTTTGATATACATTGAAAATTTTATAAATTTAAATAAAATAATGTCCTAATATATATATTTTTTAAATAACTTAAAAAATTAATAAAAAATCAATCTAAAAGTACACATCAATGCCAAAACAACTCATAAGTATCACAAAAGAAATCCATCTTCATAATAAGCCCATCAACCTGATTACATCAATTTCCCAAAAAATTATCATCTAACATTAACAATGGATGACACAATCATTCTAAGTGCCCTCCCGTTTCACCTATCCTACTCTACTTCTGTTTGGGAAATAAAGCCCTACCCCTCTAACACCCATTGTGAGATACAAATGCTCTCAACATCAATGTTCAACACTCACAGAACAATTCATTCCATGTTTCCTACCATTCCTTCTTCTTCCTTTTCCATTCCTTGCTTCATCATAATCATCTTGACCCTGCATCAAGGCAGAAAACAAAACATAAGTTTAATACAAAACAAATGGCATTCCTTTTTAAATAAAATAAAAAAGTCCATGAAACATTAATGCAGATATCTTAAGATTAATGAACCTAAGAGATTGGGAAGTTTAATTTTAATTAGGTCAAATAGAAATTCATCCAAAACATTTCTAGAAAAATAAAAGTCCTAAATACAGAAAAATAATATGTCCTGCATATCTGAAGAAACTTAAATAGAAAATAGTTAAGATACATAATATATATTCATAGATGGAATGGGATTCTTAATATAACTTTGTGGTGGAATGGGATTCTTAATATAACTTTGTGGTGGAATGGGATTCTTAATATCTATTAAATTACATAATAAGAGTTGTAAACACTTTTACTGGTTAGAATTGGACAGAACAATTTTTGTCAAAATCATAACTCTTAGTGTTCAAATCACAATTTTGGCCATCTAAATAATTTTAAAATTGAATAATTACTCTAAAACATCCCAATAACAAAAATTACAAAATTGCAAAAATAACAATTTCCCATAAAAATTTAACCGATTTTTACCCCAAAATGACCGGTAAAGCGAGGCCTTTTGGTTCTCTTTTATCCTACGCGTCCCACCACCACTCTGGACGGATCTCCGACTAAAAATAAATCAAATACGATCACAGACATGCAAACTTACTCCGAAGCTAAAAGCTTGTGCGTTGAAGGGACTGGAACCCATAAAGCTCGGCTCCCCAATCTCCTCTTTTCTCGCAGCTCCTCCCCTGTGGAAATCGGTGCGATTCCTCTTATTACTGGACGGTTTAGCAGGCGTATGAAAATCATTGGGATCAGTCTCGAAGATCTCCATGAATAGATCTTGTAATTCTTCAAAGCTCTCCGATCCATTCACCTGAAAAAGAAAAATGATAAAAACAATAAGCACACAAACAGATCTATTCCACCATAACAATTCCACTGTCAGGATTCAGGAATTGATGAGGTGCAATATCATAAAATCCTCAGTGCTCTCATTACTCACCTGCCCCTTGTTCTCATTCATCATCACAGCCATTTCACCTAAAAAGTCTCCCATTTCCTGTACATCCATTCATTCCAATGAATTTCCAGAGCTACCATTATAACAATAATCAAGCTATGATACAAATAAATGAATCACTACTCACATCATCATCATCGTTTTCATAAATTCCTAAATCATACAGGAATCTCTTCTTCTCGTCGGACAGAACTGCGAATCCAATTCATTCAATGCCGATTAACAATGAGCGCCAAGGATCCTCCACAAATATATTATATTTTCTGTTTAATTGAGTCATGCAAACATATAAAGAGCCACTCAACCTGAATAGGCCTCCTGGATCGCCTGAAACTTCTTTTTCGACTCCTCTGCTACCTTCGCATTCCCTGAAGCAGACCATTTATCCGGGTGCCATCTCTGCAATATCAGTAATCTTAGAAGATTGCCCTAATAGAAATTGAATAGAAAGAAATAGAATCCATCAATCTAAATCTATAATAACTACTGAAACGAAAAAAATGTAAGGAACCCAATGGTAGATAGGGCCTTTAAATTAGTTCTAATCAATCAATCCTTGACTTATACTTGGCACATTCAAGAATACTCGAAAGATCTCTATCAAATCTGAGCTGTTTTACATCGAGAAAATCCCATTGGTAATCACAGCAGACAGAAATATTCAAGCCCGGGGCAAAATTTACAAAAGCAAGAAGAAACGAAAGGCAAAAGGGCAAAAAGAGCCATGAAAGGATTTATAAAAGACACCATTGCGAGCTTCTTGTAGGCAGCCCTGAGTTCTGAAACAGTACAGTCGGATTTAACCCCCATAACTGAATAAAAATCCTGGACTTTTCCATCCCCGCCAGACATTGCGAGCTCAATTCACAGAGAAATACAAAACGGCTGTGATTCCTCCGCAATCACATTTGTTATGTCGACAAATTAAAGGAATTGGACCAAAATACCATGCCCAATAACAGCAGTAGTTGCGTGAATCCTCTCATAACTCGGCATAAGAACAATAGAAACCAGAAAACCACAGAGAGTCGTAAAATAATAGAGAAAACTGTAGAAGCCGAGCTTTTACGGGTTGAAATCTTTGACGAAGGACAAAACTAAAAAAATAGAACAAAGCCCGGAACCATCCAGAGGCGCTTAAAACACGTGCTTTTCGATCGGATTCTCGTTTTTTGTGTCCGTGGATCTGTTTTCATCCGACGGTTCTTGTTCTTGACCGAGGTGAGATATTTTATTGGAAGTGGGGAGTCTAGAAACTTCCCCAGTCAGATCCAACGGCCCACGTTTCCTTGTACACGTGGCGAGTCCATTACCCGGTAATACACAAGATATTTTCGAATCCGCCCACAGGATTCAGGAATAATTTATTTGTGTGTATATAATATTATTATTTATCATTAAATAATTATGCCCTGCTTGCGCATCTGACGTGACCAGTGGAACACTGAAATTAAAATAAAAAGTTAACGGTTGTTGGACATAAAATATTGAATTGAAGTTCAATCGGCCCAATATTTTAACTACATTTCAGTCCATTTTAATATATTTACAAAAATTTTAGTTAATGATAATATAAAATAAGTTAAAAGATTTTGATTTAAACCTTTACCCACATAAAACTAGTTAATTATCTAATGATATGAACTAGAATCGATTGAGTTAATTTTTTTAAATATATTTATTTGCAAAAGCAATCATTAATGATTTAATAAAAAAATAATCTTGGTAGGGTTTTAATAGTGTCTTTCACCAATGTGAAAGTCACCATTAAATGTTATTTAAAATTATTAAATCCATTATTACATTCTTTTAACACACTTTATAAAAAAAATTATATTGATGAAATATTAACGTTATATTAGTCATTTAAATGAGTGTCTAATTTTTATAAATAAATAAAGGAACTAACTTTTTTGCTATCTTTTTGTTTTAAATTATTAAAATTCAATCATAAAAAATTAGATTTCTTATCAATACGTTTAGAGTTAAAAAAATAAAACATTATCTACCATACATCAATCTTCAATCATAATCAAACCTAATTCATAACTAAAATTTATAGCCAAATCTTTAATTGGTTAAAAAATCCATTTCTACCAATTAACTTTTAAGTATAAATAATTATAAATTTGTGATATCTTTTTTCTATAATGAAGTCTAATTATAAATTTGTTATATTTTTTTTCTATAATGAAGACATTCATGTGATAGGTGACCTTAAGTAAAAAAAAAAAAAAAAAAAATCTATAATGAAAACATTTATGTGATAGGTGACCTTACTATTTGTGATTGGATTTCACATAGAGATAGGGATTTTGAAGGGCCAATTCTTTGATATTTTTAGAAATAGAGAATAATGGGCTTATATGATAGGTGACCTTACCATTTGTGATTGGCTTTCGCATGTGATAGGTGACCTTACTATTTGTGATTGGCTTTCACATAGAGGTAGGGATTTTGACTGGGCAATTCTTTGATATTTTTAGAAATAGAGAAAAATGGGCTTATAGTTGAACTTATTTTTAATAAAACATTTGAATATGAATTATGTCAAAGACAAGTTGGAAAGTGGGTAGTGTCACATCACATCAAACAATGTTCTATAATCCAAAAATATCTGATTCTTGGAATATGTGTTTCAATCACATATGAAGAAGAGGCGAAGTTATTGGAAGTCAAAAAAGACAAATGCGAGAAAAGTACTAGGTATAGAAGGAAGTAGTGTATGAGAAGATGTAAATGTATTTATATTCGATGTTGGAACGTGCCCCCTTGTTGGGCCTTTGTATCTTGGAGACATTGTGTATCAACCATTCGTGATTGCATCAATGCTATAAATATTTCATAGGGAATAATACTATAGGGAAAAGAGACACTAAACACCCTTGTGAAACAACAATTTTACAATTACTTTGCAAAATTCAAGAATTTTCTAGCAATTATAACAAATACAATAAATACCTAAGAGTTGGCAAAATCTGAAGTATATAAAATGAATATCAATATAATGCAAGATAATGACATCACCTTATCTCAATAACAAAGATAACAAAGTTAAAAGGGTTCACATCGTGATGACATCAAACAAAATTCAAGCAATAGCTGTACTCAACTACATACGACGGAATTTTAACAAAAACTTTTGTTATTGCATAGTTTGTTCAATAGACTTATTATGGTGAAAAAATGTAAAGATAGAATTCAAAATATATTTGAGTTCTTACTATTATGGGGTAGAGACAAATATTGTCATACATAACATAAAGTTTTTTTTTTTGACAAAAACATACAAAAAAAGGCTAATAGAACATATAATGACACCATGTTATCGAATCAACAACCTACTATTCAGCATGGTGCCACAAAGTTTTGACTTGTGACCTATATAGAAAATCACCAGTTAGGTACTCTAGATGTCAATAAACCATCTTCGTGAATTAAAACGAGTTAGGTTCTTTTTTTTTGTAAGTTGCAGAGTAGAAATTTAATTAACAGAAATTGAATATACATCTAGAGCCGAGAGGAGTTTTGCATATTGGGAAGACCTCATATGTTGAAGCCACCATCCCAACTGCTCAAAAATACTGTAGTGGCTGATGTAATGACTGACATAATACAGAATTAAGACCTATGGAGTGTGGTCTGCCCTTAAAAAAATAGGGACTTTGTTCAAAAATGAAAATCTATTGAGTCTAACAGTACTGAAAAAAAGACTATGCAGGAAATAGAAACAAAATAATTGATAGTCGCAGAGGTAACCCGGAGTAGTGGCCGCCCAGGTTTCATTATGCTGGTGGTTTCGCTGGGTCGTCCTAGATGATTGGGCAGGCCGCATAGAAATCTTCAAAAATCCATGGTGGGGACAGAGAGGGAGAACCTGGAGTGTGCGTTCCATCCTAGGTGATGCTGGGTCCCGAAGCCAAGCCTTTATTCTTCTTTCCTAGCGATTTCTTGTTTTCTAACCCTGTAGCAACCGCGTCTGTATTTTTACCTTTCTGTTTTTCAAGTTCTAAGTTTTTGCCAATGGAGAAGACCTCCCAAGTCATGCTAGCCTCTAGGGTGTTGGAATGTTCTGCAACTTCCTTCAAGCTTGCCTTGACGTTGCGGACGATGCTGGAACTGGCTTTCCAGTTGGCCTATATTTCTTCTACGAGTGTGCTCATCATGTTTTTAAGCAACCAGTAATGGTTAATGGCACCGCCATTACTACCTGCAGCAAGGAGTGCCGCTACTCTGCGAGCTTCCCACCCATCTATGAGATTACGTGTTCTCGTTGATATACGTTTGGCATATCCATCCATCACAGACCAGTCCATGGCCACCTTCAGCCGACGATTGTTGGTCTTATGGCCACTCCCACTCCCACTCCCACGACGAGAGATGCCCCTTGTGCGGTTTGTCATGACAGAGAAATGACGAGCAATGATAGAGGGGATGTCTGTAATTACCTTGAAGTTCGCTGAAGCCCAGGGAGGAAATGCAGCGAAGAGCCAAAGATCTATCATCATAGCCGTGTCCATATCAACCAGGGGATTTAAGGAGCCGAGGTAATCATTGCCACAGGCTGTCGTCTTCATTGTAATTGCGGAAATTGAATGCAAGTGTCAAGGGCTGAGGGGAGACATCAAACCAGGTGCGAGCGAGGTAGAGCAACAATAACTCCCTCGTCCTCCAGGTTTAAATTCAAGCCGTCGTCCCGATTGCCGTGTTGACATGGTTCCATGTGGCTGCATTGTTCATCATTGATGTGGGCCAGGTGTCTGCCGTCATTCGCCTGAAGGTTCTGCTCCTACATGCCTGAGGTGTTGTCATGTACGGGGGGGTGCGGTGGTGGCCTCTCCCTGCGCACAACGGCCGAGGGATGTGCGGTGATGTCACCCGCATCCACGGTATAAAGATCCTTTTTTGCAAGTTCATGACATTTTTTATGAAGATCTCTTTCATCCATTGTATCTGTCGTGGTGATGGTGAGCAGGGAACTATTTTCTACTCCTTTGTTAGCCAAAGTGTCCGCCACTGAGTTGGCTTTACGTTTGACATGTTGGAAGGAGATGGTTTTGTTGTTCATCAAGATCTTAGAGAGGTCTTGGAGACGTTGTTCAAGTCTCCAACTGGGTGAGATTTTCTTAACAGCTATACCGTGGAAGGTTTTGCTTGCTAAGTTGATGATGATTTGGGAGTCTCCCTCAATGATCAGTGGAGTGTAGTTGTAAAGAGTAGCAATCTTTATTCCTTCTACCATCCCTGAGAGTTCAGCAGCATTATTTGTGTTGTGACCAATTGAACCATGAAAAATACAAATGATGGATCCTGAACAGTCCTTGAATACTCCTCCAAATCCTATTGTACCTGGGTTGCCTTTTGAAGCTCCATCAAAATTGAGTTTATAAAAGTCTGGGGGAGGTTTGCTCCAATAGTCAGGGTTGGAGATGTTGGTCGCCATCCAAGGATTTGGATGAACAGGAGGAATTCTGAGTTCCCATTTTATCATGATTAGCTTTTCCTCGGGAGTAGTAGGAAAGTCTATAGTATCCCATCTGGAGATGCCTAGCATTTCCTGAAGATTGTTCTTGAAGTTGAGCCAAATTGCTGTGAAGTTTTTAGTTTTGCCTTCAAAGATTCTTCGATTTCTTTCCTTCCATATGTTCCAGATGGCCAAGCCTGGCGTGAGTTCCCATATGCGGTTGAGAAGCTTGCTTTGAAAGGGATGTCGTTCCCAGTTGGAGATGGTGCTGACTACGTCTCCTTGAGCTCTGTTAGTGTGATGGAATATGTTATCTATCGACGTCCAGAACTTTTCTGCCATGTCACAAGACTCTAGAAGGTGATCAGCATCTTCAGCGTGAGAGTTACACATGATGCACCATGAAGGTCCTTGCAGTCCTCTTTTGAGAAGGTTCTCCCACATGAGGATTTTACGATTGGTAAGGAGCCATAGGAAGGTGGAAACTTTGGGCCAGAAGTTTGAAGTCCAAATTCGTTTCCATCTTGGGTCTTCAGGATCATTGTTGGCATTAGTTTTCACCCGGTATGCTTCCTTGGTTGTGAAGGTACCTTTGGTGGAGTATCCCCATCTTAAAATATCATGATTTTCATTGACCTACTGGTGACGGGTTTGCAGTTCTTCTCTGAGTGTCTCTTCACTGCTAAGGGGTATCTGCGGGTCCCAAGAGTGGGGATCTTTCCATATTCTGTGTCCTTGATAACCCTGCTGATGCCAGTAATTGCTGATAGTGAGATTGGCATTTTATTGAAGATGCAGTGTCAGGTCCAAGTGGGAAGTGATTGAGTGGAGGCTGGGCCTTTGTTGCCAGGAATCATGCCAAAAGAGAGCCTGGTCCCCTGCTCAAACTTCCCATAAACTATGCTGTTGTACTAGAGCTCTTTGATTATTGGCTGACCACCAAATGAGTGAGCCTGGAGGGTCTAGATTGTAATGGATTCTTTTCTAAGGGTCCCAGTCTTTTGCATATTTAATGTTCCATAATTGGATCCAAGGAGCATTATTCACCGTAACCCAATTCCACCATATCTTGGTAGAGAGAACTTGGTTGTTGATTTTCGGGTCTCTGAGGCCTAAACCGTCGGCATTTTTAGGTCTGCAGAGCATTTTCGAGCTAACAAGGGCCCATTTGCGGTTGTCATGATTCCCCCCCCCATATGAAGGAGCGTTGCATATTCTTTATGGATTTAATGACCCATTTGGGGGCAACAAGTACTGAAAAGAGATAAAGGGGCATAGATTGTAAGACCAATTTAAGCATGATGAGACGGCTGGGCAGATTTAAGGTTTTGAAGGTCCAGGAGGAGATTTTGGCTTCAAGTTTGTCCAGGAGTTCTCTCCAAGAAGAGTGTTTGATGTTAGTTTCGAAGAGAGGAGCCCCCAGGTATTTAGAGGGTAGGGTGTAGATCTGGTAGCCGAGGATGCAAGCAATGTTTCTCTGGGTTATTGCATTGGTGTTGAAGAAGAAGATCTAGGATTTTTCAAGGTTAATAATGGTGCCTGAAGCTGCCGAGAAGATGTTTAGGGCTTTCTTCAGTGAGCGGGATTCTTGCACAAAAGACTGGCCAAAGAGGAGGTTATCATCTACGAATTGTTGATGAGTGGTGGGAGGGAAGCCATGGGGAGTGAGCCCCTTGAGCGTGTTGTTAGCGACTTGAGATTTAAGCATGCGGCTTAGGCCTTCCATCATAAGTATGAAGAGAAAGGGCAAGAGGGGGTCTCCTTGATGTATACCTCTAGAGGGAGTGAAGGTCGAGGCCGAAAAACCATTGACCAGGACACAGAAAAAAGCAGAGGAGCTGAGGGTGAGAATCCAATGGATCCAATAATTGCAGAAGCCATAGGCTTGGAGCATTTTCCTTATGAAATCCCAGCTGAGTTTGTCAAAATATTTTGAAAGGTAAAGTTTGACTAGCATACCAGGAGTTTTGGTAGTCTTTAAGGAGTGGATCATCTCATGTGCCAGGATGATGCCGTCCAGAATTTGGTGACCTTCGACATACCCAGTTTGCTCAGGGGATATGAGTATAGGCAGCAGGGCTTTTAGTCTGTTGGCAATCGCTTTCGTTATGATTTTGTAAATAACATTGCACAAAGATATGGGACGAAACTTACCAGGACAGGTAGTCCCCACTTCTTTGGGTATCAAGGTAAGAAAGGTGGCGTTCAAAGCTGGGAGAACCCATCTTTTTATTCTGGATTCGTCCACAAGCTCCAAAATGTCCTGTTTAAGAAAGCTCCAGCAGTGCTTGAAGAAGTTGGTTGTGAATCCATCCGGTCTAGGGGATGTGCCTTCCGCCATTTGCATGACCACTGTTTTGATTTCCTGAAAAGTGAAGGCTTTCATGAGAGCGGCATTGTGCTCAACCGTCACCAGATTGGGTATGTGGCTCGTGACTTTGTTGATAGCAGCTTCTCTGTTGGGATTGTCTTCTATGAGAAGGTTGTGGTAATGAGTGGTGAGCTCCTATTCAATGTCATTTTGAGTTCATAGCAGACTGCCTTATTCATCTTTGATGGTTGAGATTCGGTTGGTCATTCTGTGCTGGATCGCAGTTCTATGGAAGAAGGCAGTGTTTTTGTCTCCCTCTTTCAGCCATTTATTTCGTGATTTTTGCTTCCAAAGAGTTTCCTCCTGAATGCAACGCTCATCCAGCTGTTTTTGCATATCTTGCTTTGTTTATTTGAGTGAGTCAGAGTATTCCTCCTCCATTATTTTTTTTGAATTTTTTCAAGGTCTTTCTCCAGGGTACCTTTCTCCTTAAAGATATTGCCAAAAGTGGTGCGATTCCAGATCTTGAGCTTCGCCCTCAAAAGTTTAATCTTTTGATGTATTATTTCCATTTTGGAATGCCCTTCCACCCTGGTCTTAGTCCACCATGATATTACCATATCCAGGAAGGTGGGGTGTGTAAGCCAAAATTTCTCGAACCTGAAGGGGCAGAATTTGGGAGTGCTTGAGTTGTGCCAAGAGAGTGTGATGGGCCAGTGATCAGATCCTGCAGATGGTAGAACGACGGTTGATATGTTTCCAAGAGCTTCGATGATTTTATGAGAGATAAGAAAACGATCCATTCTTGAAGAGATTTGGTTGCTCCCTCCTCTTTTGTTATTCTAGGTCATGAAGCCTTCAAATGGAAGGACATCAATGAGATCACATTCTTCTATGAAGTCTTTGAAGCTGAGGTCCTCCTTGGAGAGGAAGCGTCGTCCCCCTTTTTTCTCTTGCAGAGAGGTGATCATGTTAAAGTCCCCTCCTACGATAAGCATATCTTCTGAGTGCAGTTGTGAGAACCAGGTTAGACGCTTGAGGAGCTAGGTCTTTGCTTCAGGGGTTTGAGGTCCATAAACATTCATGAGAAAGCCAGAGATGTCAGTGCCTTCTAAATGAAAGGAGGCAGAGAGAGAGTGAGATGAGGCTGCAAAGTCATTAGGCTGAATCTAAGCAGGGTTCCAGGCTATTGTTAGGCCACCAGAAGCGCCTTTAGCATCGATTGCCATAGTTTGACAACCTCTCCAAATGGTTTTTTGGAAGAGATCTTAGAGAGTGCCATCAGTGCATTTGGTTTCTTGAAGAGAAATTATGGTGGGCTTGTCTTGCATTATTTTTCTTTTCAACATACGGTGTTTGGAGGCACCGTTCAGACCTCTTACATTCCAGGAGATTAGCTGCATTGAGAACCAGAATTGAAAGTAGGGAAGAATTCTGTGAGTTGGGTATATTGCCCAGACTCGATTAATCTTGTACCCAGTTGACTGATTCTTTGCATGTCTGATTTTCTACCCCTTTTCTTGTTATCCCTTTGAAGTTTCTGCTTGTCTTTTTGAGGCAGATTTAGTATTCCAAGTTTGTTGTTCTTGGCCTTTTTCAGAACTTCTGACAAGAGTTGAATTTGCTTGGGCGAGATGGAGTGAAAGTCTTTTTTGGAACAAGCATCTTCCATTGCTAGAATGTCTAGATCTCCTATTTCCAGCTCCAGCATGGAGTCATCTGTGGGTGCGTCAGTGTTGGTGACGTTTTCAGTTTCTTGGGTTCTGACTGCTTCTTCTTCTGAGTGGTTGGGAAGATTTTCCTAGATCATCGAGGTGTTTCCCGGGGAGGTTTCAGGAGGAGCTTGTTTTTCAATTGAAATGTTTGGATCTATGGGTTTTTCGACAGCTATTTCCATCTTTTCAGGTCCGGAGGGAAGATCTTCTAGTTGATCGATGAGGGTTTCGAAACTGTTGTTGGTGCTAAGCGAATGGGTTTTTTTCCCTTCTTGCTGGGGTTTGCGGTGGTGCTTTTTCTTGCGACCAATTCTTTGAAAGCCATCTTCATCCTTGTTTTGATTCATTGCTGCTTGACCTAAAGGGCAGTCTCTGTAAAGATTTCCATGCTCGTGACATCGTCTACATCGGAATGGTATATGCTCATAGTCAAGGGATTGTATCCATTCAAAGTCATCATGAATGAGGTTGATAAAGTCTGGTAGGGCTTTAGCTATATGCATGTAAACACAGATTTCTAGCATAGGAGGTGTACCTGTTGTATTTGGTTTGTTCTGCAACTTTGACGAAGCGTCCCAATGAGTTGCCTATGTCTTGGAGGGTGTCTTCGTCCCAATACTCTTGAGGGAGCGAGTACATGCGGATCCAAACTGACGCCCATGTGAAATCTTCTTTCTCAGGGCTGAATCTTTCTGTCCAGTTTTTCAAATAAAGTCCAACTGAGTTAAAGAAGTAAGGGCCACCTTCTTCCACTTTTTCTTTGTCATCTGACCTTTCAAAGATGATTGTGAAGAAACCTTTGGAGCTGAGCTATAGTTCAAAATGCGCTTTGGGTTTCCATTTTGCTAAGATCCATCCTCTGAGAGCCTGTTCAGTGGGCTAGAATCCCATGAACTTTCCTATGAGGGCATTATCTTTCATGTATTGAGCTTGAGCATTTATCCGTTCCGCCGGAAGACAAAGGATTGACCTCTCTGAGGTTTTGGCAATGCATGTCGTATTGCTTTTTACTGTTGCAGTTGTTGGTGTAGCCGCCAGGTCTTGCTGTTTGTTGCCACCATTGTTGAGAGGTACTTCCGCAGATCCAATCTGAATGGATTCCTTACCGGGTGGTGCTATAAGAGTCTTTGTTGGTTGGAGTGCCTAATGGGAAAGGCCAGGGGCCCCTCTTGGGGGAGTGTCCATGGAGAAGGTCAAGGGTTTCAGTGGGGTGTCCTCCGCAGTCATTATCAAGGGCAGAAGGGTGAGCCGAGGAGCTTGAGCACACGCATGAGAAACCCTATCAGAGCCCGATCAATCATGGAGATGAGAAGCCTGATTCAAAACGAGTTAGGTTCTTACAAATCATGACAACATTAATTAACACATCAAATTCTTATATAATAAAGATCCAATCACAAAATTCAGTTTCAACTTAGCAATATCCTAAATGAGACATAGACTTTCCATTAAAAATACTTTTGCATGTAAATTTGAGTCCTAACCACAAAACAATAATGTGTTAGCCACTTAAATAGGTTACCTAAAGGTTTTTATGCCTACAAACTAAACACAACTAAATTATGATTTCAAGGTGTGCTGATATGAAAATGTTCAATTATAATGTCCCGAGTCAATTTAATTTCATCGGTTAAGAAGGCTATTAAGTTGGTTTTAAATTAGATTGTGTGACCATTCATTGGAAATTCCTACCTATACTTTACACTCTTAAAAAAATAGTTCTTTGTTAAAAAGCCATGCATAAAAATTAAAGTTTGTGAAACCAAATAACTAAACAGTTTCACTTATGCTCATTTTAATTGGTGTTTAATCATCCTTCGATCATGAAAACATGTAGAAATAGAATTCAAAATCTATTTAAATTTTTCTTGTCATTGGATAAAAATAAATATTTTCATAAATAAAAAGTTATTTTTTCATCACAAAAGCATACAAGAAAAACTCATAGAACATATAATGACACTCCATAATGGAATCAACATCCCACTATTCAACATGGTGCCACAAAGTTATCCTTGATATGTCTATTGGTGTTGAAGGAAATGTGAGTGACGGTAATTTAAATGGCACGAAGTTGTTACATGGCACTGTTGAAAATGTCAAAAAGATGTAAACAAATATGTTGAACGATGTTTTTGCAAAGACTACCCATTTATAACAACTTTAAAAGGATATGCGATTTGATATTTATGTGGCCATTATGACTAGTAGTGTAGAATGAATAGTTAGAAAAAATTCGGCAAGATTTTAGGAGCTCATAGCCAAACACCATTATTTTGAACCTTGACCAACTCAACTCTATAGTATTTGTTCTTCTTAGATATATGGGGATGTGTTTTAGACACGTGATCTTTTTAGCTACAAGGAATGTAGGTAAAATTATAAAAATTCAAAAACAATTGCAGTGGAGAGCAAACAACATGCATTATATGAATCCATCCAAAGCCCAAAATTAGAAGTGAAATGATCCCAAAAAATTGAACATGAATTCTTGCTAATGTTTGCCGTTTATGTATTTATGAGCCATCCATTCATAAAACAAAGATGGTTGGCATTGGGAACCAAAGAAAAGCATAACCAAACCTTGATATAGGTGTTCCTTCATAAATTCTACATCTCAAGGAACATTCAATGAAAATAAAATAAGTTCATCATAAAGCATTTGCCATGAATATTAGCATGAAAAAAACAGGAAGAGGGCACATTGGCCTACTCAAAACCCTCTTGGCGACAAGTCTCGTAACATCGTGTAAATAAAATAGAACCATCAATAGAGCAGTGCACACTCAAGAAATGCCTCAACAACCCAATTTGTCATATTCCCCATAGAAATTGTCAAATCTGCCAAGCCACCCATTCAATGTAGTGCAGGTGAAGTTAATACCAATGGTTGTAGCTTGTGAGAAATACCAATGGTTGTAACCTGTGAGGAAATTGCAATGGTATTTGTCATCGATGATTTGGAGACTAAATTTATATGAATTGAAACACAAGATTACATCCCAGTGAAAATGTATATGTCATGCAATTGTGAAAATCCAACACATTGAATGTCGGTCTTTTCAACTAGACCACATGGGAAAATGGAGTTTGGTGTAGTTTGGTAAGTATAAATCGAATGCTGGTCTTTTCAACCAAAGCACCTCTCAAGAAAAATGGAGTTCGATGTAGCCTAGTAAGTATACATTAAATGTTGGTCTTTTCAACTAGACCACCTCTCAGGAAAAATAGAGTTTGGTGTAGCCTCGTAAGTATAAGGTGTGTTTTTTTTGTAATTTATTTTAATTAGGTTGATAATAAAAATAATCCAATTAGGACTTCTACTCCAATAAGAACATATCACATATTAATATACATTATTTTAAAAATGCAAATAAATAAATAAAATTATTTATACATGTCAATTCTCACTAGCTCACTTGGTCAAGGGACGGGTATTCGCCAAGGGCAACTCAGGTTCAAATCCCCTTCAGGTGAGTTAGTTGGGAGGCGAAACCCAAAAATACAACATAGTTGAAGGTTGGTGTGGCCCGGGTTGGGTGCAATCCCGAGGTTATTTTGATAGCTTAGATGCCCCTGGGTTGCGGTTTCTCAACCAATGGTGGAAATGCACTAGCCCCAAGTGACAGGCATTTCTTACAAAAAAAAAAACTTATACTTTATTGATCTTTACACTTATTGCACCAAGTACTCTCGATGCTATATAGACTAGTATGGGGGAGATGTTGTAACATTATGTTATGTAATGTAACGTAATGTTCCCAAAAATAAAAAGTAATTAAAAAAATCAATGTCAACTCATAATTTATCAAAAAAAATTAGTGACTAAAAAAATTCATGTCAACTCATAAAATAAAATAAATAAAAAATTAAAACCAACATAGATCCATCTTAAACCCATATTTTTTAAGCATCGAGAGGGATCCAATTTCTTGAGGTGTAAATTTTTTCTTGACATGTAAAAAAATTAAGATAAAAAAAATTTACACCTCAAGAAATTGGATTCCTCTTGATGCTCAATAAATCTAGGTTTAAGATGGATCTATGTTGAGTTTAATGTCACCATACAAAATAATATAGAAGGATGGAACATATAGTCTCTAGCATAGGCATGGACTAAATTAGTTTTTGTTAGATGATAAATAAGGGCCTAAGAATGATTTTGAATTAAAACTTGCATAATTGCAAAAGTTTAAATTTGGAAAAAAATTAATTGGGCCCCACCCATGCCACTTGGATGGGTGATGTGGAAGGGCCACATGGGCATAAGTTATGATGTGGACCAACCACATTAGATCCGTGTACCTGTGTGACTGCATGTGGCAGAGTGTGAAGGCGAAAGGAGAGATTAGACCATTCAAATCAAGATCAACGAGTGTGCACGATGGTTAATTTGATGAGCACGATCCTGAAGGGAAAACTACCATGTTGATTTGTCAGTTTCTCATGCGTTTAGGATCGCAAAAGTGGTTACAAGAAACCACTACCCTGAGGATATTGAAATCGCTTTTAGTCTACCCTATCGTGAGGTGACCTGGGGAGGTGTAATGTGTAAGTAATGTGATGTGGAGAGACATAATGTGCAGAGATGTCAGAGATGATGGTCCCCCTTTCCAATCATGTCAATCTTGGGAGATGTGATGTCAGGAACCCCACGTCAGTCATGTCAGTCTTAGGTGATCATGCAAATTTGATCGACGGTTGATAGTGCTTTAGGGTCACGGAGATGCGTGAGTTTAATTTAATTAGCATGAACCTGAAAGGAAACCTCCCTGTTGATGTGTCGCCCTCCTGTGCATTCAGGATCACAAAAATGGTTTCGGAAAAAAACCATCTCATGGATCATAAAACCGCTTATGTCCCATAAGTGGTAAAATGGTGTGGGGTGGCATCAGATGTGCACAAATAGGGGAGAAGCAAGGGTTTTCACAACCAAATTTTAGGTGCTCGAGAACGAAAAATACAGTTGATCTAATGCACCAGATTGCGCAAAATGGAAGGATTTACATTAAAAAACGAAGCCGCAAAGGGGGAAGCCCCCTTGACCCTTGTCGTCCCCCTGAGATAGTCGATTTCTGTGGTGACAATAGGACCAATGGAAACCTTGCAATTTTCCATTTAATAAGAGAGCAATTGTGAACAGTTAGAGTTTGAAGGGGTGATTAAAAAAAAAATGTGATATGACATAAATTGTCAACATGGGTTGTTCCCAGATTGCATGAAAATAATTTTACAATTTTATGAGAATATAATGCAGCTAACAAATGTGTTTATAAAAAAATTTGCAGATTCAAAATCACATCAGTGACTGTTAAGGACTAGCATTAAGTATAGTGCAATTGTGGAATATTTGGTCTTGGTTGGACCAATAAGATCATCATGGATGATGCACATGATCCTTATGAAGTTGAGGTAGATGCAATGGGAGAGAATATACAAGTTGAGAATATAGAGACGAAATCTAATGGTAGAAGAAACCAAGCAACTCCCCTAGACATTGCAGAAACCATGAGAAGCCTAAGGGTGGAACTACAGAGTTGCAGACCAAACAATGAAAAGTTGATTAGATCCAAAGAAGAACAAAATTAGTTGAATTCAACTATGATTCAAAGCTTGACAGACATTCAAAAGAACATTAACCATGGGTAGAATTCAGAAAATTGAGAAAAGAGTGGGAGTAGCTCAAGGAGGCATTCCCATAGTTCAAGAAGGATTTCTAGAGATGGGTCATATACTCCAGAAATTTCTTCTAGTGAGTCATCTAACTCTAAAGAATCCATTGAAGGTTCAAGCTCTTCATCTCATAGGAATAAGAGGAAGAGGTATTCCAAGAAAAAATCACATGGAGAATTTAAGAAGGCCAAACCTCCTACATTTTATGGTGAGGTGAAATCTGGTCAAGAAGCCGAGGCTTGGCTTCTTGGGATGAGGAAGTATTTCCATGTCCAAGACTACTCAGGAAATATGAAGGCAAGAGTGTCCATATTCAATCTTAATGGAAGGGAATTTATATGGTGGGATCACCTTAGGTAAGTAAAAAGGATCAATGAAAGGAAGATTGTGTGGAAGAAGTTCAAGAAATAATTCAAAGAAAAGTACCTTTCTGATAGGTACTATGATGAAAAAATCAAAGAGTTCCATGAGCTAAAATTGGGACAAATGACTATGGAAAAATATGCAAACAGATTCTTAGAGCTACCAAGGTATGTCAAATATATCAGGGATGATAAGGTGAAAATTTAGCATTTTCTAAGTGGAATTCCCCAATCATATAAAGACATAATTGAGTTTGATGAACCTCGAACTCTAGATGAGGCCATAAGAAAGGCCAATTATTGTTATGATCAAAACAAAAACAAACCAAAATTCCATAAGGCATGGAAGGACAATAAAAATGAGAAGTTTGACCAAAGGAAGAAGGGTTTCAAGCCTCCTCAATTCAGAAATTAGCCAAGGCAGCCACCAAAGGGTGTGACTAAATTAATTAGGATGATGAGAGACAATCCAAGAGAGCCAAGGGGTCCAAGAGAGCCAATTCAATGTTGGGGATGTGGAGAGGACCACATGCTGACTGGACTTTTGTGACACTAACTAGACTTTTGTAACAGTTCTATCATGACAGATTCAGTTTGTAGCTGCCAGGAGTCCTTTCTCTACTGCCAAAAGTTATGCTAGTTTGTCTTTTCACCAATTTCCCATATCCCTTGGAGTTAAGCCTCATTTGTCTCATTTTCTTTCACACAGATTTGGAGGATGCAGAGCTCTCCCTTGTTGTCCATGAACTTACCATGTTGTTTTGAACCCATAAATTCGAATTTGGAGACCATGGTGCAGATTGGGAAGTGGGTATTGTTGGTTGTAGGTGAGTAGAGATGTTGGGCAAGCTAAGAACCCTTACCCACGAGGTCTTCACTCAATAAACCACTATCATAGCACGTTCGTTCGTGGCATATGAAACAATACCCCTAATTTCACTAAATATTGGAAAATACCTTCCAAAATCGTTTTTTTTACCCCCTCCGAATATGCCTTCCCAATTTAAGAAAACCGCTATTTTCACTAGATATTGTATGTATCAATTTTTTCATTAACATTTTTTATACCCCTTTATATTTCTACCTAGTATATTGATATTATACCCCTCTTATGACCCCACATGCATTCTACAATGCACCTTGCTTCTTTCGATGTATATTGTGGATGCACATTACTTCACCCACAATGCAATTAATCAACCGCATATCATTATGATTTGCAACATCTAATGGTCTAATGAAGAGATAGGAGATCACTTCTTGTATGTCACTAGAGCCAATGCACATAGTACACCATTTAGATTACATGTTGTAGTTCCCCAATCGTTGACTAAGCCTGTTGTGGGCTAGGTATCCAAGCCCCTAAGGCCTGTAACAAGCTCTAGGAGGCTGACTAAACCTCCCAAGGCCTGTAATAGGCATAAGTGGTTGGGTATTCAATCCCCCAAGGCCTATCGAGGGCCTATAATAGGCCCTGGAGGCTTAGAGCCTCCCAAGGCTATTGGTAACAACAAGCTGAATGCTATTGGTAATAATTGGTTATCAATGACCATTGTCTCTCGACTATGATTGAATGGAAACCCACTTCACCACGAAACGCCTGGCCTCAAGCATGCCTTAAGACGTGATTTCCCTGCATACTGGTAAGCCCAAGCCTTGCCTCAACCCGATTTTTCATTCGGCTGTGATCCCGCCATCTCCATTTGGCGGATATTTGTCAGCCCGCCCATATAAAAAAGACCCCAAAGTATTTTTGTATTGTTGCATTAAATAAAAAAACCATTTGCCCCTTAATATATAAGCAATATAATTTTTAGGTTTTCATGAATATTTAATACCGCAATATGAATGAACGTGATATTATATTGCCTTCTAGTGAAGCCCCCGTGCCCTTACTCTTGAGTTATGTTGCTCGTAGGTGCTTGAAAATCCACAGATTGAGGCTGCAGGAGGTTCTATAGCAGTCAATACCAAGTTGAAATTCTTCTATGCACACACTGGAAGCACCTAGCAAGATGGATCACCTAAGAGAACCGTGGATCGGTGAAGGGGATGCCTGAGCTAGAAGGGTGTTGTGTGGGGCAGGTATTGTGGAAGCCAAGGCTGTGAGGGCTAAGTGAGACCCCTGTAGAGCTCTGTATGAGCATTTGTCTAAGCACAGAGAGCAGAATGGGTTGTGGGATGAGAGATAGAAGCTTGTAGGTGTTTCCTTTGCCCTGGTGGCCTCATAGCCCAACTTGGGGGTGGCCTCTTAGCAACATAAAGAGTATATGATGGATAGAGTGCCTATGGTTGGGTGGAAAAGCGCTCTTACACAGCCAATTTCTTGGATATGTGTTGGATAAAGATAAGTATTCTTATGCATTTGATTCTGAATTGTTTTTATTTCATGCCTATAATGTTATGCTTGTGTATTTGCATGCTAGATGTGTGTGGATAGATTTTAATTCCACTGTGTATGTTTATTTACATTTCTGCACACATTTCATTTGTTGAAAAAACGTATTATGGACTTGGGGCAAAATTTGAGACCTCGCTTTTTCCCAGTATCCCCTCCCGATGGTTGGATTGGGTGAGGGGGACATTACAATTGACCAAAATCAACCATAGGAAACCATGGTCAACCAAATTCAACCATAGCCAAATAAAGTCAACCATATTCAACCAAATTCAACAATAATCAAACAATAGTGGAATTATAATCAACCATATGATTTTAAAGTCATCCCTTCTATTATCCATAATCAAGCCAATAAGTCAACCATATGTTATTAAAATCAATCAAAGTCAACTATCGCCAACCATGGTTAACCATAGTAAATCACAGTCACCCAGAGTGAACCATAGTCAACCAAATCCAACCAAAGTCAACCATAGTTAACCATGCTCAGCCAAAGTCAACCACATTCATCCATAGTCAACCATATCCAATTGAAGTCAACAATAACCAACCAAAGTTATTAAAAGTCAAACAAGGTCAAATGATAGTCAATTATGGCCAAACAAAGTCAACCATAGTCAATTAATCCACCAAAGTCAACCATAGCTAAAAAAATTCAACCATAGTCAACCAAAGTCAACTAGAGTCGACCAAATTTAATAACAGTCAACTAAAGTCAACCATAGTCGAAAGTTAAAAAATGTCAACCAATAATTAATTATGGTAAAACAAAGTCAATTGTGGCTACCCATAGTCAATGAAGGTCAACCAAAGTCATCCAAATTCAACCGTAGTTATTGAAATTCAACCATGGTCAACCATTGTCAATGAAATTCAACCATAATCAACCATGGTCAACCAACAGGCAGCCAAAGAAAACCAATAGTCAACCACACTCAACCATAGTCAACCCATAGTCAACCAATGATCAACCATAGTCAACAATGGTCAACCAATAGTCATCCAATGGTCAACCAATAATCAACCATAGTCACTCTTGGTCAACCAATAGTCAACCATGGTCAACCATACATAACCAAGAGCGAACCATTGTCAATCATAGTCAACCAATCGTTAACCAATAGTCAACCATAGTCAACCAATAGTAAATCAATGGTCAACCAATGCTCAAACAATAGTCGACCATGGTCTACCAATAGTCTACCATGGTCAATCGATAGTCAACCAATGGTAAATCAATGTCAAGCATAGTCAACCTAAGTCGACCATGGTCAACCAATGGTCAACCATTGTCAACCATAGTTAACCATTCTCATACAATAATCAACCATGGTCAACCAATACTCAACCAATAGTAAACCAATGTCAACCATAATCAACCATAGTCAACCAATGGTCAACCATAGTTAGCCAAGTCAACCATGGTTGACTAGTGGTCAATCAATGGTTGACCATTGGTTATTGAACCAATGGTTGACCGTGGTTGACATTGGTTTACCATCGGTTGACTATAAGATGACCATGGTTGATTATTGGTTGACTATTAGTTGACCATTAGTTAACTGATGGTTGACATTTGTTGACCAATGGTTGACTAATTGGTTGACCAATAGTCAATCAATTTCAACTAAGTGGTTGACCATTACCTGACCATTGGCTATTATTATTATATTATTATTTGTTGACCACTGCTTATTATTGTTCATAATTATTAATTAATATGGCTTGTTAATTATTATAATAATAAAAACTTAACCATCCTTTTAATTATTTTATCTTTATAATAATAATTATTATAATAATAAAAACTCAACAATCCTTCCTCGCATGCCGACCATCAACTAGCAAGCCATATTAATATTAATAATATGGCTTATATACGCCGGTCAATGTATATCGACCACAATCAAATGTGTGTCCTATGGTTGATATACGTCGATCAACATATATCAACCACATTTAAATGTGCGGCCTATAGTTGATATACGTCGATCGACATATATCAACCAAATGTGGTTGATATACGCCGATCGACGTATATCAACCACATTTAAATGTGTGGCCTATGGTTGATATACGCCGAGCGTATATAAGCTAAATTATTAATATTAATATGGCTTACTAGTATATGAATGTTCAGTGGCGGGCTTGCAGTTGAGTTTTTTTTTGTTGGCAAGTGGTAGTACCCCCTGACCAGCAAGGTTCGCCATTAGCTGAGAGACCACGAATTACCAGGGGCATCTAAGTCGTCAAAATCACTCGGGGATCGCACCCGACCTGGACTGCACCAACCCTTAGCATGGTTGGAATTTAGTATCCACGGGGTTTCGAACCGGGGACCTTTCCGCTTAGGGGTGTCTTGACCATCACCTGCCATCGACTGTTCTACATCTCACGGATTAAGTTGAGTTCCAAGTTGTTTATTTTTATTTTTTTACATAATTTTTATATTTACATAAACTTATTCATAATGAAATAAAAAAGCTATGAGTAACCTTAAAAACTTTAATTTATGGATGAGACTTGAACTAATTTTAAAAATTTAAATTTGATAAATTTAATTTGGAAAATTTAATAGATATTTAAATAGATTAGTATTTTAATTTAATAAATTTTGGTAAATTTTAATAAAATAGTTATTATTATATAATGTTGTCGTTTAAATATTTTATATTTTCATTTTTTTTAAAATCTGGCTAAAACTCTTCGTAAAGTTCAAAATGTAGAATAAATAGATTGTTGCTTATATAATTAGTTAAATCAATGGGAGTTTTCCATCAAAAGTGAGAGTGCCTTTCTTGTAGTCACATGTCCTAGGAGTTTCCAAGACCAGTCCCGTGGAGATAGATACAAATATATTCAGATAGTAAGATAGAAAGATTTGTCAAATTAAATCTACTACTCCTACCAAAATTTTTTAAAAAAATGATTATATTAAAAAAAATATTAATCACAATTATTTAAAAATAATAATAAGGAAGAAGATTTTTGTTAAATAATAATAACAAGATTAATCACAATTATTTTGAAAACTAAAAAAATGTTACTCTTAAAAGATAATTAGTTAATTTGTTAACTAATTTTATTTTAAAATGTTATCATAGTTGAATGGGTCATTAAGATAATCTTTGTTAATATGATTACATGGTTTGAATTTTGGAAAGTAAATATATTTTAAAATGTTTTTATATTTGAAAATCATTCTTAAAAAGATATAGAGATGAAAAGGAGAGGTGATCATCACTATCTCATTTTGTCTTAGCAGCCGTTTGCCTCAAATCTTTTTGGTGTTATATTTATAAAATATAAGATGTTGGTGTTTGTTTCAAAATGTTGTGGTTACATTTTCTTTAAATATTAAAAATTTAATAATAAAAAAATCAAAACTCTAATTAGTTGAAAATTTAATAATAAATTTAAAATTAAACAAAACTTAAATTTCTTATTATTTTAAAATTTTATTATGGATTTCGATTTAAACAAAACCTTTAATCGTAATAACATTTTATTCATATTTATAGAATTATTTTGAAACTTAATTAAATATTCAATTAATTTTAATAATATTTTTTAATCTCAAGTGTGATTAAATATCAATTAAAAGTAAAAATAAAAATATATATATATTTTTCTATTAGTGGCCAATCAAATTAGCTTCCGCGTAGAGTCAGGGATTTGGAAGG
The DNA here is from genome assembly GCA_027924585.1 of Larix kaempferi. Classification (NCBI taxonomy): domain Eukaryota; kingdom Viridiplantae; phylum Streptophyta; class Pinopsida; order Pinales; family Pinaceae; genus Larix; species Larix kaempferi. The sequence goes on from BSBM01000106.1 coordinate 21,278,268, forward strand.
GTCAATTCCTTGATATTTTTAGAAATAGGGAATAATGGGCCCACAATTGAACTTAAACTCAGAGTTTTCAATAAAATATTGAAATATGATTTATGTGGGACACCTTCCAATGCATGTGTCATGAGAATGCTCTCCAATACAAAATATCTACTACTTTGGGATAGGGGAATATGTGTGAATCACCTTTGATAATTACATTACACAGGAAATTTATTTGGTTTTATACCTTGAATATTTAGTTAGTGGGACATGAATATTTAGTTAGTGGGACATGTGTAGGAACTTGGTTTGGTTTTACATAAAACTGAATATTTAATTGATAACCAAAGTGGGACATGGTAGGTGGTAAACCACTAAATGCGTTCCATTGTTCGTTGTCCTAATTTTAATTTTAAGGATTGGGATTGGAAACTCCAAAGCAAAGCAACTTTTTATAGAATCATATTCTATTTTTGAGGATTGGGATTGGAAACTCCAAAGCAAAGCAACTATTCATAGAATCAGATTCCTCTTATTTGAGTAATAAATAAATGATCAAAGGTTAAGAAAGTAAAGGGAGTAGTCATTGTGCTAGAATGTGATTGAGGACATTTTCGTCTTAATAACTCTTAAAAAATCAATTGTAGAGTTATTGTTCAATATTAAAAAGGAAAGAGTTGAAAGATAATTCATATTCAAGTTAGTTTTGAGGGGTAGGTTAGTTGTTTGGAGTCTGAGTTCAAAGATTGTTGATATTGAGGTTGGAGGTTCAATTTTCACGAATCCAGTCATTTTGGTCCTTCAGGGTTAGGCTCCCAAAACTAGAGCCGATAGGGAGAGGCCCCTTCGGGTGAGCCCCCTAGAATTATTACTGTGGATGTAGCGAGCCGCGACCACAATTGTCGAGGCTGTGAACCACACGAAAAAAAATCATATTCAAGTTAATTTACAAATTGGGCACAAAAACTTCAAAATAACAATTTATGTTATAATTTTACAGATATAGTTATATAAAGGGATTGGTATGAATTCTTTTACTTTTGTAGGGTTATCTCATTTTGGGAAAGATCAATAAAACTAGAATTAACGGCAACCAACATCCACCTATTTAATCTATATTCCTCAATTACCCTCATTAAATCTTCCTCAATGATCTCATATAAATTTAAAAAAAAATCAATGAGCGAGCCATTGTGACCATGACTCTTGTCTTTTTTAAATATATGTAGAACTACACCCAATTCTTCTTTAGATACCTCTTTAGATACAAAGCTAGGAAAGTATAAATCCATTTGAACAACCTTAGCTATAGATACTATATTTCCATGTTTGTTAGCTTCACTGAAATGTTCCACCTTGGCTTGGACAATGTCCTCAAATCTTGAAACCTCTTCACCATTATCACTTTTGACTTTCCAAATAGTGTTAAAATTGTCTCGTTTGCAAATTGGTGAAAATTATTGTGTTCCCATCACCCTTTGCAAGTCAAAGAGCTATGCTTTTAAGTCTCCTTGCAATCTCTCTTTCTTCAAGAAGCTTCCTCTTCCTTTGTTCCAACCTGCAAGCTTCCAATTTAAAACCTTTTAAAGGATTTCCTTCCAACTCTTGATTGTAAAAGTTCTCCAATTTAGCCTCTAACTATTGTGATTCCTATGAGACTTTTAGTTTTTTCTTAGGATCCCATCCTATAGCCATCTACTTAATCATCTTTAAGTTCTCTAAAAAATTGTATGGTTGCCAATTCCCCGCTATTCCCATAAAAAGACCTCTCACTCTCCTTCACCATATTTACAAAGTCCTTACCCTTATTCTAAGAAGGGTTATACTTAAAAGGACCAAGGGATTTATTTCTAACTCTAGCTATCTCCAAGAAAAATGGAAAGTGGTTAAATTGTGCCCCCATACCTACCCATTGTTTAACCCTAAAAAGATCATTAAAAAACCCTTAAAAATCTATCCAATATTTTGTGTCATACCCAACCTCTTGTTTTTCCAAGTGGGGCTAAGCTTCACTAGTTCAACATTAAGCAATTCATGAACCAAAATCCTTTGAATGTAATAACAGTTAGAGGATCTCCCTGAGCAAAATTCCCCCATATTCATGCCCTTCCAAAGAGAATTTTAAATCCCCTCCAATGCATACATTTACCTGAGAACTTATATTCAAACCAAAAAAATTATCCAAAAAAACCCTAGCTTGATAAGGCCCATAAATGTTGAGAACCAAAAAATTACTATCCAACTATTGTGAATAAAAAATTAAAACATTGTCTCCCGCAGGGGTGTAGGTCAACCGACGATTCGCTTGATATGAAGGAAATGTTGTAAATGGAGGTCACGAGTTCAAATCACCCCGACTTACCCGTGCCCCATGCTTGCGGGTTGTGTGGGTGCACCTAGGGGTATAGTGGTAGCAAACGGGATTGGATCCCTGGACCCCATGTCACACGAGTACCATCCCCTTCCCAGTTGTTGATTCCCCTAGTTACAAAAAAAAAACATTAAAACATTGTCCTGGAAGAAATTTTGGGTTGGTCCTGGTAGATGCCCACTTTGCAGGTCCTACAACGAAAAACGTAGATGATTTATTTATTCACTGCAGTTACTCCAGGAAAGTGTTGGAATATCTCTCATATGTAAAGGGTTCATAGTTTCTATGGGATGGTGGGTGGTATAGGATTTTGAGAATTGGCTCTCAAACCCAATCTCCAGGAATTTTAAGGCATTGTCGGTGATATTTATATGGAGTGTTTGGATTTCTAGGAATCAAGCCATTTTTTAGGACAAGTCCATATCTCCCATTGTATGTGCATCCAATGGACTAGCTATCTTTAACTTATTTCTACAAGAGTCTCCTGCTCAACCTATCAAAAGAATAGTGATTGAAATTGTTGATCATTATTTTCCTTGGATTTATTTTGATGGTGCATCTCTCCTTGATCCTATAGTGGGTGGTGCAACATGCACTCTTCATTTATCTAATTTGCACCATATATATTTTGCTGCAGGTTTGGGTCTCAACACAAATAACAAGTCTTAATTACTTTCTCTCTCTTTAGTTGTAGTGAAAGGTGTGCGATAGATACAGGTTTTTGGCGATTCTAAACTTGTCATTGAGTGGATGAAGAATAAAAGGAAGCCCAAAAATATTCTCCTTGTGCCTATAGATGAGGAAATTATCAGGTTGTTGGATATTTTTCAATATGTATCCTTTCAACCTATTTACAAGGAAAGATATTATGTGGTTGACCTTCTCTCAAAAAGAGGTATGTTGTTTCAGGAAGGTGTTTGGAACATGTGGGAAAGGATCATCGACTAGGAGATTGCTTTAGATCCAGGTCCCTTTATGTGATACTTGGATTGAAGGTTTTGCAGTTCTATGTTTTTTTGTTTTAACATATCATGCATTTTGTAGCTCATGTGGACACTCTGTTGTAGCAAATAGAAGAACTACCCTAGGTCTGTTTAGAATTCTTGTTATGCTCAGCTTAGCTCGGGGGTGACCAGTGGAACGATCCAGGAACGGATTGCGGTCTAAGGTTGGGAGGAACGTGGAAGCTCCTCAGTCAGTTGGTCTGCAGTAATTTACTGATAAGTATTTAAATTTGACGTTCTGCTATTTCTTCCTTGTTTTATTCTGGGCATTCGTTATTTTCTTTATTATACATTATGAATACTTGTCTGCATCAGATAGAGGTAGATCCATTGATTTTGGTAGAAAATCTAGTTTATATGTTTGATCAAATCTTCTTAAATCGTTCTTGCATGAAGTGATTACAGATCTAAATGCTACCAGCATACAAATTAGGATTTGTACGGGTAGATCTCATGATTCTAAAGTTGGATATTAGCAATATATATAGATACATTTTTATACAGATCCATAGTCTTGAATATGCTACGGCTTAGATTTGAACTCGCTAATTTCTTGCTAACAATGCAGGTGTAAAATGTTAAGACGAGATCTTTAACGTTTGGATAATATTACTAATATTTGACGGAGCTAGATCTGAGAAAAGTATTTTCTTAAATCACATTATTTCTGTTTAACCTTATCGCATGAGGTAAATGAAGGACTCTTTCCCATTTTCTTGTTTATTCTTGTTTTTATATATTTATAAATAACTGTTGAAACCTGTTTGGTTGAACTAATTATTGTTTATATATATATATATATATATCTATATATATATATATATATATATATTAGGTTCAGTATTATTTAGATCTGCTATAATTTTTCTGGAGTCAATCTTGAACACATACAAACGTCCCTTGTGAGTTTTGACCTTTTTCTGAAAACATTGAAGACTTTCCACATAAAACCCTAGAACAGAACTATTACATGTTTCACAATCAATTGATACCAGGAACCACGCATAGAAACCCGATTTATTTTAATGTAGGGCCATACGATTTTTCTGGTAGCTATTAACAAAGGAAATGAAGAAACAAAAATCGAAACATGAGTATTCAAAACCAAGCTAATATAGAATGACATTTGGCACAAACCCCTTCTTGATTCAATTTGTTATTTTTGAGTTGGGTTTCCAGTTGTGCTCAATGGATTTCCTATTTATCTTCTTTCACACAGACGTAAGCTTAGATGGTGAACCCTGAGTAGAAAATGAGAAAAGAACTACCCTGGCTGTAGCTGTTTTCTTCTTTTAATTAAAATTCAAACTACATCACTTTCTAAACCATTTATTCTCCATGGACAATACAGGCGCAAAACCCGTTACTAATGATTCAATCCTTGAATATAAGAAAACAATATAATTATACAACATCAGTGATAGGGGTTTTAAGAGGGCTATTTGTTTCTATATTTTCTTATTTATTCATCAAACTTTGACAGGCAGACGATAGGGCAATTCTTCACATTTAGCATTGGAAATAACAGTAAAACGAATGGGACTTATTTTCTTTCTGAGTCTTCTCCCGTATCTTAGAAACACTTCAACTAGCAAAATAACCCATGATTCTTCCTTACATTCACGATTTAAGTAAACAAATGAAGCAGGTATCAAGTACTATTTAAAGTTCTCAGCGCACATCTACATTCGGGTATATGACCCAATAGTCCATATATTATCTTCACAAAACAAAAACAAAACAGATTTAAGCAAGCCCTGCAAACGTTTAAACCTACCCAGCAAAGCTTTAAACCTTCCAGGTATTTGGGATAGATTACAATAGTAAATGAGACTGCTCTTTACTTGCCTCCAACCTTAAAGTTAGCCCTTAAAAGAAAACCAAAGTCGCTGGCGAATGGGCAACTTGGCTCTAGACTATTTTTCTTATGTATCTTCCAAAACCATTAAAAATAAAAAGATAGAGATAGATATACATATACATCATTTCCTCCCTTCAAAACTTTCAATACAACAGTTAGAATAGACTAGGATGTGCCTGAGACCCCAGGTCTTACCTGGGCTCAAAACGAAGCTTTTATGCCTACGCAGTCATCACCTCTAAAACGAATAAGTTCCAAACACAGTAGTGTATTTTCTTCCCTGTCATACAATCAAATAACACAGCGATTATTACTATTACAAATCAAAAACAAATGAGTGATGTATGAAACTTATTTCAGAGGAGAAAGGTTTACCTTAATAGCTCGAATGGGTAACCATGGTGATAAGAGCAATTCTCAGGCAGAATGGCATGACCAGAATGACGAGGGTAGAAGTAAACCCTTTGAAGCTTCCCAAACACTAAAACAATAATCACCGTAGATTCAAAATGCAAGGTAAGGGTTTGATGCGAGGGCACTTTCTCCCAGGCTTCAACGTGGATCCCATTACCTGCTGGATCACGTGAAAACTTTAATTGCGCCATCTACCATGTATTTTGTCACGTTGATTTTCTTATGATCAATTTTCCTCCCGTTGTGTAGTCTCAGCCAACTTGGAGATAAGGGTTTAAAGAATTATAACAATACTTTGGAGCACCCCTTTACTATCAAGAAGCTACACGAGTATCACCCTTAAACACACCAACTTCCAATTTTAAGAACTTAGGGTTGGATATGGCATTTCACACTTTCCTTGCCCTTTGTTTCCTCCTTACCTGTACAAAAGAAAACAAGAATAGGTTCCATGCTTTAGTTCAATTGAACTAAGTACGACCCAGGGGCTCTAGGGACCCCTCTTACCCTACCTAAAGTTTGTTTTATCTTAGTTCTCTTGTTTAAAGGTGCATCCATTCTTAGGGTTTAAAGAAGACATATTCTAAGCAAGAGTAAGTAAAGACCTGTATGTTGTCAAACATGAACATGTAAACCTTCAGACACACTTTTGACAAATTATAGCAAGCACTTTGAAAAGTCTCAAGTTTAGATATCTTTCCTGTGTTAGGTTTGTTAACCGCAGAGTTTAGTGTCGATTAGTCCTTGCAATATGAAATTTATGACCCTACGAATTTTTTTAAATTTTTACTCATTTTTAGGGTTGTTACAGTCACTGAGTGGATGAAGAATAAAAGGAAGCCCAAAAATATTCCCCTTGTGCCTATAGATGAGGAAATTATCAAGTTGTTGGATATTTTTCAATATGTATCCTTTCAACATATTTACAAGGAAAGAAATTATGTGGTTGACCTTCTCTCAAAAAGAGGTATGTTGTTTGAGGAAAGTGTTTGGAACATGTGGGAAAGGATCATCGACTAGGAGATTGCTTTAGCTCCAGGTCCCTTTATGTGATACTTGGATTGAAGGTTCTGCAGTTCTATGTTTTTTTGTTTTAACATATCATGCATTTTGTAGCTCATGTGGATACTTTTTGGAAGTATTGACACATAGTTTTTTTTGACTAATTCTGGATGATAAGAGACTATATATAATGGCAGTATTTACAATGTGCCTTTACGGTTGTTGGAAAGATCTTTAAATATCTGTAAAAAATAGTTTATTTCAATATAATAAACTGTAATTTTTCTTTCTTAAAAAAAATATTATACCTAAACTTGAATCAAAAGATAAAGAATTAATCCATAATAAAGCCTACCCTTCATCCAAGTATTCAGGCCACTAGTTTGACCCTTCACATCAATAAAGGAAAACTCCCAACCATAAATTTTTTTCCCAAATCTAATACAATTTTCCCATTATTATAAGATTTTAAATTTATACAAGACTCCTTTGTTGAACTTTGGTTATCATTGATGTCAAAGAGGAATTAGTATCCATGTGCTAGTTTGAAGAAGTACATAAAACTATGTGTGTAAGTCCCATATAGTCATGGTACTTCAAAGTTGATGTTAAAGAGGCAGTTGGACATGATGGTCTTTTTCCACTTTGAAGAAGTATATCAAAATATATATGCAAGTCTTGGAAGTGCGCAAGACCCACCAAACAATAATACCTCAAGGGCGCAAGACCCAACAAGTAGTGGTTCCCAAGTGCGCAAGTCCCACTATGCTAAGGAACTAGTGTGCACATGACCCACAATTCATGATATCTCAGTTGCGCAGATCAAGACAAGTGGAAAATGCATGAGTAAGCTTGACTGTGAAGAAAGGAAGAAGGGATGTTATCGTCCAACTTGTGGACACATTGTCTGAACAAGTCGAGTATAAATAAGAATCAAAGTTTATGAGTGAAAAGTAAACTTGAATATGAACAAGAGATAGTATTATTTGGCAAGCTTCGAATTATTGGGGTATCAATGGATAGTTGAGCTGGAACAACATGATCTAACAGAGAGCCAAGTGCGCAAGAACATAAGAGAAGCATGGAAGATGATGCACGGGATGATATAGTATATGACCCAAGTGCAGAAGAACAGAAGAGCAGTACAACAAATGATGCATAGGATGATATAGTATATGAGACATATGTGCAAGAACAGAACAACAATATAGTAGAAGATGCACAAAATTGGATGAATATGCAGAAGTGCAAAAACATAACAATATGTTGAACATCGTGCAAATTGCAGAAATATATGAAGTATGAGAACCACTATGCAATACTGAAGTAGAGAAGTGAAGTAGAAAAGAACTGATGATACAGTACAATAGTTACGTAGAGCAGAGCATATAGCAGGTGCACATAAAGGAAATTAATGCAGCAAGTCTGAGGTGTGTGTAGAACAACATCCAACAAGAAGAACTTCTACAATTATATCAAGGTGGCAGGAAGGGGCAAGGACAAGAAGTTGGAGCTTCCTTTGTTGAAAAGTGAACTCTGAAGGTCCTTTCATGTTTTTGGTGTGAGTGTGATGAAAGGACTAGAGATTTTTGTCCTTATGTATTTATGTAGCAAAGTGACGTTGATGTAAATAAAGAGAATGTTTTTATACTTTAGAAAAGTGGGTCTCACTTAAAAATGTATTTAATAATTAAAGTGTTTAATTATTAAAAGTGAGATAAGTTGTACACCCTTGATTTTGTAAATGATTTTCAACCCTAGATTAGGTAGTTGATAAAAGTATTTACAAAATTTTAAGTATAAAATAATGAGAGAGGACAAATGAAAGACACACCATTATTGAGGAGAGGGAGAGATTGAAGACCAAAGGAGAGAAAGAAAACCTTTGGCGCGATTTCCAATGCAAGTGACAACATTGAATGCAAAAATCACAACAACATTAATGATAATCTGAATTAGTCTGTACAACCACGCATGGGCACATTTCCCAAGGTAGAAAGTACAGAAAAAGACTAACAGGCCGTACATAATTGATTGCTGGCCGTGACACGAATTTCGAGGCAGTAGAAAGTACAGAAAGGACAAATCCATACAACCACACGTGTGATAGATTTGTACAGACTGTACTCGCACGTGTGAAGGTATAGCAGCCCGTACTACATTGTTGGCACGTTTTTTGAGGTATTTTGTTGTTGATGTGATTCTGGAAATTTTGCTTGTAAGGGATAGAAGAATAATTTTTCTGAGTTGTTGGAAAATTTCTGAGATTTTCTCCTTTAATGAAAAATTTCTTTCTACGGTTTTCCCCAAGCAGTGGGGTTTTCCTAGTCATTAGACCAAAATTATTGTGTCCATCTACTTAGTTATTTCAGTATTTGACAGAAGTTTGAAGTCATTTTCAGAAGTGTGGTTTTATTTATCAATAATTTAAATTAAAACCCTAGGTTCTGTAAATGTTTGACAGAATGTGTATATGAATAATTTTATCTTTTAAGTCATAATTTCTTCATCCTTTAGGTTGGAGCCTGTAAATCAGGGGGTTAGTGTCTCCTTCCAGTTGGTGCTGGTAAATGAGGGAGTTGGTGCTTCCTTCAAGTTGAAGCCTGTAAATAAGTGGGTCGGAGCCTCCTTCTAGTCAATGCTAGAGAACCTTGGAAGTTGGTGCTTCCCATGAATGTAATGTTTATTATATAAGAAAGCATTTTGTGGTTTTCTCCTGTTTGGGTTTCCACATCAAATCTTTGTTTTTTGTGTCTTATGCATGTGTTGATGAATGAAATTGTTTATGGTGAATACATAATATAAGTACTATTTGAATTTGGTAATAGTGAAAATTGTTTAAAATTGCACTTAATATTGATTCACCCCCCTCTCAATATTAATAAGATTTCCAACAATTGGTATCAGAGTGGGTGTCTTAAGTAACAGTTTAACAGTTGGAAGATAGATATTTGTGCAGATATGGACAAACAAGAAGGACTCTCCAACAACATAACACCTAGGTTTGATGGCTCAAACTACACTTTCTGGAGATTAAGACTGGAAGTATATATGTAGTCCCTTGGTGCTGATGTATGGAAGTCGATTGAAAATGGCTATAATGTTCCCACAACAGCACCAGTCGATCCAGCTAAAGGAAGGCAGTATGAATATAATGTAAGGGTTTGGAATGTGCTATTATGTGGATTGACAGAGTCTGAGTTCACCAAGGTCGTGCATTATACTTCGGTAAAAGAAGTATGGGACAAAATCAAACATATCTACGAAGGACATGAAAAAGTCAAGAAGGAAAAACTACAGACTTATTTTGGATAATTTGAATCTTTGAAGATGAAAGAAGAATAAAATATTGCATGATATATTCTTTGAGTTGATGAGATAATCAATGCCATCAAAGGTCTTGAAGCCCAAATTACCGAAGAAGCGATTGTACAGAATATATTGAGAACTCTGCCACCAAGATTTGACTCCAAGGTGTCAGTTCTAGAAGAAAAAACTAATCTAGAAAAATTAACAAAAGATGAGCTTCATGGGATCCTTACTGCATATGAGATGAGAAACTAAAAGGAAAATCCCACTAGGAAATAAGCACCCTTCAAAGCCACCAAGAAAGTAAAGTGCAACAAACACAAACATAACAAGAGCTCATTTGATGAATCAGACGAGGAATAGGCAAACTTTGTAAGGAAGTTAAAAAGAGGGCCTGGCAAATACAAGGGTAAGTTACCCTTCAAATGTTTTGAATGTGGTAGAGTAAGTCATTTTGATTCAAAGTGTCCTTACAAAGAAGAAAGAGACAATGACAGTGAAGAAGATGCCAATTACAAAGAATGGAGGATGACACACCCATAAGACAAATATGAAAACAAAAAGAAGTTCCCTAAAAAAAGGAAGAGTTTGTACTCTAGGGAAGACAACAACTCATCTAAAGAAGGTGATTGTGATGATAGTCCAAGAGAAGTTTTTTTCATGGCATTTCTAGAATATGAAGGCACAAAATAAAAGAAAAATTGTTATTCTTGTATCAAGAAAGAAACATCAGATACACATAAAGGTCAATCATGAACACTAAGTAAGTACCTTTTGAATGGGATCTATAATTCACCTTCAAAACCTATTACAGAAACCGGATCAGCTAATCAGTCTGAAGATGAATAAATTACAGAGGTTGGCTAGGAAGGTGAATTGATTAGTGCCCTGGAAGAATTAAAGAAATCAAGAAAGAAGAACAAATTTTTGCAAGATCAGCTATCAAAATATGAAGAACAGGTCAAGAAAGCTAAGGAATTCAAGAATTACTTGAAAAATAGGTGAGTGAAAAGGAAATGGATCTTGAGAAACAATTAGACTATGCAATACATATAATCAGGAAGCTTGAAGAAGTTCACTAGAAGAATCAAAACCGGAAAATGAGTTGTTGACAAATCATCTTGAGCAAAGGAATATAGAGATCTCTCACTTAAAAGAATAATTGACTGAATGAGAAAAGGGCAACCGGATCAATGGCACTTCATGAATGATACCCTAGACCACAAATCTAGGAAATGACAAGACTTGTCTTAAAGTGGAAATGGAGAACAAATTCAATAATAGCACATCAATCGTGGACAAAATATTGAACAATCAAATATCACCAATAGACAAATCAAGGCTTGGATATGGTAAGACAGCTGAGAAGATCTACAATAGTAAGTACATTTTAGATGCAAGTCAAATGAAGCCACTTCAATCCAGGTATGATAGTTTTCTCAATAGTTACAAATTTCTTCATTACACTGATAGAAGAAGGTTCAATACATTGAAATGATCGAGGTGAAATTAAAATGGACATATTGCAAAATTATGTCATACTATGAGATGTTATACTTGTGATGGTTTTGGAAATAAGGCTAGATATTGTCTGAGAACAGTAAATTGTTCAGAAAGAAATACTTCACATAACATAAACAACAAGATTTGGATGGAAAAGGAAAGCAGTCATGTGCAGTATTAAAAAGGGTGTGCGCACATTAAAAACTGGATAAAGAAAATTCATCAAGCTTGTATAGCTGAAGAAAATAATTCAAGTACTTCTCAAGCAACAAATGATTGATGCCTATCTTGGTAATATCCAAAAGGTTGAGTAAGATCCTTAAATTCAAACAAGTTATTCATTATGAATTCAAGGAAATCATTAGTAGGTATTGCAAACATCTAAAGCATGTCACATAAAGTTCCACTCGTAAGAAAATGCTCATATATCTGTAAGGAAAAGTAACAAATATTGCCATACTCAATTATTTGCAGAGATGTTTTGAAGTAAAATTGTCACACAAAGAATACATTCATGTGATTGAAGGACACAAATAAGTATTATTGTTGACAAATAGATGTTTGAATTATTACTAATGCGCAGATACAACACTTCTACATAATCAAAGTTTGTATTGCATTAAAAACCTACTATTATAGAAAGAAAAAGAATACATAGGATCTTTGTTGCAAAAAGTTGAAGTACTCTAGAATAACAGAGTATTGAAAGAAAGCATGCCGGGAATGCCTAACAATGACTAAATTACATTTGAGAATATAAGTTGTGTTGAAAACAATTGGTAGTTACAAAATTAACTCAGAGTCGAAGCTCGAGGTCGAGTTTTGCGACATGGTTGGATGGTTTCTAAAATAAGCATAGCTCAAGGTCTGGTGAATTTTGCTCGACGAAATAAGGAGCTTGCAGAAGTTGAAAAAGTTTCTAGGTCGAAGAAGGCTTATTGGCATTACACTGCTCCATCCGAATCAAATTCAGCAAGTCAAAAGTTTGCTTTTGCTATCTCTCCAGGCATTCAATTCTCCTCTTCAGAACCAAGATCTCTTTCGAATTTCCTTGATTGATCTGTGACTGGGTATACCATTTCATCGCATATGATTCTTGCATCTTATATTTCCAAATCCACATCTCTACTTTCAATTTCACGAAATAATTCTGTTGCGACTAAACTAGTGAGTAAAGATTTCCCAGTGAATTGCTAAATCTTTGAAAATGAGTAGACATGGCAGACGATGCTACAACACTCAGAACTGGAAAATTGAAATAACCTCGACAAGGGAATGCCAGTGAACTAGGATGATAGACAAGGCCACACACAACTCACAAATAGATTTTGAAAATTCCTATCGCACGCATCAAAATAAAGTGAAGGGATGGTGAATCTAACTGTATTCATACTCGCGCGGTTGGAAAAAACTAAGAAGGCATCAAAGTTAATTGCATTTATGAGAACACGTAATGATATGAATTAATAAGATCAGACTAAAGGAAAAAAATGGAAAATCGAACTCATTGTTCCTTATGATTGAAATGATATCGTCTAAAAGGATCAAGTATGACAATAAGATGTGATATATTATGCACGAGTTATCAATCACGTCGAATTGTTGTAAAGATGGTTGACAAATGGAAATATGTGCGACATCAAGAAGATATGACAAGATGTGTGAATTCAGGAAGAAGATGTGTCATTAATATCAACATTGATGAAGATGTATTTAATGATGAAAACTCTTCGATGCGACAAAAAGAAGAAATTAATGCAGGAAGAAGTCAACATAAAAGATAATGGAAATCTGAAAGCACAAGGAACTTGCAATTGCACAATAAGAGCACTATGTTGCGACATGAATATGGATAAAGAAGCAAGAATAGTGATACTTGAGCAAGAGGTTAAATGTGACAGGAACAGAAGATCAAGTTAAAAGGAAATCGACAATCGTGCAAGGGGAGCATATCTTTAACTAAGAGAGTTGCAGAGACAATGATAACTGTATAAGTTGCAGGGAAACTTAGCATTATGCAACAACAACAAAAAAAGGAAAGGGAATAAAGCACAAAGCTAGGGGGAGTAATCAAAACAAACAATGACATGACTAGTCAAATGAGGATTGAATGAATGTCAACACAAAACCAAAGTATAAGTGCAGAAGAGAACTTGAAACTGTGAATGGGAAGCACCTCTTTGCCATTGATTTCAAAGGGGGAGATATACCATGAATCATGTATCAGTGACAGAGAACTGAGCTATAAGCAGGAAGAAATGCAGAAAAGTACTGACCAAAGGTTGCACAATAGAGCAAAGGTTCAAACTGGAAAAAACACAAGGGGAGTACTATATTATATGCAAACATAACAAAGGAATTCATGATCAGGAGGAGCACAGCTTCATAAGGTGTTGACATCAATGCCAAAGGGGGATATTGTTGAACTTTGGTTATCATTGATGTCAAATAGGACTTAGTATCCATGTGCTAGTGTGAAGAAGTACTTAAAACTGTGTGCGCAAGTCCTATCTAGTCGTGGTACTTCAAAGTTGATGTCAACGAGGTGGTTGGACATGATGGTCTTTTTCCACTTTGAAGAAGTATATCAAAATATGTATGCAAGTCTCGGAAGTGCACAAGACCCACCAAGAAATGGTACCTCAAGGGAGAAATACCGTTAAGACCTAAATATGGCCACATTTCCCCCTATATTGTGGTTCATTACATTAGTTTTGATGTCTTCTTTGGTCCATTAGTGGTAATTGTAATTAGTATGGTTATATTAGTTATGTCGGTGTAGTAGAAGATTCATCCTCTAGATAGTTTAACCTATTGATAGATTAAACTATGTATCTACAAGTTTAATCTAAGACAAAATCAAAACAAATGGTTGTTTATTCCCCTATATCTAACACAATACATAGATTATCAAACACCAGGAAGAAAGGAAACTATGAGATTTACCTATATTTCGTTGGTTGTCCCAGCTCCAGCTTCAAATCTGATCTCCAAAAGTTGAACTTGTTTGAGAAAGAAAAAAGACAAAACCTCCAAGCAATAGATGTATTGGTTATAGATCTAATCTAAAAAACATATCATGCATCAAAAGATAGAAGACAAAATATATGAGAATAAGCCAAGTTATATTTATGAAAGCTAGTGAAGATAATTACAAAGTTACCCTTGATGTCCAAACAACAACCTATCCTCCCAAGATTTTCCTTTTGCTATCTCTGCAAAACTCATAAGACCATAAGTTTGATGCCTCCAAAATATCTCACTTAGCTCATGAATGGCCTCCTTATAGGATTTGGGAGGCCAACCACTAGGAGAAAGTAATGGATCTAGATGAGTGAACGGTGGATCAAGGAGTTGAACCAGGCTAAAGAGGGAGGGCGAGTTGAGACTCAAAAGGAACCTTAATCCCATGAATATCTCTTCGGATCCAGGATCCAATATCAAGCGATAGGGTTGTTGAGATATTTTATCGCCCTTAGGTCTGAGCATAGCACAAAAAAGATGTAATTTTCGTGCCCCTACAGGCATGCAGAGCGCGGAAATGTTGTATTTTCGCATCTTGCACCACTAGCAGGGCGCGAAAAATATGGGAAAAGTGGGTTGGATGAGGTGGAATTCAACCATTAGGGGTTGGATTTACCTCCAAGTAGGACTAGGGAGGGAACCAACATGGTGAAGGTGAATCTCAACACTTCTTAGGAGGTACGACCATTACGTTATTCATGGTGATATTACACGAAGACTCGAAACGGTTCTCAAAGTGATAATTTGAGGTATGACAGTCGGCATGGGTCAGTTAGTTGGGATTGTACCCCTTAGTCTCCTATATATAGGAATGAGACCTTTAATTTGGAGTACCTGGTCTTATCTTATCTTGTCTACTTAGTACATTGTATAAGGAAGTTTCCCCCTCGAAGAGGCTTATTATTCAACTATTTTATTCAATAAAGTCGTGGATTATTCTTTATGATCTAATTCTTCTCTTTTCATTCTCTTTTTGGAAATTTTTTGCATAACATTTGGTATCAAATCCCTTTCCTTGGGATTGGTTTTTTCAAAACGAGTCATCTTGGAATTTTTTCTATAAGATTTTTTCTACAAGGGTTCAGAGAACGATACTTAAAACTCATCTAGAAAAAAGGTCGAACTAACTATGGTACAAGTTTTAGATCCTAAAACATTAAAGGTTCGTAGATATTCACTCCTAAGTCTAGGGTTCCTGGCTAGTCCAAAAACTAGTCTAAAAAAGGTGTTTTGGAAAAAAAGGTCATATCTAGTGCATGCAAGATCCAAATTGACTAGGACTATTTACATATGAAATAATACGGATCACAATATATGTGGTAGGGTTTTCAACCTCAGATACAAAATATTGGACATGTGGAAGACCGTACAAGTGTGCTATTATGGAAAGAGAAAAAATAAGAAGTGTTGGGAGATCCACAATAAATTCTTATTGGTACATACAAATTAGGTCATACCTGTGGAATTGGAAAGAGGACGCATCAAGATATAGTAGTACAAATTTTCAATCCCATAGGAGTAGAAATTTAAAATTTACATCAGTTTCAAGTGGGCCTAAAAACAATATTCCAATCAAAGTTTGAAAAGGTACGCCATTTTTAATTTTGATTAACTTTGAGTAGAAGGGTCTAATTATGGTGACACCTAAGGTGTAATATCTATTTATATTGTTCAAAATGCCACCAAAAGGAATTTTAAAGACTCACACTCCATCCAAACCACTAGAGGGTCCATCCTCGATGTGTGATGAAAGGGAAGACCTCTCTTTTCGAGTGCCCTAGTTGGAAGATATGATTAAAGGATCTGTGAAAAAAATTGATTTGGATAATTTAGAGGAGAAGTTGAATAAATGGTGGAAAATATGAAAGGTTCAGTGAGAACAATTGATTTACTCAATCTAGAGGAGAATTTGATGGGGAATATGACAAATATTGCCAATGTCATACAAAATTCAAGGGATACTCTTCCTACAGGTGATGTTGTCTTCGAGGATACTCAGGAGGATAAAGATAATTCTCATGTTGAGAAACCTTCCATGAATAAGAATATTCTAAGAGGAAATGATTCTGGTAATGGAAGTCATCAGGGATGGTCCCCAAGGGGTACCCAACTTCCCAATATTGACATGAGAAAGTTTGATGGCAATGATCCAATAACATGGATTTTCCAAATGGAACAATTCTTTGATCTACACCAGGTTCCAACTTTGCAAAAGGTAACTATTGCATCATTATATTTAGAACTTGATCAATTTGTATGGTACCAATGGCTTTGTGAACATAAAAAGGACTCTATTATATCTTGGTCTATATTCACTGAAGAATTGATTGCACATTATGGGGATATTAATATCAATACCTTCTTTAGCCAGTTAATAAATATCAAGCAAAAGGTCCAGTTGCAGAGCACATCAAACAATTTCAAAAGCTAAGTCTTAGAGTGAAGAACATTTCAGAAGATAATTAGTTGGATATCTTTATTGGAACCTTGAAGGATAACATTCAATAGTAGGTGCGTCTCTTTGAACCACCATCCTTGGAGAAGGCCTTCATGATGGAAAGGAAGGTTGAACGTAAAAATATGACGATGGCTACTAGAAAGAGGACCTCCAACACATACTAAGAGAATATTGTTACTTCTTCTAACCCACCTCAAAGGTTGACACCTCAACAATTAGAGGAAATAAGAGCTAAAGGCCTATGCTTTAATTGTGACAACAAGTATAGTAAGGGACATAAATGTGGTGACAAAAAATTATTTTACAAAGATTGTGAAGAGGAAGAACCAAAACAACAAGAACCATGTCCAGATGAAGAAATAGAAGATACTAATTCGGAATAGATTACTCCCACAATATCATGTCATGCATTGTATGGAATTAGCACTCCTCAAACTCTCAAGATCGAAGGATTTATCAAAAAGAAAAAGGTAACAATGTTGATTGATTATGGTAGTACTCATAATTTCATTCATGATAAATTAGAAAAAGCTCTCAATTGCTATGTATATCCAACACCATAGTTTCAAGTAATGATTGTAGATGGAGGGACTATCAACTGCTCAGGGAAATGCCATAGTATAAATATTACTATGGGGGACTATGTATTGAATAGTCCAATGATTTCTATTCCAATGGGTTGTGTTGATGTTGTCTTAGGAGTTCAATGGTTACAATCCTTGGGAACTATGGCTTTTAATTTTCAGAATCTTTTCATGAATTTTTTACGGGAAGGAAAGGAATATGAATTACAAGGTATCACAGGGAAACCAAGCAAGGTGATAAGCTCTAATGGTATGAAAAAATTGATGAAAAAGGGACATCAAGTTGTAATTGCACAATTATGCTCATTAGATGTTCAAACACCTAAGCCTCATATTTCCCCAGATCTCTAAAGGGTCTTTAACAAGCACTCCAAGGTATTTGAATATATTCCAAAAGGCCTTCCACCTGTTCAAGATTTTGATCATGTTATTCCCTTAATCCCAAGAAGTGTTCCTCCTAACATTAGACCTTAAAGATACCCCTATGGACAGAAGAGTGAAATTGAGCATATGGTTGAAGAAATGTTAGATGCTGGCATAATTAGGCCCAACCAAAGTTCTTACTCTGCACCAGTGGTAATGGTACACAAGCCGGATGGATCATGGTGTATGTGTCTAGATTATAGAGATCTCAACAAGATCGCCATTAAAGATAAGTTTCCCATTCCTATCATTGATGAATTGCTAGATGAATTACATGGAGCAATTTTCTTCACAAAGTTGGATCTTCATTCCAAGTATCATCAAATTAGAATGAAGGATGAAGACATCCCAAAAACAACAGTCAAATCTCATGAAGGTCATTATGAATTTCTAGTCATGCCATTTGGTCTCACGAATGCACCTTCTACATTTCAAGGTTTGATGAATTCCATTTTCAAGCCATTTCTTAGAAAATTTGTGCTAGTATACTTGATGATATACTAATCTATAGCAAGTCTTGGGAAGAACATGTTCAACATGTTGACAGGGTACTAAAACTACTATAGGAGCAACAACTATATGCAAAACCTTCCAAATTTTTCTTTGGGGCGAAGGATGTAGAGTATTTGGGTCATATTGCATCTCATGAAGGTGTCAAGGTAGACCCTAACAAAATTAAAGCCATGATAGAATGGTCGATTCCCAAAACCTGAAGATATTCGAGGATTCTTAGGTCTGACAGGGTACTACCACAAGTTTGTTCGAAATTATGGAAGAATAGTAGTGCCTCTAACAACATTATTGAAGAAAGATGCATTTTCTTGGACTCCAAAGGAAACTCAAGCTTTTGAACAACTTAAACAGGAAATGTCAACAACTCATGTATTGGCCACACCAGACTTCACAAAAACCTTTATTGTGGAATGCGATTCTTTAGGAAATGGTACTAGCACTTTTATAATGCAAGAAGGACACCCACTTTCTTTCACAAGTCATCCAATCAAGGGAAAGAAATTACAAAAGCCCATTTATGAGAAGGAAATGTTGGAAATACTACGTACTCTTAGGAAATGGCATCCTTACCTAATAGGTAGGCACTTCAAGGTCAAAACAGATCATGATAGTCTTAAATACTTCTTGGAACAAAGACTATCTTCAGAAGAGCAATAAAAGTGGGTGGCCAAGATCCATCGGAAGGAGGGCATTGATGCATCCCACATCAACGGATACGAAACAAAGATCAATAGTATGATATAATTTGGTAGAACTGTAAGATCTAACATTGAATACTGACACAAGGAAGGCCGACACGATTGGTCAAAATATTTGAGGAATGGCCGACTCGGTTTAGACTTCCCTTGAACACATAACATGATGCAGAATGGACACTTGGCAACATAGGACTTTGAGTAACCGATTTTAATGAAGTCCGCTAATGCCAGATGCATTAACGAAAAATCTCCATTGGTGATGGGAAGGATAACCCATCGGTGGAGATCTGATAAAAATACTGGTACGGTTTCCTAAGGCAAATGCAGATGGTGTACTGATAGCGGATACAATATTATGTGTCGTGTTCAAGGGAAACAAGGACTGACTGTTGCCATTTTTCTTCAAGGATTGTACTATGAAGTGATTCAAGTCTCTACCTTTTTGGATTTTTGTGTTTTTTTAATTTGTATGCTTTTTTATTTTTTGTAAAAAGGAATAAAGAATGTTATGATACATAGGAGGGAACGAGTGTTGCATGGGCGTACGCCTATTTTTCAAGGGCACGGGTTAGGCCAAGGCAAAGATCCATATTGCAAAGAAGGGCTAAGCTAGTTGTGCACACTCTTACAGCTGTTCCTTCCCAAGGTAGGCTATCTGAAGTAGGATTATGTGTTGATAGACCGTGAAGTAATACCATGTGACTGAGATTATCCAATTTGGTGAAATGGCCAAGTAGGAATGGTTCAATGAGGTTTACTTAAGCTTGAATTATGTGAAAAATGCCAAAATCATAGATCATCATGATTCATGGTCTGTCTCAACTACCTGAGTCAAATAGTTCGAACTGTCAAAGTATTCAAGTCCTGAAATCAAAAACCATTTCACTAGCCAGTAGTTTAATTAGAAACTGGTTCAAATGTGCATTTAATATCTAAAAAGATAGCCAAAATGAGGAATTATGCATCTTTCTATCATTCAAAAGGATATAGTTTGTACATGTATGAATAAAAGATAAGTAAAAAAATACTCATGATTTACCATATGTGTTCTTGGTGCAGCCGATGTATGAGAGGAGGCATCCCTTTTTAGCTTGAAATACTAGAAGCCATGAACCTTTAGTCTTTGATCTGCCAGTAGTGGGTTAGTTTCGATGATGAACTAGAAAAGTTTGAAACGGTTTCCCATGTTTTCGAGTTTTTCCAAAAATTTTCATTTTTTTTTGTTTGTATGACCATTTTTTTTTGGTGTTATCTGTAAGAAAAAGAATCAAAAAGAGAAAAAGTATTTACATTATTCTTTTTGGTGTGTGCAAAATTTACACAGTTTTTTGGGTTATGATGTAAGCTAGGTTATTTTGGTTTTACTTATGTCCTTAAATTATGTGTTCAATTAAATTGGCCATGAAATAATGTACATGCTTGCTTTTTGGTATAATGTTAATGACTTAGATGCCAATCAAGTACATAGTTGGCTAAAGAATCAGCCAAACTATTCAGACTTCTAGGAATGTGTATATATTCAATAAACTCGAACTGACGCTCTAAAAGACATACTCGTAGAAACTTTTTGAATAGTGTAGGATGTCGAACTTGATACTGACCATTTAACTGGGATACAACTAACTTTGAGTCCATCTCGACGATTATTTGTTGGATGCCAAGGGTGATAGCCTTGACAAGAAGCTCAATGACTACGCTATATTCTGCAACATTGTTGGTTGTAGTTCCGAGAAAAATGCCTCCTGAACTAAGAACTTCATTATTAGGTGTGAAAACGACCCATGCGGTGGAAGCAATGTTCTGAGAACTATGGCTCGCACCATCCGCATATACCAAATATGTGAAAGATTCTTGTGCCATCTGCTAAAGTGACAATGTCAAGCAAGATAAGTGTGTGCCCGAAATAACTAATGTACAAAAAATTTATACAAAGAATACAACATAATACAACAATTGGTGCGAGGCATCAGTGCCTACGCGAAGTATTTCTTCAGATAGAGACCATTTCTGATCTCCGACATGGATTCCCCATCAAAATTGACCGATTCATAAGATCCCTTTTTTAAGATAGTTTTGACAACAACTGGGCCAAACCATTTAGGTACAAATTTTTCGTCTCCTATTTTATCTTGGTCTTGGTCATAAACTAAAACCAGATCACCTTCAGAAAAGACTTGGGGATGAATGCACTTGTCATATTGTGTTTTGACCCTCTTCTTGTGTGCTTCTATATTTAGAGAGGCCTCCCTTCTAGTTTCATAAAGAGAATGGAGATGGAGGAACCTTTCATCTTCTGCAGAAGTGTTAGGTAGGAGTTCGACATCAATCTTTAATGATGGGATTTCACATTCAATCAACAACACAGCTTCTTCTCCATAAACCAATTGGAAAGGAGTGAATTCGGTTGCAGTTTTAATGGTTGTTCGGTAAGCCCAAAGAGCAGTAAACAACATCAAGTGCCATTTATTCTTGTTTTTATTAATCGTCCTCTGTAACATAGTTTTCAAAACTTTGTTGATGGCTTCTACTTGTCCGTTAGCTTGGGGATAATATGGCGAAGAAAAGTCCTGCCATAATCCTAACCGGTCTATAAGTTCATCCATACAGGAATTCCTAAAATGGCTTCCATTGTCGGTAGTGATCTCTTTGGGTACACCAAACCTTGCTATTACATGATTGAATAGAAAATATGCTGCAGTTTTACCTGTGCAATTGAATGTAGGCATTGCCTCAACCCACTTGGTGAAGTAGTCCACTGCTATGATGATGTAGTGGTGGCCATCGGCTGATGGTGGGTTGACCGTCATATAATCAATGGCCCATTTTGAAAATGGACCCACGGTTACTACAGGGTGTAAAGGAGTAGGGTGTGCGCGCATTTTCCTTGTGTAAATTTGGCAGGGATGACACTTTTTGACAGCATTAATGCAATCTTTGAAAATTAAGGGCCAAAAGTATCCCGCACGCAAGATTTTCTGGGCGGTTTCCAACCCAAAAAGATGACCACCACATGCCCCAGCATGGCAATCATTCAACACTTGTTTAGCTTCTTCATGTACTAAACAACGTCTTAATATCATATCAATTCCTCGACGGTACAAAGTATCCCCGATGATGAGGTATCTTCGAGATCGATGTCGAATACGACGTCGTTCAATACTAGAAAGCTGAGGATCGATCCTTTGGGTTTGAAGATATATAATGAATGCTCCATACCAAGGATCAGAAGTTGCAATGAGGAATACATGTTCATCTGCCCAAGTTTCAACAGATATAGTACTCTCCTTCTCTATGGGTAACTCAAACATTAATTTAGCAAATGCAAACAACTTCTTGGCTTTAGCGTTTTTGAATTCGAGGTCAAATTCTTGTAAAATTACTATCCATTTTGAGTATTTGCCACCAATGACATGGCGGGATGAAATGTGGCTCATGGGGTTCATTTCAGCCACTATGGTTGTTTTCCTTAGAAGTATGTAATGTCTAAGTCGTTGGACAGCATGGACTGTTGCCAAGGCCGATTTATCTACCTGGGAATACCTCAATTCGGGACCTGCAAGGCCCTTACTAAGATAGTAAATAACATGTTCTTAAGATGATTCGTCTTCTTGTGCTAAGACCATTCCAATTGTGGAAGGAGATGTAGCCAAATATAGCAGAAAGTCTCTATTATAGTTCGGTGGACTAAGCACCGGGGTAGAGACCAAAGCTTTCTTTATTTCATCAAATGAACGTTGAGCTTCGTCATCCCATATGAATATTGCATCTTGTTTTAAGAGATGCATGAAACCTTTATCTTTTTCAACAAAATTCTCGACAAATCTCCTCAAGTAGTTAGCTTTCCCTTGAAGGCTTTGAAGTTGAGTGATTGTTTTCGGGGAAGGCAACTGAAGTATTGCCTCAACCTTGATGGGATCAACCATGATCCCTTTTTGGGACACTACGAACCCAAGTAACCTCCTAGAGTGCACACAAAACATGCATTTATGTGGATTTAACCTAATGTTGTACTTGCGGCAACGCTCAAAGATGGCCTGTAAATGTGCACCATGTTCAGCTCTCTTTTTAGATTTAGCTGCCAAATCATCAAGGTAAACCTCTACGATGTCCTTAATGTCGTGAAATGCATATGACATGGCTCTTTGAAAAGTAGCTCCGGTGTTTTTAAGGCCGAATGGCATTTTTCTATAAGCGAAGGTCCCCCAAGGGCATATAAAAGCTGTTTTATGTTGGTCCTCCTTTTTTATCTAGATTTGGTTGTAACCGAAGAAGTCATCCATAAACGAGAAGATTTCATTCCCGGCACATTCATCAATGATTTAATCAATGAAGGGTATGGGATAGTTATCTGTCACATTCCCTCCCATCTATCCAATTTCTGTAAGGGAACATGATGCCAATCTATGGGGATTTTTAAACTAACTCATCCCATTCATTAGATTCATACAATTAAAAACCCATGTGTACAGATGTAAATTCAACAAACATGCACAATGAAGATAAACTCATCCATGCACATAATTTCATATGCATTCAATATATCAATAATAGTCATTTAATTTAAACACTGCAGAGGCAAAACACATAGAGAGAAAACACTTATCTTTGTTGTGCAATTGTCCCACACAACTGGATATGTCGCTGCAACGTTCCTCCCAACCGTAGGTCTCTGCCCAACCTGTATTATTTCAGCACTCAGAGACCACCCCCGAGCTGGACATGATATCTACAAGGAAAAGGGGACTCTCAAGCTCATACACACCCGAATAATCATTTGCATTTAAGACAAGCCAGTCCACAACTGGGTTTATCAGGCTAAATCTGAACCCTCTTCATTTGTGGATGCTTCCACTCAAGCTCAAGCCAAAACAATGGAAACCCATTTCAACCCCAACAATCCCCTACACACAAAAAACTCATAAACTGGGCATGGATACACATAACAGCAAAATCCCAAGTGTTGGGTATGAATGGAAAACGTGGGCAACCAAAATGAAGTGAGAAATGGGGAAAAACAACCCTGGGAAGGCAATTTCGTTTTCAGAAAACATCCATGGGCATTCAAAGAGCTGCAGTGGTCTCTACAAACCCCCAAATCGTGCTCTCTCCTTCCCAACAGGTATGTAATACAAAAACAAGTTCCCAGCAATGCCAAAAGGGAGGAAAACACTGGAAATCAGTGGAGAAAAATGCTCAGGAAGCTCCCAACAGGTCTACAACACAAAAACGCCCTCTTCCTAGCTAGAAGACCCAGAGAAACCAGAAAAACGTTGCTGGAAAATGCCCAGGCAATTCCCAAAAATGTGAGAGAGGCAAAACTCCTTCATGGGTAATGGCTTGGGGAGCCAATCATGGTTGTTTTATTGCCCCAAGAAGAAAAAACATGATATTCCATGAGGGTGGCTTGCCCATACTCGAATTTGGATAGCCATACCTTCCCAATCCCCAAGGCATTAACTACTTCACCCAACTCTTGGGAGAAATGAATGATTGGGCACCAAAGTCAACATGGGTAGTTGATGGTTGATGGGTTCTCTCATTGACACTTGGCTTGACTTCATTGGCTCAAGGGTTTGAATATTTCCCTCCCAATTCCTTGTAATATCATGCCCCTATCTCTTGTTGCATTGCATAGCTAGTTGTGGGTATTTTATTAAAATGCATATTTACAATTCCAATGTGCCTAGCTAGCATGTAAACCATATGCATCCATAAATCGATGGCGGGGCCTTGGCCTTGAGCTCCTCGCCACGATTTTATAGCAATATTACATCATTTACATTTTAATGCAATGGGGTCAAAATCGGGATATTACATTATCTTTGGGACAAGCTAAGTTCAGATCTCTAAAATCGGTACAAACCCGGATAGTTCCTTGTTTTTTGTTAACGGGAACTGGATTGGATACCCAATCAGTCAAAGGAACAGGATAAATGAATTTAGCTTTTAAAAGCTTTTCGACCTCGGCTTTAATGGCAACATACTTCTTAAGGTTCATTGGCCATAGTTTTTGCCACACAGGTTTGGCATTAGGATAGGTTTTGATCTCATGTTCTACGATACTGGGATCAATGCCTGGCATTTCTTCATAAGACCATGCAAATACATCACGAAATTTTTTAAATAAAGCAGTGTAAAATCTTATTTCCTCAGGAGAACAATCCGCACCTACGTTGATGTACTCAACGATGCCAGGTTTGATAGATATATCAATTTGGATGGTTTTCGAAATGTTCGCCAAATTTCCTTCTGAATTCACATCGTAGATTCGGACCGAGCATTGGTACTTACTATTGTCATCATTGAAGTAAAAAATTTCGGGTTTAACTTCTAATGAATCGATCTTAGGAAGAAACGAGGATTTGTGATGCATATCCTCCCAGGGTCGTTCTGAGATGTTCATAACCTCTAAGATGGCTTCATCCCAAGAGAAAGTTTGATCTAGGATATCATGGTTGCTTTGAGAGTTCAAGGCCCAAACAGGTGAAGTATAGGGATCATATTCCTCCATCTTGGGAGGATTTTGATTTGTTTCTACCGAAGCCATTTGAATAGCTCGATAAGCGAGCTCTGCGGTAGACAAGGGAACACTACTCTCCATTTCCTCATGGTGTGCAGAAGTATATGTCTTTCCATCATTCTTTTCATCTAAGGTGTTTTCTTCGGAGGTTCCAACCGATGAGGTGGAACCAACCTCCGAAATGGAATTGGAAAAAACTCTTAATGGAAAGTACACTTCCGATGTAATGGTGAAAATCGGAGTAGTGTTAGGGGTTAATATTGGTGGTGGAATTGGAAAAGTTCCCAAAAGGGATGAGTCTTTAAACATTCCTACCCCAACGTCCTAAATCACCGTCAATGAATCCCCTACAAAAGGTACATTCGAGTGGAGACCAGTTTCAGGTGTGCAGTAATCTAGTTGATCGATTGTTACAATCTTCCCTTGGTGGGGGAATCAAATGACTCAGAATACACAAGATATTACAGCCGTCATCTTATGAATCCAACTGCGACCCAATAGAAAATTGTAGTCTATGGGTGCATCCACTACCTCAACATCTACTTGAACAATTTTTCCCCCCAATTCAACTGGGCAAGCCATGATAAGTCCATGAGGTGGGAACGAATGACCATCAAATTCCTTGAGAATTGTGTGGGATGGTACTAAGGTGGGTGATCCCAAAGCTTTCCAACAAGCTAGTGACATGACACAAGTGGAGGCTCCTTCATCCACATGTTGAGATATTGTAACTTCAAAGAATATTATATTTGTACTTTATTATTCCGGAGATGTTTCATTCCTCCGTGAAGATCTTATTGTATATCCGGAGATGTTTATTCCTCCGTTGGAATGTGGTAACTTGGGTTATTAGACTTCCCTAGTGGGGGTCGGCCCTGTATGTGTTATGTGGGTCAAAGGGTTATTAGACCCACCATGTGGGGGTCGGCCCAGTCAGTTATAATGGGGTATTTAACCTAATGGTTAAATACGAGCCTACGTGTACTTGTGTAAAATACATATCAAAGTAGTGTATAAATAGAGGAGGTGTGTTCCTCATTATACACACACACTCACTTGAGGATAACTCACTTGTGGAGGAGAGGTCTGCTATTGTGGAGGAGGAGATCATGTCTCAGGGTTTCATCTTTGTATATTGCTGGTCATCTATATTGGGGAAGCTTTACTGGGTTTTCTACCCCATGAGGGTTTCCCAGGATAAATCTCTGTCTCTTGTGTTTATGCTATGCTTGTTGTTTCTTCAGTGATCCTGTATATGCTATTATTGTGAAATGGAATGTAATGCTGATATTTTCTGTCTTAGCATATTAAATCTTAACATGGTATCAGAGCTAACCTGAAGGAAGACAAGGTATGGCACTTACGACACTTGCTTTACTTACGACAATTTGAAGGTTAGGGTTTTACATAGCAAAAACCAGTCATCGTGGAACTTTTGCTATAAATCCATTTTTGCGAAGTTTCAGGGTCTGAAAAGTTTACAGGTCGAAGATAACATCCCCAGGTACCTTGTGTCCAAAGGGCACCCTCAGATTCGTTGTACTTTGTGAGTTATGATCAGTACAAGTTAGGGTTTCTGCCTCTTCCAGATCTTAGTCAAAATCAGGTGACCTTGGAAAAAAGGTCATAACTTGGGATAGGAAGCTCCAAATACAATTTAGTAAAAAGTGACAGGTAGTACACAGACTGTAATATCTCAAAAAACTTTTTTAGAGGCCGAAGATGAACCAGTGACACGTGGCACACCGTACAAGTGCGCTCTCCTGTTTTATCCCATAAACAGGTCACGTTGCGACACTTGGCATAACTCTCTCTCAGAGAGTCCAATTGAGGTCAGACCTATCAGGATGGAAAGATAACAGGTAGAGCTATCTCAAGAAAAGTTTTCAGAGGCCGAAGTTCAAACAGTGACACGTGGCATGCCGTACAAGTTCGCTCTCCTGTTTTATCCCATAAACAGGTCACGTTGCGACACTTGGCATAACTCTCTCTCAGAAAACCCAATTGAGGTCAGATCTGTCAGGATGGAAAGATGACAGGTCAGGCTACTGCAGAAAAAAGGTTTCAGACCCTGTGGAGCAAAAATTTCAGAGTTATAGCAGAAACAATCAGGTGCATATTTCTGTCAAAACAGAATTATTTTTGGAGCACCTTTATTCATGGCTTCCGGAATTTAGGGTTTCGGAGAAAGTTAGAATTTTTGGAATCGGAGTCCACGGCTGAATGCTACTCAGGAAAATCAAAATTTAGAGACCAAGATCGAATTTTTTGGTTGGGTAGAAGACCGGGCTTGATCAAACCCCAGTTCGGGATTTTGATCGGAAAGATGGAAAATTAGGGCTTCAGCAAAAGTTGGAATTTTTGAAGTCTGTAACCACGGCTGGAAGCTCCTCAGAAAAATAAGAGTTTAGAGCCTTGGATCGAACCTTTTGTTTGAGTAGAAGGGTGGGATTCATGAAACCCTAGTTCGGGATCCTGTCCAGAAGATCCAGAAGTTTCAAAGGCAATTTTGAGGGATCAAATTTTGGAATTTCCAAAATTTAAGTATGCTAGTTTGATCAGCTCAGCAAGACATATTCTTTCATCCATTCAGAAGTGTGAAAGTCAAAGATTAAATTTTTAGGGTTTCTCTAGCAAACCCTAATCAAGCTCCAGATCAAGTTTTAGGGGGAGTTGAGGCTAAGGCCTTACATAAGAAGACTACAAGAAGTCTCGACAGGTATGACTTAAGAAGGCTCAGGTATGTCTTGAAATCTAATTCTTGATTAAGTTCATGATGTGTTTGTCTTCATATTATTTATTAGTACAATCTTGATTAATGTTAGAAATGTCTTATCACCCTAGTAACAGTATGAATGCATGTGAATGATCAAAGACATTCATTGATTAGGGCTATATGATTGTACTAATGCATTATGATGTTGTGTGAGGTTGATGTTGTCTGCTAGCAAGATACAGGTACATCACAAAAGACAAATCAGGTTCCATGACCATGAAACATGAAGACAAAGACTCATCCATAATCTTTGCTCTACTTACGAGGTATGTATGACTTTGTTATATTATGCTTAACTTATGAGACATGCAGGTTCTAGCTCAGGATCTCTAAATCATTGAAGAGATTGTTTAGGTATGTTGTACATAACCAAGTAGGTATACTAATCCAGGTATGTTTCCCATGAATCTTACCTTGTGTTAGGTTCCCTTATATAAGTATACTTGGAATGATTGGTTATGCTTATTCATAAAGTTAGTAATCAAGGGATTATGCATATTATGTCTTTTATCTTGATTGATGATATGCATGAGTAAAAGAAGACTTCCCTGAAATCTTGAATACTAATGTTTATTAACTATAATCATGACTATACATTTTCAAGATTATTTAGAACTATAATGTTTTGATAGCATTTAGAATATACTAATGAGTGTATGTTTGTGTATGAGATCATGAGGATGAATCTTGAGCATGCACAGTGGTACAGAATGAATAGAAGTTCAAAAGACATACAGAAGATCAAGCGGGAGGCAACCACACAAACATAAAAGATAAGTATTTGAGTTGTTATTTGAAATAGTAATGATATTGCCTGTAATAGGTTGTATGCATATTTGTATTCCTAGAATATATAATGCTGAGTGTAAACATTCATAGAGCATTGAACAGTATACTACTAATGTGCATATGATTGGTAAGTTGGACAAACATTCCATTGTTGCTTGTCTAGAATGAAACCTCTTTGCTGACATGCTGAGAGCTGTGCACACTCTCGATAGTATGTTCTGGTAGAGATGGAAGGCATCTAGATAGCCACTGTATGCATACAGGATATGGGAAAGTGTTGTGCCAAAGTATTGGTCAAATTAGTTGCATAACTATGTAAATGATATCTGTATGCATAATAGGTTACCATGTCAATATGATTTGATGATTATGAAGTATTACTAATCATGTACTTAATTTTGATTTGTAGGAAAGGTCATGAAGAATGATGGACACCATACAAGTGATGGATGTTCAAACAAGAAGATTTACAAATCAAACAAAATATAGACGGCTCATGGCTAGAATATTCTCTTAGAAAGGGGAAGAGAATCATGATGAGATGTTTGCTCCAAGTGGCTAGATAAGACCATTCTCTTAATGGTGTAATTAAAAAGGAAGTGTGAATCAGGTTCTGTATGGGTTCCCAGGATCGATAGTAATTGATGAGAATACATGTGAGGATTGCATCATCCTTGAACACAAGTCCTAAAGAGAGCCGTAGACGTATGTCTTCGAGAATGAAGTCCTTGGTGGACATGATAGGATTGCATCATCCTCAAGAGAGCCGTAGATGTATGTCTTCGAGAATGAAGTCCTTGGTGGACTTGAGGGGATTGGATCATCCCTGGACTTCAGTCCTAAAGAGAGCCGTAGACATATGTCTTTGAGAATGAAGTCCTTGGTGGACATGATAGGATTGCATCATCCTCAAGAGAGCCGTAGACGTATGTCTTTGAGAATGAAGTCCTTGGTGGACTTGAGGGGATTGGATCATCCCTGGACTTCAGTCCTAAAGAGAGCCATAGACGTATGTCTTCGAGAATGAAGTCCTTGGTGGACTTGAGGGGATTGGATCATCCCTGGACTTCAGTCCTAAAGAGAGCCGTAGACGTATGTCTTTGAGAATGAAGTCCTTGGTGGACAGTTGAGGATTAAGTCATCCTTGGACGTAGGTCCTAAACGTACGGTTGAGGATTAAGTCATCCTTGGACGTAGGTCCTAAAGGTACGGTTGAGGATTAAGTCATCCTTGGACGTAGGTCCTAAATGTACGGTTGAGGATTAAGTCATCCTTGGACGTAGGTCCTAAAGGTACGGTTGAGGATTAAGTCATCCTTGGACGTAGGTCCTAAATGTACGGTTGAGGATTGAGTCATCCTTGGACGTAGGTCCTAAAGGTACGGTTGAGGATTAAGTCATCCTTGGACGTAGGTCCTAAATGTACGGTGGAGGATTAAGTCATCCTTGGACATAGGTCCTAAATGTACGGTTGAGGATTAAGTCATCCTTGGACGTAGGTCCTAAATGTACGGTGGAGGATTAAGTCATCCTTGGACGTAGGTCCTAAATGTACGGTGGAGGATTAAGTCATCCTTGGACGTAGGTCCTAAATGTACGGTGGAGGATTAAGTCATCCTTGGACGTGGTCCTAAATGTACGGTTGAGGATTGAGTCATCCTTGGACGTGGTCCTAAATGTACGGTTGTGGATTAAATCATCCTTGGACAGTAAATCCAGTAATTCCGAAAGGAAGGATAGTCCTAAATGAATTGAGTGGATTAAATCATCCTTTGACAGTAAATCCAGTAATTCTGAAAGGAAGGATAGTCCTAAATGAATTGAGTGGATTAAATCATCCTTGGACAGTAAATCCAGTAATTCCGAAAGGAAGGATAGTCCTAAATGAATTGAGTGGATTAAATCATCCTTGGACAGTAAATCCAGTAATTCCGAAAGGAAGGATAGTCCTAAATGAATTGAGTGGATTAAATCATCCTTGGACAGTAAATCCAGTAATTCCGAAAGGAAGGATAGTCCTAAATGAGATTGAGTGGACTAATCATCCTGTAAATAGATTGGGATTGCCTCGTCCCTAGACATGGTGAGATGTCTTAAAGTGATAAGGACTAATCATCCTGTAAATAGATTGGGATTGCCTCGTCCCTAGACATGGTGAGATGTCTTAAAGTGATAAGGACTGATCATCCTGTAAATAGATTGGGATTGCCTCGTCCCTAGACATGGTGAGATGTCTTAAAGTGATAAGGACTGATCATCCTGTAAATAGATTGGGATTGCCTCGTCCCTAGACATGGTGAGATGTCTTAAAGTGATAAGGACTGATCATCCTGTAAATAGATTGGGATTGCCTCGTCCCTAGACATGGTGAGATGTCTTAAAGTGATAAGGACTGATCATCCTGTAAATAGATTGGGATTGCCTCGTCCCTAGACATGGTGAGATGTCTTAAAGTGATAAGGACTGATCATCCTGTAAATAGATTGGGATTGCCTCGTCCCTAGACATGGTGAGATGTCTTAAAGTGATAAGGACTGATCATCCTGTAAATAGATTGGGATTGCCTCGTCCCTAGACATGGTGAGATGTCTTAAAGTGATAAGGACTGATCATCCTGTAAATAGATTGGGATTGCCTCGTCCCTAAACATGGTGAGATGTCTTAAAGTGATAAGGACTAATCATCCTGTAAATAGATTGGGATTGCCTCGTCCCTAGACATGGTGAGGTGTCTTAAAGTGATAAGGATTGATCATCCTGTAAGTTGATCTGGATTGCATCATACATAGACATGAGAGTTGTCTTAAACTGAGAGAGACTGATCATCCCGTAAGCGGATCAGGATTGTATCATCCTTGGACCTATGTCCTAAAGTGAGAGGGATTGATCATCCCGTAATTAGATCTTGTGTGTTGCAGGGTATGCTGCTATTGTGTATACTTGTATTGATGAGGATACTTGTATTGATGATATGTATACTTGTATTGATGAGGATACTTGTATTGATGATATGTATACTTGTATTGATGAGGATACTTGTATTGCTGATGTGTATACTTGTATTGATGAGGATACTTGTATTGATGATGTGTATACTTGTATTGATGAGGATACTTGTATTGATGATGTGTATACTTGTATTGATGAGGATACTTGTATTAATGATATTTATACTTGTATTGATGATGTTGTTGATCGTGATGATCTAGATGACGATGTTGTTGATCTTGATGATCTAGATGACGATACTGATGATCGTGTGATGACGATGCTGCTGATCGTGTGATGATGATGCTGATGATCGTGTGATGATGATGCTGCTGATCGTGTGATGACGATGCTGATGATCGTGTGATGACGATGCTGATGATCATGAGATGACGATGCTGATGATCATGAGATGACGATGCTGATGATCGTGTGATCATGATGCTGATCGTGCGATGATGATGTTGGTGATCATGAGATGACGATACTGATGATCGTGCGATGACGATGCTGATGATCATGTGATGACGATGCTGATGATCGTATGATGACGATGATGCTGATCGTGATGGTCTAGATGACGATGTTGATGATCGTGAGGATCCAGACATTGATGTTGCTATAGTTGTTCGAGTGCCGCAGAAGATAAAGACTCAGTACTGAAGATGTTGATGTTCCAGTAACTGGTTGAGTTACTGATGATGTTAAGAAAGCTTCCAATGATTTATAGATGTATCATGTATGATGTTGATGACTCCTTGCTCGTGCAGATGTAGTTATAATATCCTTCTCGTTAAGGGGGAGTGTTGAGATATTGTAACTTCAAAGAATATTATATTTGTACTTTATTATTCCGGAGATGTTTCATTCCTCCGTGAAGATCTTATTGTATATCCGGAGATGTTTATTCCTCCGTTGGAATGTGGTAACTTGGGTTATTAGACTTCCCTAGTGGGGGTCGGCCCTGTATGTGTTATGTGGGTCAAAGGGTTATTAGACCCACCATGTGGGGGTCGGCCCAGTCAGTTATAATGGGGTATTTAACCTAATGGTTAAATACGAGCCTACGTGTACTTGTGTAAAATACATATCAAAGTAGTGTATAAATAGAGGAGGTGTGTTCCTCATTATACACACACACTCACTTGAGGATAACTCACTTGTGGAGGAGAGGTCTGCTATTGTGGAGGAGGAGATCATGTCTCAGGGTTTCATCTTTGTATATTGCTGGTCATCTATATTGGGGAAGCTTTACTGGGTTTTCTACCCCATGAGGGTTTCCCAGGATAAATCTCTGTCTCTTGTGTTTATGCTATGCTTGTTGTTTCTTCAGTGATCCTGTATATGCTATTATTGTGAAATGGAATGTAATGCTGCTATTTTCTGTCTTAGCATATTAAATCTTAACACCACAATGGTTCAAAAAATATTCTTACCATGTGAAGTTACTTTAATTTGGAAAGCAATTTGTGAGGAAAGCCTACATGTGGGCTGTTCTAAGTCAAATGTGATCAAATTAGTGTTTGATGGATCAATAGCACCGATAACAGACAATAGTGCTTTCCGTTGAGCGGGACAACTTTGCAACACCTCCAAGGCAGACATTGCACAAGGAGATTGAGATAAATCTTCAACCACATTGTAGCTTTGAGCAGCTCGCGCATTGGGGTTGTGTGTTGTTTTGTGGAGGACTCCTTTTGGAGGTCGAGGCACCATGTCTATGGTTGGTTTTTCAATATTTAGAAAACCAGTAGGCTGAGATCCAGTTGTTTCAGCATCTTTTGAAGGTATGTCATAAGAACGAGCCCTTGTTTGGATATGGATGTTATGTTCATCAATTGTGAAGATATCAACATTGGTTGGATTGCCCCCTTGTGGGGGGTTTTCCTAGTTTCCTCTTGGTGGAGGTACTGGCGCCGTAGCAACTATATGTTGTTGCTGGGGGAAGGGTTGAGTTAGGACAGCAAGTTGTGGTTGTTTCCCTCCTCGTTGTGCCAACATGCGATGAATGTCATCCATATGAGGACAAAGATGAGTAGGATGATCTTATTGGAAAATTTTGCAAGGGTACTTGTTTTTCCTATTTTCATTATTTCCTCCAGTAGGATTATTCACCTTAGGTGCATCTCCTATCCTAGGGTTAGCATTGGGTTTCTTCTTTTGCTTCTTCACTTAGTTAAGGGTGTCAATTTAATTGTTAACAGAGGAGGAGCATGTTGCTGAAGATATCTATCTCTTGGTTTTGATCATGGTGATCCTTGTATTGATGCTTATTCTATCTCTGAGGAAGTTGCGGGGTTTTTCACCTTCTTGGTTTTCCCCGGTAAAATGTTTTGTGTCTCTTGTCTCTTGTCTCTTATGATTGATATTCTGTACATGTTGTTCTTTCAGTTAAGATCCTAGATCTATTGAATTTATTCTCAAAAACTAACATGGTATCAGAGCTAGCCTAAAGGAAGGCATGCTATGGCATTTATGAGACTTGTTGCACTTGTGACAAATTGGAAGCTAGGGCTTGATATAGCAAAAACCAGTCATCGTAGAACTTTTCAATAAATCCATTTTGAAAAATTTTTAGGTTTTGAAACATTTACAGGTCGTAGATAACATTCCCATGTACCTTGTGTCCAAAGCACAACATCTGATTCGTTGTACTTTGTGATTTATGATCAGTACAATCTAGGGTTTCTGCCTCTTCCAGATCTCAGTCATAAACAGGTGACCTAGGTAAAAAGGTCACAACTTGGGCTAGGAAGCCCCAAATGAAATTTCGTAAAAAGTGACAGGTATAGCATGGACTGTATTTTCTCAGGTAATATTTTCAGAGGCCGAAGTTGAACCAGTGACACGTGGCACACCGTACAACTTCGATCTCCTATTTTATCCCATAAACAGGTCACGTTGCGACACTTGGCATAACTTTATCTCAGAGAATCCAATTGAGGTCAGACCTGTGGGGTTGGAAAGAAGACAGGTGAGGATACCACAAGCCGAAGGTTCAAACCCTGTAGATCCAAAATTTATGAGTTACACTAGAAACAATCAGGTGCATATTTATGTCAAAACAGAATTGGATTTTGAGCACCTTCATTCATGGCTACGGGAATTTAGGGTTTCGGATAAAGTTGGAATTTTTGTAATCGGAGACCATGGCTGGATGTTCCTCATCAAAATCAAAATTTAGAATGTCGGGCTTGATAAAACCCTAGTTTGGGATTTTGATTGAAAAGGTGGAAAATTAGGGCTTCTGCAAAAGTTGGAATTTTTGAAGTCTGTGACCATGGCTGGAAGCTCCTCAGAAAAATCGAAGTTTAGAGCTTTGGATCGAACCTTTTGTTGGGAAGAAGGGTGAGATTTATCAAACCCTAGTTCGGGATCGTGTCCAAAAGATCCGGAAGTTTCAAATGCAATTTTGAGGGGTGAAACTTTGCAGTTTTCAAATTCTGAGTATACCAGCTTGATCAACTCATCAAGGCGCATCTTTCTATCCTTTCAAAAGTTTGAAATTCAAAGTTTGAATTTTTAGGGTTTCTCTAACAAACCCTAATCCAGCTCCAGATCCAGTTTCTACAAATCAAGAGGATTGGGTTAATCCTAGAAGAGAATGAATTGGACACCTGCAAAAGTGAAGAAGTTCCAGTTCCAGAGGGAGATGAGGCTAAGGCCTTACATAAGAAGACTAGAAGAAATCTCGACAGGTATGACTCATACAGGTATGTTTTGAAATATGTTCATGGTTAAGTTTATGATATGTTTGTCTTCATATTATTGAGGTTAGTACAATCTTGGTTAATGTTAGACTTGTCTTATAGCCCTAGTAAAAGTATGAATGCATGTGAATGATAGAAGACATTCATTGGTTAGGGTTATGACACTTATGATTGTACTAATGCACTATAGTGTTGTATGAGGTTGATGTTGTCTGCTAACATGACAGGTACAACAAGAAAGTTCTAGATCAAGAACATATGACCATGGTGACATGAAGACAAAGACTCATCCATAGTCATGGATCACACAGAATCTCTACTTACGAGGTATGTATAACTTGGTTCTACAATTATTAACTTATGAGTTATGCAGGTTACTAAGCACAATTCATTGAAGAGAACAAGAAGACATTGTTTGGGTATGCTAGACATAACTAAGCAAACATGATAACCAGGTATGTTTTTCCTATATCAAGTTAGAATCCTACCTTGTCTTAGGATCTTATACTTTTGTATGAATGATTATTCTTGAAGTTAGAAGTTTAAAGTAATCAACAGTTTATGCATATTATGTTTCTTACCTTGAGTGATGATATGAAGAGTCCTATGATCAATAAGAATATGCATAAATAATAGAAGTCCTCCCTGAAACCTTGAATACTAGTGATAAATTACTTGTGTGTGAAATGATCATGACCATACATAAGATTATTTAGGATCATAATGTTTTGATAGTATTGAGATTATACTAATGTGTGTATGGTTATGTATGAGATTTTGAGGATAACACAATGGTGACACTAGT
Source organism: Larix kaempferi (assembly GCA_027924585.1). Lineage (NCBI taxonomy): Eukaryota > Viridiplantae > Streptophyta > Pinopsida > Pinales > Pinaceae > Larix > Larix kaempferi. The sequence goes on from BSBM01000106.1 coordinate 21,314,997, forward strand.
GCACACTTAAGCATGCATAAGCGGTCCAGGATGAGTATAAGTTCAAGGACAGGTAATCCAGGAAGCAAAGATCAAGAGGGAGCACACTCCAATAGTTCCTGCAAGGAAGCAAAGATCAAGAGGGAGCAAACTCCAGGAAGCAAAGATCAAGAGGGAGTCCACCCAACAACTAAACAAAGATAAGTATTTGAATTGTCATTTCTTGCATACTTGTTTGTTTAAATAATATTGTTCAATGATGTATATGCTTATGTTCCTAGACTTAGGGTGTGTATTATGCATATTAGAATAATTGCATTAATGAAAAGTTATATACTACTAATATGCATGTGATGGGTAAGTGGCCTATGGCACTGTACAACATTCAATTGCTACTTATCTAGAATGAAACCTCTTTGCTGACATGTTGGGAGTTGTGCACACTCTTAACAATGTTCTGGTAGAAATTGGAAGGCATCTAGAAAGTTACGGGATATGGATAAATGTTGTATTGAAGCATTGGCTAAAATAATTGCATGATTGTATGACATATTTCTTTATGTGTAAGAATTTGTACTAAAAACTATGAGATGTTTCTAATCACGCAACTTAACTTGTCTTGTAGGAAAGATCGTATACCATCACCTACAAAAGAAGGACTACAACATTTATTCCAGCAACAAAGCTATCTATTGAAGAATCTAAAGTTCCTAGGATTCGGGATACAGTAATGGAAGAATTCCATGATCGAGGAATACCATTCAATCATGAAGAATGATGTTTGGGATGTGGTCCCAAGACCGGATGGGAAGTTTGTTGTGACTTCCAAGTGGATCTATAAGATCAAGCATGATGCAGATGGTAGCATAGAAAAATACAAAGCGAGATTTGTAGCTCGTGGCTTCCAACCTTTACTACAAGGTTGAGGAAGGCAATCCAGTGATACTACTTTTGTATGTGGATGACTTGTTTGTTACAGGTGATGATAGATTGATTGCCGACATGAAGAGGAAGCTTGCTGCCGAGTTCAAGATGAAGGACTTGGGGATGATGCACTATTTTCTAGGCATGGAGGTGTGGCAGAGTGCAGATGGAATCTTCCTTGGACAAGGGAAGTATGCAGTAGAGATCCTGAAGAGGTTCGAGATGATGGACTGTAAGGCCATGGACACACCTATGGCATCGAACCTGAAGCTTCTGTGTGATGCTTCATATGATCTGGTTGATGTCACGGTGTATCGTTAGATGATTGGGTCCTTGATGTACCTGACGAACACGAGACCAGATATTTGCTTTACGGTGAACACATTGAGCCAGTTCCTGACAGATCCGAGGAGTGTTCACCTGGTTGATGTAAAGCATATTCTGAGGTACCTAAAGGGTACAATTGATTATGGGCTCAAGTATGATGAGAATCAAAAGTTTAACCTGGAGCGTTAGGTTGATTCGGATTGGGCAGGCAGTGCCAATGATCGGAAGAGCACTTCGGGGTGATTCTTATGTATGGGATCCGATATGATCTCTTGGTTTAGCAGGAAGAAGTCCTGTGTGGCATTGAGTACAGTCGAAGCAGAGTATGTCACAGCTTGTTCGGCTAGTTGTGAGGCAGTATGGCTTAGGAAGCTACTGTCTGATTTGTTTGATCTCCAGCTGAGTTCTACTCGTATATATTGCGACAACCAGAGTATTGTGAAGTTGTGGGAGAACCCAGTGTTCCATGACAAGTCGAAGCACATTGAGATCAAGTATCACTATATCAGGGATATGGTGCAGAGAGGAGCAAGGAAGCTCATGTATGTTGTGACGGACGAGCAGATAGCTGATGTGTTGACCAAGCCACTAGCCAGAGTGAAGTTTGAATACTTCAGAGGGAGACTTGGTGTACTTCAGATCAAGATACCTTCCAAGGGGAAGTGATGAGTCCGGAGACACAGATGCACACGAGCCATTCTCACATATTTAGAGGAAAGTCCTATGGTGCAGATGTAAGGGCTAGGTCCATTCTCACATGGTTAGAGGAAAGTCCTTCCATGGTGAGATGTAAGAGCTGGGCCATTTTCACATGGTTAGAGGAAAGACCTTCCATGGTGAAAAGTAAGGGCTGGGTAGAGCCATTCTCACATAGTCAGAGGAAATTCCTTCTATGGTGAGATGTAAGGGCTGGGCCATTCTCACATGGTTAGAGGAAAGTCCTTCCATGGTGAGATGTAAGAGTTGGGCGTGTCTTTTCCGACATGGTCAGAGTCCTTCCATGGTCGTGATGTAATTGCCGAGCTTTTCCAACATGGTTAGAGGAAAGTCCTTCCATGGTCATGATGTAATTGTTGTAGCCGTTCCGACATGGTTAGAGGAAAGTCCTTCCATGGTCGTTGATGTAAGTGTTGTGAGCCTTTCCTAGATGGTCAGAGGAAAGTCCTTCCATGCTGGTGAGTGTAAGTGCTGAGCCTTTCCTGGATGGTCAGAGGAAAGTCCTTCCATGCCGGTGAGTGTAAGTGTTGTGTGTGTGTGCATATGGGTTGTGCTCCGTGGATGTGGACGATGACGATGATCTGAAGACGATGATGTGATAGTATGGTACACAGGTTTTGCAGAGGCATATGATCAGTCCTGAGATGATCTTGCAGGTTTTGCAAAGGCAGTGTAATCAGTCCTGGGAGATCTTGCAGGTTTTGCAGAGGTAGTGTAATCAGTCCTGAGGTGTACCTACTTGATGGCTTGCTCGCAAAGATGTTGAAGACCTACATGGAGGCTAGGCCTACATCTAGCATGAAAAAGGGTTGGCTCTGTAGATGATGAAGTCCTGCAGGTGGTGGGCCTACATCCAGTATGAAAAAGGACTAGCTCTGTAGAATTTCCTATGACAAGTAGATTGGAGATTAATTCAGATAGAAGCAGCAGTGACGATGATGCTCCGTGATCCAGTGATGGTGATCCAGCTCCAGAGTTGAAGAATTGTGCCTATATGTATTGATGACTAGTGTCAAGAGAATACCTTCCTAGTTAAGAGGGAGTGTTGATGTATTTGTAACTTCAGAAGATATTCACTTGTATATTGTATTTTACTTTATTGTATCCCCAATGGAGATGTATTATTCCTCCGATTGGAAGTGTTGTCATGTGTACTTGCATGTGTTTCAAGTTATATTGTAAGTGTCGTAACTTATACTTGATGGGTTATTAGACCACCTTGATGGGGTCGGCCCTATATGAGTTATGTGGGTCAAAGGGTTATTAGACCACCTTAGTAGGGGTCGACCCAGTCAGCATTATGTAAAGTGGTTAAGTTGAGGCCGACCTAGTTGAGTAAATGTTAAGTGAAAGTTAGTGTATAAATAGAGAGTGCAACTCTCTCATTTCTCACATTGTCTCATTCACTCACTTCGCATTAGTTAAAGAAGAGAAGGGTGTGCACAAGTGGAGGAGGAGCATGCTGCTGAAGATATCTATCTCTTGGGTTTGATCATGGTGATCCTTCTATTGATGCTTATTCTATCTCTGAGGAAGTTGCGGGGTTTTTTACCTTCTTGGTTTTCCCCGGTGAAATGTTTTGTGTCTCTTGTCTCTTATGCTTGATATGTTGTACATGTTGTTCTTTCAGTTAAGATCCTAGATCTATTGAATTTATGCTCAAAAACTAACACAGTTCACCTTATCACCCTCAATCTGATGGGAAAAATGAGATAGTGAACAAGTGTTTAGAAGGCTATCTTCGTTGCTTTGCATCTGATAAACAAACATAGTGGGTGAAATAGTTGTCTTTGGTAGAATGGTGGTACAATACTTCCTTCCATACATGATAAAAAATGTCTCCATTTATGGCACTTTATGGGTACCAACCTCCATCTATCACATCTCCCTTAAAAGGAAAATCTAAAGCTCAATCCGTGGAAGATCGCATAAAGCACCAGCAATAAGTTCTCCAGATACTTAAGGACAACCTGACTATGTCAAAAAACCAGGAAGAAACAACAAGCTGATCAACATCGCAATGAAAGGTGTTTTGAAGAAGGGGTTGGGTATTTCTCAGGCTACAACCTTACAAGCAGATGTCTCTCAAGCAACTAAATAAGGACAATAAATTAGCACCCAAGTATTATGGTCCTTATAAAGTGTTGCAGAAGATTGGTAAGATGACTTACAAATTGGAGCTCCCTTCATCTTCAAGAGTACATCCAATTTTCCATGTTTCTTGCTTAAAGAAGGTAATATGAGACAAGATCTCAATTCAAACAATCTTGCTGGAGCGCGATGAAGAAGGAAAAGTCATAATGGAACTTGAACAAATCACTAAAACAAGGACTAAACAACTATGAAATCGAGCTATTACTAAGTACCTCATAAAGTGGAGGAACTTACCGGTTGAAGATTCGACATGGGAGATGACTCATTCATACAAAGGCATCCGCAGCTAATCAAGCGTTGAGGACAACACTTGTTTGAAGGGGAGGGGCATGTTAAGCCCTAAATATGGGCACATTGCCCCCTATATTGTGGTTCATTACATTAGTTTTGATGTCAACTTTGGTCCATTAGTGGTAATTGTCATTAGTATAGTTATATTAGTTATGTCGACTTGGGTCAGTTAGTTGGGATTGTTCCCCTTAGTCTCCTATATATAGGAAGGAGACCTTTCATTTGGAGTATTTGGTCTTGTCTTGTATTGTGTACTTAGTACATTGTATAAGGAGGTTGACCCCTCAAAAAAACTTGTATTCAGCTATTTTATTCAATAAAGTCATGGAGTACTCTTTTTGATCTAATTCTGCTCTTTTTGGAAATTTGTTGCATAACAAAGACCCAACAAGTAGTGTTTCCCAAGTGCGCAAGTCCCACCATGCTAAGGAACTCATTTGCGCATGAATCACAAGTCATGATACCTCAGTTGCGCAGATCAAGACAAGTGGCAGATGCATGAGTAAGCTTGATGTTATCGTCCAACTTGTGGACACACTGTCTGAACAAGTCGAGTATAAATAAGAAGCAAAGTTTATGAGTGAAAAGTAAGCTTGAGGATGAACAAGAGATAGTATTATGATTTGGTAAGCTTCGAATTATTGGGGTATCAATGGCTCGTTGATCTGAAATAGCATGATCTAGGAGAGAGCCAAGTGTGCAAGAACATAAGAGCAACACAACAGATGATGCGCATGATGATATAGTATATGACCCAAGTGCGCAAGAACACAAGAGCAGTACAACAAATGATGCGTAGGATGATATAGTATATAAGACAGATGCGCAAGAACATAACAACAATATAGTAGAATATGCGCAAAATTGGATGAATATGCAAAAGCACAGAAATATAACAATATGTTGAATAGCACACAAATTGTAGAAGTATATGAAGTATGGGAGCCAGTGTGCAATACTGAAGCAAAGAAGTGAAGTACAAAAGAACTGATGATACATCACATCAGTTACGTAGAGTATAGCATATAACAGGTGCACACAAATGAAAGTAATGCAGCAAGTCTGAGGTGTGTGTAGACAACAGACATCAAGAAAAAATTCTACAATTATACCAGGGTGGGAGGAAGGGGAAAGGACATGAAGTTGGAGCTTCCTTCAGGTTGGAGCCTATAAATCAAGAGGGTGCTGCCTCCTTACAGTTGGTGCTTCCTTTAGGTTGAAGCCTTTAAATTAGGGGGTTGGATCCTCCTTCCAGTCGGTGTTGGAGAATGTTGGAAGTTGGTGCTTCACATGAATGTAATCTTTATTATATAAGAAAACATTATGTGATTTTCTCCTATTTGGGTTTCCACATGAAATCTTTGTGTTGTGTCTTATACATATGTTGATGAATGATATTGTTTATGGTGAATACATAATATAAATACTGTTTGAATTTGGTAAGAGTGAAAATTGCTTAAAATTGTGCTTAATACCGATTCACCCCCTTTTAGTATTAATAAGATTTCCAATATCCTTGAAGCAAGTTTTGCTTGGTTGTCAATTTCATTGTTTTGAAATAAGGACCTTAAAGAGTGCATAAAACCTTCCTCTAGAGCATAAGCAAGGGCTTGATGCCTTTCCACATCCATGGTGTGGGACCCCACCAACGAGGAGATGAATATATTAACTTCCTCCAAAATATATTTAGTATAATCTACGAATTAATCCAACATCATATTTTTTTAAAGTTTGTAATAGGAAATATTTATTTATTTATTGTTATTATTTTAAATAAAGTCGCAAAGAAAGTGTTTTAAAAGTTTAGCATTTAAATTGCAAATTGGAATTTTGATTGGGTGTTGTTGAAAAAGTTTATAGTTCCTGTCGAACGTAAAATTATTTTGGATTTGTTTGCAATATTTAGAGTAGATAAATAATTTAAAATATAACAAAGGCAGAACGAGAAGTAGTTGTAAAACCATTCAGAAGCGCGAATAAAACACGTGTTCCCTGTAATCATCCGACAGCTCCCGTCTTTGACTGAACGGAGATATTTTGTTATATGTCGGGCTTCACAAACTTCTCCAGTCAGATCGAATGGGCCACGTGGAAAATCCACTGCCCGATGATGTAGACGTGACACGACCTGCCCGGAAGAATAGCTTCTTTCTCTTTGCATAAATATTATTTTTTATTAGATAATTATGCCTGCCTTCACATATCTGACGCGGCAAGGGGAAGACTTAGATACACTGGAATTAATATAAAAAGGAGACGCTTGGATATTTAATAAAAAAATGAATTGAATATTGTTCGATAGCTCGTACAATTTAAAAGATGAGTTTTGTAGAATGAATTTTAACTACATTTGTGTATTTATTGCATGTTAGCGTAGATTGTATTTTAATTATAAAGAAAATTTAATAAAATATTTATTGATATAGTTAATTATTATTTTAATAAAATAAATTGTAGGAGCTGTTTTAGTATGCTTTTATGATTATGGATGATAAGTCAGGTAAGTTGTCCATCGTGTGAGTTAATCCTAAAAATTATAATTATTAATTAACTAGCATTTGCTTTTTGAGGGGCAAAAATGAACGCTGGTAGCAAAAGAGGAAAGTTAGAAGGAACAAAAACATAGGCATAGGCAACGAAGGATACTAGTAGGAAAATAGCAAAGTTTGTAACAATCTCAGATTACAAAGACATAGGCACTCAACCCATAACAAAAAATAATGTGAAGTTCATCAACACAGTGAGCCAACTACAATTGTTTTTCTCACAATCTCTGTAGTAATTATCTCAACACTATAGATTACTACTATATCTGGAATATATAAGCAATTTGAAAAAATATTTCTACAATAATATCAATGAAAACAATTATTATAATAGCTCCTAAACTGCACAAACTACTTGTGAACAAAAGTTTGCTTTCATGAGAGTCTGACCGTCAAGCTCCAGGATCTTCACGCTCTTGTGGAAGCTTTTGCAGTTTGTTAGGGATCTCGCTTAACATGGTTGGTAATGCACATGTGCCATCGAGTGGCCACTTATTATATGTTAAATACTATGGTTCGGATCCAACAGGAAACAGGGGCAGGACGAAGTCTTTTTTGGAGGCCATCAATGAGGACTTAAATGTAACCACGCGAGAGCACACATTGTCCAGTCAGTGTACATGACCCTGGAGGCGTTGAAATTCATCTCAAAGAAGAAAATTATTGCATCAGTAAACCCCGCAGTTGCCTCCAAGCAGAGGCGACAATGTTTTATGAATTACTGGCAGTTTAAAGTAATCCGAAAGAGAAAATGGGAAATGCATGTCAGAAATGAGAATGCCCAGTTAATTCCACGGGCTACGACTTTGCCTTGTATTGCGTCAAAGGATCGAAATCCCAGCGTTGATAAACCCCTATCAGAGGAAACAACTTAAAATGTGAACAAACGATGGTGGGTTATTATTGGAAAAAGCGTGGCAGAAAACTGGAACAAGGTCTTCCAAAACTGGAACAACAAACCCTGTAACTTTAGGACCACACTATCCGTGGGTGATTATATTGGAATGAATGTGGTAACCTTAGATCGAAATACTCAACTCTGCTAACTGTAAATGATAACTTTGATAAATTTAACATGATACACGTGGCTAGATTCCATTCGTCCGAGAGACGAGGAATCTAGCGATAGTGCTTATGCATTGGCAGTACCTTCCATGCATGCTCATCTTCGTCGTTTGAACGAACCTATTAGCCTATTTGGTGAGAGTGAGATGGAGAGGCGTGATCGACTCAGAGCGCTCATGGGGAAGCTTGATGCGGAGGAACAACTTGAGAAGCTCATGAATGTTCAGGAAGAAGAAGAAGCAACTACCAATGTTGATGCTGAAGAGACGCAGGGATCGTTGGATCAGATAACCAACGGTGGCTATTAATTCAACGATTGGGAAGATCGAAAAACTTGCAGGATAAAACCTTGCCGCAAGCGGACAGAACCTTCACGATGGCACCATCCATTTACCTGCTTACCGCGTCCATTTTGTTTTGCATTTATATATGATCTGAAGTGTAGCTCATTGTCGAAGCCCGAGTGTTAGTCGACGCAGCGTTTGGCTCATTTGCTCTAAAAAACGGTACTGATCCATTGGGTTTTTATTTGGTTCACTTGACCAACGAAACATAAATAGCATCATTAATCACTCAACAAAAAAGGGGGAATCATCACATGCATATTACTCTCTTTCTCTAGTTAATATAAAAGGGAGAAATAACTCTTTCTCTAGTTACCCTCCATCTCTCTCAAACATGTATATTACAAGGCTTAGATATAACCGAGTAAAATCTCCCTAATATTGACTACCTCATTACTCATTACTTTTATGAGTTACAAGTTAATAATATACACTATACATAAGTGATAACCCAACATGGAATCATTAATAGATTCAATTATTTGTCCCTTATTATCTTATCCTTAAATAATTTATTTTTATGTTTTGAATGTAATCTAGTTTGAAATTTTGGAGAAAGTAAAAATGTTGATCCAATTCCTACTTCCTTTAAAATGAGCATATAAAATTATTATCCCATATTGTTCATTGTTGGCTGAACGCTGCACAACTTGGTTTGGTTCGTGGGATGGCTGATGAATGGAAGTCATACATATTGGACTTGTATCAAGCAAATATCCGTCTCAGTGATATGGATGACAGATTACTCTGGTTGTGGAATTCAAAAGATGGCACAATCTCGGCTCAGTTGGCATATGAGGCGATCTGTTACTCTAATTTAGTTGACTGGAAGTGGTGGTATAAAGCTTGATGGGAGTGGTGTATTCCTCTTAAAGTGAAAATCTTTACGTGGATTTTGCTGGAGGGGAAGATCCTTATTTGGGAGAATTTACAAAAGCGGGGTTTCAATGGGCCCAATATTTGCTCACTGTGTCATCATGATGCCAAAACCTTTTATCATTTATTTGATGTTTGTCCATTTACTATTCAGGTTTGGTCTTATTTCAGTGATCCCCTCATTCATCTTTAGCGCGGGCAGGCATTTTCTTTACAGAGCTGGTTCAAGACATTGTTCTAGGTAAATTATGAGTTGGGTTGTTTGGCCTGCCTAGTGGCATGGGAAATTTGGAAAGTGCGGAACCAAAGTTTATTTGAAAATATTTATATTGAACCTCGCAGTGTGGAATGCTATATATTGACACTATTTGCAGAGTTATTTGTGTCTTCATGGGGGAATCGGAATGCTGGTAATCGCGATCGTATTCCTTGTTCTCCACATCTACTCAAATCAGGTAACCGTGCTCGTTTTGATGGTGTGGCTCTAGCTTCTTTGGGGCGCTGGGGCTTATATTAAATTAGCTTGCGAGGATCAAATATTGCTTTGGATGTCTGGTGGTTGTGGCACTAACACCAAAGGCGAGCTTCTTGCTTTATGGATGGTTCTAGTTTTCTCAACAAAGGAAAATTTGGTACTGGCACAGGCGGCTGGGGATTCTCTGGCGATTGTTAATTGGGAAAACCATGAGGCCATCATCAATGCTCTGGCCCTTAGCTCTTGGCTGGCACAAACCAAACTCCTCCTAGATATTTGCTCTTCGACTGATATAGTTCATATTTTCCTGGAACACAATTTCGAAGCTGATGCACTTTCTCGACGTGGTTTGGAGGCTGCTGATGGGCGTATATGTTATGAGATTATTAGCGGTGTGGTCCAGCCATACACTGGGTTTTGGTAGATCTTCCCTCCCTGATTTTTTTGCAACCTTATAGCGTTTCAATGGGATACTACTTCCAGGTTTTGGTTGACTTTTATATTGTTTTTTCTTCCATCTTTATTTCACCACATTTTGTGCTCTGGTGGCGTTACTTTTGTGATGTTCTCCATTATCGACATGTAAAATTTTATTTTTTCAGCTACTCTTAAACACTTTTAATTTTTCTGGCTACATATATTGGGGGATTGGCATATCCCGAGTTTGTTTTGCATCGCCGTAACTATTGGTGATTTGTTTGTTTGGTTGCTCCGGTTCTTCAAGGTCGACTTTGGGGTCTAGCTTCTGGTCCATTTGGATCTGTTCCTTGTGACATTTGGTGGCTTTTTATTTTCCCGTCATATGTATTCACTTATACTTCCTTATAAAGTATAGTTCCTTTTTCATTTGAAAAAAAAAATTAGAAGACGCAAATACATCGAAATTAAAATAAAAAAGTCGGTGATGCTTGGAAGGGATGTTTACTACATTTGTGTATTACATATTCAACCTAGATTAGTATTTTAATTTAATGAATTTTGATTATCATTATCCTTTTGAATTATTTCTTATAAATTGATCCTTTAGTTTGAATTATTGAAATATTGCAATATTTAAATATGATCATTCCTTTAGTATTATTAATAATATTAATCTTATCAATATTACTTATGAATTCTTTTGAATAGTTCTATCTTTTTAATAATAATCATTTTTGGAGAATTATTAGTAATCATTAATTAGGGTTTATGTTTTTCTCATTACTAATAATTAGCTTTATTCATAAAGATTATCCTAGTGTTATTTTAAAATTTTATCATGGTTAAATGGAATATCAAGAATATCTTTGTTAATATGATTACATGGTTTGAATTTTTGGAAAATAAATATATTTAAAATGTTTTTATATTTGAAAAATCATTCTTAAAAAATACAAAGATGAAAAGGAGAGGTGATAATCACTATCTGATTTTTTTTTAATTATTGATAATACAAAATTAAAAATTTTATTGTCAATTTAAAGTTAAACAAAATCTTTAATTAATAATAACATTTTTATTTATATTCATAGAATTATTTTCAATCTTAATTAAAATATATGTCTATTACTCAATTAATCTTAAATGTGATTAAAAATAATAAAAATAATATCTTTTAATTAAGTTTATTATGTGAATAAAAAGTATATATATATATATATATATATATATATATTTATATATTTTCTATAATGAATGTGAATGTGATAGGTGACCTGATTTGTGATTGGCTTCAGCATAGAGTTAGGAATTTCGAAGGGAATAACGGGCCTACAATTGAACTAAGAGTTTTCAATAAAATATATTGGAATATGATTTATGTGGACACCTTCCAATGCATTTGTAAAATATATTGGAATATTATTTATGTGGACACCTTCCAATGTATGTGTCGAGAGAATGATCTACAATACAAAGTATCTAATACTTTGGGATATGGGAATATGTGTGAATCACCTTTGATAATTACATTATTAGGAAATTTATTTGGTTTTATACCTTGAATATTTAGTTAGTGGGACGTGTAGGAAATTGGTTTGGTTTTACATAGAACTATTTAATGTATAACCAAAGTGGGACATGGGTGGGTGGTAAACCACTAAATGCGTTCTATTGTGAGTTGTCCTAATTTTAGTTTTAAGGATTGGGATTGGAAACTCCAAAGCGAAGCAACTATTTATAGAATCAGATTCTATTTTTAAGGATTGGGATTGGAAACTCCAAAGCAAAGCAACTATTTATATAATCAGATTCCCCATATTTCATGATTAAATAAATGATCAAAGGTTAAGAAAGGATATGAACTCGGGAGTAGTCATTATGCTAGAATGTGATAGAGGACATCGTTGCCTCAATTTCATGTTGGGTTTTAATAAAGCAAATAAAGTAAGTGTAGAGTTATTATTAAAGGTGTAGTTTAAATATTTTAAGTTTTCAAAAATGTTGAATATATTTTTCCTCTTATTTTGTTTGGAGTTTGATTGGAAATCTTTAAAAAAATTTAAATTTACATATATTAGTTATGGAAATTGCATAATTTGTGTGTCAAGGGGTATTCAGGGAGGTTGTTGAATCTATTTATAAATTCAAAAACACAATTTAAACACTTCCAAATTTAGATTTTACAAAAAACAAATTTATGGCGATAAAAACCCACGGTAAAGTCCAAAATGTAGAATAAATAGACTACTTCTATTATTAAAAAGGAAAGAGTTGAAAGATAACTTATATTCAAAGCTAGTTCACAAAATGTGCACAAAAACTTTAAAGTAATAATTTTTATTATAATTTTATAGATACAGTTACATAAAAAACTTGGTTTGAATTCTTCAATTTTTGTAAGGTTATCTCATTTTGGGATAAGAGCAATAAAAGTATAATTAACAGTAACTGGCATCCTCTTATCCTCTTATTTATCTATATTCGTCAATTGTCCTTTCGCCAAAATTTACAAATTTCAGTAGTAAATTGTATGTTTCATATTTGATATTTGCCTACCTATCTATATATATGTTTTTTTCAATCCAAAATAATCGCCTAGAATACTATACTTAAGTATAATATTAGAATCCTTAAAAAATACCCTGAACTACACCCAATTCTTCTTTAGATACAAACCTAGGAAAGTATGAAGCCATTTGAACAACCTCATCTATAGTTACTATATTTGCATGTTTATTAGATTCACTGAAATGTTCCACCCTAGCTTTTACAATGTCCTCAAATCTTTACACCTCTTCACCATTTTCACTTTTGACTTTCCAAACATTGTTGAAAATTTTTAATTGTTTGCAAATTGGTGAAAATTCTTGTCTTCCCATCACCCTTTGCAAGCCAAAGAGCTATGCTTTTAAGTCTCCATGCAATCTCTCTTTCTTCAAGAAGCTTCCTCTTCCTTTGTTCCAACCTACAAACTTCCAATTTAAAATCTTTTAAAGGATTTCCAAGATTTTCAAACTTCTCTAATTTGGCCTCTAGTTATGGTAATTCTTGTGAGACTTTTAGTTTTTCATAGGATCCCATCCTATAGCCATCTACTTAATCATCTTTAAGTTCTCTAAAAAAATGTATGGTTGTCGATTCCCCTCTATTCCCATAAAAAAGGCTTCACATTCTCCTTCACCATATTTACAAAGTCTTCACCCTCAATCTAAGAAGAGTTATACTTAAAGGACCAGGGGATTTATTTCTAACTCTAGCCATCTCCAAGAAAATTGGAAAGAGGTCAAATTGTGACCCCCATCCCTACCCATTGTTTGACCCTAAAAATATTATTAAAAACCCTTCTAAAATTAAAAATTTATCCAATATTTTGTGTCATACCTAACCTCTTATTTCTTCAAGTGGGGCTAAGCATCACTAATTCAACATTGAGCAATCCATGAACCTCAATCCTTTGAATGCAACAATCAATTAGAGGATCTCCTTGAGCAACATTCCCATATATTCATGCCCTTCTCAAAGAGAAGTTTAAAGCCCCCTTAATGCATACATTTACTTGAGAAATGAAATTCAAACCAAAAATTCACCTAGCTTGATAAGGCCCATAAATTTTGAGACCTAAAAAATTATTATCCAACTATTGTGAATAAAGCATTGTCCCTAGACTTGAATCAAAGGATAAAGAATTAGTGCATAATAAAGACCTAGCCTTCCTGTCCATTGGATGTAGCTTGGTGATGCAGGGCCCCTCAGAGACCTGCCTTATTCCTGAGAAATGACCTCTATTTCAATCCATAGCTATTACCAAAATGCTTCAGTAACTAAATGACACTCATCTTTTTTTTCCTGTAGAACTCGATTCCCTTTCTCACTTGGTCAACCCAAAACGTTATTCACGCACTTCTGTAAAACACAGTTCAGAGAACCTCACGAATCTCTTCAACCTTGGATTTTATTGAAAATACGCTCGTGAGTCATACAATAGACCCCACTCCGCGAGTCATACAGTGGACCCCACTCTACACAAAACCCAGATCACAAAATCTCTGAATTCGTCTTCGTTTGTCCAGAAACCGGGCTGCAAGTTCAGTGATGGTTTTACTCCACGCAATCTTTCCACGACTTCTAAATCCATTCCACCATCAATTCTCTTCAAGAGTTTTTGCCCAAATCTCCACATGCATGCATCTTCTTTCTATAGGTTCTCTCTCCCGTTCTACAGGGTTATTCGTACAAAACCCCAATTCATATATAATGAATTCTATAGTATGCATAGATTCATAGACGCTGAAACTCTACAGATTTCACACACAGATGCTAGAATTCGCAGTATGTATATTATTGACACACAGAAATGAAGAATCTCTCTACACAGCCAACACACAGTGATTTCAATATAAAGATCTATTGCATGTTAAAATCATCAATTCCATACATTCAAATACAAAGAGTAACACACATGTTAAACATAAAACTCTGTTTCTTTTTTCATTGATTCAAAAGTTTGTGAAATGCATCAGATCTTGCTACTCTACTGCTGCACATGGTCCATCTCCCATATCTTCTCCTCCATCGATCTCTTGAACCCTAACCTCCTCTTCTATGGCCTCGCTCTTCCTCTCCCTGACCCTCTCTCTCCTGAGAGTTACAAAATTCTGTCTTTTTTTTCTTTTTCTCGAATGGCCATTAGCCAAATTCTCTCTAACAGACACTTGCCCAAATTTAAGAAATTCTTTCTAAGTTTACCCAACTAACTCCTAAAATTTGTAACAGCTTAACTAGATGGATTAGTCGCCTCGCAGGGAGCTATAATTAGCCATTTATTTCCTATTTAAACTCTATAACTGGAAACACATCATTATCTACATAATTAATCATTCAACAAAATATTCAAATAAGTTTTTCCTTGGTTTCCAGGTTTCCTTAGTTCAACTTCGAACCACAGCATGTGACAAAATGATCACATTGCTGGCTTTTCCCTTGATGCTCCTGCATTAGACTCCCAGGGTAAGAAAATTATGACCTCCAGGTCATATGCATCCAATGCCCAATCACCTGGTTTCCAAACCTTGTACTGTAACTCTCCACTGCCTTCACTTTCATCACAATTCAATTTTACTCTCAACTTGCCATGTTTCCACACATTATATTGCAATCTGCTATTGCATTC
Source organism: Larix kaempferi (assembly GCA_027924585.1). Taxonomy (NCBI): domain Eukaryota; kingdom Viridiplantae; phylum Streptophyta; class Pinopsida; order Pinales; family Pinaceae; genus Larix; species Larix kaempferi. Next base: position 21,330,285 of record BSBM01000106.1, read on the forward strand.
ACCCAACACTTCTTCTTCATCTAATAAATTGAAATAATTCTTCTCTTTCTTCTTTATATTGTACATTCTTTTGGAATGTCTCTGCATAACTCTCCACAACTCATCAAGTTCTCTATCCAACTCCATACTTCCACTTTTAAGCTATTGATTGCCTTCTTCCACCCTTACATCCTTAATGTCCTTGAGGACATCTCCCACTGCAATATGCATTTGTTGTCCTCGAGCTTCAAATTTACTTCCATACTCAAGCTCCTTCAACAAATATCTCAACTCAACTTTCCTTTGACAACTTTCACATTCTTCATCATAATGCCAATCATAACATTCTGCTTCCATACTTCTTCCACCTTCTATCCCAACAAAACAATATTGCTTGAGGTTAGCCACCTTCTCTGCTGCATTTATCATTTTAACTTCTAAATCATACTTCATAACTTTATTTTCTTCACTGTCCCTCGAGAAAATTTTCTGTTCATTTTCACCATACTGCAACAACATAACTTCATAATCATTGTGATACTTTAAAGCTTCACTTCTCTCTATTCCAACTTGACCTTCAAAACCAATTTCCTGTCTTGAATTTACTTCAGATTTCCACGTTTCCACACACAGATTCTTATCAAATTTACACAAATCCTCAGACACCAAGTCTTCACTGTATTTACTCAAGAATTCAGATTTCTTGACTGCTTCTTTTTCAGATTTGTCATTGGTGACAATCTCCTCCTCTCTACTCAATTCCAATTTTACAATTTGAATGTTCATTTTCTGTTTTGCTAGTCTATTCTCCAAGAGACTTAGCTCATGCCACAAATTTGTCATCTCATTTGGAACTTCTTCCACAAGATCTACACTTTCTTTATCATTCTCTTCCTCTGCATTAATTATCAACCATCCTTCTTTGTCTTGGTTGTCTTCAAGGTTAACATCCTTCAGAAATTGATGATCACCCACAAAGTCTTCAGTAGCAACATTCAGTAGTTGCTCTTCTTTAACTTCAACCTTCAATGACTGTCCCATATTTACAAAGCCTTCCACAACAGTATTCAGTAACTGTTCCTTTTCCTTTCTCACAAGATTATAAAAATCTTCTTCCTGATCTTGAAAATCCTGAGCTTTGATTTTCTCATCTCCTATGACAACATGAGATAGGGTTCCTGCTTCAGCATTCCTTGGAATCACACACAAAACATCAGTTTTAAAATCATGTGATTCTAAGATCTCCCTAGATGGTCTCAGCATCAATTCTTTCAGTTGACTTCCATTGTCAAAACACATCATCAAATTCTTCTTGAATTGTATATCCACTTCATCAGTTTTCCCAAGGAAAATTTCTGATTCATGTTCACATGAATAGACTTCTTTCTGCATTATCTTTCCTTGCTCCAGCTCAGCCTTCTTGAGCTCTCTATCCCTCCTCGAGACTAATGACTGTAGTCTTTGCCTCTGCTGCAATGTAAACCATTGCACTCTCTTTCTCTTCATCACCCATCCATAATGTTCATCTCCATTTCTTTCCTGAATCAGTCTCTCTAGTTTACTGAGTCTTTCTCTAATATCAACAAGCTCTTTGTCATTTCCCTTCTGACTTGTAATCTGCATGTCCTCTAGCTGAACATTATTCTTCACCTAACTATAATCTTTCTCTATATTCCTCGTATGAACATGAGTAGTCATCTGTCTTCCTATCTTCATGACAACATCAAGAAACTGTCTTTTATTACCCATCCCTGAGCAATCTTCATGGCCACAACCAACCATCTTCTTCTTTACTTTTGTGACAGTTCCAAGTGACTGTTCAACATATTTCGAATTTGTAAAACCTGCATACATACACCAATTATTAGTTTCAAAATTATAAGGCTTCAAGGCCTCTTTTGTGGTCTCATACATCAGTTCTTCTAACTGGTTTTCATCCTTACAAGGATCCATGAAACCATCATCTAATCTCGTGTTTTCATCTTCATCACTACTGTCATCAAGAGCAGATCCTTGTTCAGGTTCACATAGATAAACCTCTTACTCAGCACACATTCTTTGCCGCAACTCAGCCTCTCTGAGTTCTTCTTCCAACTGAACTCTTGTATCATACTTAAGTCTCCTTTGTTACTGAATCCACTTGATTTTTTTCCTCTGAAGAACCCGGCCATACCTTTGGTCCTCCATATTCCTCTGTACAAACTCTTCCATTACTTCCATCTGCACTTTTATTTCAGCAAACTCCTTATCAAGGTTTTCCTGACTTGATCTTCTATGGCCCTTCTCCAAACCTTCAGTGTGATTATCAACAACCACAGTCTTCTTTCCCTCGTGAAATCCCCTTTGTTCATCATGGACTAAAATCAATCCATCACTACAAGTTGAATCCATCAACTTGTCTATAGATACCACACCAAGTCTTCCCATGCTTGGCCTTCTATTGGCATCTCTGCTGGTTTTTCTTTTCTAATTGTGACTCCTCCTTGAACCTCTAAGATAACCATCAACGGTCATCTCTTCTTTCCTCTATGGACTCATCATGTTCCACCTTGTGGGATGCAAACAACCTATTCTACTTTCGAAACAAGTACAACACATGTTCCCAGTCCCAAGTCATCCCCTGGTGACTCTTCTTCTTCTTGGCTCTTCACACATAACCTTCCCTTGAGCATTCATGCTCTTCAGCTTTCAAAGCTAATCGGTTGTTGCTTTACAACTAATCACCTTCCTTGGAGAACTACAGTTAGTCTCCCTTCTCCAGCAATACACTTTGTTGCCTTAGTTCATTCACAATCTTATTTTGCTTTCACCTGCAAGCAAGTTATCTCTTCATATGAAAGCCAATGAATATTGAAATCCTTGACTCTTACTTCTTACCAGTATCTGCTTCAGCCAAAACACTGCTGCAACTTTACCAATCCTGCTAGCTGAAATTCTTGAATCTTTTCCCCTTCTTTAAGAGCTTTGCTTGGTCTTCTCCTTCACATCCTCCAGGTTATGATTCACTATCACATTTTTCCCTTCAGCTATTTCCTGCCAAGAACACATGCATATCATCTTATACAATCAAATGATAAGACATAATCACTTACCAAACTTCATCAACCTTACTTGGCTGAAACCCTTCTTGTTGTTTGCAATTTCTTCTCTGTTGTGAATTCTTCACAAGTCACTGTCCACAAATATCTCTTGCAGAGTCCTCCTTTGTTCTTCCCAAATAACCTTTTCTTGCTCTGATACCAAAATTGATGCAGCCCCCCCCCTCAGAGACCTGCCTTATTCCTGAGAAATGACCTCTATTTCAGTCCATAGCTATTACCAAAATGCTACAGTAACTAAATGGCACTCATCCTTTTTTTTTTGTAGAACTCGATTCCCTTTCACTTGATCAACCCAAAACGTTATTCACGCACTTCTGCAAAATGCAGTTCATAGAACCTCACGAATCTCTTCAACTGTGGCTTTTCTTGAAAATCCGTTCTACAACCATACAATAGACCCCACTCTGCACAAAACCCAGATCACGGAATCTATGAATTCGTCTTCATTTGTCTAGAAACTGGGCTGCAAGTTCAGTGACGGTTTTACTCCACGCAATCTTTCCACAGCTTCTAACTCCATTCCACCATCAATTCTCCTTAAGAGTTTTTGCCCAAATCTCCGCATGTAGGCATCTTCCTTCTACAGGTTCTCTCTCCTGTTCTACAGGGTTATTCATACAAAACCCCAATTCATATATAATGAATTCTATAGTATGCACAGATTCATAGATGCTGAAACTCTACAGATTTCACACACAGATGCTAGAATTCGCAGTATGTATATTATTAACACACAAAAATGAAGAATCTCTCTACACAGCCAACACACAGTGATTTCAATATAAAGATCTATTGCATGTTAAAATCATCAATTCCATACATTCAAATACAAAGAGTAACACACAGGTTAAACATAAAACTCTGTTTCTTTTTTCATTGATTCAAAAGTTTGTGAAATGCATCAGATCTTGCTACTCTACTGCTGTACATGGTCCATCCCCCAGCTCTTCTCCTCCATCGATCTCTTGAACCCTAACCTCCTCTTCTATGTCCTCACTCTTCCTCTCCCTGACCCTCTCTCTCCCGAGAGTTACAAAATTCTGTCTTTTTTTCTTTTTTCTCGCATTGCCATTAGCCAGATTCTCTCTAACAGACACTTGCCCAAATTTAAGAAATTCTTTCTAAGTTTACCCAACTAACTCCTAAAATTTGTAATAGCTTAACTAGATGGCTTAGTCTCCTTTCATGGAGCTATAATTAGCCATTTATTTCCTATTTAAACTCTATAACTGGCAACACATCATTATCTACATAATTAATCATTCAACAAAATATTCAAATAAGTTTTTCCTTGGTTTCCAGGTTTCCTTAGTTCAACTTCGAACCACAGCATGTGACAAAATGATCACATTGCTGGCTTTGCCCTTAATGCTCCTGCATCACTTGGGTGGTTGGGTCGAATGATTGTTACCCTCCCCACCTCGGTTCAATTCTTGTAAGTGGCATGATGCTCTTGTTGAGCCCCTTATGTAATGAATGTAATCATGGGCATACCTTGATTCTTCAGAATAGCAAGTGTTGGCATATTTCCCGATAACCCTTCACTGAACCACCATTAAAAAAATACCTAGCGTTCATCCAAGTATTCAACCCACTGGTTTGACCTTTTACATCAATAAAGGAAAACTCTCGACCATAGGTAAAAAGGTTCCCCAAATCTAATACAATTTTCCCATTATTACCATCAACTCTTGAACCAAGAGAATATTAAGATTTTTAATTTATACAAGACTCCTTGATTATTTTGGATTTGTTTGCAATCTTTGGCATAGATAAAAATAAAAATATAACAAAGGCAGAAGTAGAACAGTTTAGAAGTGTGAATAAAACACGTTTTTTTGTGGATTTGTAATCATCCGACAACTCCCGTGACCCCCATCCCTACCCATTGTTTGAACCTAAAAGTATTATTAAAAACCCTTCTAAGATTAAAAATTTATCCAATATTTTGTGTCATACCCAACCTCTTATTTCTTCAAGTGGGGCTAAGCATCACTGTAACATCCCGGAATTTCATAAAAATTAAAAACTTTAAAAAACGGCATTAAATACAAAATTTATAGTTGCGGAAATAATAATTGTTTCATTACGACAACTTTAATTAAAAATTCGTTAGTACTATATGTATTTTAATTTTTGTTTTAGTAACATGGTGATAATGACAACCTTAACACATAAATTACGAACATGATTATTATAATCAATGTATTGACAGGTCAGAAATATGATGCGATACTTTTAATTTGATATGATACTGACAGTTAGCTTTTTGATGTCCAAGGGCGTCCTACGAGGTACCCTGGAGTTTACTTAGCTGCAACGCTAAAGCATTGAAAATATTTCTATGTGTAGATGATAGGTAAGAAGTTCCATGACTACGTTAATTTCAAAGTACGTGTATAGTTAAAAATCAACATTGTAATAAATAGAATGTTAGAAACCTGTTTCGACTCATAAAAACATACAGGTATGATTTCCATGGTTATAATTACTGTTTTCAAAGGCTGTCTTACAACTCTACTATGATTTCAATATGTCGTCTTTTAACATCATCAGGCTGGTAGATTAGTTGCTGAAATCATTGTCGTTGTAGTAGCTGGCTCTGTCGCAGTCTTAAGATAATATATATTTGTATACTATTAAAGTCGCAAATGTATTGTTAACCATCAAATGCATTGTATTAAAAGTGAGGGTATGAGGTTCATGACCATAGCATGGTTTTTATGCTAGTTACCAAACATTGGTCTTGTTGAAAGCTCAAAGTGTAAACTCCTATATTATTATATTTTTATATATGGAGAAAATAGAAACTATGGTTAATATATTAACCATGTCAATCTTATAGTTTGCTATCCTATATAATAGTTTTATATTTGATAACTATTATAAAATACATGAGAGTTTACAATATTGAAATGATATGAAATCGGAACTTAATGTGTGGCTAAACTTTAGTCTTAATACCCTATTCATAATCATAAAGTTTAGAACTTTAACTATTAGCAATGCACTCGAAAGTTTTGGGTTTACTAAAGATCTTATGTGAAGATTGGTGGTTGTAATAAATGGTACTGACATACATTTATGTCAACAGGGTGGCGAGTTGACGGTCATTAAAATGACATGATCCTCAAGCTGTTGTGGAGATCGTAACTTGATCCTGCATTAAATCTTGGTTCACAACTCAGCATGACAGGGATTGTTACCAATCCACGTAATAAATAATCGATGCATTAGCAACTACGTCAACCACTATGTAATGGTTTCTATAGTGAACTCCTCTGAGCTGGCTGTTGATCGATCCTCCATGTGCCAAAGTGGCAAGACCGTGCATTCGAAACGATAGAGCAATAAATGTAAAAGTTATACGATCCCCAAGGTGATTGCGTTGGCTCGTTTATGATCATTGATCGTCTTGAATTCTGATCATTGGATGCAACCCTAGTGTTGCGTCGTTGTGTTGGGTTATTGAGGAGTGAAAGAAGTTATTGTTTGCTATTGTTTCGGCCTGTGTGGCCGATAGGATGCCGAATTCTAGGGTTAGAAAGTTTGTGTGAGGTTTCGACCTCGAGACCTGTAGATTGGGGTTGAAGTTTGCAGGCTTTCTCTCACTGTAATGGCGTCCCGTTAAAATGTTGGGTCTCTGGTTTGAAGTCTTAAAGAGTTGATAGTTTTTAAGATTTTCATTTTAGAGTTGAGTGAAAACACACAAGGTTGCAAGATGAAAGAAGTACCCTGGTCTCGTCTACAACAAAGAGCTTTTCTCAAAAAGAATAGTGAATCTTTTGTTGCATCTTGACTTCCAGTTTAAAATGTAACAGTTATCTAAAACCAAGCTATTGTTTTGTCAGTTGCAGGGTTCGAAGAACGACTTGAGTAAGTGTTTGGAAAGGAACGACGTGCTTCCATTCCTAGTAAGCTCCAGGTCTCAAACCCTCGTAGGTGCCTTTCAACTTTGGTTGATGTGGTTTCAAAAGATGAGTGACCAGCATTTCACCATGCCTCGGCAATGTCTGTCAATTGAAAAACTTTGAAGATCTTTTTGTTATTCAAAAGATGTCTGTACAGGGATGTAATCCACATTTGTTTGTATGATACTTGGTCTTTAAACCTTGATGTCTAGTTTCGTCGAACTGGAAGTTATACTACTCGTCAGTGCCAAGGGTTTTTGGACTTGTTTTAAAAAGTTTAAAGTTTGGGAATAAACCCTGTGCGATTTCGTTTGGAACATATTGTAATGTTTTTGTTTCTGGGAACATTGATTTCCCTTTCTTGATGTTGGAATCTGGAAATGGTTTAAAACTTTGAACAATCACCCTGTTGGTTTATGCTATGTAGAATGAGGAGTAGAGTCGAGGCTCATCTACTAAGAATACTATACTTTTCTTTTCGGCAATGAATAAATGCGATTTATTTTGGTGCTATTTGTTTGTGTTATACGTTTGAACACTGTAGGTTGATATCATGACTTTCGAGCTAGGCCAGAGTCTAAATTTTTGTCGTAAAGGATAAATTTGTAATGTGTAATGACGAAATGATTTTCTCTCGTTTGTGAATAAGAAGGAACAGGGTCGTACCCTAGTTCGAGTCTCATCTTTGAAAATAGATAAGTGGTTGAATATGAACTTCTAAAAGGTCTTTGAAGCCAAAAACTAGGATTTCGATCCGTAGCTTGTATTAATTGCTTTTGTTCAAATATGCAAAATCGATGGTAATGGAAAAGAACATTCTATCTAGGGTTGAAATGAAACTTAGTTTTGAAATCGACACTTACAGTTTAGAATATCTAAATAAATAGAATGAATGATGGAAAAGAATGTTTTCATTATCTGATTGTATTAAATAATCAAAGACAATGGTTATAGCAGGAAATGAAAACAATGTGTGTATGTGAAATGTGAAGATTGTGAATTGATTGTGGATTGCAGCTCTGTCCATAATTTATTCCTTTATTTACTTGCAACAACACTATTTATAATGCAAATGTAATATGATATATGGAAAATTGGATTCTATTTACTTCTTATGAACATAGTAATAAAAAGGGAAATAAAATGTAACTGTACAGGAATTAAACAATGCTTGTTTTTCATGAAACAAAGGAAACATTCTATAATATATATTAGGTATTACACAGAATTTTCTACTATTATTAACTATAGGGCAGAAACTGATAAACTTTTAAATTACTATACTTATCTATCGAATCAATGGCAATTGCCTATCTTCTCATCTATTCTTAATTTGCTTATCTACACTAGAGTACAATGCATAAAGCAGCATGTGGAAAAATGTAGATATTGGTTTATCAATTCAAATCATCATTGAAACTTTAACATGCAAACTTTCAAACAGAATCAGAACACATTTTTTCTTCAAAACATAGATTAATAATTTTACTTAAACAGAACTAATAACTGAAATAAAGTAGAAACTGTAAAACCTGGATAAAATCTGTAGGGGACAAACAACCCAAGAAGACTGTTCCACCCAACCAATTCCTGAAGATAGTCAACTACTTGGCTTAGGACACCCGATCCTGTTCACTAAACCACCAGGAGGAAGAAACTTAGGAATTTAGGACCTCCACTTGCAGTAGCACTAACTGTTGAATCTTCAAGAACTAGTAGTCCAAAGGACCTGCGCCAGCATCTTTGGTTCTTCTTAGCAATATACAGACTTATGATTGCACTCACAACTAGCCTCCCTATTCGAATCTCTCAGTGATCACCTGATGCACATGAGGAAATATTTATGTAGAAAAATATTGTGTAAGAGCTGCCTGCTCAATTCGAATTTGCCTTATGTAGGCTGCCTAGGCCTTTTCAGTTGTTACTGGGTCATTAAATGAGCTTCCTGCCCACTCCCACCACCTGGGGGATAATGCTACATTTTTAGGGGTAGTTGTCCCATAACCAACAGCTAGTGGTGTGGTGCAATTGCTGCCATCTGTCCCATACCTTCCAACAACTTCCATTCCTCCTAGTGGGTCAGTGAACACTCATTTAACAGTCCCCTTGGGTGTTTATCTCCTAATTAATTTATTTAAATAATAATAATCAGCAATTACATTCATCATTGATCAAAATTGATCATAATTACAAAACTTTGTAATTAAATTTAACATAAAGTATTTTGCAAATAAAATAATAATTTTCAGAAATTTGGGTAGGTGACATACACCCCCCCTTATGTCTCAACATCGTCCTCGATGTTGGTTAATCGCTCCTTGAGTGTTCCTGAAACAGAGTTGGGTATGCTGCCTGCATACTACTCTCCAACTCCCAGGTTGCCTCTTCTGGGCTAAGGTGCTTCCATTGCACTTTCACTTGCCCAATGGTGCGATTCCGGAGAATAGTTTCCCTCCTTCCGAGGATACAGTCCGGTTCCACCGGAAAATCTCCGTCTTGTCCCACCTTCAATCTCTACCATGGAGATTTGATGATATGCTTGCATGTTGTCAAGTGGTGCATTTATTCTGGGCATCTCCCTCGCCACGTCTCCAACAGTAGGTTCAGTTTGAATAGAATTGATGTTGTTAGCCTTTCGCTTCCTCAATGGACATTCTGATGCATAATGGGGCCCTTAACATTCAAAACATTTGATAGGTGCCTTTTTCTCATTAGTCCTAGTATTATTAGGTGCATTTCTGGGTGCTGTAGAATTCTGCTGTGAATTGTTTCTGGAATTATTCCCTTGGAAATTCCGATTCTGAAAATTCTTCCTTTGGAATCCGTAATTTCCACTGAATCTGAAAATTTTCTTTTTCTGCTCAAAGTTGTTGTGCTTATGATTTTTCCAATTTGACATTCCTTCTCTTTTCCGATTTGTGTCATAACAGAAAACTGCCTTTCTCATAGCCTCTTCCAAGGTTTTAGGACTGTCGTACTTGATTCTGTCCTTAATATTGAAAGGTAGGCAGCTCAAGTATCTTTGAATTTTTGGTTTTTCTTCTATGAGGTATGGCACATATCTCAATAAGTTCAAAAATTTACTATTCATTTCCTTCATGTTCATACCTCCCAACTTCAAATCGTAGAACTCTTTGGATTTTTATTCATAGTACTGTTCAGATAAATACTTCTTTTTAAAATATCGTTTAAAAGCACTCCAGCTTACATCTTTATCTTTGATGCCCTTTACTCTTTTGATGTCCTGCCACCAAATATCCGCTTTTCCGGTCAAGTTATATATAGCCATTTTTGCCTTTAAGAACTCTGAATAGTTATAGATCTGGAAGTATTTCTTCATACCGGACAGCCAAGCTTCAACTGTCTCGCCCTTCTCAGTTTCTACATTGAAAGTTGGAGGTCTAATCTTTTTGAACTCTCCAGAAATCTGCTCATACTCCTTATGATTTTTTCTTCTGGGTTTGAAATCTCCTTCACTGCTATCACTGGTGTAGTTACATTTCTTTTTACGCACTTTGATAGCATCTCCTAGTGAAGTTGAACTGTTTTTCACCTCATTGGTTTTCATTTTCTGATTTTTATTAGCATGAGGCAGATCCTCAACTTTAGAGATATCTTCATTATCTCTCTCTTGCTCCTCTGTTGGGCACTGTTCAAACAACACTTGATTTAATTGTTCTTGTGCCTGCAGAATTCTTTCATTGTCTTGTTTCACAGATCTAATTTCTGCCTTTAATTCATGAAAAGCTCGTAACAATTCTAACGAACTGTTATTTAGTTCACCGTGACCTTCTTCTACATAGTGCTATCCCGAGCTGTGGCTGTTTGGTTGAAATCCGTCGTCTATATGATCAGCTGAATTCTCCATACCTGTAGCTTAAAAATAATTTCTGGATAACATAATAATTAAAATTCATATTAGTAAAGTTTTCTGCTGTATAAAATTTTCTGCTGCGTGTTCTTGGACCTCTTTCAGGCCTAGAGTTCGAACATGAGCTCTGAAACCACATGTAACATCCTGAAATTTCATAAAAATTAAAAACTTAAAAAAACGGCATTAAATACAAAATTTACAGATGCGGAAATAATAATTGTTTCATTACGACAACTTTAATTAAATAGTCGTTAGTACTAAATGTATTTTAATTTATGTTTTAGTAACATGGTGATAATGACAAACCTTAACACATAAATTACGAACATGATTATTATAATCAATGTATTGACAGGTCAGAAATATGATGCGATACTTTTAATTTGATATGATACTGACAGTTAGCTTTTTGATGTCCAAGGGTGTCCTACGAGGTACCCTGGAGTTTACTTAGCTACAACGCTAAAGCATTGAAAATATTTCTATGTGCAGACGATAGGTAAGAAGTTCCATGACTGTGTAAATTTCAAAGTGCGTGTATAGTTAAAAATCAACATTGTAATAAATAGAATGTTAGAAACCTGTTTCGACTCATAAAAACATACAGGTAGGATTTCCATGGTTATAATTACTGTTTTCAAAGGCTGTCTTACAACTCTACTATGATTTCAATACGTCGTCTTTTAACATCATCAGGATGGTAGATTAGTCGCTGAAATCATCGTCGTTGTAGTAGTTGGCTCTGTCGTAGTCTTAAGATAATATATATTTGTATACTATTAAAGTCGCAAATGTATTGTTAACCATCAAATGCATTGTATTAAAAGTGAGGGTATGAGGTTCATGACCATAGCATGGTTTTTATGCTAGTTACCAAACATTGGTCTTGTTGAAAGCTCAAAGTGTAAACTCCTATATTATTATATTTTTATATATGGAGAAAATAGAAACTATGGTTAATATATTAACCATGTCAATCTTATAGTTTGCTATCCTATATAATAGTTTTATATTTGCAAACTATTATCAAATATATGAGAGTTTACAATATTGAAATGATATGAAATCGGAACTTAATGTGTGGCTAAACTTTAGTCTTAATACCCTATTCGTAATCATAAAGTTTAGAAATTTAACTATTAGCAATGCACTCGAAAGTTTTGGGTTTACTAAAGATCTTATGTGAAGATTGGTGGTTGTAATAAATGGTACTGACATACATTTATGTCAATAGGGTGGTGAGTTGACGGTCATTAAAATGACATGATCCTCAAGCTGTTGTGGAGATCGTAACTTGATCCTGCATTAAAGCTTGGTTCACAACTCAGCATGACAGGGATTGTTACCAATCCATGTAATAAATAATCGATGCATTAGCAACTACGTCAACCACTGTGTAATGGTTTCTATAGTGAACTCTTCCGAGCTGGCTGTTGATCGATCCTCCGTGTGCCAAAGTGGCAAGACCATGCATTCGAAATGATAGAGCAATAAATGTAAAAGTTATACGACCCCCAAGGTGATTGCGTTGGCTCGTTTATGATCATTGATCGTCTTGAATTCTGATCGTTGGATGCAACCCTAGTGTTGCATCGTTGTGTTGGGTTATTGAGGAGTGAAAGAAGTTATTGTTTGCTATTGTTTCGGCCTGTGTGGCCGATAGGATGCCGAATTCTAGGGTTAGAAAGTTTGTGTGAGGTTTCGACCTCCAGACCTGTAGATTAGGGTTGAAGTTTGCAGGCTTTCTCTCACTGTAATGGCGTCGTGTTAAAATGTCGGGTCTCTGGTTTTAAGTCTTAAAGAGTTGATAGTTTTTAAGCTTTTCATTTTAGAGTTGAGTGAAAACACACAAGGCTGCAAGATGAAAGAAGTACCTTGGTCTTGTCTACATCAAAGATCTCGTCGTTTTTCTGGTGAATGCAAAGAACTTGGCCACTGGTTAAGGAGGTAAGCTTTTCTCGAAAAGAATAGTGAATCTTTTGTTGCATCTTGACTTCCAGTTTAAAATGTAACAGTTATCTAAAACCAAGCTATTGTTTTGTCAGTTGCAGGGTTCAAAGAACGACTTGAGTAAGGGTTTGGAAAGGAATGACGTGCTTCCATTCCTGGTAAGCTCTGGGTCTCAAACCCTCGTAGGTGCCTTTCAACTTTGGTTAATGTGGTTTCAAAATATGAGTGACCAGCATTTCACCATGCCTCGGAAATGTCTCTCAGTTGAAAAACTTTGAAGATCTTTTTGTTATTCAAAAGATGTTTGTACAGGGATGTAATCCACGTTTGTTTGTATGATACTTGGTCTTTAAACCTTGATGTCTAGTTTCGTCGAACTGGAAGTTATACTACTCGTCAGTGCCAAGGGTTTTTGGACTTGTTTTAAAATGTTTAAAGTTTGGGAATAAACCCTGTGCGATTTTGTTTGGAACATATTGTAATGTTTTTGTTTCTGGGAACATTGATTTCCCTTTCTTGACTTTGGAATCTGGCAATGGTTTAAAACTTTGAACAATCACCCTATTGGTTTATGCTATGTGGAATGAGGAGTAGAGCCGAGGCTCGTCTACTAAGAATGCTATACTTTTCTTTTCGGCAATGAATAAATGTTATTTCTTTTGGTGCTATTTGTTTATGTTATATGTTTGAACACTGTAGGTTGATATCGTGACTTTCGAGCTAGGCCAGAGTCTAAATGTTTGTCGTAAAGGATAAATTTGTAATGTGTATGACGAAATGATTTTCTCTCGTTTGTGAATAAGAAGGAATAGGGTTGTACCCTAGTTTGAGTCTCGTCTTTGAAAATAGATAAGTGTTTGAATATGAACTTCTAAAAGGTCTTTGAAGCCAAAAACTAGTATTTTGATCCGTAGCTTGTATTAATTGCTTTTGTTCAAATATACAAAAACGATGGTGATGGAAAAGAACATTCTATCTAGGGTTGAAATGAAACTCAGTTTTGAAATCGACACTTACAGTTTAGAATATCTAAATAAATAGAATGAATGATGGAAAAGAATGTTTTCATTATCTGATTGTATTAAATAATCAAAGACAATGGTTATAGCAGGAAATGAAAACAATGTGTGTATGTGAAATGTGAAGACTGTGAATTGACTGTGGATTGCAGCTCTATCCATAATTTATTCCTTTATTTACTTGCAACAACACTATTTATAATGCAGATGTAATATGATATATGGAAAATTGGATTCTATTTACTTCTTATGAACATAGTAATAAAAAGGGAAATACAATGTAACTGTACAATAATTAAACAATGTTTGTTTTTCATGAAACAAAGGAAACATTCTATAATATATATTAGGTATTATACAAAACTTTCTACTATTATTAACTATAGGGAAGAAAATGATAAACTTGTAAATTACTATACTTATCTATCGAATCAATGGCAATTGCCTATCTTCTCATCCATTCTTAATTTGCTTATCTACACTAGAGTACGATGCATAAAACAACATGTGGAAAAATGTAGATATTGGTTTATCAATTCAAATCATCATTGAAACTTTAACATGCAGACTTTCAAATAGAATCAGAACACATTTCTTCTTCAAAACAGAGATTAATAATTTTACTCAAACAAAATTAATATCTGAAATAAAGTAGAAACTGTAAAACTTGGATAAAATCTGTAGGGGACAAACATCCCAAGAAGACTGTTCCACCTAACCAATTCCTTCAAAGACAGTCAAGTACTTGCCTTAGTACCCCCGATCCTGTTCACTGAACCACCAGGAGGAAGAAACTTAGGAATTTAGGATCTCCACTTGGAGTAGCACTAACTGTTGAATCTTCAAGAACTAGCAATCCAAAGGACCTGCACCAACATCTCTGGTTCTTCTTAGCAATATACAGACTGATGATTGCACTCACAACTAGCCTCCCTATTCGAATCTCTCAGTGATCACCTGATGCACATGAGAAAATATTTCTGCAGAAAAATATTGTGTAAGAGCTGCCTGCTCAATTCGAATTTGCCTTATGTAGGCTGCCTAGGCCTTTTCAATTGTTACTGGGTCATTAAATGAGCTGCTTGCCCACTCCCATCACCTAGGGGATAATGCCACATTTTTAGGTGTAGTTGTCCCATAACCAACAGCTAGTGGTGTGGTGCAATTGCTGCCATCTATCCCATACCTTCCAACAGCTTTCATTCCTCCTAGTGGGTCAGTGAACACTCATTTAACAGTCCCCTTGGGTGTTTGTCTCCTAATTAATTTATTTAAATAATAATAATCAAGAATTACATTCATCCTTGATCAAAATTGATCATAATTACAAAACTTTGTAATTAAATTTAACATAAAGTATTTTGCAAATAAAATAATAATTTTCATAAATTTGGGTAGGTGACAATCACTAATTCAACATTGAGCAATCCATGAACCTCAATCCTTTGAATGCAATAATCAATTAGAGGATCTCCTTCAGCAACATTCCCATATATTCCTACCCTTCCCAAAGAGAAGTTTAAAGCTCCTCTAATGCATACATTTACCTGAGAAATGAAATTCAAACCAAAAATCTTCTCCCAAAAATTCACCCTAGCTTGATAAGGCCCATAAATGTTGATGAAAATTGCATATGGAGTTTGGAATACCCAGGCTCATTACATTCAATGACTTGACAATCTTGATGAAAAAGCAAAGCAAAACCAGTGAGCAGAGGATTCTTGCAACCTAGATGAAACAATGAATATGCTCAAAATTGGGAGCTACTAGTTCAATGGCGGGCCGAGCACTAGAAGGATGCTGGTTCCTAATGAATGAGCTGGGATAATGCTGAATATGGGCTGGTATGGGCTGGTAGAACAATACCGAATCAGAGGTATGGGACTCATGATCCTTAATCTTGGTTCCATGTAGGTTATTGGGAAGCTGGTGGGCGTTGGGGTCTGGAAGATTATTGGGGGATGGACTGTTGATATATGCTTTTACACGGGTGGTGGTTTTTCGGGGCTAGCTGGTGATATGGTGTATGCATAAATTAAGGTGTTGGGGTTTTTGATAGTCCCTATTCTTTTCAGTATTTGTCAGAGATTTTTGGTGGGGAGCGAACGCTCTTTCGATAAAACACAGGTCTCCATGGGTGGTTGGCATATTCCTGATTATTTGAATAGTTTTTAATATGGGGTTAATTTTTGCTTATTTTTGGTGCATCTCTAAGCAAGTCAGATGGAACCCAACAATGACCTGTAGATGGCGGGTTCCACGATGGGGGAAAAATGGGTATCCGATGAGTGGTGGGAGAAGGTCGGTATCCTTAAACCGGATGAAGAATACTGGCACATGTGGAGGGCGCATGCATCACATGCGGGCCAACACTCTGGGAACGGTGCTACACCATTGGCTAATGTCGAATATGCACAAAAAATTACACCTCATCAGATTCATGACTATAAGGGGACTAGGGTTTCTGAAGAGGGTTCCATTATTCCTCGTCCTCCTCCAACTATGGTGCCAACCCAGAATACCTTCTATCAGAAAAACCCATTGCACATACGGGTGTTTTCATTACGGAAAAACAAAAAGTGGAGGATGCATGGTCAAGGTGGCAAATTGATGATGGATAGGATGTCTAGACTGGAGGGTATAGCGGCTTTATCTCTCAAAGGGTTGGTTGGTAAATTTAGTTATGGTGCGATGAACCCTAAGGACATAGCCCAATGGGTGTCGACAAATTGGGCTCCTATCATTGGTTACAAACCAGAGATATACATTATGAGTAAGGGTTGGTATGTATTCTATTTCCGTATGGAAGAACATACATCATAGATTCTGGGGAAGACATGGATCTGTGGAAATTGGAGTTTAATGCTTAAACGTTGGCATTTGGGGTTTGACCCATCCACGGAGAAGTTGCAATACATGCACCTATGGGTACTTCTTCCAGGTTTCCCCTCGGAGATGTTGCACAGGGAGGCTTTTGTGGCGGTGGCGAACCATTTAGGGCGATTTCTGCATATTACTGATGAAACCCTAAATGGCATGGACCATAGGGTCAGTAGGGTTTTGGTGGAAATCGACATGTCTTTGGGCCTTTTTGAATCCTTGGATATCAATTGGCGTGATAGGAAATACTCCCAGGTGTTGGACTACTGGGGACTCCCTTTTTGTTGCTCGAAATGTAAAGTTGTGGGTCATCTCTGTTGTGAATTCTCGATATATAGTTTTGGTTCGGAGTGGGACTCGTCAAAAGACATCCAGGCTTGGTCATCGGACAACAACCATGCATCGGAGTTTGATGATATTGTGGCCGCTCCTTCGAATAGCTCGCTACCGGGAAAGGATTTGGACTATATAGGTTCTTCTACACTCATCGGTAAGCTTGCACGCATGGATCCTTCATTTACTTCTTCGTTATCACAAGATGAATTAGATCACTTGTCAGGTTTGGAAGGGAAAGGGGAACATATTGGTGAAGGGATTATTGGTGTCCCTCCTACTTTCTATCTGGGCATTGATGGAACTTCCCCCTCTCCGACGAACAATATTCAGCTCCACACTCCTTCTATTGGTCCTTCTCCATTACATCTGGGGGAAGCCCCTGGAATTATTGTTTGGGGAAATACGGTTTCCTTGATGGATCCTATTCTAGCTCCGTTTATTCCCTCTTCGGGGGTTTCTCCCCCTTCTTTTACTCCACAACTATCTCAAAATTTGATTTCTCCTTCTGGGAAGGTTCTGGATGACTCTGGTGTTGGTTGCCTTCAACCGGATCTCGTTCTTGCTACTCGGGTTGTAAATTCTCTAGGGGTTTCTTCATCGGGCGTGGAGGTTCCTTCCTTTGTGGATATAGTTAATATGAAAACTCCACTCACTACATACATTGCAAATATTCCTGCCGATGGGGGTTACCAGGCTGAGGCTCACGTTTTTCCGGATGATGGTCATCTTGATGGCTTGTTGAATAAAGGTGTTAGGAGGGGGGGAATCACTCAATTCTCTCCCATCAAAACTCATAGTGCCAAAAAGGGTAAAGTGCTCACCATTGATGGTCTTCCTTTGAGTACATCTTTGGATTCTGACCCTAATATCTGCTCCCTAGATACTAAACGGTCTCTTAGAGATATGAAGGCCCTTGCTAGGGTTAAATGATGACTTTTTTCTCTCTAAATATTAGAGGGATTGGGGGCCCTAAAAAAAAATTGGTCCTCAAAGGATTACTTGATTTGTGGAAGCCTGATATCATTTTTTTACAGGAGACTATGGTTTCGGCGGAGAGGGATAGGGTTTTTTCCAAAAAATAAGGAAAGACTAGGTTATTTGCTCTACAGATACGGTGGGTCAATCCGGGGGTCTTCTGTCGGCCTAGGATCCAAATTTTTTTCAATTCTAAAACTTTTGCTCCCACTCGGGGATTTTATTGGAAGGGTGTATGATGGGGTTCGCTGGGGTGGTCAATATACTGAACATATATGGACCTTACTCAGATTGAAGGTACTTTTGGGACTTGGCCAAAATTTTGGGACTTTTGTCTCTGGAGAATCTTATTCTGGAAGGCGATTTCAATCTTACACTATCCTCTACTAAAACTTGGGGAAAAAAATCCAAATGGGATAACCAAAGCTCTTTCTTTCTTGATTTTTTTGCAGATTTGGGGATTAATGACATCATGCCTATTCCATTAGGTCCAACATGGAGTAATGGTCGTAAGGGTGACTGGAAGGTTTCCAAAATATTGGATAGGTTTATGATCAATGATAATTTGTTACACAAACTGGATAAATATAGATCTTGGACGGTCCTCTCTTCTATATCGGATCACTTTCCTAGTCTATTGGAATTGAATTTTGGAGGATACAGACTTCCATTACCTTTTAAATTCAACCATTCCTTACTTAATATTGAGGATTTCCAGGATTTTATCTATTCATAATGGAACACTTTTCAAGTTCATGGGGTTTCCTCTCCATCTCATCAACTTGTTCAAAAACTTAGCATGCTCAAACAGTTTGTTATCCACTCGGATAAAGCTTGCAAGAAATTGGAAAAGAGGGACCTTTCCAGGATTAATTTTCAGATTGACTCTATTCAACATACCTACGTGGGATTCCATTTTTCGGTTGAGGCTCGGTCTTCTCTTATCAACTTGGAGGGAAGGCGACTACAACTTTTAAAAAGAGAGGAAGAATCTTGCTTCCTGAAGAGCAGGGCTCTATGGATTTCATTAGGAGACAATAATACCAAATTTTTCCACCGATATGCTGACAGTCGGCAGATCAATAATACTATTTGGTCTTTGAAGAGCAATGCAGGTGTATTGATTACTGATCAGAAGGATTGGAAAAGAGGTACCTTTCCAGGATTAATTTTCAGATTGACTCTATTCAACATACCTACGTGGGATTCCCTTTTCCAGTTGAGGCTCGGTCTTCTCTTATCGACTTGGAGGGAAGGCGACTACAACTTTTAAAAAGAGAGGAAGAATCTTGCTGCATGAAGAGCAGGGCTCTATGGATTTCACTAGGAGACAATAATACCAAATTTTTCCACCGATATGCTGACAGTCGGCAGATCAATAATACTATTTGGTCTTTGAAGAGCAATGCAGGTGTATTGATTACTGATCAGAAGGATTTACAATTGGAAGCGATGGGGTTTTTTAAAGAATATTATCAAAATCCTGGGACTATCTCAGTGAGGGATCAGATCAAAGTTATAAAGGAATATCCACACTTTATTTCTGAGTAGGATGGGGAATATATTTTTCTTTCGGTTACTTTGGATGAGATTCACTTAGTTCTCTGTGGTTTTGAAAAAGATAAAATTCCGGGTCCAGATGGCTGGACCGCATAACTTTTCTTGGCATTTTTTTATTTGATGGGTCAAGACATTCTGGAAATGGTGGAAGAAACTATGTTGAAAGGAGAAGTGTCTGCAGTTCTTAATGCAACATTTCTTGCTTTGATCCCTAAGGTTTCAAATCTTGAATCTCTCAAGGATTTTTGACCCATCTCCTTATGCAATCTGATCTACAAAATTATAACTAAGATTATCGCTAACAAGATCAAGCAGGTACTTTCTAGGTGTCTTTCACATGAGTAATTTGGTTTTTTGGATAATAGGCAGATCCTTGACGTGATGGGGGTGGCACAAGAGGCTTTTTACAATATCAAATCCAATAATTTCGAGTCATTAACCCTTCAATTGGACCTCACTCGAGCCTATGACAAAGTGGATTGGTCTTTTCTCGAGGTGGCACTTCTCCAGATTGGTATCCCTTGGGGCGCCATGAAATGGATAATGGCATGTATTTCATCGGTGAATTATTCCATACTTATCAATGGCTTCCCTATGGATTTTATCTCCATCTACAGGGGTCTCCGGTAGGGTTTCCCATTGTCACCATTACTTTTTTTATTGTGATTGAGGGTTTTCGAAGGATGATTCATAAGGCCAAGGAAGATTCTCTGTTATCTGGAATCTAGGTATCTCCAAAAACATCTATCACTCATCATTTTTTTGTTGACGATGTGATGTTGTTTGGTATTGCAAATTTTTAGGAATGGTACCATTTCAGTGCTCTTCTTCATCTTTTTTGTCAATCCTCTGGTATGACCATCAATGAAAGGAAATCGAAGATATTTCCGCACAATTTGTAGGAACTTCAGCGTATAGATTTTACCAATCTTTTCCCCTACAGGTTTGAAGACTTGAATGTAGGTACTAAATACCTTTGTTTTTTCTTAAAACCAAACAGTTATCAAGTTGCGGATTGGCATTGGTTGCTGCAAAGGATAGACATGCGGATACATCACTGGCAGTGGCGATGGTTATCAAGTGGCGGTCGTATCACCTTAGTTAAGTCTATTCTACAAAATATGGGGGTCGATTGGTTCTCCCTTTGCAGAATTCCTAAATCGGTATTACCTAGTATTTGCTGCAAGATTCACCAGTTTATATGGTCAGGTAATGGTTGTCATAAATTCCATCTAGTTGAGTGGGCAAAGTTGGATCGGCCTTATGAGATGGGTGGCTGGTTAATCAAGAATATTTACTCCTTTTCTGAGGCATTATTGACTAAAAGTTTGTGGTGTGCGCTATCTGTGGACTGTGTTTGGAGCACTATCCTCAAAGAAAAATATTTTGGATATTTTTCTAGTACATAGTGGATTCGATCCAAGGTTAAAAAGTCTAAAGGTGTCTCCAACATTTGGGCTTGTTTAATCTCTTCATTTTCCGTTTTTGCGGAGTGGTTGGCTTGGTCTCCAGGGAGTGGTCGTAATATATTGATAAGTGAAGATCCAATTGTGGGTGGTCCTCTTTCATTTAGACTTTCTCTTGAACTGGTATCTTACTTGAGGAGTCGTGGCTACTATTTTTTAAATCAAATACTACTTGATAATAATCCAGATCATACTTTTCATGTTTGGATTAATGCCATACAATTGGGACTTTATGGTGTTATGGTGGAGGAGTGGAAGAGATACACGCTGGATCTACACAGAGCAAACATCAGGATAATGGATCGTGAGGATACACTACTCTGGGCCTGGAATACACGGGATGGTTCCATTATTGCAAAACTGGCTTATGATGCCATTTTGTCCAATACTCGTTCGGAGTCGAAGTGGTGGCATCGAAGTTGTTGGAAATGGCGACTTCACCTCAAAGTGAATATTTTCGTGTGGTTACTATTGGAAGGGAAGATCTTGATTTGGGGCAATTTGCAAAAGAGGGGATTTTCCAGTCTTGATATTTGCTCTCTTTGTTGTCAGGCATCTGAATATTTTGTCCCCTCTATATCGGTTCCTCCATTGTAAATACTCAGGCCTAGTCGGGTGACACAATTCAAGAGTGTTTTAAAAACTGGGTGAATGTAAACAAAGATTCTGGGGAATTAGTATGTTTTATTTCTTGGAAGATTTGGAAGTCTCGAAATCGTCAAATTTTCGAACATGTTCCTTCAGATCCCAGTTGGATAGCCTATTTTGTTTTAACACATTTTCAGGGATTGATTGGGCCACAGATTGTGAAACCTCCTTCTACTGATTGGGTTGGCTGGTCGCCTCATTTACTTAAGATAGGGAATAGGGCCCGATTTGATGGTGTTTTCCAGTCTAAGGTGGGCAAGAGTGGTGCTGGTGCATTTATTGAACTAGAAAATGGTGAACAGATTAGACTTTGGATGTCCTGTGGTCCAGGTACCAATACTAAGGGGGAATTGATGGCCCTATGGATGGTTCTTTTTTTTGCAAAACATGCTAGTATCCACTTGGAACAGGTTGCTCAAGATGCATCGACCATTGTTAACTGGGATACAGTTATGGGTTCCATCAATGCTCTGGCTCTTTCTCCTTGGTTGGTTCAGACTCAGTTGCTACTGGATTTGTGTCTGCGGACTTCTTTCATTCACATTTTCAAGGAACATAATTCAGTTGCGGATGGGCTCTCGCGTAGGGGGTTGGTGGCTTTGGAGGGCCGCATCTTTTATGAGATATTTTCTGGCTATGATGTCCCGTTGTTGGGGTTCTGGCACTTATTCCCCACTTAGGCCCTTTCTTGTTTTTTGCAGCAGTATTCCTTTTTTGGCATCTGGTCATTTGAATTTGGGAGCATAAGGAGATATTGTAACTTTTCATACTTTTAAGATTAAGTATAGCTTTTATCTTTGTGGAAAAAAAAAGGCCATAAATGTTGAGAACTAAAAAATTATTATCCAACTATTTTGAATAAAGCATTGTCCCTAGACTTGAATCAAAATATAAAGAATTAGTGCATAACAAAGACCTAGCCTTCCTGTCCATTAGATGTAGCTTGGGTGGTTGGGACAAATGATTGTTACCCTCCCCACCTCAGTTCAATTCTTGTAAGTGACATGATGCTTTTATTTGGGGACTGGAATTGTCTTTCTTGACGTGTTTTCTCTTTGAGAGATGGTTGATATAGATTTGATCATTTGAATTTGGGAGCATAAGGAGATATTGTAACTTTTCATACTTTTAATATTAAGTATAGCTTTTATCTTTTTGAAAAAAAAAGGCCCATAAATGTTGAGAGCTAAAAAATTATTATCCAACTATTGTGAATAAAGCATTGTCCCTAGACTTGAATCAAAAGATAAAGAATTAGTGCATAATAAAGACCTAGCCTTCTTGTCCATTAGATGTAGTTTGGGTGGTTGGGACGAATGACTATTACCCTTCCCACCTCACTTCAATTCTTGTAAGTGATATGATGCTTTTAATTATGGTCATACCTTGATTCTTCGGAATAACAAGTGTTGACATATTTCCCGATAGCCTCTTCACTGAACCACCATTAAAAAAAACCTAACCTTCCTCAAATATTCAACCCACTAGTTTGACCTTTTACATCAATGAAGGAAAACTCCCAACCATACATAAAAAGGTTCCCCCAATCTAATACAATTTTTCCATTATCCCCATCAACTCTTGAACCAAGAGAATATTAAGATTTTTAATTTATACAAGAATCCTTGATTATTTTGGATTTGTTTGCAGTCTTTGGCCTGGATCAAAAATAAAAAAATATACAAAGGCAGAAGTAGAACCATTCAGAAGCGCGAATAAAACACGTATTTCGTGGATTTCTAATCATCCGACAGCTCCCGTCTTTGACTGAACGGAGATATTTTGTTATCTGTCGGGCTTCACAAACTTCTCCAGTCAGATCGAATGGCCACGTGGCAAATCCAATCTCCGATTATGCACACGTGACACGACCCGCATGGAAGAATAGCTTCTTTGTCTTTGCATAAATATTATATAAATATTATTTTTTATTAAATAATTATGCCTGCCTTTACATATCTAACGCGGCAAGGGGAAGACATAGATACACTGAAATTAATATAAAAGGGATACGCTTGGACGTTTAATAAATGAAAAAATGAATTGAATATTGTTGGATAGCTCGTACAATTTAAAAGACGAGATTTGTAGAATGAATGTTCACTATATTTTTGTATTTATTGCATGTTAGCGTAGATTGTATTTTAATTATAGAGAAATTAATAAAATATTTATCGATATAGTTAATTAGTTTTTTAATTAATTTTTATTTTATGAATATCGTTTATAAACAAGAGCTGTATGCGGCAATGTCTATGGCATCGACCGGGGAATAGAAAGAGCAGATGCAAACGAAGATGATAGACCACCGTTGCTGGAATTTGAGGCCTGGAAGAGCGAATAGCTTGGAATTTGGATGGAAGTAGGAGGAGAGTGAGGAGAAGTTGTCCTTCAACATTCCCCATCGACAGTAGAACCTTCTCCCATGGAGACCAGTGTCACTGCTGGAGCAAGAGCACGAGGATGTGGACTATTCACATTCACTGCATTGTAATCAATGTAATCGCTTAAAAACACCTTCATGAACTTGATTCAACTCAAATATCTCAATTTGAGATATTGCATCAAGTTGACCATCTCTAGTCAAACACTTGGGAATATCAGAATGCTTGAACTAAATAAAAGTATTGCCTCCCCAAGTCACACATCAGTGCTTCCTTGAAGAACTAATTGTTGAGCTAAAAGGATTGCCGAGAGGTATTGAAGACCTCATCAATTTGGAATTCTGTCATTATATAGCTTGGAAACCTTGCCGGATTCAATCAGTAACTAACGCAATTAAAGGAATTGAGACTCTACTTGGGGAAATTGGAATATTTTCTTGGCTCGGTTGGAGAGTTGAAACAATTGACATTGTTGTTAATAACTAATTCTTCGATTCGCGAAGTTCCAAGGAGGCTACAGATTGTTGGAATTTTTCTATCGACAAGTGCATGACAAGACTCCGAAGATTAGAATTGGAGGAAACAAGAATAACATAAATATCATTTGGTGAAGGTGTTTGCCTAGTCCTTTAATGGCTCAACCTCACAGCTTGCAATGATCAAGTGGAGGTCAGAACATTGTTGAAAATAACACTAGACGTTAGAGATTGTCATGCACTGAAGAAAATAATAGGGCTTTTTGGTCTTACAAAATTGTGATAGTGAACCGCCACCGCCGTTGTCTCAACTCCACTGCCGATTCCCGTGAGATGCATCCGTTCTAGCTGCCTGAATCGAGCCACTGTATTGTTGAAAGAATACAAGTCAAACTCTGCTTGGTAAATTAAAAGTGCCATCTTTGCCTTAGCTACAAACAGAAAGAAGCAAGCAAACAACATAATCCCCACATACAACCCAGTTTATGACGGGTGACGTGACAATGGGACACATGTCAAGAGGTTTCTCAGCTCCAAACTTCGAGGTCTTCTCTGAAAGTTTAAGTTTGCATAAATTTGTAAATTCAAAAATGAAATCTGTACTAATCAACTAATATGTCCAAATTGTAAACAAGAGTCACGAGGTTGCAATGTTAACATCATTGCTTGCATTAGCTACAACATATTCACTTGATACGAAGAAAAATATTCTCATAATCATCATCTAGTATTAAATAAGATTCAATAACAACATTTCCTGTATTTGGAGAAGTATATAGTATGCAAATATTGCAAATGACTATGGAACATTCACACCATGGATCATCTACAACATTGATAATTTTTTGACTGATAAAAAATTAAAATTAATTTTTAATTTTCACAAAAAGTAATTAAAAAAGAGCCACAAGGTGGCGATGTCCCTGACATTGCTAGTGGGGGTATTGACAAGTGCATATGAAATTGTCATAAAGTGATAAAGTGAAAATTTTGACAATAGGTATGCAGTTATAATAGTGGTGTTCTTTTTTTTGGGTGAGTTTTAAAAAAATGTAGTTAACTAAGGTAGGGAAAATTTTCTAATTTAAGTGGCTATGTAAAATGCAATGTACAATAAAAGGAGACATTTCTCTTGTGTGATTCAAAAAAATAGAAGAATTTTTCAACTTGAGTAGAAAGTTGAAATCACATATTTATTCTATATTTGCATTTACAAGAATTGGAGTTTATTAAATTGATCAACAGTTTTTTTTTACAACATACCTACATAGTATTATACAACATGAAAATAATTCTCTTAGTATGTAACTGCAAGTATGAAAGCATTCTGTTTGAAAGTATGACATAAATTTAAATAATGTTCACAGAAGGAAATATTTCAATGTGCTAGTTATCATGGAACATACTTTGTAAAAAAAAACATTGGGGGAGGAAAAAAAAATTGCTATTTGTTTTTTTCTGTTTTTTTTTCCAAGTTAAAAACATATAGACTTGCAAGTCAAAAAGAATTTAAAGCACAACATGTCTCAATGTAGATGCAATATTTTAAATGTGAATTACATTGACGGCCCATGAACTAGTGCTTCTACAAAGCAGACATAAGGAGACATCAAAATTCTTTAGACTTCTTTAGAATGTTCATGTTTTGGTCTCAAGTGGCAAGGGCCAAAATTTGTTTTATTTTATTTCTGCTTAAAATCTATTACAAGCTACAATATCCTTAGACTGTCCAAAAAAAGCTAAAATCCTGAGATCTTTAGAAATTTTGCAAGAGAAAAAATGTCGACCAATGGAGTTTAATTATAAATGGAGTAAAAATCACGTGGATGCCAATAATTTTTTTTTTGCTATTTATTTTTCCTGTTTTTTTTCCAAGTTAAAAACATATATACTTGTAATTCGAAAAGAATTTAAAGCATATCATGTCTTAATGTGGATACAATATTTTAAATGCGAATTACATTGACGGGCCATGAACTAGTGCTTCTACAAAGCAGACATAAAGAGACATCGAAATTCTTTAGACTTCTTTTAAGAAGCATGTGTTGTTTTAAGAAAAGAAGCATTGCAAACATAGAGTAGAAATAAAATTTCTTCCAGACCATGTTTTAAGCAAGCTAAAGTTTGCAACAATATTAAACAAAGCTATATTGTCGATGGTAAAAGACCAAGCTATTTGCAATAGATAGGGAAACAAACTGTATAATTTACTTGTTCATTCAACATGAGTTCAACATGGTTATCGTGGTAATTTTGTGCCGAAAAAAGAGGAAAAAGACTATGCATGTAGTTCATCTACATACAAACACTATAAAAACATGTTTAATAATCTTTGGAAAAAAAATAGGTATTGCTGGTGAAGCTGTCCAAGAAATAGAGCAACTTCCATTAGAAGTTTGATATACAACACAAAAGGCAAAAAAGACAAAATGTCTTCGACAAAAACCACAAAAAACCACAGACATAGATCTGTTGGAGCCATAGCATATGCAATCTGCACCAAACGCCGTGTTAGAATACCCTACACCAAAATCTGCAACATTGGTAAGATAAAGCATATTGGAATTGCGCGTGCAATGTTTGTCATCCCTACACATGGGTCGTGGATTATTGTCAGTGGAATTGGAGAGATAATAAATGTAATTTCAATGACAGTAAATGAAGCAATTGTTAAAATACATGAAAATTAATCTTCAAACCTGCTAGATTTATTTTTTCTTTCTTTTTTTCTTGCAATGACCATTGGAATGGATAGTGTTCCTGAATAAGAAACAATTGTTGGAATAATGTAGAAATGATAGGCAGATTGGCAGGGATTGAGTTGATGTGTACTTTCCATACTCAGCATGGTTTGGTTTGAGATCCACCTTTCTTGGATCTATGATCTGGTTTGTTATGATGTTTGTCATCTATATATTGTAACTACTTCTCTATCAATAATCGAATTGGTTTTGGCCATTCCTTTGTGTATGAGAGCAAGCCTTTGTGCTCTGCTCCACATTGCCTCTCTGTATCTGTTAATTTGGTATCAGAGCCCATAGTGGCCTGTTGGTGTGAAGAGCCCATTGCGGCCTGTTGTGGGAGACAGCTATTGCTGTGAAAGCTGTGAGTGCTGTGAGAAGAGCCCATTGCGGCCAGTGGTGAAGAGTTCGCTGCCTCCTGCCCATTGAAGCCGTCGCTGCCCAAGAATCCACGTGAAGGAGGCTTGTCGTGTGAGCCTGATTGGCTTGCTGTGAATGCCCATTGTGGCTGGCTATATGAGAGCCTGATTTTTTTTTTGTGAAGACCTCAGAGCCTGTGTGCTATATGCTAAACATTGGGAGTAATCGTTGAAGAAACCGCTGTGTGGAGAGAGTTCCCACTTAGTTGTTGCTGCGTTGAGGAGAGGGAACCTGAAATCGCTACATGAGAGCGTGTATAGAGGAGTGACGCCCAATTGTGAAGAAGCCGCGTTGAAGGAGGATCCACGATCACTGCTGCTGAAAGTGGTCGCCCACCTGTGTTGATTGACATTGAAAAAGAAGGAGCCGTTGCTGTTGGAAAGTAGCAATTGCTGTCAATTGCAGCACGTTAAAGACACCGGTGAGAAGAAAGGCTGCGGATGACGTGGATAATTCCTGAAATGTTGATGTGGTGTATCATGAAGAACCATTCCTTGAAGGTGCTGCTATTAAAGCCACTCCAATGTGGTGTATCGTGGTATCTCTGCCCCAGATCTGCATGGAGCAGCGTGGTATTAGGAAAGATTTGTGAGATCCTGTGTAATCTGGTGGTATTTTACATATTGCAGTAGCCGTGGAGGATCGATCTGCTAAGCCTCCTGTAGTAATGACCGAGGACGACAGAGAGCACCCTGCGCAAATCTGAAGATTGCTGCCTGAATTTAGTTGGAGAAGTTGGGTGAAGAAGGAGTCGCCGCTGTGAAAGAAAGTAAGCCACCAAAAGGTGAAGCCACGACCTGCTGAGGGCAAGCTTGAACACCGTGTATGATTGGCGCACTTCCTGTGGAGATCAGAGTGGAGAATAGCGTGAGCCGAACTGAAAGGCTGATTGGCGATTTTTTTTTCTTCACGGGAGAGCCCTGCCTGTCAGCTGAAGAGGTGAAGCGGAAGAGTGGCGGGTCATCGGTATAACTAAGCGCGAGTGCCATCTTCCCAACCGACATTGCAAAGGTGATTTTTTTTTTTTTGAAACGCATTTGTGTTTCCTGGGAACTCAGACTACCGCGTGCATCTCCACTGATAGGGAGCGGTACTTCAGAACTACCACGGATTCATCCACTGCTAGGGCGCGGTACTTCCAAGACTTGTGTTGTATTTTTCTCAGTTTCTACCGCGCGGGTGCTGTCTTCCCGAGAGCGGTACTGCATTCTCTGGCTGTAAATCAGCTGTGTAAAGTATCTATTGCATTTTTTTTTATTCTGAGTTTAAGTGCAATGGTTGCCGCCTCCCAACAGCCGTTGGCTGATACATACATTAATGAGGCCTCCAAATTGAATGGAGAAAATTATGTCAACTAGAAATTCAAGCTGCAAACTGTTCTTGAATTATTCGGTGGCTGGATGATTGTGAATGGCACTGAGTTGAAGCCTGCAAATCCCGCACTTGTTCCAGAATGGAACAAAAGGGAAGCCAAAGCCAAGGTGACTCTGCGAATGTCTGTGCAAGACAAGATTATCCCTCACATCAGAAATTGTGACACATCTAAAAAGACATGGGATACGCTTAAAACACTATATGAAACAACTGATGCAAATCGCATATTGTTTCTGAAGACCAAACTGTTGTCAATCAAGATGGAAGCAAATGAAGGGGTAAGTAAATTTATTTCTTGTATCAAAGATTTGAGTGATAGCTTGGTAGCTATAGGTGAAGCAGTAGATAGTACTGATCAAGTAACTATCACACTGAAGGTTTGCATCCCGATTACAAAGTGTTTATTTCAGCACTTGTAGCAAGAGAAAAACCCCCAAATTTTGAAGAACTCACAGGTATTTTGCTTCAAGAAGAAGAGAGGATGAAAACTTATGATCTTGAGGCTCGAGGTTCTGATCTCGCACTGATGGAAAGAGGTCGATATATGCACAGAGGCAAACCATGGGGAAGGCCATGGAATGGAGACAGAGGCACCTCATGGAACCGAGATAGAGGCAAATAGTGGCATGGAGACAGAGGCAAATCGTGGAATGAAGACAGAGGCAAATTTCACTCAAAACATAAAGGTATGGTTCAGACTGATCATTCTAGAAATAATGTAGATGGTCATTATTGGCACAAACCAGGACACCTCAATAGAAATCATTATCAGAAGAAATATTATAGAGGTAGAAGCTACAATGGAAATCACAATCATAATGGGAATTTTGCAAACACAGACACTCCTGAAGATGATTTTAGAAATCTAAGATTATTTATTTCTGAAGATGCTCTGTCTGCTGAGACAGATGATAAGAATGCATGGTTCATAGATTCAGGTGCATCTGCACATATGTCTTGTAGGAGAGAATGGTTCGAAGAATATAATGAGAATCTCAATGACACTCACATCTATTTAGGTGATAATAGGTCACTCAAAGTTCAAGGTTATGGAAAAGTAAAGGTGAAATTATCCAATGGTGAATTGAAACAGATATATAATGTTATGTATGTTCCTGGTATTAAAAAGAATCTTATTTCTGTTTCAACCATAACCGAACATGACCTAAAAGTAGAGTTTGGCAAGTACCAATGTCATATTAAAGACATTCGAGACCACTACAAGACTGTTGCTACAGGTTCAAGATGTGGAGGACTATATAAGCTGGATGTGTGCAAAGACAGTCATCAAGCACTGACATCCACCATCATCACCACAGAGGAACTCTGGCATCAAAGGTATGGCCACATTAATCACCATGATCTTATGCTGCTTCAGAACAAATTAATGGTTGAAGGTCTGCCTGTTATAAAGAATGTGCATCTGGAATGTAGTTCTTGTGCACTTGGAAAACAACACCGAGATGCATTCCCAATACATCAAGAGAAGAAACAAAGTGATCTGCTTGAATTAATCCATACAGATGTATGCGGACCTATGCAGACTAGATCATTAGGAGGTGCATCATATTTTCTAACATTTATTGATGATAGATCTAGATACACATGGGTCTATTTTATAAGAAAAAAAGGAGATGTCTTCGAATATTTCAAGGAGTTCAGAATGATGGTCGAAAAGCAGACAGGAAAATGCATTAAATTTCTCAGATCTGACAATGGAGGGGAGTACGTGTCTGGAGCTTTCAAGAAATACTGTAAGGAGAATGGAATCTAGCAACAATTTATAATATCCCACACTCCTCAGCAAAATGGTGTAGTTGAGCAAAAGAATAGGACTCTAGTTGAATGTACTCGCAGTATGCTCCAAGGTAAGAACATGTCGAATGGTTTTTGGGCTGAAGCTGTTAATACTGCTGTATATTTGAAAAATAGAAGTCCAACAAAGAAATTAGATCTGCAAACACCATTTGAGGTCCTTTATGGATATAAACCTGAAGTTAAGCATCTACGAATTTTTGGTTGTAAAGCTTTTGCACATATACCAAAAGAAGATAGAAGGAAACTAGATGCTAAATCCTTTGAATGTATCTTTGTTGGATATCACAATGATCATAAAGCTTATAAGCTATTTCACCCTAGCTCTCATAAGTTAATTGCAAGCAGAGATGTAGTGTTCCATGAACATGTAGATATAAGTGACAAATATGGCCAAGGACATACTTCTACTAATGAATATGTGAAATTAAATTCCATCATTCAGTAGTAGGAAGTGGAACAGCCACAAGAGAAGGAGCAGGAACAGAATAACAGAAGCAATGGAAGAAGAAGCAGTCACAGTGAAAATAGCAGAAACAACATGAGCACTTCTATCAGTTCAGATGAAGATACAACAGAAAGCAGAAGGATAATGGATGGTACCCCTACAGGCAATGTAGGACTAAGAAGGTCTTCAAGACAGACTCGTCATCCTTCAAGGTATGATGACTATGCTTTAATGTCCAATGCAATGAATGAACCAATGAATTATAAACAAGCCAAAGATAAAGAAGAATGGGTTGAAACTATGAATGAAGAATATAACTCTATTATGAAGAATCAGACTTGGGAATTAACAGAATTACCAGAGAACAAAACACCCATAGGATTTAAATGGCTGTTTAAACATAAGCTTAAATCAGATGGTAGCATTGACAGATTTAAAGCAAGACTAGTTGCCAAAGGTTATGCTCAACAGGAGGGAATTGATTTTGAGGAAACTTTTGCACCAGTAGCAAAACTAAACATAATTAGAATTCTGGTTGCATTAGCTACAGCTCATAATTGGAATATTCATCAATTAGATGTAAAATCTGCTTTCTTAAATGGTGAACTAAATGAATAAGTGTACTTAGTCCAGCCTGAAGGCTTTGTACAGAAAGGTCAGGAGCATCTTGTATGTAAGTTAAAGAAATCCATCTATGGATTGAAACAGGCCCCTAGGTCATGGTACATAAATATTGATACCTTCTTTAATCAGAAAGGCTTTGCGAAAAGCAAAAGTGATCCTAACCTTTATGTGAAGAAAGATAAGGAAGGAAATGTTTGCTTAATATCGTTATATGTTGATGATCTCATTATCACAGGAAATGCATGTAAGTTGATTGCAGAAATAAAAAATCAATTGTCACAGGAATTTGAAATGAAAGACCTTGGTGAACTTCACTATTGTTTGGGACTTGAAGTATGGAAAGAATCTGGTAAAACTATGATCACTCAAAGTAAGTATGTGAAGGAAATATTGAGCAGATTCCATATGAGTGATTGCAAAGAATCAGTAATTCCTTTAGAACAGAATGTGAAGCTATGCAGTCAAGATGGAACAAAAGATACAGATGGTTCTTTGTATAGACAGTTGGTGGGAAGTCTGAATTATCTCACTACTACAAGGCCAGATATCTCATATGCAGTCAGCATTCTTAGTCAATTCATGGCTAAGCCAAATGAAAGCCATTGGAAGGCTGCAAAGAAGGTCCTTAGATATCTGAAAGGGACAATGAACTTTGGTCTTTTATATACTAAGAAGTTTGATGTTCAATTGGCAGGATTTTCTGACTCTGATTGGGTAGGGAACGTTGATGACAGAAGGTCTACTACAGGATATGCATTCAACATTGGATCAGGGGTCATAGCATGGAGCAACAAGAAACAACCAACTGTTTCTCTATCATCCACAGAAGCTGAATATAAAGCCATGTCTAGTGCTACATGTGAGGCTGTCTGGTTGAGGAGGATTCTTGAAGATGTTGGAGAAAAGCAAGCAGAACCCACAAATATACATTGTGACAATCAAAGTGCAGTCAAGCTAGCACACAACCCAGTTTATCATGCAAGAACAAAACACATTGAGCTGCAACATCAGTTTGTTAGAGAAAAGATTGATTCTAAGGAAATTAAACTTCTATATTGTAATACAAGTGATAATGTCGCTGATATATTTACAAAACCCATTGGCAGAATTCACTTTGAAATCCTTAGGCATAAATTAGGTGTTGTAGAAAATCCATTTCTACATTAAGGGGGTATGTTGGAATAATGTAGAAATGATAGGCAGATTGGCAGGGATTGAGTTGATGTGTACTTTCCATACTCAGCATGGTTTGGTTTGAGATCCACCTTTCTTGGATCTATGATCTGGTTTGTTATGATGTTTGTCATCTATATATTGTAACTACTTCTCTATCAATAATCGAATTGGTTTTGGCCATTCCTTTGTGTATGAGAGCGAGCCTTTGTGCTCTGCTCCACAGTGCCTCTCTGTATGTGTTAATTACAATTGCATTAGAGCAATTGCGAGAGATTTATGTTTGGCAATTGACCCATCAAAAGGAAACGAAGCCGTTACAACGAGCAATCTTTTAGAAACCTCTTTTCGTTTCTTGACATGGAGCCATTGCAAAGGAAAGTGCAAAGTTGTGTGCAATGAAGGCTGCTCAGTTTCATATTAAAAAACGTTTCTCTCTCTCTCTCTTAATTTATTCGGAAGAAAGATATATGTGATCAATGGCTTTAACATATGAAATAAATATACAATGAACAAGTTTGAAATAATCTTAAGCTATAACAAACAACGAGGACAATTTTTATGTGGCTTGGATTTTGGTTCACATAGGTTCCAAAGAGAATAAGTTTTTCCTCATGTCATATGTATGGAAAGAACATTGTCCTCATTCTCCAGGTGAAGCGACAATTGATAGGGACACAACAACCAATAAAACCATTGCACTATGTAAAGTAAATTGGCTAAGATAAATTCGATTGTCACAAAATGAAATAGGAAAAATTGTCAATGTCATTGGCAACAGTGTTTGTAAATTTGAGTGGCACAATGTTCCCTAACAAAGAAAATGACATGGAACAAAAAAAAAGGCTGAAATGATCTTGTCTATAACAGTTTTTTAACGAGTGATGTTCTCTATCATGAGTTTTTGTTGGTAGTTAAAATTGCATAAAATTGCATTCTTTATTGTTTGTTTCTTTTTTGGGGGGAAAGATGTATGGGCATTTGCTATATTGAAGATCTCAGGGATACATTTTTTTCCATATACAATATACAAAACAGAAGGGGAAAAATCCAATGGATTAATGCTATGGAAGTTTGGTTCCAAACAGGGAAAAAAAACATTTGGAAGGAAGCAAAAACCTTAGCAATAACAAGTGAAGTACATTGTTGCCAAT
The DNA here is from genome assembly GCA_027924585.1 of Larix kaempferi. Taxonomy (NCBI): domain Eukaryota; kingdom Viridiplantae; phylum Streptophyta; class Pinopsida; order Pinales; family Pinaceae; genus Larix; species Larix kaempferi. The sequence continues at coordinate 21,364,593 of BSBM01000106.1, forward strand.
GCGTAGTTTGTGAGCAAATAAAATGAAATTATTAAGAAGGGGAAAAATCATTCTCATATTTTGTTTCAAACGTGCAAATTGCCAAAAACAGACAGAAGGGATCCAACCTGAAAAGAAAAAAAAACAATTGATGTTAGAAGTGACCATGATGTAGTTTATTGGAAAAACATCATGACAAGCATGTGTGTACAAAATGTAAATGACAATAGCCATAGGTGTACCAAGCACAAATGCACGAGTCCAATGTATATTCAAGCAACAAAAGGGAATTTGATTTTGTCAAGTAAACATGTATCTATTGTAACACAGTGTCAAGAGAATGAATTAAAACATTTACATCCATAAGATATGAGAAAGAGTAGCTAGGATATTTATGGTTCTTCAATAGTGTAAATGGAGGAAAGAGGCAGAGAAAATTTTAGCTGAGCGGGAGGAATAACTGACTCTGCTATAAGCATATATTTATATTCATGTAACATGTTCGATGAGATTTGTTAGATCACATGGTGTTGTTATTGACTTTGCAAGTATTTTGGTGACATCTGCTAGATCACTTGGTATTGTTATTGAATTTGCAAGTATTTTGAGAGGAAGATTTATGAGATGGAGGCATCGACAGATTCAAGGGGAAAGCTAACATGCACAACAATTTATAGTTTCAATGTATAACACAGGATATGAGGAGAGAGGAAAGGTTGTTGATGTGGCTAGAAATAGAAGTATGTGTTCTATGTCTAAGAAAACATATCAGTTTGGAACACACAGCAAAAAAAGAAAAAAAACGTCGTTGAATAAAAGCACCATAATACATTATAGTCAAAGGTTTTATGAAGAGAAGCAAATTGGTTATGCCTGATCATTGATGTTGTCTTGCTATCCATGTTCACTTTGCATGTTTTTTTAAGAAGGAAAAAATAAGATCAACAACGCAATAAACAAAGTGCACATACAAAAATAAAATTGTTGGAGACAAATTTATTGCACAAGTACATGTATAGAGAAGCATGAAATGGTTTCATGCAATTTTCCTGTGCATGGAGGGTAAAAACGTGAAGGTGGGTAACACTTCCGTGAGAAACAAGTGTAAAAAAGACTTAGCGGAGGTTATTCGGCCGATTAATAAACGTTATTCGGCCGAATAACGCATAAGTTATTCGGCCGAATAACTAGTAACAGTTCTCCATTTAGGTTAACGGGAGCCCTTGAAGTGTGTGCAAAGCACTGCCGGCCGGGAAAAATTTTCGGGTGTTAGTTTATTCGACCGAACACGTTTCCTACATAAAAGCCCGGCCTCGTCCGCAGTTTGGCATTATCCGCTGGAAATTTTTTGGACCTCGCTTGTAGGCCCGCTGTCGATCCATGCTGCGACAGTCGACGTTCGCCACCCTGCATGGTTGCCTTGTCGATCCTCGCATGCTTTCTCGCTACTGCTCACCCGCTCTCTCGCCACTCCTCGCTCGCTCTCTCGCCACTCCTAGCCTGCTTTCTCGTCACTACTCGCCACAGCACTCGGCTGCTCTGTTCGTCGACGAGGCTTCTATCTGCCAGCTCGAAATTGGCATCTGCCATTGGACAGTCGCTCCTTGACAGATCCGCGTGGAGTTAATGGCTGCGGGGTGAGGTTAGAATTAGTTTAATTGTTTCGTTTCTATGTTCATTTTTTGTTTTCCAATTTGATTTTTGATGTATGCATATGTATTCGTATTTTAATGTGTTTTGGAAATGTGGTAGTGTGTGCAAGTCAGTTCGTTTGTTGAGTTGGTGGTTGTCTTCGGTGCTTCGTTGGTGTTTTGGTGTTCGGCGCAGAGTTGATAGTTTTTCATTTTCAGGTATGTTTTGACGATAAGTTGTTTCGTTTTGTTTTCGTTTTCATATTTTTATAGTTTTTTGTTGCTAATACAATTTGTTGATATATGTAGGAAATTTTTTTCGTTTGGCGAGTTGGTGGTCGTATCCGGCGCGGCGTTGTGGTTCGACAATCTGTTGACTGTGAGTTTGGTTTACATGTATGTCTCCTTTCCCAATTTTTGGGATTGTAAAAAAATATAGTTGTCATTTGAAGAAAATTAAAAAAAATATTTGCATTCAGGTTTAAAATTAGACTATTTATTTTTTTTACATTAAATTTTATGTTCATTTTGTTGAACAGAGTTTAAGAACTCTATTCATGAACAGAGTTCTTAAACTCTGTTCAGTTCTTAAACTCTGTTCATGAACAGAGTTCTTAAACTCTGTTCATGAATAGAGCTTAAAAACTTTGTTCATGAACAGAGTTTAAAAACTCTGTTCATGAACAGATTGCTTAAACTTTGTTCATGAACAGAGGTTAAAAACTCTGATCATGAAAAGATAAGAAATATATGTTTTTGAACGTTACATCTATAGGTTTAATTTACGAATACCAATATTTAAATGGCACCTGTTCCTATTGGATAGTTTTGTTCTGGTCAATTTTCTGCCTTCCCTCAACTTGTTTTTGTGTAATGAACGTTGAAGTTTGCACCTATCCAATTTTTTATACTAAATTTATATAATAAGATATAAAGAGGATGAAAATTTTTACCCTTGAACAGAGTTTTTGAACTATGTTCATGAACAGAGTTTAAGAACTCTGTTCATCAACAGAGTCTTTAAACTCTGTACATGAACAGAGTTTTTGAACTCTGTTCATCAACAGAGTTGAAAGACTCTGTTCATGAGTAGAGTTTAAAGACTCTATTCATATAAAGAGTCATATAGTGTTGTAAGTCCTTAATTATTTTTTTTCTTATAAATAATAAGTGATGTTTGTTTATTGAGATATATAATGGAATCATATGTGATGGATGAAAAATTTGTAATTTTACTATATTACTACAATTAACTGCATTATATCTTATATCTGATTATGAAATGATTATTAAATATATCTTTATGTTGCAATAGTAGTGATGGTAGGAATTTCAGTTAATTAATTATGCTAGAGTTAGGAGAGGGACTTACAAAAAAAAAATCACTTATACTACTTTAGACACCCCTACATTTGGTATGTAGTTCTTTATAAGATATGTCTTTAAGTCTGTAGAATTAACATGTACAACTTCAATATGTTATGAGTTGACATTTGTGTAAATTTTTTTTCTTATAAATAAAGTATGATTCTTATAATAAGTGGATATATATATATATATTTCGTGTGATGTTTGTTTATTGAGATATATAATGGAATCATATTTGATGGATGAAAAATTTGTAAGGTTACTATACTAATACAATTAACTGCATTATATCTTATATCTGATTATGAAATGATTATTAAATATATCTTTATGTTGCAATAGTAGTGATGGTAAGAATTTTAGTTAATTAATTATGCTAGAGTTAGGAGAGGGACTTACAAAAAAAAATCACTTACACTACTTTAGACACCCCTACATTTGGTATGTAGTTCTTTATCAGATATGTCTTTAAGTCTGTAGAATTAACATGTACAACTTCAATATGTTATGAGTTGACATTTGTGTAAATTTAGAAATCATATCAAATGGAAAGAGTGGAGTCTTCGAAGCGAAAGCATAGGAGGTCATCACATTCATCGAGAATTGGTGTCCCAATTGGTAGTCAAAGGTTGTCGAATTCACCTCGAGGTTCGAGTTTATTGTATGGGTCACAGTCATCCGATCACCAACAAGTTGATAGGGGTACAAACGATTCCCTTTTATCTTCTGTGGGAGAGCGTCGATCTCAACCTTCTATCGGTATGAACATTAATGTTTCAATACATGTATAATCTGTATTTTTGTTTGTTTTGAATTTTTGGACAAGGTTAACACTTGACTAAGGCTATATTTGAATCAGAGCGAGGTTCCGAAGATGTGCGTAATTCGACAGAGCGGGAGGAAGATCAAGATAGGATTGTAGATGATGGAATAGGTGCGGGTGCAGAGCAGGGTCGCGAAGATCCTCCTAGAGCTAGGACGACATATGTTCCACTAGTTGAGGGTTGTACACCCATATCAACGTATCCATCTGATTTACCTGATGAGCTTCCATGGGAAGGTGTTGTGCAACAAACTATCCTTGAAAGTTGTAGATCCCACTATGATAGGTTGAACAATGATCTTTGTACTTTGGATCTCCCTCCAGAGAGCAGACAAAGTCTAGAGATTGTTTTGGGGTCATTGCAAAAATTCATTGATGCATATGAGGAACTCGGACCAACTACGAATGGTTTTGTTCATTTGATGCAGAGGCGAAGGGAACAAGTTATGGGTCCAGACAAGTGGGAGGTTGTGAAGGAGAGAGTGACCAAAGAACAGGCCAATTCAATGTTTAATTTCAAAGAAGGCCTTAAGCGAAAAATGTTGAAAGTGCAATATTTCAAGCATCCTCAAATTGCACATCTAATATATGATTGGTTCCTTGCAGCTTATGGTCGATTGCCATGGAACGATGAGGTTCCTAATTATTTTGCTAGATTTTTCTATGCGTAGTTTTTTTTAGGTATGAAGCCAAACTATACTGATATTTCTTCTGACTTTTATGGAGTTGGAAAGGGTCGAATATATAATCGAAAAGGTGCTCTTAGAGACCCTACAACTCTTCGACCTCCACCCGAGATGCCTCGTCCACCCAGGGTTGTGGCTTTAAGATCGGAGATGGAGCCCACATCCCAACTTGGGACAACTGCAAGGGATTTTGTAGGTGATGGTTTAGCGTCAGCTCTTGTTGGAGTAGAAGTGGGATTGGGTCGAGAGAGGGCTCGTGCTACTATTTGTCAAAAGTTTGTTTACAAGACGAATGATGAGGTAGATGGATTGAGCATCGACGATCTCAAGACTTATGCCAAGTCTTGTCGCGATATAGCTTCAAATGTGTTATCCAATGACACATCGAGTATGGGAGAGGTTTGTTGATTATGCTATGACAATCTATTTGATCTTTTATTATTCATTTGAATTGAATTTTTTGTTACATAGTAATAAGTATATTAAGCAAATGTATTTTGTTTGCAGTTTTCTAGAATGCTGAATGCACATGATTTTCGAGTCTCCACTAGTCAAAATGAAGAGCATCTTGGAGAGGTATATTTATTATAATATTTATGCTTGAACTTGATATTTTATCTTTTTTTTTGAATTTTAATAAATATCAATGTATCTTATTGTTAATTTGACTTATCCATGCAGGTTTCTTTATAATCGAACTTTTTAGATGATACCATCTCTTGTGAGTTAATGATTTTAATTTTCTTGTTTTGGTTTTAAGTTAATTGCTTAATTTATTTTTTGTTTCTACTATGTTTTATTCATTAACAAAATTTAAATTTTAGGGGAGAGACCATATGGAAATTGAGGGTGAAGATGTAGGTTCTTTGATGAATGCGGATATTGGCACTGAGGTAATTTTGTTTAACTTGAATTGATCTTTGATATAAGTTTAATATTTAATATTTTTTGGATTTATTTTAAAATTGTTTCAATACTTTAGGATTCATAAATTACTTTTGTACATGTTGCAGCTTGGCTCTCTTAGATCCTTTGGAGCCAAAGGGAAGACTCCGGTGGAAGAAAGTGGTGGACATGCATTCAGAGAATTTGATGTACGACTTTTTTAATAATTGAATTGTTCTTTCAGACACTGGGGTCCCAGGACATTGCAAGTTTAACCCTGATTTCGTAGCTGTTAAAGTTATAAATTTCACTACTGTTCCTCTTGACGAGGAGCAAATTGCAACCAACCTTGTGAAACATGGACCTCTGGCCGGTATCCATATTTTTGTCTCCGCCTTTGAATTATATTATAATACCATGATTGTGAGTGACTTCTTTGTTCATATTTATCTTGTTCTCATTCTTTGACACTTCACTATCATTAGTTGCAGGACAATGAGTGGTTTCTTTGCCGTGTGTTACACCTATGATAAATATATTAGTTGCAGGACAATGAGTGGTTTCTCTGCCGTGTGTTACAGGTCTAAATATATTAGTTACAGGTGTTGACAGAGCTGTCTATTTGGAACTCCAACCACATGCAGACTAATTCAATGAGTGGTTTCGTTACAAGTGTAAATATATTAGTTACAAACTTACAGGTGTTGACAGAGCTGTCTATTTTGGAACTAGCAACCTCCAAACTGGTTCAAGTCATATCAACCATGCGACTTTCTATGACATTAATTGTCATACGGTTGATATAACATTTCATTTATGGTTATTTGATGGTTGTTTTTACGTGGCAAATTTACGTTTTTTTTTTTTAATTTTTATTATTTTTTTAATTTGTTATTTATTTTGCACACCAGGGAAAATTAGTCAATTCTATGTACAACACCAATACAAAAAATGGATAATGTAATTTGGAAAAGTTTAAAAAATATTTTAATTTTTAAAAAATTCATTTTAATATCCACAAATTTTAAAACTTTACTTTACATTAAGTTAAAAATACGGAGCAGTTAAAAGTCAACTGAATAAAGCGACCCAGCGATCGCTATATTCCCTGCAGAGCAGGGACTAATAAAGTGTTTTATTATAATATTTTTTTGAAATTCAAGAATATAAAAAATCTATCCCTTCATCATTTTATTTTTTATATTTAAATTAATTTAGAATTAAAAAACCCTTTTATTGCAATACAATTTTACTCATATTTAAAATGTGTATCGAATTCTCCATTGATTTATTTTAAAAAATGTTTCAAAGTATGATTAAAATTTAAATCTTAAAAACAATCTCTTAAATAATTTTAAGTAACTAAAAACTATTATTAATAATAAAAAAAAATATATATTTCTATCATGAATGTGATAGGCGACTTTCTAATTTGTGATTGGCTTTCACCTAGAGTTATGGATTTAGAAGGGTCAATTCTTTGATATCTTAGAAAAAGAGAATAATAAAATATTGGAATCTGATTTATGTGGGCCACCTTTCCAATGTTGCAAAGTGGCAGCGTCACATTACACCAGAGAAATCTCTACAATCCAAAAAGATCTAATACTTTGGGATATGATAATTACATTACATAGGAAATTTATTTATTTGGTGTTATACCATCAATATTTAATTAGTGGGACATGTTTAGGAATTTGATTGGGTTTTACTTGAGTTGAATATTTATTTGATATTTGAAAAAATCACTTTTTTCAGAATAAATAAATTATAGCTTTAATGGTAAAGGTTAAGAAAGTTTTATATACGTAGGTAAAGTTGGTTTTGTTTTAGGTAAGTTCAAGTCAACAACAACAAAGTTTGAAGCCATTACTTGTAAACTTATTATGCATTTTTATTATGGATTTAATTTAATGTTGATTCTTATTAGGGACCAAACTTAGTTAATAGGAAAGAAGAGAGAAAGGGTGTGTGCCATGAACCTACAATTTTGTTAGATTTTGTTTTTGTGAACTTGGGGTTACCTAACTTTGTTTCAATGCTTATGAATGGTAACCATTAGAGATGAGAGGATGTTGAGATCTTAACTCATTCTCTGTGGTTAGGGTTTTACCCTATCTGCCACCTCCTCCAGTCGTCGTAGCATTCCTCCTCTACCGCCAAGCCTTAGAGCCAATAATATATATGGGGATTGTATCCTATTGCTAGCCAGGAACAAGACATAAGGATTCATGATATGTTGTTGAGGGGGGTGAATCTAGTGGATCATAATTGGCAATTTGGAGTGACACCCTTCAATATGAGAAAGGGGCTTTCAACTCTTCAAATAAGTCTCTTAAGTTGCATAAAGAACACAACCCACAACAAAGTAGATTTGTAAAATGATTAGAATACACTCCATAATTAGGTCTTCCACCCCTAGAGCCAAGAAGGAAATCCCTCATCATGTTTGAGCAGGCATTGGTTGGAAAGTCTACATGCCCCTAGCCTAGCCCAAAATTTGTAGTGACATGGATAACATAACACCTGATTCCCAAGATTCAAGGCCATGTATTATCATTTGCATCTGGTTGGGGTTATTTTGTATTTCTTTTTGTCAATAGGGAAGAATGTGACTTGATTTTCCACTTCGGACCTTATTTCATGGGTTCCAGAGGAATGCATTTGTCACCATGGTCCCTTTGGGTTTAACCTAAAGGAGGAAATTACTTCAACTCCTATGTAAGTCAATATTGATGGATGAAGTCATCAACACACCCTTTATTATGAGCATATTCCATGTAAGTGTATGGTTTGTCATACTCACAACCATTTTACAAAAAAATTCCAAAAATGCAAGAGGATCAACCCCCAAAATTTTTTTGTGAAGTAATAATTCCGAGTTCAAGATGGTTTAGAGCAAGAGAAGAAAGGATCAATACAAGGGGTCTTTAAACCCATCCCATGAGGAGCCATCCAACACAAGTAATAACAAATTTGAAGTACTTGGGAATCTAGATGACATAAAGATGGAAATAAATCAAAAGAGAAACCACTAGCATATTCATTGCATCCTAAAGGCGGTTGTCGATCCAGAGGTTACTTCTCTATCAACATAAAAAGAATAAAGTAGAACGAGAAGAGGAGGTATAAGAGTAAGTAGAGGAAACAAAGGAGGATGAAGAGTAAGCAAAAGAAACATAGGAGGAAGAGAAGGAAGAGGTGGAGAAAGAGTTGCACTGTCTGAATAACAAGTACATCCACAGAGACCGAACACCAAGGACACCGCTCACACACAAAGATCATAGACCAGGACACTAGTGTTTTGACGTGGTTAAAACCCTCTAGAGGGAAATAGTCCACGGCCCCGGCCAAATAGCTTCTACGGAGCAATTTATTATGCAGAAGAAAAATATTACATGAGCTTCTCTCAACAATGGATCATACGACAAGTGACCCTCCATGCTCTTTAAATAGAGATCATGGACCAATCGGGTGCTAAGCCACAAATCAAGTGTCGTTAAGATCGAGAGAAGTTGAACCGTCAGATCACTTTATATTGTGACCATTGGATTACATATATACAAATGCATACCTAATGGATATATTAGATCCTGTTCAACTTAACTAACTCCTAAGTGTCAAAAATATCCTAACATCCCCCCTTAAGAACAACTCGGCATAGGATTGAAGGATTTACAAAGGTAACACAAAATTAGGAGAAGGAAGGAGGCATTAAAGCCTACTGGATCACAGTTTTCTGGAACTTGAGCCAGAAGTAATGAGGCTCGTTGAAATTGAGAGTGAGTACGACGTCGATCTGTAGGATCACCAGCGAGATCACCTGCAGCTTCTCTAGTAGAACGGACCCATTTAGGAAGCTGTGAAGCTGGTGCTGGAGGAGGTTGAGCAGGCGGAGGAGGATTTTCATCCTCGCTATCATCATCATTTGAAGAAGTAACCAGAGTAGGAGAAATATCAAGAGGTGAAGAAGAAGAAAAAGAAGATGGCACAAGTGCCGAATTAGGCTCACAGGCCAATATATGTTCATCAAATTTGACGTCTCTTCTTATAATTATATCATGAGAATGTGGTAGAAGAAGCCTATAGCCTTTGACATCTTCAGAATAACCAACAAATATGCACTTTTCACTTTTAGGTTGTAATGCTTTCCATTTTTCATCTGGAATATGAGCCCATGCTTCACTACCAAATACACGGAAATGACTGACATCTGGTTTATTTTTACTCCATGCTTCTTCCAGTGTAATCCCTTGTAAAGATTTAGTGGGAGTGCGACTAATTATGTAATTTGCACAATTTATAGCTTCAGCCCAATATGGAAGACTTAGTCCTTTAGCTTGGAGCATACAATTAGCCATTTATTTTAGAGTGCAGTTTTTCCTTTCAGCTACACCATTTTGTTGTGGTGTATATGGAACAATATGTTGTTGTTGGATTCCTTGTTTAGTGCAAAAATTAGTGAACTTGTTGTTAACAAATTCTCCCCGATTATTAGATCTAACTTAAGAATTTGATGACTAGATTGTTTCTCAACAAGGGCCTTGTAGGCCAAGAACATGCCAAAAACTTCGCTCTTAAGTTTTAAGAAGTAAACCCAAGTGCGTCTGGAGTAATCATCAATGAAAGTCAAGAAGTATTTGAAACCAGAGAAGGAAGCAGAAGGTATAGGACCACACAAGTCACTATGCACAAGCTGCAAAGGAGCCGAGGCATGCCAAGAGGTACGTTTTTCAAAACTGTCCTGATGATGTTTTCCGAGTACACAACCGGAACAAACACCATCCTTGCAAGAGACCATAGGAAGACTTGTCACCATATTTTCTTTACATGGTTATTGCAATGAGAGAAAATTTAAGCGACCAAATCGCTCATGCCAAAGCTTGCTCAGTTCATCACTATGAGCAACAAAAACTGATGGAAGTGAAGATGACCCAAATTTGTCAAACTTGTACAACCTGGTAATATCATCAACTGTTCCAGTAGCTAATACATGTCGTGTATCCTTTAAATTTCTAATTACAACTTGGTGAGGTGAAAACTCTACGGTTTTACCTTCACCAGAATGAGTGATCTGGTATACTGATAAAAGATTACATGAAAGAGTAGGAACACATAATACATCATTAAACAGTCCATTTTCTAGATGAACAGTACCAGACCCTTCAATACTAAGTGATCTATCATCACCAACAAATATTTGTTTGGTGTTACAATTGTTTAAATAAAAAAATATGGTTTTATCCTTATTCATATGATAATATGCTCCATAATCTATAAGCCATTCATTTGAAGAAGAACGAGAAGATGTTGTAAGTGAAAAACCAGAGGCTGAAAGTGCTTGTCCTAAAGATGAAGTTGAAGAAGAATCAAGTTGAATGTGATGCTTCTTCATTGTTGCTTCCAGAGCTTCCATCCTCTTAAAACACCTTGACTCTTCATGCCCATCGCGATTACAAAAGTTGCAATGTCTTTGTGTCTTATTTCCTTGAAATTTGGCAGCTTTATCTTGTTGAGGATGATTTTGAGGCTGAGAAGATTTAGGACCCTTGCTATTTTGAATGTGCTTCTTTGGATTCTTTGGATTCTTGTAATTCTTCGAACCAGGCGGCTGTTGAGCTACTAAAGCTTTTTTGAAGTACTGGCAGTATTAATTAGTCCAAGATGTAAGAGTTTTTCCTGTTCTCTTATTAAAGAATCACAAAAAACATCAAAAGAGGGAGCTTTGTATTGAGCTCCCAAAGAAAGAAGAGCTTCTCTAGTGGAATGAAAGGTTGAGACAAACATAGAATATGCAGGCCCCAACTTGGAAATAATGGCATAAATAAGGCCATCATCTGCCTTTAAGACTCTAAGGGTATTAAATTTTGTTATAAAATCTTCCATGTAAGAAAAATTATTAGGATCTAATGTAAGCAACTCATTCTCAAGCTGATGAGCTCTAATCTCATTTTTAATACCAAAAACAGTATTTAGCTTTTGCCAAGCATCATCCAGTGCATGAATTCCTTGAAGATGAAACTGCAGATCAAGAGAAACTGACAAACCAATTAAACCACGAGCTGAATCATTTCTATTTTCCCATTTTGCTAGTTTATCAGTATTAGAGGGAGGAGTTTCCATGCCAAGGGTAAGTCTATATAACCCTTTGTTTCTGAGAATATCTTCCATCCGAGACTTCCATACAAAATAGTTAGTACTGGTAAGGAGCATATCATTTGAAATTTCCATTCTGAAATAAATATGACTTCAAATATAAAAACTAGTTGGAAAAAATAATAGAGCTCGAAAAAATAAGCGGTTTAAAAAAAAACGGCACTGCAATTAGCTTTCGGATGAAAAAGTTATGCCATTTTGAAAACAAATTGAAAGAGCAGCCAAGGAACCACGTGGTGTGTGGAGGTAAGTGCACAGCAATAAAAAAAATCCTCTTTAGTCCTAACTTAACTCCTAAGCTCACTTTAAAAAAATTATGTGCCTTACTTCTATAAATAAGTGAAGGTCACTTTTACATAAAGTTGCTTAAAAAGAAGAGAAAAAAACAACTTAAAAATAAAATGAAACTTTTGTTTTTGTTTATTTTATAAAGTTGCTTTAGAAAAGAAAAACGAAAAAAAAAACTTAAAAGGAAAGAAAGTAACTTATGTGAGATTTTAAGTAACTTTTTTTTTTAATATATGAAATCAATGCAACAAATACTAACATGATTTGAACTTAAGACCTCTTTAATAAGTAACTTTAAACCAAGTGAGCTAGAGTAAAAATATAGAAAATATTGTAAAGGAGGAAGGTTTTTTTTTTTTTTACTCTTTTTGCCTTGGAGCGCGTGCTTACTCTGCAAACCCCTGTTTCAGGCTACTAAACAACTTTACACACCAGAAATAGAAAAAAAAAGACAAAAAAAACTGAAGGGTTTCCCGCTCCTTGTTAGTTTTCTGTTAGTCCTTCCTGGTAAGCAAAATGCCTTTCCTACTGTTTGTGGTCAGTCGAGACTGCCAACATGTGCAGACAAGAGGCTATCACTTCCAGGAAAAAAATAAAAAAGGAACAAATCGAAATGAAATAGAGACATAGAAAAAAATGCGGAAAACAAAACAGTATACCTCAGATTTGTGAAAAAGGCCACAGTTAGGGAAAACGGAAATGTTTTCGTACAAAACGAAGGGCGATCCTTACTGGAACCAATGCTCTGAAAAAAATGGAAAGCTTAAACCAGTCCAAAAATGGACAGAAATAACAGATCTCGGCAGCAAATCCCACATTCACCCACACCGACTTCAGATCTAGATCGCAATAAAACGGAGATGGCCCTCAACAATGATCTAATACCATGTCTGAATAATAGGTACATCCACAGAGCCTGACACCAAGGACACCGCTCACACACAAATATCATAGATTAGTACACCAGTGTTTTGACGTGGTTAAAACCCTCTAGAGGGAAACAGTCCATGGCCCCGGCCAAATAGCTTCTACGGAGCAATTTATTATGCAGAAGAAAAATATTACATGAGCTTCTCTCAACAATGGATCATATGGAAAGTGACCCTCCATGCTCTTTAAATAGAGATCATGGACCAATCGAGTGTTAAGCCATGGATCAAGTGTTGTTAAGATAAAGAGAAGTTGAACCGTCGGATCACTTTATATCGTGACTATTGGATTACATATATACAAATGCATACCTAACGGATATATTAGACCTAGTTGAACTTAACTAACTCCTAAGTGTCAAAAATATCCTAACATGCACCCCCATCCACATGAACCTAAATCCTTCACTTTCACTAGAGTACTAAAGAAAGCTCCAAATCCATCCCCTCCCCTCACAAGGAGAAGACAATCTAATCAAGAATAGTGACATCATGAGGTGGAATCAAATATCCTCTCCAGTTATCAATTAACTCCCAATTTTCCTTTGAATAACAGGGAGGATGATAATTCGTAAATGTTAATCATGTTTTGTTTCTACATTCTTCCATCTAATCAAGTTGTAAGAAATTATTCTTGTACTTAGGAATATAATTGGAAAATTATTTGTAGAAATTTGTGATTCTCTCCCTCTAGTTGTGTGAAAAGGGAAGAAAAGAATTGCAAGTTAGGATTCACCCTCTCAAGCTTTGTATTATCAAGCTATTTGATGTGACAATGACTCTTTTTTAATACAAATTTAACCAATTCTATTAAAAAAATTGTTTCAACACCTGAGGTTATGCATTAATGCCTTGCCTCATTTGCAAGGGTTTCAACAACTGATGCTTATTACAACCAAATTGTGCCTCCTCACTTAAGGTCCACCCATAACTTTGCATTGACCTATAATATGTTAGATTAACAACCAAGTTCAATACAATCAATTTATTCTAACACTAGGCACACGTCCAACCATGGCCTTTAAAACATCCCAACAATACTTCTTTACTTAGCCAATTATCCAATAGTCAACTAACAAAACATTGCAAGGAACATAACATCCCTTAAAGTGAAATAGACCATACACACCAATATGGGTGGCACCTAAGGTAGGTGCCTTAAATATTTTAAATGATGAAGAATGCTTACAACAATGATGCTACAACAAGGGAATGTGCCTCAAAGTTTGTGGCTCATTTACATAAGTACACAATAAACCAAAGGCAAGGCTTCCTAAACAGACCAATGGTAATACTACCTATTGTCCCTCCTATATGCACTCTCAAACCCTTGAAGCATCTACAAGATTTCCTTCTGCAGGTCGTGTCTTCTTCATTGTTCACTTAGCTAGTGCCAAATTCAATCCACAGTGCCTTACCCAAACTTAGCATGTGTAAGAACTCCTTGTTCACCCTATATGAATGATTCCTTATTGCTTGCTTCCTTACTTCCCTTGGCGCTTTGTTGCATCCTCTTTATATAGGAGTGATGCCTTAGGTGTTTCCTCAATGCAAAGTTACTTCCATCATACTCCTTGTCCAAAGTGGTACCAAATGTTCCATCTGTCCAACTTCTACTATGCTTACTCAAAGATGACCAATGCCCATCGATTGCTTGTGACTGCTAATATTTCTATGCCCTTTGATGACTTGTGCCTAATGATACCTTCATGCCCTTCAGTGACTTGTGACAATGTGCCAAGCACCCAATAATTGTTGTCTATCCAATGGTTTCTTGCTGCCAAATACACCCATGCCAATAATATTAATCCTCAAGTCATGGAGCGGCTAGGTCCTTGGTTCTCTATCCAAGGAACCCAAGTCCATAAATCCAGCCAAGTATCTTTCCAATATATTAACATGCATTATGCATGCCTTGTGACTTGACATGGGTTCCTATATAACAATCTCTAGCTCATCCACCTTAGCCAAAATATTTTACAAGCTTCTCTTGATGCATCCTAGCATTATGCGAGGAACAATGCTAGTTATGCATCCCACCTTTGTGCAAGGTTCCTAATAATTTTTTGGATTATCTTTCCATCGTGAAAGGGATCCTAACACAATTCATTCAACCTATTATCATGTCTATCCATGTTGGCCAATGACCATCGAAGTGACCATGCAAAGGTGCTCAAATCCATTCAAGGCTAGGGCCTTACATCCTCCCCCACTTAAAGTCATTTACTTCCTTGACAACATCTCCAATACTTGTTTTCCTCTAATGTATATTTCTTAGACACAAACATACAATCCACAATCATCTCCTTTAACAACTCTATATTGTCATTGTTAGAATCACTATGCAACTATCCACTGCTTAATATTCCTTTACATGAACTTTACCAATACTCCTTCCTATATGTCCATGCTATTGTTTCTATAACCCAACTTTCTAACGATGTTGTTTCTACAACCCAAACTTCACTAAGAAGGTTACATCAAACTTTTTCCAATGTTTCATATCTCCTAAACTTTACACTACTTTCCTAACTAACCATTTTTGCCGTGCATTTGTACATTGCATGTCCCCACATGCTGAACTAATTGGGTAGCTAATCAAACTTTTGTACTCAACCCCATGAGAATGAACTTTCTCATGTCAAATTCGGTTAATTACTTCCACACTTTAGTCATCTTGTAAAACTTCAATGATCTAAGGCAAGGTCACCACATTTGCCTCAATATTGTGAAATCACTTAATGTAACTTAAAAAATTTCAAGGCACTAACTCCTAGAGCCATTGTTCCAATTATCTACTCCTGGATAGTAGGTCTTGTCAAAAAGCACTTACTAAAAATATGAGGGAGACCAACAAGATGTATTACACCTAGCACTATCAACCAAAGTACATCCTTTATCTAACTTGTGCTTTCACTCAAATATTTAACAACTTATTCCTTCTCTGATGGTTTACAGGGCTAATTATTCTAATCGGTCTATCATTAATTTAAATTCATAGTTCACCAAGGATAATCTACAAAACTCTATGATGTTAGTTGCATCACATTCACATAAATCTCCATCTCCCACTCTTATGCCTTTGCTAGAGTCTTGAACTATTTATATTTTCAAGAAAGGCACCTTAGCCACCTTTGCATCATTATCAACCGAAGTACCTCCTTTATCTGACTTTTGCTTTTCACTTAAGTATTTTACAACTGCTTTCTTCTTTGATGGTCTACAAACTAATTCTTCTAATTGGTCTATTGTTAGTTTAAATTCATAGATCCCCATGGATAATCTACAAAACTCTAGAATTTTAGTTGCATCACATTCAGGGAAATCTTAATCTCCTACTCTTGCGCCTTTGCTAGATTCTTGAACTACTTATGTTGTCAATAAAGGTGCCACAACCAGGCTTTGCCTCATGTTTTCTCTTCTTGGATTTCTTCTACCCCAAATTTCTCAACCCATTAAATGATGGTTGAGCTTCCTCAATGACCTCCTTTAGGCTTTGCAAACCCTCTAATACAACATACATGACACCCTCAACTTGTTGGTCTTCATGAAGTTGAAGTGCACTTAAGTCATGCTTGGTTCCACATAATTTTTCTTCAACCACTACATCACATTGCCATTGAGAACCCTACTATATGAGTGCCTCCTTTTAGTGCTTGTACCCAATACTTAGGTTTGTTTCCACTAAAAACTTAGTGTCCAACTGAATTGCTTTCTTTAGTGCATTGCTCAAAGTGCCACAAGTTTCACTTTGGTGAGTTCCTTTCTCATGAAATATTGCAACTATTGTTGGTGCAAACTTCATCCCATCTCCAACATCTTGCCTCTTGTTCATCAAAATTCTCAAATGATCAATCTTTTCTAAGGTTTTCTTTGCCAAATTCCCAACATTACCAACCTTCTCTCTAAGTGGACAACATTGTCTTGGGCACCCAAGGCTACTGTGCGTGAAACCATCTTTTGTTTATGTTGTGTGACAAAATAAGGCTTGTCCATGGATTCAATGGTTGCATTAATCAACTTCATGGATGGCATTCTTGGCACCCTCCCCAACCTCCTTCTAGTCAATATAGGCACACCATAATTCTTGGTTCCATCTTAGAACATCAAACAATTCTCATGGTGCACTAGAAGCACCTTGGAAATATTGGGAAATTCCTACCCTAAGATGAATATATGATAATTCAATGGGGCCATTTTCAAGTACAAACTACCCAAATATTCCCCAACCTTCAAAGGTGAAAAATGAACTAGCTCTATTCCTGGATTTGCTTCTAAGTTCACCAGCTTGAAATGGCCATGCTACTCTTAGGATTACGATGAAGTGTTGTAGGAATACATTCACTTACAAAATTGTGGGTTGCACTCGCGCCTACCAAGGTTTCCACCTTCAACCCACTCACAATTACATTAAGAAAACAAATAATGTTTATGACCTTTTTCCATGAACCTCCAACACTTCCTTTGAAGTCTATCTCACTTGAGCTACTTTCAAGGTTGTCATCTTCACCTTCAAAGTTTGTCGCACTTGGAATTCTTTATAGGACAATCTGTGGAAAAAAGTTATGGTAACAAAGGAAACAAGAAACATCCTTACCTATGGACTTAGGAAATTTTGATTGCTTCCTTACTACAATGTTGGCATCCTTCCTTATGAATGATCCCAACTTAGGTTTTTCCCAAGTCTTTACTTGGTCTATCAAATTTCGTAACTTTTGAATCCAACATTTTTCTTGTGTGCTATTCTACTTCAACTTCATCACATGTGCCTAGTACAACTGATGGATCTCTTGGTCCCACTATTCCAATCTCATGGTTGCAACTTCCATCGTGGTATTCGATGACTCTTTCTTTGTGATTTTCGTGTCATAATCCATAAATGGGTTGATTTTTTCCACACATATGAAAATTCTACCCAAATCTCAAAGACTTTCATCACCTTGCTGCCTCATGTTTTCAATGTTGCCCCAAGAATTGCATAAAATTCCTATAGCTAAACTTTCCACTCACCACGACATCATTTCCTTCAACATTATTGTTTCCAAAAAACTTAAAGGAATGTCTTCTAAATGAATTCAACTTAATATATGTAACTTGAATTAGCTGAAGCAACATGGAAAGAACTTACCTAGTTCCAACTAAGCTAAATCATCCTTATTGCCTTCTACACCAAGACATTGAATTGTCCATTGTCCTCACACCACTCATCACAACCTCCTACAAGCTAGTCACTAAAACCATTATTTCACCAACTTGTAATGAGGACTACGTGAACAACTATTGTAACTTTCTTTGGCTCATACCCAACTTCTTGCCTTTAAGCATGCTCTTGTCCACCAGCCCAAGCTATCACTAAATCTTGCTACTTCCTTCCAAGTTATGATGAAGAGTTCTCAAAGTATTTATTTTTCTTTGATACCACCTTTCCTCCATAAAGGAAGTGAAGACTATGCTTTGATACCACCTATCAAAGACCTATAGTCTTTCTTGAATTTTTCTTTTCAATCTTTGGGTTACTCACGGGTTACTCAACTTTGTTTCGGTACCTGAGGTCATGTGGCACTTCCTTGCCTTGGTTGCAAGGGCGTGGCCAACTTGCACCTACTAAAACTAGATTACACCTCCTCACTAAAGGTTTTCCCATAAGTTCACCTTAAGCTACAATATGTTAGATTGTAGCCAAGGTCTTCTAACACTAAGCACACCTCCAACCGTGGCCTTTAAAACATCCCATCAATACTTCTTTACTTAGTCAATTATCTAACGATCAACTAATATAACATTGCAATGCACATAACATCTATTATATTAAAATATACCATACACATCAATATGGGTAGCACCCAAGGTAGGATCCTTAAACATTTTATTATGAAAAATGTTACAACAAGGGAGCACGCCTCAAAGGTTGCAACTCTTTGGAAAAAGTACACAATAGATTGCAAATATTTGTTAGTGAGATTGATTTGAGGATTATCTTGGCTCAACATGTACCCTATCACCTTATCTTCTTGTCAACTTGGATTAAAAGAATAAAATGTGTCTCGATTATGATGAAAATGGGTTTAATTTCAAATGTTGAGAGATATAGATGTACACAATGACTTCAAGTCGGTTTAGGTTTCAATAAAGTTTGAGTTGAAGGAACTTTTTATTGCATAGAATTTACTTTGGCCTATAAGTTTACAACTCATCCACTTAACTTAGCTTTTTTTGGGTATTCCCCCCCATTATTTGTGTTGAAAACATACAAGAGATTTAAAATGTTGAACATGCTTTCTTTAGTCTCATTTAACATTTGAATTCTATTGTGTTTCATAATCTTCAATTTTTATACTCCAAACTTCTAAAATAATAGGTAAGTATTCATCTTCACCTTGTGATTTCATAAGTAATATGAGTTTAGAAGGACTAATCGTGATTTCAAAGAAACTAGTTTCAAAGTAAAAAAAGTTACTTCTTAGATATATTAGAATTTGAACACTCCCTGGTTTTAGCTCCCTTGCGGTTTCTTGATTTGATTTTGGGCCTTGATTCATAGTGCAATTTTGGGATTCTCAGTGTAAATTGAATTTGAAATAGAATAACAAGTTTTTAATTTTGATTTGGTCTATGTTTAGTGTTAAAAATTTATAGTTTTGATTGAACCTATATTTCTTCTTTAATTTGATATGGTTTATATTTAGTATTGTTGAAACGTTCATGGTTTTGATTGAACCTGGATATGCTCTCTGAGAATAACTACCGAGCTTGCATACTAATTTTCTTATATTTATGCTAACAACATACGCGTCTTTATTCCAAGACACCTCATGCCTAACCCAACTACCTCACCTAATTGAATCTCTGCACCAATTTATCTCAAACCCTAATTTTGAACATTACAACTCCCATCCCTTGATTTGCCTTATACTTGACAACATGATCTCCCATAAAATTCCCCTAGATGCCACTATAATTAATCCCAATTATTCAACTAAAGCCAATCACTCCAATGAATCCAAAATCTTGGACCCTAGTCCTATGGAGTTCGATCCCTTGTACTTTCGTACCAAAGACCTCAACCCAGTGCTTGTTCTCTTGCTTTATGAATATCCCATCAACTCATCCTCCAATCTAATGGATTATCCTCTATCTATAGCATTAGCAATAAAAATGCCCATGGTTTCTTCTACTATTAAACCCATTTTAAAACCAATTTCATATCCACCCCCCTTACAGATATCCTTTCCTACTTCCACTTCCTTAAAATATGTTCACTCCTCCATTGTTCTTCCTCAAGATATATTTCATTCCCCCATTTCTGATAGCAAAGTGTCATCATACACACAAGTTTTATTAATAAGGAGGATAATTATATCATAGTATATGTGAGGAATAAGCGCCAAAATTCACTTAACATCAAATGGAAGTGAGTAAATATCTCAACTTCTATAATTGTAAATGTAGTTTATAAAACTAACACATGAACCTAATCACATCATCACACCAGTGTGCTAATTGATCATTTAAACAAAAAACACCTCTTCTCTAAAATATAGTCCTATGATATAAGTTGGACTTTAGGATCACTATTGTTAACAATCACTCCTTTGATCCAAAAGTTATCTTGTGAAAACACCAAGTTTTGTTCTGAACTTAGTGAATTTGATTATTCCAAGAGGTTTGGGGAAAATGTCCAAACTCTAATCTTCTGTTGGGCGTTATTTCAATTTGATGATTCGTTTTAAGAAAAGCGTTCTAATGTAATGGTACTTTGCATCAACATGATTTGTCTTTGATTGAAACACCATACTTTTATCTAGCTTGATTGTTGATTGACTATCTATCAATAATGAAGTAGCTTCATTTGAACAACATCGAGATCCTGCAAAATTCAGTGCAACCACACTATTTTACATGCTCCTTGCAACGCTGAAATATATTCTACTTCTATTGTTTAGTTTGCAATCGTATCCCATTTCTTATAGCTCCATGATACAATTGATGATCCCATATTCATTAAATACACTGAAGTAGAAGTCTTGTCATCTATGTCTTCAACATAATATGTATTTGAGTATCTGGTCTGAAATTTTTATTTATTTTGTACATAAGCCCAAAAATCTTTGTTCCTTGAAGATATCAAAGTACCAGTTTAGCTACGTTCTAATTACTTTATTTGGGTTCTTGCATATACCTAGAAAGAATGTTGGCAACGAATGGTAAGTCCGGATGAGTGTTTTTCAAGTAGATTGTACTTTCGATTAATTGTGTATACTTGGTAGAGCTCACAAGTTCGCACCCTTCGAACTTTGAGAGTTTTAAGTTTTGTCCCATGGGAGTAAGAGTGGGTTTACAATCCTCCATTCTAAACTTATTCAATAACTCTAATACATACTTAGCTTGATAAATAATTATACTCTTATCTTTTTGTATTGCTTCAACCCCAAGATAGTAATGAAGTAACCCTAAATCAATAAGCTCAAAACCTATTTTAAGTTCCCACTTCACCTGAAATATATGACTATCATTATTCTTTGTTACACGAAAATCATCCATTAACGTCACAAAAATGACTAAATGATTTCCTTGAAGTTGAACTTACAAAGTATTATCCAGTTCACTTCTCAGAAACCAAATTTATGAAGGTATAATGCATCCATTCTAGCATACCAAGCTCTAGGATTGTGTTTTAATACATATAATACTTTCACCAATTTACACACTTTGTTTTCCTATCTTGGAAATTCAAATCTTGAAGGTTGAGTTATGTATACCTCCTACCAATCACCATTGATAAAGGAACTTTTTACATCCATTTAGTGCACTTTCCATCTATTTTGTGTGGCCAAGGAAAGTACCATCCTATAGGATAATTGAACTCAACCATTTTCCTGAAGGAAATATCCACTTATATAAAAAATATCATAAGGAATTTCTCATTGTCTTTGATATAAATCATTAACAATATTAGAAGTTTAACACGAAGAAGTAATTTATCAAAAATATGTTGTCCTTTAAGAGGGTCATCTACATTTTGAAACTGCTCTATATTATTTCTTTTGTTCAATAAAATATTCATTATATAATTCTATACCATATAATATTTCATCTTTGGTCCATGGAGGAGGTAAACCCAACATATATAGATGATTGAATTGGTTCTTAAAATCCTTACTAGCCCTATTTATGGTATTGAATCCGTTTTGTGTTATTTGAATTAGATTCTTATTTGTATGAATTATCATTGATGTTCGATATATTACACTCAAAAGAGATAATTCAAACTAAGACTTGCTATTCAAAAACTTGATAACACCACCCACTATTAAATCCTTTTGTTCAAGCCTCTAAATATAGCTTATTTATTTCAATTTGACCATGTTGTTTCATTGCTTCATTTTGTTGTAGCAAGTCAAAGAAAAGCCTAATATGGTTCATTGTGACTATAATTTGATCCCAAATCAAATGCTTTGCAACAATTAGAGACTTTCCACCTATTCTTTTCTTTGCATCTTCATCCATAGACCATAGATTTCTGTAACCTTTCAATTGTTGACTATCTTCCATTATCACTTTATCTTTTTCACATAATTGCTTATAATAATCTTTAGCTTGATATTTTCTCCTTCTATGGATGTTCTTAATTCAACTACTTATACTTAAGTTCAAAGATCTTATTCTTCAATGGCACTAATTGTTTTTCATCTTTATCATGCATGTCAACTCTTGTACTATCTCTGCTTTGTTGTTAGTTGGGACAATTGTTAAATCACAGTCTTCCTTTTTGCTATTGCTGCATCCCATTCACCTTTCAATTTATCAATGGAAAAACCCAAATAAGTTTAGGTTCATGGTATAGAAAGTTCATTAACTTAATTCTCCTTCTCATCTTACATTGATATTGATTATTTGGTCTGAATATGTTCAACATCATGTATGATTAGCTTGGACTTGAGAACCTTTATTAATGACTTTTGATCATTTATGAATGTTTTTACAATATCTCTATCTTTCTAATTTGTTCCTGGCATTACCACTTTATCTTCTAGATCCTGAATTCTAACCAATGTATCCCTATTCATGATATCTTTTTGAATTTGAGTCACAGGTTTGATAACTATTGTTTTTTGGAGATTTTCAACATCATTTGTGGTTTAAATCAAATCTCTAAATACTATAACATTTGTCTGCATATGCCACTCTATTTTATCAATGAAATGCATTTTTTTCAAATCGGCTTTAATTTTGGTGGCATCATAGTCATGAGTCTTGATCTCAACTTCACTCTTGCCATCTTTGGGTTGTAATGCAACCATGTCAAACAATCCCTTATCCATTGCAGTTATCAATATAGGTACTACTAATCCTAGATTATATTTTTATCAATTCCATTTTAGAAAATGTCTAATTGAGATTCTTGTGAGCTTTCTTTTGCTTCTATTTTAGATGACCTTTCCTCACTTATAACTTCCTCAAGGACAAATTTTGACATAGATGTTGTTGAAATGAGACTAATAGTCATCATAGGTTCTTCAAATATTTTTCCTTTAACATTTTCCTCCAAGAATGTGTTAGCTTCATCCACTTCTTTCTCTTGATCAAGAATTGCCATATCAAAGGATGAGTGACTTTTGATATTCTATGCTCTTATTCTTTATAAATTTGGTCCATCAATCTCCCAATATAACCTCCTTTGGATCAAACTCACTTGGTTCATTGATAACAAACTCACTCGATTCTCCTTCCTCTATTCTTATGTTGCTTAATTCATGCTTTTGGGGTGTTTCAATTGCCAATTCCATATCTTCTTTTGATGTGTTTGAGGTTGATTTCATAGTCAATAGAAATAATTCACTTAGAGGTTGACCACAATCCAACATAAGCACTTCAAGAACATCATCATTCTATTTTGTTGAAGTTTGGATTGGTTCTTCCTTTACCTCAAGTTGCTTTCCTAATTGCTCATGTTTTTCCTACAAAATTTCTTGCATTTATTTCCAATCTTATTTTTCTAACCAATCTTTTAGTATTAAAGTCTGTTTCATGAACATTTGCAACCCTTAAAAGAAAAAATTACATGATAAGAATTGCTTTTCTGTGTTTTCCCTTTTGTAAAATTTAAGGACTTTACCATCTTCTCAACAAACAAAAAAATATGGATTTTTTTTACTACACAGGAAAATACTTCAACAGGTAAAGGAAGAGTAGTTTTTTGGTTTCTCACACCAAAATGTATTTGATCATAATTCAACCTCTACCTAGTCTATTCTAAAGAAAAAGCCTAGGGGGCTAGAAAGCCGGGTAGAAGGGAAGACTATGTTATGATCCATAAACACTAATAATAGTGTGATCTTCAAATATGTACCAATCCCACACTCTAGTGTCAAGACTTAATTGTATCATTTGCTTACATTCTATAGACAATCTTGGTGTGTCATTGTCGTGAAGGATTATGTAGGAAATGTAAATAAAATTATTAGTAAAGGCTTTAAACCCCACATTTTGAGAATGCTTTCTAACAATAGGTCTCCACTTTGTCACATGAAAAGGTTCTCAATGTTGATCAAACCTACTTAAGTCAACATGTGCAAAGTTCAGACACTGAAAATCTAACATAAGCTAAACCATATAGGATTGGTATCTAAAACATTTGATTGATGGAAATTGGATGAATCCACTACAAACTGCACCAAATGAATATTTCCCATAATTATATCTCTTCAAAGGTTCTTTTAATGGAGGAAAAATATTTCCATCACCCCTAGAGTTGGATTATCTATAGTGTCATCATCATCATATCCAAATATAAGACAACTCCTTGAAATTAAGTTTATGATAGGATTAGGGAAGATATAAGCTTGGAAATGTATGGCAATTTCAATCACAATAGATTTAATTGGTAAGTAATGGATCAATAATTCTTTCACTTGAGTTGAGGTTAGGGTTTTGAATTCAATGGCCAAGATTCCATCATCCAAGGATCTAACATTCTATGGAAGTTTTAGCTTCTCAAAAATAGTTGCAGGAGTTACAAGAAAGATAATTTGAGAGAATTATGTGATCACTGCTCATGAATATAAATTATAAGATTGGGCACATGTGAATGAACTCTGTAAAATAATAGGCTTCAAGAACAATGGTCTTGGCGAGGTCACAATCCCATGCAAGAATTCATTCTTAAGCATCCCCAAATTTTCCAAATGAAGCTTAACAAAGTTTATATGGAGTTTCCTTCATATTTTCTAACAATAGGCTTGACATGACCAATAGGTCTACTTTTAGTAGCAATGTAAGTAAAACCAATGGTATAACTAATTTAGAAAGGGAAAAGTTTAGTGTATCAAAATGAACATACCCAAATGTTTTAGAATTGTTAGCTAATGGAATGCTTGAAATATGAATAAAATCTTTGAACTTGGACAAGTTCCACAATTGCTATCTTTGATTTGAACTTTGATAAGGTAGTGACCTTTTGAATAATAACTTCAAAACCAAAACCTTAGTTTTTTCACCGAACATAACTACTTTGGGATGAATGTGTTGGGAATGTTATATTGTTTGCATGTAAATCGACGGGCAAAGTTGATAGTTGACTGGTATAAGTCAAATGGAGTTGGAAGTTGACATACAATGGAAGTATGGTTGACTGGCTGGTTGGAATAGTTTTTTGGTTGAAGGAAAACGATTCGCTAACACGAAGTCGACGGAGCGACCAAAAGCTCAAACAGGTGATCGACCAAGGTGAAACCAGGCAAGTCGACTGTAACATAATAACTGAAAGTGGTTAGGAAGTTATGGATTGCCATTAATGAGTAGTTGGTTGTATTGCATCTATAAATAAGATGTAATGTCTATGCAAATAACAAGATGTAATCAAGTGTGATTTGTGGTCTAGAAAATCATGGTTGTAAACATTGTTTATGAGTGTTGAATAATATATGAATGGTAAAGTTCATTGGTTTCCTAGTTTTTCCTCATAACCACTATAATTGGTATTAGAACCAATAGATGGTATCAAAGCTATATTTGGCTACAGGGGGACGCCTTTGTTGCTGAGGGTGTGGCTTGGTCTTGGATCTAGTGAAAACCTATTTTAGTGGGAGTTTCTAGAAATGTCGATTCATAGTTAGAATGGCTAACATGTCGAGGATAGATATTAAAAAATTTAATGGGAAATTTTTTGAGCTTTGGAAGCTTAAAATGGAGGATCTCCTTATGGACCGAGAACAATGGGTTGCAGTCAACCTAGGAACGACTCCGATTGGCATGTCAAAGGAATATTGGAAAAAATCAACAAGAAGGAAAGGAGTACAATTTGACTTTGTTTAGTATATCGTATATCGTTGACTATCTTAGAAGAAGACACTACAAAGAAGCTATGGGAAAAGTTGGGGAACTTGTACCAGTCAAAATTTTTGGTTAACAAGTTGTTTCTTCGAAAGAAGTTATATCTTATGAGGATGAGTGAAGGTGACTTGGTTACAGAGCACGGAATGCGTTCAACATTGTGGTAAGTCAATTGCTGTCTGTGGATATTAATATCATTGAGGAGGATAAATGTATCAGTTTGTTGTGTTCTTTGCCATATTCTTGGGATAGCTTGGTCGTGGCTATTGGAAACACTAATACCACATTGAAGATCAACGATGTGGTCACATCTCTCCTGTTGAAAGAGATGAGATGAAAAACATGGAAGGTTCGACCCACGATGACTTGATGGTAGGAGGTTGGACGATAGACAGAAGAAAAGGAAAAACATCCAGTAGAAGATCGAAGTCGAAGGGTAGATCTAAGACTATATCTTATGCTCCATTAACAAAAACCTGCTGGCGATGCAGTAAATTTAGGCATTATAGATGAAATTGTAAGTTGACGAAATTCAAGAGAAGAAAAGGGTATGAGGAAGGTCAGTCGGCTAACGGTAAGCCTTTACAAGATGTGTATTTGGCCTCCACAAGTACACAGTTAGATCGTGACTCTTGGTTGATCGACTCGGGTGTGTCATATCATATAAAACCTTGTAGAGAATGGTTACCTCGTCCAAGATAGCTGGATGAGGTAAATTTTGACTGAGACTGAAAGATGAAAGAATAGGAACACTTCCGGGAGTACTAAATATCTCAAGTTTGGCTTGAAACCTAATCTTGGTTGATAAGATGGGGAATGCATGCATGGCATCTGTATTTGAGAAAGATAAGTGCAAGATGGTGCAATGAGTGATGGTACTGATGATTGGAGTTTGGAATGGAACTCTGTACAAGCTATTGGGAATGATAGACATCGATGAAGGTCTGTCCTGGATCCAACATCGTATCTTCTTGTGTATTCAACTCAACCATGTTGTGGCATTAGCAGATGGGACATATAGGTGAGAAAGGTCTTCGTTCCATGCACAATAAAGGTATGGTCGAAGGTCTCCCTGTCTATTCTGAAGAAGTTGAATTCTATGAACATTGTAATTATGGTAAAAAAAGTCATGTAAGTTTCTCATCTGGTGCTAATAGGGCTAAGGAAATACTGGAGTTAATACATAGTGATGTGTTTGGACTAGTATCGGTCCCTTCACTAGGAGGATCACGGTATTACATATCTTTCATAGATGATTTCTCCAAGTGACATGGTTGTATTTTCTAAGGAAGAAATATGAGGTCTTTGAGAAGTTTCAAGAGTTCAAAGATCTTGTGGAAAATCATACTGGAAAAAGGATCAAGGTGATGGGAACTGATAATGGAGGATAATTTTGTGGGAAGACGTTCGACCAGTTATGTAGAAAGCATAGTATAGCTTGAAAAAAACAACTCCATACACGACTCAATAGAGCTGAGTTGTTGAAAGAATGAATAAAACACTAATGAAGAAAGTGAGGTGCATGCTCAGTGGTGCAGGTGCAACACAAGAATTCTGGGCAGAGCAGTTGGCACGACATGTTACCTAGTGAATAGGTCACCATCGACCGCTTTAGTCAAGAAGAATCCATATGAGGCATGGGATAGTAAAAGGCCCTCTCTTACACATCTCAGAGTCTTTGGGCGATGCCTTTGTGCATGTACCAAAGGACAAAAGAAGCAAACTTAACAGTAAGTTGGAGAAATGCATCTTCACCGGGTACAAGGATATAGTGAAAGGGTATAAGTTATGGAACTCATTCACAAGGAAGGCAGTTTATAGTAGAGATGTAATCTTCAAGGAAGTTGGAGGTACTTCCAGGGACGAAGAGGTTAAAAGAGAAAAGGAACCATAAAAGCAAGAGTTTGAAATGAATGACGAAATTCTGGATTTAGGTGAGTTGACTAAATCCGACGAAGAGGTGGGGCAAAAAACTCTAGTTGTCAAGAGGTTTGGTTGAGCAAGGAAAAAACCAGAAAGGTATAATCCACTGAACTTTCTCTTTGATTTTGTGCTATCTTCCATAGAAGATAATCCCAGGTCACTTAAGAAAGCGATTGACTCAACAAAAGGTAAACTATGGAAAAGGGCCATGGAAGAAGAAATGGAGTCCTTGAAGAAGAATGTAACATGAGATCTAGTCGCGTTACCAAATGGAAGGAAACTCGTCGGTAGTAAGTGGTTGTTCAAGAAAAAAATGAACGCAGTAGGACAAGTCAAGAAGTACAAGGATCGACTGGTTGTGAAAGGACATTCCCAAGTCGAGGGAATAGACTTTGGTGAAATCTTCTCCTCTTTTGCTAAGTTAACTTCCATAAGGGTACTAATGTCTTTAGTTGTAACATATGATCTTGAGATAGAACAGATCAATGTAAAGGCATCATTTCTTCATGGTAATCTTAAAGAAGAAATTTATATGAAGCAACCTAAAGGTTATATAGTGGAATGAGAAAAAGAGTTGATCTGCAGGTTCAAGAAGTCTCTCTACGGTATAAAAAAGTCTCCCGGGATGTGGTATCAAAAGTTTGATATGTATATCCAGTAGCCGGGGTTTGTGAGAAGTCATGTTGATCACTGTGTGTATGGAAAGAAAGTCGGTGGTAATTTCTTATATGTAGTTTTGTATGTTGATGACATGTTGTTGGTCTGAAATGACATGGATCTGACTCAAGGAGGTGAAACTACAGATGTCCTCCAAGTTTGACACGAAGGATCTCGGTGCAACAAATTTCATTCTTGGAATGGAAATAAAGAGAAATCGAGCAGGTAGAAAACTATGGTTAAGTAAGAGAAAATATGTTGAGACAATTATGAAATGTTTCAACATGTAGGAGTGCAGACTAGTCAAGGTCCCTATTTCTATGGGAGTCAAACTATCCGTTGAACAATGTCTTAAGATGCATGAATAAATGAAGTACATGTCACATGTATCCTATGCTAATGTTGTAGGTAGTCTGATGTATGCTATGGTTTGTACTAGACATAATATTTCCCATGGAGTGGGAGTATTGACTAGGTACATGTCGACACTTGGAAAAGAACAATGGACTTCAATCAAGAGAGTATTCAGGTACCTGCATGGCACGATGGATTTTGCAATCTATTATGAAGGGGGACTTGAGAACACTAAGGAAATCAATGCACATGGATTTGTCGATTCTGTCTGAGTTGGATATCTCGACCAAAAACGATCGACCAACAGATATGTGTTCAAGTTATTTGGTCGAGCAATTGGTTGGATGAGTAGGAGGTAGTCAGATGTTGCGCTGCCGACTACTGAGGATGAATACATGGCTGGTACTCATACATGCAAGGAGGTTGTTTGGTTGTAGAAATTGTGTTTAGATGTTGGGTTTGGTCAGCATGTTGTTAGGTTGGATTGCGATAGTCAAAGTGCAACCTTCCTAGCAAAGAACTCGACATATCATTCGGATACAAAGCATATTGATGTGTAGTACCATTTTGTGAGAGAAATGGTGGAGAACTAGAAAGTGTTGTTGGAAAAGGTAGACAACGTGAGGAATGTTCTGGACTCATTGACCAAGCTGGTGAGCACCTAGAATTTTTCTTGGTGTAGGGAATCAGTGGGCTTGTCAACCCTGCGTAAGTGAACTGAAGTTCAAAATCTCCTATTTATGCAAAGAAGACAACAAGTGGGAGAATGCTGGGAATGCTATATTCTTTGCATGTAAATCATTGGGAAAAGTCGATAGTTAGATGGATTCAAAGGTCGATAGATGGTGGAAGTCTAGTTGACTAGTCGACCAGAATAGTTGTTTGGTCGAAGGCAAATGAATGATTGATGGGAAGTTGATGGAGCAACCATAAGCTCAAACGAGCGATTGACGAAGGTTGACCCAGTCAATTCAACTGTAACAGAATAACTGAAAGTGGTTAGGAAGTTATGTACTACCATTAATGAGTAGTTGGTTGTATTGCATTTATAGATAAGATGTGATGGCTATGCAAATAGCAGGATGTAATGAAGTGTGATTTATGGTCTAGAAAATCACGGTTGCAAACACTATTTATGAGTGTTGAATAATATATGAGTGGTAAAGCTCACTGTTTTGTTGGTTTTTCCCCCAAGAGAGGGGTTTCTAGGGTAATTGATGTGTATTGTGTTGATGTGTTGTGCACCATTGCTTTATCTATAATTGTGTTTAACTATAAGAATCAATATGCATAACCACTATAATCGATATTAGAACCAACAAATTGTTGCTTGCATAATTTAGACAAGTGTTAACTCTAAATTCATTGGAGTTGTAACGCAAACTATATTCATTAATTTCTCCAACCATTCTTCATTACCTCTTTTGAATCTACTTTTGGATTCACAAGTGGTCTGCAAAGGCTCGACTAATGGTTTAGGGAAAAAACCTTTAGCCCTCCACAATAGCTACAATCGCACATGTTTCTAGTAATTTTTTGTTGTAGAAGTTTGTTTCATTAGTAAACATATAACATCTTTCACTTTGTAATGCATACTATCCATTGATCTTTGTGCATTAATTATCGTTCAGTGGTCACTATGTCCCACTTTTATTGCGATAATTGATTTGGCTAGTGACTTTATGCCAATGTTACCAACTCTAGTCACAACTTCAAATGTAGTTTGCACCAATCATTACAAATAATGACCCATGTACTTACCGCAAGGTATCTTTTTGTACATTGAATCCTCCATGCCAACTCTTTCATGGCAAAATTAAATATGGCGACAACACAATTCCCATTCGAAAGAATGTGCTAAGACCCACATGAAAAATGGTTTCACTTTAAGTCTTGTAGTAGTTTGTTTTTTGTGGAGTGGTAGACACCTTGAACATAACATGTTGGAAGAACCTCACTAAATTTGTCAATAATACCTAAGAGCCCATTTTAATTATAAAAGGATGCCAATGGCCTCATTTGGATCAACTTGAGTTGAGTGATTGTGAATTAGAGAACCCTTGCTTCTGTAAATTTTTTATCGATAATGCTTGAAGACGAGTAAGGCCAATGTCCAAGGTCATTTCACAACTTTGCACATTGCGAAGTTTGTCACTCACCAAGATACATACAAGCATCATAACCAAATAATCAATCATTTTATCTAGAGAGGAACACAACCATGAAATACATCATGCAAGGCAGGGGCAGTAATGAGAATAAAAACTACTCCAAGTTGTTGCCACATCACAACATGATAAAAATACACACATTTCTAATTAGGTTAAAATTATTGATATTATTATATTATATCAATATATACCAAGTTACAAAGTTTATCTCTCTCTCTCTATATTTATGTTATATGGTTACTTAACATCCCATTTAATTTAAAAATCTAGAGTTTAAACTGATAAAAATAATACTTTTTTGCAGAGAATGCCATCCATTATTGAAGGCTCAAGAGCTAGTTAACGAAAGACAAGATGAAATCTTTTTATGGAAATAAACACACGGGTCCAAGTAATGAGAATAAGCTTGTGCACAAACTCTTTGAAGTTGGGAGGTAATTTGAACATCCACTTCAAACTAGGGACGATCTAGTTCACACTTTGGAGTGAGTTGAAGACTATTTATCTATGGTGAAATGTTGATCTTATGACACAATACTAGATGTAATGTTTATATTAATAAATGCATTGGAAAAATTAAAATTTTTAATGCACAACCATCTAAGATATTAATCTCAATGGCATTAATTACATTAGTGAAACAACTAAAATACCAACACGTAAAGCACCATATAATGGCAATTGAATGAGATAAATATTTCCATTGATTGCTGAAATCTTTCATTAGCTAGCTTACTAGAGGAATAGTCCCTTGTTTGGAAGGAGTGAGAATTCTCAAAATTTGTACATGGGCCAATCAATCCCTAGTCATGCTAGACCTTGAACTTACGTATGATAATATCAACCTTGAAATGTTTCAACATTTTTTTGCTATTATTATTGAGAATCGCACTGAAATTTTATCTACCTCAATGCAAGCAATTATGAATTTATTTTGGAAGAGAGCAAGGACATATCACAACAAATAGTATGTATGTCACTAACTAGCTTTAAAAGAGGAGTGAAATGTTTCACCATTTGCAAATGTGCTCATTGTAAATGTTGTTAGGGATTGCATAGAAACATTGAGGCCATATCTAACAAAGGAATAACCTATTTTCTATAATGTTGATGATAACATTCAAACCTACACTATCATTTTAGAAAATGACTCAAGCATACCCACGTACATTGACAATATTTTGGTCCCCACTTCTCAAGTTCACAACAGTTCACTAAGGATCTAAGCGGCTTTCCTTGAAGATCTTATATCACCAACAAAATTCTAAGATCAACCCAATGTGACATACTATTGTTGTATCATCTTCTACTCACCATTTCATGGATTCCTGTCATATGTATGACATTCTTTTAATTGGTTAAGAAATTTTGTTGCTTGTCTTCACAATGAACAAAGTTTTCTTGTACAAGAGAAAGAATATGATATGCTATTGATTCATGGCCGTTGCTGATCTTTAGCATTATCCCTATCATATGTATGCCATTCTTTTATTTGGTTGAGGAATTTAGTTGCTTGTCTTCATTATGAACAAAGGCTCCATGTACACGAGTAAGAATATGATATGTTATTGACTCATGGTTGATGTTGATCTTTAGCATTAGTTCTTGACCCCGAGGACAAATCACATTGAGTATGGTTGACTTACTATGTACCTAATTACATTATTTCTATTAATTATAGTTTATCACTGCATCTCTTAAGATAGTCGTGTCCTTTGGCATAGCGGTTTCCTTGGACACTATATAAGATCACCTATTTTCATATTCATTGTATCATCTCATATCAATAAAGATATTTGTATCCTTACAGATTATAATCCACTTTATGCCTTTTCTTATACTTTTATGACGACTCCTCGTACCATTGGGTACATCCCATTTATTATATTGATTGATCAATGTCCTTGAGTGACTCATGTACTATTGGAGTAAATGATTTATATTGCCAAACACATAATTATATGAAAATCAATGCAATGGTGTTCATGCTACAATGGTAGTTTGAAGAGGCACATTGTTGTTTGAGGTGGTGCATTCTACTGTAGTATGAAAGAATGTTGGGTGTGATTAGTAGGGCACCCAATGAAATCACTGATTTGGACAAAAGATCTGCGAAGTTTTGTCAAATCTCCAAAACCCTATATTTTCTAACACAAGAAACCATGCTCACCAAGAATGGGTAACCAAAGCTATGAATGACAATGCACCCACAAACGACATGTTTAACAATACAAACGAGGTGTTGTGCTATTAATGGCATACTTGGTCCTTCGGGGTTTGCAATATAGTTGGTGCAGTGGAAGCTCTCTCTTTCATTCTTTCTTAAGAAAATTTGGCAAGTGTGGTAGTTGGTCTCCTTACAATTTCAGTACAACTATGTGGATTATCGACTATGCAAGATTTGTTTGAGAAATTAGTTTGGCCTTTTATTATGGCTTTAGGGCAACTTTGGTGAATTCCTTACTTTGTAAGAAAACAATTGGCAAACAAAACTTTTCACCCATGGGTGATTTTTGTACAAGGCCATAAGTAAGTGTATCTCATGGCAAAATTGTTTCCAAAGATTTCAAGCAATTGATCATTCCACTTTTACCGCATTAAATTAGAAGATTCTACAAGCTTCTTTGTTCTAGTATATCTGGCAGGATTGGAAATTGATTTATGGAAGCCATTTATGGATTTATTAAATCAAGAAACAAATAAATTATATTAATCTCCACAAATGACCACATTAGTTCGATGAGACTCTACGTCATGAGACTCTAAAGTAAATAAAGCGAAATGGTAATGCGGGGGTGCCAAGGGATTTCATGAAAGGCTCTGTTCGACTTGTTTAACCGCTGATCATCTTAACATTAAGTGGAATTTTCAAGATGACAAGCCAAGGTGGCTCCAAAGATGTCACAATATTTAGATGTCCTGAGTCTCGAGTACTTGGATGACTAGTTGTTCGTAAGAGTATAGTGGTAAAGGATCCATTGGGCAAGCAAATCACTATTGGGCAAGCAAGCAAAGCATGTTTTCGATAATTCTAAAGTTGCAAAAATGTTTCCGGCTTGGGTTGTTATCAAGTATAATGTTCCTTTAGTCTCTGCATTGCAATGGGAAGGCATTGTGTTTGAAGACAAGTTTTGATGATTCAAAAGGTGGTTAGGGCTGTATGGGATGTCATCATCAAACAAGCATATCTTTTTAAAGGAAACGCCATTGTCCAGTATCTTTTTGACGAGTTGCACACTTTGTTTGGTCTAGAAGAAACCGCTGTAATTAGATCAGATTTGGCTCTTCAGTTGTCATTTCAGAGATGTAGATGGTCTTCAAGTCTGGGCTGAAGCGGATGTATTTTCCCTCGCTCATGTCACCAGGTGCACTTGTCTTCTCTATTTTTGGACTTGGACCCTATATGTAATGATCTTGATGCATGTGTAGCTTGATTTTTGATGTCGTATATTCAGCATTTTCAACAAAAGAAAGCTTGTGCACCACTAAGATTGGGCGAGAAAGGAAACCGACGGTATATGCTGCTGTTGTAAAGCATTTCGTTAAAGCCAGCAATGCACATCAAGTTATATGATGACTGTAATTATGTATATTTAAACAAAACACAACATAAACAATACTTAGCCTTGCAATTTTGTGAAATACAGGAAAACCGAATATATATCCTGTGCACCTGAAACCTGTTCAATGAATATGTCACATCTATGTACGATACAAAATATAATAGCCAGGTTATGCTAGCATGTGATATTGAGTTAGAGGGTCAATCCAAAGGTTGTGAAACAATACACTTTAGAGTCTTAGACAATGTAGAGACTTGTACGATGTGTGAGGTTCATTGTAGACATAATTCATGTTAGTGTTCACTGTGCTCAATCACTTGCGAGCCATCAGCATCCCAGGCTCCACCCCATGGCATGGATCCGCAAGTCAGTCCCCCACGGATACGTTTTTGTAAATGTTCCAAGCTTGCAACCCGCTGCATTGAGGGTGTACGCCCCATTTTACTTCCAGTGTGTTGAATTTGCAATTCCTTGTTCTGTTGATTCATGTCGGCTATAGCACAATTAAATAATGAACCTCGAGTTCCAGTGGATTGTGCCATATTCATGTAAAGACCATCCTCTCCTTGCAACACATTATTTGCAGGCGAGTCAAAAAGTCCAGTTGTGTATCTTAGGCTGACAGCTGACTGAACCTGTGATGTATTTTGAAGTGGAAACCCTGTAGTTGCTGCAGCAGCTGCCTTGGGGGCTAGAGATTCAGCCATCTTCACCTGAAAATAGTAATGCCAAACTAGACTTTAAAATACTAAGAAACTGATATTAAATTTTACTAACAAACAACAAATTTTGTTTCAGAATAACTTTGTAAACCTGTGGTTAACAAGTAGATTTCAAGCAAGCGTCTCTTGCAAGTTGAGGACTATATAATACAATGACTTGGGCTATGTTTAGGTTTAACCATTTTTGGGTTTGCTCCCTCTCGCTATATTTACAATATTCATTTTGTTCACATTGTTTTAGCATCAGTGTTTAGACACTTTTTCGGTTCCTAGTGTTATTTATACCCTACAATTTTTCTATTCTGCTGCATGTAATTTTGAGTTCCATCGACATACTTTGGTCATCCATGGACATTAATATAATATATTTCTCTCTTTCACTCTTTCTTTTGTTTCTTTCGTTCTACAATTATTGTTAAGATTTCACAATTCACACCCATCCACGACTCTGCTGAATCAAAATAATTCTTATAGCTTCCTTCTCACCCAGATGCAGGCATTTTCTTCATTTTGAAATTATAATGCAGACTACACATTGTTGGAGGGTAAAATTTACACTGCTCTCAATCCCAATCATGATTTGTTAGAATTTCCTCAGCTCAGAGAACCTAAAGCCATGCAATGTTATAGCTCTGCATCCCTCAGTAGCTATATCTATATAAATGATTATTCAGAAAGATCCTTACCTCATCGGAATTCATATGCAAAAAGTAGAATTTTAGATCCCATTCAGAATTCAACAAACTTAATAGTTTTTCAGGATTTTAGGATTGCAAAGTTTCGATTTTATTATGTATGAGGGTATGGGATTGGCATTTAATCAAGCACATTAACCCCTCTATGTACCTTGATGTTGGTTGTGTTGATTGTTGAACTCCTCCATCATGGCCTTAATAAAAATTTACTCTTCACTCGAGCAAAATCACTTATTAAGCATGGAAAGTTTTTTCTACCTTATTTTAACGATTGGATTAGGAAGTTTCATCAAAATTGTAAGGTGTTGAGTCATTGACTAATGTCCTTGGAGGATCAACTTTGAGATTTGAGATGAGGCAAGGCCTTGAGACTAGAGGAGGGGGCATAGGGTGCTATTAATGAATAGGATCCCAATATAGGCAATGATTCGTTGACATGTATTATTTATGATTTATGTTTCACATTCATTTTTTTAAATGTCCTTACTCATTTATTAATTTAAAACATACAGATACATACATAGCGATTTAAAATATACACAGAGTCCACTACAACCCCCACGACCGCCAGGGCCTTCTAGCTCTAGAGGCAGAGCCATTAATAGAGCGATTACCTCTGCCTGTAAAAGAGGTAGAGGGAATCAATAGTTTATTTATTTGATTTCATTGTATATGAGATACATTGATTGTATTTTTTTGGTGATTCATGAGTCAGGGACTCATGATCCAGGACACAATTCATTTTGATGTGTGATCTATCACTAGACGTCTTATACGTCTTATATATCAGTTTTCTTTCCATATTCATGTGGCAATGTGTTTATTTGATGTTCTTGTTGCTTTAGATGTTTAGAAAATTGAAAAAAAATGAATATTTTTGTATTTTTTTAAGTTTGTCGATATATTACTGATGTTTGCCGGCACTTTCGCCAATAAATCCCAAAATTTCTTTTTGGACCCTCGGCGATATATTCACCGACACGATATTTGTAACACTGATAAAAATACTATCCAGCCATAGAATATTAAGAAATTATCAAATATCAGAATATTTGCAAATGTTTCGTTGTTATAAATTGTTTAATTCAATGCATTCTGTCATCCTTCCTAAGATAAAAGATTAAGCAACAAATATTATGGCAGCAAGAAATCTCTTCTAGAAGCTGCAGAAGGGGCATTTGTTAGGAGCACCAGTTAAAAACATTAGAAGGTCCTTCTATTATCATTTTACATTCTTTTATTTTAACAGACTGCATTTACAACAATGTTGGAAAATGCTCCAGCAGAGTTCTTAATATTATCTTGATTTCTTGGTATGTAAACCATCTGATTGTAGCATTCTGCAAGGAGCTGCAGTCCCAATAGTTTAAATCTGTACAGTGGATTTTGGTTAGGTTGCGTTGCTCTCTTAGTTTCTTTAGCAGGGAAGAACAAAACAAAAGAATGCATTGTAGCAATCCAGGGAGCCAACATGTCACATGGTTACAGTCTAACCATTATCCTTTTGCATTTACACCAAGTCCAAAGATCTTATATTCAACTCTCTAGTCCCTTGAGAGGTTTTCATTAACAGCTGAACAATTTTAAAACCTTTGAGGTTTTCAATGGTTTTAGAAGAAAATGGTGAAAAATGGTTAGACAGTGCATTTCCAGGATTGGAAGATATACCAAATAGTTCCCACAATTTTGAAAAAGAAATAGAACTGGAAAGCGCTCTTACATATTTAAAAGCTGTTGAATTTTAATATAGCAGTATAATTTTCATCTCTTTCAACTTTTAATTCATAGTTCGTTTCATCCCACAATTATAACATCATTCATTTGCAGCAGAAAATAAACAAGAATAACTGAAAGATAACCATGCACAAGAGACACAAAGATTTTACCCCGGGAAAACTGAACTCGGGAGAAAACCCAACAAATTTTTCTCAGAAGAAAAATCAATCCAATACAAGAACAATACCAATCATGAAGATTAAGCCCTAGCACAAGAATGTGCTCTCCTTCCACAAGAAACCCTAGCAAGGGTAGATATCTTCCAAGAGAATAAGAGAATAAGAGAAAACCCCCAAATTACTTCAAGTGACCTTTGTTAGTCCTCCTTGAGAAGTGTGCACCACTTGAGAGAAGAAGATGTGATGTGAGAATGTGTCAAATGAAGTGTGAGAACACTTCTATTTATATTCTTCAGTTGAATAGAAGTTTCCACAATTAGGCCGGCTTGTATTTTTGTTTTATTCTTTATTTATATTTTATTTATCTTTCAAGCCGACTTGTCATTTTGTCTTCTAGGGTCAATTTACCCCTTTTATTGGGTCAGTGGTTGATAAATTTTCTAGAGGTCACTACTCGATCTGGAAATCTCAATCCCAACTTGGCCTCAATTCTCAATAAGCCTCATGCATAACAAAACCCAACTTCTCTAATCCTGAGAAGGAATCATCAATCCAATATACTTATAGATTAAAGCACACGGAATCTACCAACAACATAACTGAAGCAATCACATATGAACAACACGGTGTACCCTGGAAAACCCTAATGGGGAAAAACTAGCTATTGAGGGCTTTCTTCAATCTCGAGCCAGAGCAAATAAAGAAGGGTGGTACAATCAGAAATATATAGGTAGAGAAACCTGAAGGGGAAAGCCCTAGATTTGCATGCAGCTGCAACTGCTGCTCTGAGGAATGTGCCCTTTGCTCCATACTGTTTGAATCTCTGATCTTTGCTTCAACCAATCTCTAGAAGAAGTACTTTCACTGCCTCTGCTCTGATCTGCTCAATGTTGAAGAACTGTTGCATCCTCAATCTCTGAAGCACTCCCCTACTCTGGAAGTGCACCCCCACTGCTCTGGATGTGCGCCCCTCTCTGGATCTTTGTCAATCTTTGAAGAGATCTGAATAGGTACTCCTCAATCATTGAAGAAGGATATTTTGCTTCTCTCAGCCCTCCTGGCCTCAAGAAGTGCACCCCCATTGACAAGTGCACCCTCTTTCCTTGGGAAGTGCGTCCCTCTCCTCTGTGAATTCGCCCTAGGTCAATCACTGAGCTTTGTGTGTGCAGATGGTCTCATTGCATAGTCAAATAGATCCTTAGTTCCTCAGATCAAGTGGGTACTGATCCTCTTAGATCCACTCATTCTCTCCTCCTGTAGATGCACCCCTCCTCTCAAGAATGCGCCCTCTGCATACACAAAGTCGCCCTCACTCTACCTCTCTTCACACTTTGAAGAAAAATACCAAGTAACCCTTTTCGATTGCTCCTTGCCTCCTTATATCAACTCACTGATTGATTAGGGTTTTCCAAACCCTAATATGAGTGCATGCAAAAATCTCGCTTTTGCATTTTTTTAATTAAAAATCTTGCATGCGTAAGGAAAATGACACTGAAATCTTTGCATGTATCCACTGTTGGATCCATGACACCTGGTAGAGTGCATCTCACCCTCTACCCTCCCCTAATAATTTAATAAAAAAACATGACATAAACAGCAGCCCACTCGTCATCGAACAACAGCCCAAACGCCAGAACAACAGCCCGTCATCGAAGATTTCGTGCTCCACGATTGAGCGACTGATGAAGGTCCGCGGGATTTTCCCATGGCGATGACCTTCATCATTTGTGGGATTTTCCCTTTCCGATGACCTTCATCAACTGTGGGATTTTCCCTTGCCGATGGCCTATGACTCGGCAAATTATATCTAAGCATTGAAGCCACAGAGAGGTATTTGGTTTGGCCTTCCCTCAATCATATAACAAGCCGTAGCATGGCCGCCATCACAATAACAAGCTGCACGACCACCGAAATGCAAACGATGACCATTAGAACAAATGTCGAGTCTTGGGCAAGTCCGACCGAGTAAGTATCGATTCTAGGCGAGTCTCCCAAGTTTGTTGAGTTGGCAAGTCTCCCGAGTTTGTCGAGTTGGCGAGTCTATCCACGAGTATGGGCCGGTTACTCGTTTTCGGGTCTGACTCGGGAAGACTTGCGAGTCTTGGCCGAGTCGTGCTTCACTGGCAAAAACTACTAAAAAAGAACTCTAAGTTTGAATGGAACAAAGAAGGAAAAGATGCCTTTAGTGGACTTAAAGATGCTATTTGCAGATCACCCGTCTTAATCAGTCCTAATTATTCCAAAGATTTCCAAATCTTTTCATTTGCATCGCCAGACACCATAGTCGGAGTTTTGTTGCAGAAGAATAAGGATGGCCAGGAGCAACCCATAGCCTTTATGAGTAGAGCCTTACAGAATTCTGAGCTTAAGTACACTATCATGGATAAACAAGCTTATGCCTTAGTTAAATCACTTAAGCATTTCAGAATGTACATTGGATACTCTAAAGTTATAGGGTATGTGTCTCATGCGACGGTTAAGGATATTTTATCACAACAAGATTGTCTTGGTATAGGGGCTAAATGGGTCTCTAAGATCCAAGAATATGACTTAGAAATCAAACCCAACAAGTTAGTCAAAGGTCAGGGTTTAGCCCGCATGATGGCTGAAGGAAATGAACAGGCCTTAGGGATGGTATGTCATAACACTGAGTCAGTACAGGTCACAACCGCTCACTGAGAGGGGGGGGTGAATTAGTGAGCCTACACTTTTATTCATTTTCAACTTTAATCACAATTTCATATCATCATTTACACATTTACTTCTATATTATATTCATCAATGTATTATCAACATAAATACTTCAACACATTGCACAAGAGACGAGATATAGTTTTTTGTAAACTTTTTGTATTTGGTTCAACGGCTACAACCGTGAAGCACTTCAGCACCAACTAAAAATAGAAGCACCAAATTCTTGTCTAGGACCCTGCCTAGTTTTTCTTAGATCCTACTAAGAAAACATATACAAGACCCTGCTTGTATTTTACATACACATATTTGTTACATCACATCACATACATCTTTTCTTGTCAACCCAGTCATATCACTGTCATCACAAATCATCATTGATC
Source organism: Larix kaempferi (assembly GCA_027924585.1). Classification (NCBI taxonomy): domain Eukaryota; kingdom Viridiplantae; phylum Streptophyta; class Pinopsida; order Pinales; family Pinaceae; genus Larix; species Larix kaempferi. The sequence continues at coordinate 21,405,724 of BSBM01000106.1, forward strand.
TATCCATCATACATATCAAAGTCATATCATTACTACTGCCATAGCTTCATGTCTTCAATCAACCACATCTTCACATTCTGTTCATGTCATTATTCTGACCAAGCACATCCTCCTATCAATCTGCTGCCAACACCATGTCTCCATCCACAACATTACACTGTCCACATATATATTATCAAACTGCCCTTACTGCTGCCCAGAAATCACACATGTCAAAGACTTCATGAACTCATCATTAGCATTCTGTCATACCCAGCATCTTCATCATTCTTTTTATGCACAACAAACTACCCATAGACTTTGTCAACGTGTTCATCACCTTATCATATCACTGAACATATCATTTGAACATTTCACTGAGTGTGTTGAGCATACATATCATCACTGTATATCACTATGTATCACTATATATTCACTGTATAGATGCCACAGTATACATCATTGTACTAGGGTTGCATGCATCATCGTTAGTTTACCATCATAGTGTATATGTGCATCATCATACATCTAGGAAAATGCTTCAAGTGTTTAGGATAGCATTATCATCCAAGCATCATCATCATCATGAGGTAAGCATCATAGAATGTCATCCAGCATGCATTATATACAGTGATCTTACCTTAGCAAGTAGTGCATGTCAAAACTCACCCTTTGGGCTAAGTATGTGTGCTGTAGATGGACTGTTTAACCCCAAAACAAGTAAAAAACGGACTGTCATACTATCAAAATTCGGGGCTGTGTCTCCTCTGCTGCCACTGCAAATTTTGGGACTGTTCAACCTCTGCTGCTGTACCCCTACGAAAATCAGACCATCCTTTGTCTGTATTACACCCATAAAATTGTCATAAAGTTGATCTTCCTTATGTTGCCACTATCCTTGACTGTGGCTGCCTGAATACCCAAAAATCAAAGCAAAACAAAAAACTTTCCTATCTATTGTAGTTGCTACAGTACCCGAATTTCAGACCTCTCAACTCCACGAATTTAACCCCAAAATGAATAAGGGCGTTGGCCCTATTTATACTCGTTTTCCATATTAATTTTGTATTTTCTTTTTATGGAGCCGACTTGCAATAAAATCATTTTTATTTTTAATTTAAAGTTTAATTTAATTCTATTTGGTCGGCTGACCCAAAAGATGAGGTACTTCAACTTTAAAAATTCATATTTCATCAACCGTGAGGAATTACGTGACGTGCCACCTACCGTTGGAAATGGCATGACGAGGCCTATCATTTTATTATAGGCTTATTTGCAAATACATGGTCCTTCATTTTTAAAATCTTCAATTTGTATAGGACGTCAAAGACCCACACATAGTGGAGTCAAAGTGGCATCACTTCTTAGGATTTGTAAGTCACAATACCTTCATCCCATCGTCAAGTGCAAGCAAGTGTGTCGACCACAATATCAACCCATAACACGCAAGCAAGTGTCCAAGTGTCATCACATGTGTGTGGGTGCCTTCATCATGCCATCATGCAAGCAATGGGCTTCATGACCTTTGCAAGGGCATCAAGGTCTTCATCAAGGGCTCCAAATCTACATGGGCATCTTCATCATACCAAGGACATGTTCATGGGTTCCTGTTATCACCTAAACTATAGTTACCCCTGTGGATGTATCCATTAATGGATGGCAATAGGGAAGGGCAACTCAAAAGGTGCAACCACGATCACCTCGACCTCCAATAGATGGTTGTCATGCCAGTCGAGGCAACCTTCGCTTTATGTTATCTAGCCCAGACAACAAAGGGGGAGACCTGATCTACTCCCGACAGGAGAGATCAAAACCAAGACACCAAATCAAGTTAATTCTAAGTGAATTAAGGTGTAAGGTTTATCCTAGACCTAAGGATGAAGTCACAAGACAAGTGAGGGGTTCAATGAGTATAACTTAGTTCATTGTTGATGTGAGAGTGACTTATAATATTTGAAATGGGATCGAGGATTGAAGTACTAATTCAATGTGAGAAAATCCACTGCCTTGGGAACCGTGTCCAATGCAGGGTAGTTTAGGGGTTGAATTGGGGCTAACTAGTACAAGTGACAAGCTTGATCATGATATATGATGACATCAAAGGGTTTAGTCCACCGCACAAGGATCAAACCACAAGTTAATCCAACAATCTAGGAAGGTCGAATTGACTTGGAGAGAGATCAGTGCCTTGGGAATTGGAATAATGGAGTAAAAGTGAAGTTAACTTGTGATTGATAACTCCTATTGTATGAGACAAGTAGGCAATTAAGAGTTTGATGGATGAATAGGTCTAGATCTAGAGATTCAAGGTTTGACCTAAGTGGACCACAATCCCTTAAAACAAGGAATGCTATCCCCAAGGCAAGATTTGATGAAGTGACCAACTAGACCTAGGTTTTGAATTATGCCCGTTCCAAATCCACTAAAATCTCATGTACCCACGTCCTAGAAGTGGACAAACTCCAATCTCCAAGGTAGTGCGACTTTGCCCAAGGAGGGTAAAAATGGGGATAAATGGATCAAGACAAGTCCAATGGCATCCAAAATTTAGATCCAAGTAGGTTGATCAAGTGAGAGTGTGGATCTACAATTTCAAGGCAATCCGATGGCTAGATCTTACTAGATCTGAGTTTAAAGATACCAAGTGGTCCAAAATGGGGATCAAATCCCTTAAAATGTGGAATAGGGCCTGTTATCAACTGATTTGTACAATAGTTGAAACCTTATTGAGCCGTCAGTGTTGGAACACATCAGTGTTCACTTCCAGAGTATCTGGGTTTCATATATTTGGGTCTAGCCAGTTTTGTTTTTGAGTCGACATGACCATGGCCCCATGGGGGTTTGTATCAATGTGTGCTAGTAGGGTTTGAGTGACTCGGTTCCCCATGACTGGATTAAACAACTAAGGTATTCCAGGGAGTTTTTTCACCGTCAGATTATACTTTGCTTCAGGCGAGATATAATCTCTTGGTTTTTCTCCCGCTTCCTCCAAAGCTGGAATGCCCGATTTTGGAAATTTGGCCATGGGGGGTTATTAGGGTCCAACTATAATGTATAAACCTACTAGACACTATTAGAATAGGTTTTGGTCATGTCCTAAGTCTCTAGGACCCCCAGAAAAAATTTCGAAAAAATTTTACCGGACGCGTCGGAATTGGGGTTTTTTATTTTTTAATTATTTAAATTTTAATTAAATTTCTCTATAGTTTAAATAGAGAAATTTGAGTCTGTAATATGTCAGTCATCCGGGGTCCGATTTTAATGTTTGATGGCTCGTTTCATAAGCCAAAAATCACACATGACCCATGGAGCAGCTAAACCCAACTTTCGGATGTCAATTCAGCCTCATAATTAATATTTTCTCTGAAAAGTCATTTACAGAGAAATTATTAATTAAAATAATAAAATTGAATATTTTGGAGATAATCCAAATCTCTCCAAAATTAATCAATTTGATTAAAATAAAAGGCTAAATGACATGGCAATGAGCGTTTAGGAGGATTCCAATCAACTCCAAGCCTTCCCAGTCAACTATCCAGTCACTAAAGTGTTATCCATTCAAGGCAATTCGCCCTCCTCATGCAAAAATCGATTTAGTGTGTTGTCATTTGATGATTGGGTTGGTTGTTAGCATTTATGTTAGAGATGGGCGCCCTCATGACTCACCAATCATTCATTGCTTGGCTCCCTTTGCTAATTCGAGTTAGCACTTACCTACTACCACATGTCTCCATTGTGCTAGCTCGCATATCTACCAAGCCCTCACGTCAATCCTCTTAACTTCACGTGTTAATCCTTGTTGGAGTTTGTGATTGGTCCCATGCAATCACGAGTTAGTTTGGCTCTCATTAAACTTGAGTTAGTGCCTACCATTTGCCACTTGCCATCCCCATACTAAATCGCACCCTCACATAGCTCACGTCAACCCCTCCACATCCTCACGCCTTTCCTACCTTAGCTCGCATGCATCCTTGTTGGAGTGTGTTGATTCGTTGAGGCTTTCATCTTCACCTACCTCAAAGTCGAGCCTTGCCACATTGCCAAATCCTACCAACCAAGAACTCGACTTTGGCCTTTGTCTACCTCTCCAAGCCTTTGATTGATTGGAATTCGACCTATCTACCCATTGCCAATTCGACCTAGGGTTAGCTAGTGTGTTTTACTATAAAGAGAGGCCCATTTGGGTTATTATCTCATGGAGAATTTGGTGCAAACTTACTCTGCCAAAATTGTATATGTGTTATAGCTTTTGCTAATTAAAATAAAGTGGCTTTGGAGGTCCATATGGTGTGTTGATCTTGTTCATGGAAATTGCTTCAATATAATCAAGGTGATATTGCTCTATTGTTTTTGCTTACATGTTCCATGTTTTGATCAAATTATTAAAGCTTAGAAGGCTTTTTTAAGTCCATAGGATGGGCATTTGAGTTCAATTTGTCCATTGATGTTGGGTTGTTTGTGATTGGGAAGTAGTGGATTGTAGTCGGAAATACTAACACTCTTCTTGTCCCTTTCAACTTTGCATACTATATTTGATCAATCCTGTTTGTAAGTGATACATTTTGCAGATCTCAAAAGTTATGAAGAGGAGTTGGAACTAGGTTGTCTCCTCCATCTCTTCAAAGAACAATTTTTCCATTAACATTCATACATTGCAGGATCTCCTAAAGTCGATCTCACAACACCAAGATGGTGGCATAAAGGGTTTGATTCAAAGATCCATCTTTTATATTTAAAATATTGGTTACTTGTTACTTTAGGCTTTCACTTCTTCAAGCCTTCTCATTTGCTCCTTGAAACTTTTGTACTTGCATGCTAAGCCCTTTCTAGCCCTTCTAGTTTTGATCCAAGTTAGTCACTTATCCTCTTCAAGCCATAGATTAGAAAGCCATAAGGTTGAAGCTTTTTTCAACCTTGGGGAATAGCTTGGGATTTGTTCCCTTGTGCTCTCTTCAACACTTGTTGTCGGCGTATCACCGGTTAACCGGAGGATTTCCAAGACAGTGTTCTTACCCTCTCAAGTGTTCCACTTGAAACTCATTGCCCTAGTTTTCTCCTCTTCTTCTCCCATTTGTTTTCACCATCTTTGGCTTCAAGTCCTCCCTCTCGTTTTTGCCTTCTTCATCCCTTTTCGTCCCACCTCTTTTATGCCCTAGATCTCCTCTCTCTCCTCTCCATTCGTCCCACTTCTTTGGTCTTTTTTCCTCCCCATTCGTCCATCTCTCTAGGTCCCCTTCTCGTCCACTTCCAAGTGAGCCCTAAAACCTACAACACATAGCAAAAAACACAAAAATTGTTAGTTACTTCCTTGTTGTATCTACTTCAAAGTTGATGGTTAGATCTTACTTTTGCATTTATATAGTTAGGATTTAATTATTTGTTAGTTAGTTTGTTTATGTTTTTAATAGTTAGTTCACACTATTTCAAGGTAGTCATTATAGATCTCATCCCTTTGTTGTTATCTAGTTAGTTGCACTATTGTGTTGGCTGCCATATAAACTATAGGTTGGACTGTCCCAAACCTTTGTTGGCTGCCTTTTTGGCATTGTGAGGACTGTTAAAACATAGTGGCTGCCATCTACATCTTGTGGGCTGCCATTTACCTTGGTTGGACTGCCATAAAAAAGCTTGTGGGCTGCCAACCTAAACATCATTGAGTTGACTGTTATAGATCATTAAGCACCACTTAAAACTTTAATTTTGACTGTCCCAAAACAGTGTGTTGACTGGCACCCAAAGTTAGGAGGTTTATTTGGCTGCCATCATTTGATTAGACAGTCCTAGAGGGGTACAAAACTGTCATTTAAAAGTTTACTATTGGCTGCTACTTCACTTTTTCCACTTTTACTTTGCAAGTAGCTAGTATCAATTTGTTATTTAATTTCCTAATGCTAATGGGTATTGGAGCGATTAGTTTGTTATAGACTTTTTCAGGGAGTAGAAGTCAAGAAGCTTCAAAACGAGAAGCCATCAAGAACACAAGAGGACAAAAAACAAAGCTAGATCATTCTTATCCTTTTGTAATAGATCTCAGTTTACTTTCAAGTTTTACAAGTTATTTATTTTTTGAAAAAGTCCCTACAAGGGTTTCATTCCCGAGGGCAATTGTATCTCCATAATAAAATTTGCAGGTGGGGTTTTTAAGCCCCCACATCCACTTCCCCATTTGGGGAAGCCTTGTGGTCTCGTCTCATTGAGTGGTTTGGTTTTTAGCTTTCGATCCGTTATATGCAAATTTTATTTCAATAAGTTATCTTCCATATTTACTTACCCCCATGCTCTCCCGAGTAGGGTCTTTGACCTGAAAGAGACTCTTGGGTAGTTTAGATTTACTGTCATTCAATTTTATCTAATATTTTATCTTCCAAAGCCTTTGATGGGAAGTTGTATCCTTGGGATTTCATCTCAAGGGCAGGACCACATAACTTTGTGATTACTCTTCCTTCCCCGTTGGTTTCCTTGGTAGAGCTTTCAGCTAGCTGGAGGTTCTCAAGTGCAGGCGATTCTAGTGGTTGATCTTGTTCGGAGATCAATCCCACCTATTAGATTAAAGCTTGTGTGGTAGAACACTAGTTTGTTTTTAGTTTCATTTTATTTAGCAAATAGTATTGTTAAAGCATCATTTCATATCTGTCAAATCTATTACGTGGTTTCAATCATTTGAAGTTGATTTATTGCTTTTACAACACAACTACTATCTGCTTCTTAAAACGAACCAAAGTCTCTTGAACTTGGCCAAATCCAAGACAAGAGCACCCTCTATCGGAGGGCATTCTTAGTTTTGCATTTTCCCTGCATTAGGCATTTTAAGCTTAGCAAGTCTCTTGAATTGTGGTCATAAGATCAAGTCAAGAGCGCTCTCTGTCGGAGAGTTGAACAAGGTTCTCTAATAATAAAATTTTCCACTCATACACCCCTTTAATTAATTTACCTTGGTTTCTGTCCTACACCCGTATGCTCTGCCAACCGGAAACGGTTGGGCTAGTACTCAGAAAGGTGGAAGACTTGTTAAATTCATAAGTGATAACTAATAAAACTTTCGTCCCCATAACCAACCAATCCGGAGTTGATCGATAAGATAATTTCAATGGGTAATCTCTTAGTGGGGGCGCCGGGATTCCATGTTCAACTTCTAGTTTGCTGGTTAGCATTGCGTGACCTGGCTAGAGCACTGGGTGGCCCGACATGTCCTTGAACGGAGGCACTTGATATTGTCTTTTTCGGACTTTCTCTTGAATATCCTTGGTTTTAGCCTAATAATCAAGACCATTAAAATCTTCAATTTACAAAGATAATCTGCACAACGATCTCACAAACGGCTTTTCTTCAAGACCCACACTTTCAGCATCACAATCTTTAATTTTCTTTGACTCCATAAGGCACTGGTTGTTTAAAAGTATATATTGATCAGGAACAATTGTCCTTGTGTTTATTTCATATTGTGAATGCTCTAATAATTAATCAAGTCTTGAATCATATTGCCATCTTGTTATCTTATTTCGCAACGTGGATTGCATTATTATCTTGTGTTTATCTCACGTTTTAAATTGGTCTCATTCTAAAAAACTCCTAGACAACACCCATCCGCATCACTACACCAAAAACATTTAAATACACAAAGAGCCTTAGACAACTCTTTTTTAAGGACTACCCCCCTCGGCTTCGTTAGGAGTTTTGCCTAAACGGAGGAGCTGGGATTCAGGTGACAGTACCTGGCTTATTGCTTGCCCCCAAGGCCACACCTCTCTCACTTGTAGTGAAGAGACAGCTTTCGAAAGATTTCCGTTGCTGGTGTGCATATTGGCGGACAACAGGGCCCACAAGGTAGAAATCAGAAAAGTGATAGTCTAGGGATAGGTTTTAGGATGTGTAGATCACAAATCAATCGAAATCTCAACTACCCATCAACTATATCTAGGTCAACTCACCTCACCAAGAAGTGCGCCCTTGCTTGGAGGAGCTAAGTTGGCTTGGGGAAGGGATCAAATGGTGGTCAATCCTCACCAAACTATAGATCCAGGATGCCGTGGATACTATAGAGGTGGGTTTTAAATATTATACCCAACGACCCACTAGATCTTAGTAGATCTAAGAAAATGTAACAATGGGGGTTTTGATTAATTAGGGTTTGAAATATTTTAGACAAGTGGATAGATCATGGAGATAGAAATTACCTTGAGATCATACATGAGTGATGTGAATGAGATGCCTTGTTGTTGAGGAAGATTCCCGCAGAGATCAAATGAGAGATTATTGATTTTGCTTGCCGAATTGATGCCCTAGCCCACAATTGCGTCCTCCTCTACCTGTCAATCCAAGGAAATCGATTTCAATCAGAGAGGTCAAGTATGGAGGAAATACAAGTAAAATGCAATGATAACATGAAATAGAAGGTCCTGGGACAGTAATACTCCCTGTTACCAACGAAGAGATCCAAAGAAGAAGTAGGGAGAGTCTTCCCTTACCAATACTTCCTCCTCAAAGCAAATCGGCCTCCACCTGTAGATGCAAAATGTGGTACAAAAGATATGGCAAACAAGATCTCCAATAACTTAGTGCAAAGGAAGAATCAACGAACGAACACCAAAAACATTCACCCCAACACTAGAGATAGATGCAATAATAATTTTCTATTCCAATAATCCAGAGCCACAAGTCCAATTTACAATGAGAGGCTCCCTCCTTTAAATAGATAGGAGAGGCACCAAAATCCTAACCACTTTTTGAATGAGTGGCTAAGATTAAAAGATACAAGTGTCTAATCAATGGTTGAGATGAGCTCAACAATAAAATACATGGATCACTAATAAAATATAACCATGAGTGGACAAAATCGCCCTGGGAGAGGGGAATCCCACCAAATCATGATGACAAAATATAATAAGAAGCTCATGGTGGGTCCAAGGGGTAATTTTAGACACCCTTGGTCAATCCCCATAGCACAATAATAATAAAATAGTCATCAATATACCAAATCGTGCCTCTATGGACAAATCGTGGGCCTCAAAAGCCCTAAAAAATCATCAGAAAGTGCCATTAGTGATGGATGCGGGTCCTGATGAAGCTGAAACTACTGGAGGAGGTGTGGAAGACATCAATCCATCATCACTGATCATCCCATGCCAAGACATTGCCTCAGTAGCCCAAATCGAATTCCTCAATAGCCATTTCTACCAATCCTGAAATGCCTCGGGAAGTGTGAAACTGCCCCAAACTGCCTCCTGGAGTGCCTGCGCTATCAAGGTGAGGGCACCAGTGTGTCTGGGAGGGGGGTAATATGGTAAAAACAAGTGGCTGGACCACCCCCTCCAAGCATAGTGCTCTAGGTCAACCGAATAAAAATCCTCTCTGCTCTGACAGGGTCTCCGACAGACCAAAACTGCATTGGGGTAGCCTACTGAGGCTCAATCATCACTGTAACTGCCCGAAACTGAAAACAGACTGTCTCATTGGACTCAGAAGGTCCAAATCTATCCAAGATGTGTACTCATACACCATACAAATATCTGCATGATCATATAATATATCCAATATACCGGAACAGATCAAATAATAATAATCTGTAAATGATCAAATAATGCTGTAAACCATGAATCATCATCATAAACCTGTATCTGATGCATAGAACCATCATGTACATGTACATAGACCATATATCATCTATCCATATCATCACAAGGTCCAACCATCTCATGTCCAATGGTTGACCTTGGTCAAACTAAGTTTGACCAAGTCAACATGACCAAATATAACCCATACCATTATCAGAAGCTGCTGCAAAGTGTCAAAGGTTAATGCATGCTCTACAACTTATTCAAATAACAATTATAACACAAAGTAATCATTACTGGCGATCTAAATAACAATTATAACAATAATTTAGATATAGCATTTAAGTTCCATTGCTTTTTGGGCCTAAAGTTTCCATAGCCTTCGATCTATGTGTGTTTATAAACACATTGCATAGATTTACATTTATTTTAGGCTTTCTGCCGCATGTGTGTTTTTAAGGCACTTGTTTACCTGAGCACTTCTGGGTGTGTCATAGGTAGCTTGTTTACCTAGGTATTTACATTTCCAAAAGATATAACATTTTATTTTCATGGCCATTTTCATTTGGCATGCCTTTCATTCATGTGTGTTTAGAAACACATTACATGAATGGGCTTTTCATACAAGATATAGCATTTCATTTTTCTAGATTTTGTATTCATGGCAGCACTAAAAGTTTCAGGTTTAGCCAACACAACTTTAGTGACTTGGGGAATTCACAAGGAACTCCAACTCACCGTAGGTAAGTTTTGTCACCAACTCAGAGCCGAGACACAAATAAACAGGGAAGCTCATCCAATACAGAGGCTACAGTGGGGAAAAGTCCTCCATGCCACTAGTCAAGTAGTAAGTCAGGGTGATAAACTAAAAGGTAGGCAATGGATGGATGAAGACAATGAATAATGGAGCCAACACTAGCAAACCAAGGTATGGTGGAATGATCAACTCTATTCTCCCTAAGGAGGATAAAACCAATGAGTATGAATAGTGAACTTCTAAGTCTGAGTAGGGACAATATAATATATATAATAAGATCAACCAGGTCCACATATCTATATGATCGCCAGATCATGACACTAAGTGCTAAGACATGCTATAAGTATAAATATAAAAGCAATATAATCATAACACCATGATATACCTACTGAGTCATATACCTAAATGCTCATCATTTGAACCATCATCTGTCCTCTGAAACTACTACTGAAACTCTGGGCACTACGGACTGCTCTGTACAAATGGTATAATGGCTACATCGGTCATCTCTCTGAGTGTCCTGAGAGTCAGTCATGGCATGAGGAATACAATTGCTGTCCAAATCTGATAGTGATCCAAATAGATGCTCATCTCAGCATCTCAGTGTAAGGGAACTGGCTGAATAGTGTACTGGAATCAGAAAAATAATGTATGGTAGCCCGGCTACTAGATATGTGATAACATCTGGCTCCGACAGGGACAAGTGCTCTGCTAAAAAGAGCGCTTGAGAACCTCAGAATCTCTGGTCTTCGAACACTGCTACTCAAATCCTCGATCAACACTCTACCATTTTGCTTTCAGCTTTTATTTTATTTTGCACCTGTATCTGCATTCACAAACATCAACATACCTCATGCAGCATGTGTGGGAAAAATATAAAATCCAACTGAAATAAAATCTATTCTATGACACAATTTAAAGTGCATGAAATTAAAATGCAGAAAATAAATCTAATCTACTAGCATAACATAAAGATGTTTGGTTTTATTGTGCAGGAAAAGAAAAATGACAGGTACTCGGCTAAACTAAGAGCTTCAAAAGGAGCTTAGAAAAGACAAACAAAAAGGTGCCAGACTCAATGGCTGAAAAGACTAACTACTGCCCAAGCAGGCTTATTCAGTTCCTACCTACTCTAATCTAACCAGTGATCACAAATGTTAGATAAAATCATAAATCCAATGCAACCATTCATCAAATAGGTTAATGATTCTTATTTGATTTTTGATAATAGAACAAGTCAAGATTGGGCTAAAGATCAACAATTTAAGGGCACAGTCTTCTGGATTTGTTCATAAATTGAAGAATGGTTTGAATGATGCAATATGAAATTATGCCAAGGAGAAGACTGACTGATGCAAACATCCTCCATCAAAGAACTGATAGGATCATAAAATTTATGCAAGTTAAACTCAGAGATGGATAGAGGAAGGACATAAGACATGTGATTCGATTCATTTTCACACAAATTAACTTTTTCATTTACTTCTCTCACATACTCAATTTGATTCTCCTTGGGACTTGTTATCACACCATAGTAGCAGGGCTACTATTCTTGTTTAGCAGATATCTGCACATTCCAGAGCTTCCATTATTCAAAGCATGGCTATGATGATTGTATATTTTGTGATCACTCATGATCAAAGCAGTGTATTATTCAGACTTATGTTAGACCTTGTGTCAAGGCTGAGCCTTGAGAGTTCAGATTTGATGACCGATGTGACCCTTTATCCCATACAGTTTCAGTTCAGTGCTTAGAGATGTATTGCAACAGTGTTTCAGATGGTATATGATGTTTATTACTATGATGATGTTGTATGATCTATGGATGTTTTATCATTGACTGTGGATTATTATCTTGTTGATTTAGTCATGATCACAGCATCTGCTTGGTATATTATTCTTGATGTGGCAAACTGTTTAAAATGAACTATAAATTATAAAATGGACATTTACTTGCACATTTAGGTTGTTTGACAAAATTCACTGGTTTACCACCTTACATAGATATGGTCTTTCTTGACACCAATTGTTTGCTAGTTTAGGCTCCAAATTCACTTGACTCCATCCATACATGACTTTCCTTATTTGACTGTAAACCTTGACCTGTCTCATTTGACTTTCTCATACTGAGGACTTCCCCATTTTCTACCTCTGTGTCTGGACCGCATCCCTGTATGTTCAGTGTCTCGGCTCTAAGTTGGTGACAAAACTTACCTTTGGTGAGTTGGATTGTAGGCCTAAATCATTCTGGTCGATTGTCCCGATGTTTGGCATTGGCTCGAACTCCCCCTAGTCACTTGAGATGTTGTTGGCTAAAACTGAAAGCACATGTTCTACTTATGGAAACTTATAAATTCGCCCATGGAAATTAAAAAGGGCAAGAGCGATGAACAGCTAAAAATACTCCTCGAAGAGTATAAGAAAGGTCCAAAAAGCAATGGTTCTTAAAAGCTATATCTAAACAATTGCTGACCTTATATGTATATGAAAACATGCCCTGGATGCAAGCTGCAACTAGTTGTGCTTATTAGCATACTTGAGATCCGAAGGGTTATGTAGGCCAAAAAGGCCATGAAATGAAATTGAATGATCCTAATGAACCTGGATCAACTTGATGTAGATATGATGCCTAAGTTGAATAAGCACTCTCTAAACAACTTATCCATTCGTGAGGCACAACCATCCCCGTGTTATTTTGTCCAACACAGAGTTTGTAGCTTCCCCTTTCTCCCAGTCCAAAGTATTTTTGAGTTAAGTTAGACAAGTCAACCCCTTGGCCCAACCTTGTTCCTAGCCTTCATCCTTCACTAGCAGTTTGACCATGTCCAATGAGTGAGTTTGTCATTTGAACTATTGTGCAAGTAATTTTATATAACAAAAGAATATGCTAACTTGATTAATGCCACTGAATGGATGTTATACTTTGAGCTTGGCTGTGAGAATGATTAGAGAAGCATGTCTTAGTCTACTGATGTGATTTATCCTTGGTTGTATATTATTGGGATCTATAATGATGTGGGCCATATATATATACCTATTGGTGATGATTGATGGTCCCACATACTTGATGATGATATCATATGATGGACATATGGTTCAGATGATGATTGATGCAGTTCAGCAGGTTTTATTATTACTTCAGATCATCAAATTATGCACTGTTCATATATGGTGGACCCTACAGCTGGCCCATTAGGGCAACCCATGGTGTATGAGTACACATTCCTAGTGGATTTGGGTCTTCTGGATCCAATAAGACACTTATCTTTCAATTCCGGGCACTTCTGACACTAATTGGTGTAGTTTTAGACTTGTTGACCAGATTTGGGGCTGATTTCCCAGCCTGAGCAGCAGGGGCCATGAGAGGCCAGTTCACTTAGGGCGCTGTATGAGGAGGGGGTGGTCCAGCCACTTGTTTTTACCATTTACCCCCCCTTCTGGAGAGCCTGGTGGGGTCAGTTGGACAGCGCAGATGCCCTGGGAGGCAGTTTTGGCACTTTCACAGTTACCGAGGCAGTTAAAAAATGGGATAAAGTGGTCACTGAGGAATTCGATTTGGGCAATTGAGGCAAGGCTTTGGCATTTGGTTTTCACAGAGGTCTTCCAGGGTGATCCCACTATTTTCCAGCCAGTTTTCACCATGTAGGTAGGCCCACAGCGATCACAGGAGGTCTTTTACTGCTTGTCTGTCACAGATTTTGAGGACAGATTTGATCATTTATATTATATTGGACATATTTTATTATTTTATTGTGCCTTGGGGATGAGCTAGTAAGGATTGATGCCTCCTAGCCCCACCATGTGCTTCGTATGTCATGTCCTAGTCATTATGAGGTGGGCTTTGGTACTTTTACCCCCTCTAGTGGATGACGTCACCCTCCATGCTTATTTTAGACTATGACGTCATCACTTTATGAGTGATCCATGTGTTATGTTATTATGGCTCATCTTAGCCATTGATTGTATATTGAGATCTTTTAATCTCAACCACTCATTTGATGTAGTATTGTAGAGTGGTATAGGGTTTTGGTCTTTATTATCCTATATAAGGAGGAGACTCCCTATTGTATAGCTCACCTTTGGAGCTCTGGAATATTGGAATAGAACACTTCTTTGTGGAGCATATCTCTTGTCTTGTGGATTCTCTTGCATCTTGAGTATACAGTATCTCTTCTATGTATCATTGTGGATTTTGGTGCTTCTACTAGTTCTCTTGCAGGAAAGTCGAATTGGTGGAAAGGAGGGCGATTTCTTGAGGGTTATTGTTGGAGGGATCCACATATTCTCTCTTGGGTTGATCTTGTGACAGGGAGTATCATTATTGTATCTTCGTGACATAGTTGATGCTTTCTATTACATCTTTCTATCATTTTCATAATCATCTTACTTGACTTGTTTCTTTGATCTTGTCTTATAGGAGGAGGACGATTTGGCTATCTTGGAGGAGGACGTTTTGGTTGGAGCTCTTGGATCTCACTCTTGAATATACACATAGGAGAATGCTATCAATTTGCAAGGTGGCCACAAGCAATTGAGGTAAGATCTATAAGGTATGTGCCTCTTTCCATCCATTCTCTCTTCATTGGTCACAAACCCTAATTAATTAAAACCCTCATTTTGGTTTTTCTTCGATCTACTTAGATCTAGCCTTTCTTTTGAGAAGATCTTAAGAACCCACCTCTATAGCATCCACCCCTAGTTGGATCTATAGTTTGGTGGTGATTGGGTTAAAATTAACACACTTTTCAAGGCAATATAACCCTCTTGAACCAAATCGCACTTCCTTTGAGAGGCTTGTTGGGTTAGATCTAGCATGTGGGTAGGTGAGATCCCACTTGATTTGCAATCTACACACTTGATAATCTACCCCTAGACTTTTACTTGGGTGATTTCTACCTTGTGGGCATCATTCCACATTTTAAGGGATTAAAACCCCCTTTTGAATTACTTGGCACCTTAAAACTTAGATCTACTAAGATCTAACCCTTGGATTGGCTTGATTTTCTAGATCCACATAGATCGGTGCCTAAGCTACTTGGATCTATAAATTTGGTGGCCATTGGACTTGATTTGACACACCTTATCCACCTTTTAGCCCTCCTTGAGCAAGGTCGCACTTCCTTGGGTGACTGAGTTTGCCCACTTCTAGGACGTGGGTAGTTGAGATTTTTGTGGATTTGGAACGGGCATACCTTGAAACCTAGGTTTAGAGTATCATTTTGTGACGATCTGCCTTGGGGGTAGCATTCATTGTTTTAAGGGATTGTGGTCCACTTGGGTCATTTCATGAAATCCTAGATCTAGTAAGAACCAACCACTCTATCTCAATTAGCCCACTTGTTTTGACTTCTAAGTGTCCCGATCTACACTTTGACATATCTTCTGACTCCATTAACCCATCCAACAAGGCACTAATCCTCCTTAAGCAAGTCGCACTCCTTGGGAATTGTGTCAAACCTTAGATCCGGTACGTGGGTATTCCTAATTTCAACTTAGATCCATAGATCTACTCATTACTTATCCTCTAGTGCCAATTGCATCCCTTAATTTCACCTTGTGGGTCCACATTAGGCCTTTTCACATATCCCAAGAAAGTAGGACCCACTTATGCAACATATGGTACTATATCTTATCATTATAACTAATCATGTGGCCTAAATCATACATTGGTTGAAACACTAATCATCTCTCAAACCACCTTCAACCATACTTTAATTTCTAGGTCCACTTTACCTTGCATTGGTTTCCGTAACTTATCATATACTCATCCCTAGGAACTTTTGTTTGGGTCCAATCATCTTTGAATGGTTATAGGGTCTCCCCCTAGGTCTTGATTTATCTAGATCTAAAGCGAAGAGTGCCTTGGTTGACGTGACTCCCACCTTGCATTGGGAACCGTGGCATCTCTTGGGTCACCTCTTTAGTTGCCCATCTCCTCTACCGTCCCGGATGGGATACCACTAGGGGCAACTACAAGTTGTGTGATAACAGGACTGATGATAAAAAATTCAAGTGGGGATAAATTAAATCTTAAAAGACGGAAAATCAAAGTCAGACCCACTTGATGCTCAAAAATGGAGAAAAGATGGAATTGATGTTTAAACACCTTTTCTAGCCACCAAGAATGATTGATAACTTGACAACATACATTATGGTTCCAAAGTGACTAAAAAGGAAAATTAAGTGCATTTTCTCCAAACATGTAATCACACTTATACTTCCTATTAATAATTTCCAAGGCAAAAGATCGACTAGAGCACCAACCCAAAGATGATTGAAAGAATTGGGAAAGGAGGGTGGATTGCAAATATGAAAATTCTCCCAAATGGATAAACAAGTTTGACCTTGGATTTTGATAATAGAAAACATTCTTTATTCTAGGAATAATTTCAAGCTTTTGATCAAACTTAATATTTACAACCTGAGGACAAGATTGACCATAACTATCTAACTCTAAGTTATCTTGATTAGAGATTAAAAAAGGAAAATTTAAGGATTCACTGTAAGAAGTGGAACAAAGATTAGAACACCTAGTGTGATTTATTAATTCTTCCTCATCTTGATATTGATCTTTTATTAATTCATCATTAAAATTATAAGAGGATAAGTGATCATTTTCATTTAATTGATCAGGGGTGGAATTAATAATTTCATTTAAAATATCTTGATTATTTGCACGATGATCACCTGAAATCACCACTAAAGGATCTTGATCTATGTCCCTACTTTCTTTTTCTTCAATAAGGAGATAAGGAATTGAATGATCAATAAAACTAGGATGACTGATGAATTCCTCCGAAGGAGGAGCTTCAATAGACTTGTTGACTAAAGGCTCATCCTCAGAAATTTCCTCTGGATCAGGACTAGGGCTACCTAAAAAGAAATTTGAAAACATACGATTTATATTAGTGATTTGACTTTCAATTAACTCAAAAGTGGAAAACTTATCCTCAAAGGAAATTGGGCAAGAGGGGTCATCTCCGGATATTGATAGTTCACTGGAAGCTTGATTGTTAAATGATTCAACAATAGGATCGGAAAGGGGAAGGTTTTGATCTTGGATTTGATTTGAAAGATACATATCATCGAATTCACTTCCCCACTCCTCTAAGAATTTATTTTCAAACATCTCATATTCGGAAATGCTATTGGGTTTCAAATTCGAAAGCCAGAGCCCATCTCTTTCTTTGAAAGATGACGCCAATAGTTTCATACACACATCCTCATGGGTTATGGATAACTCGTTAAGAACTTCCCGAAAGCTTTCAAGGTGCCTTCTAGCAGAGATTTCATAACTTCCATCGAAAATAGGAAACCTTTCACAGGCTTGATGAGGAATATGATGAGGATACCCAACAATTTTGGAAAAGTCAAAAACTTTCAATTGATCGAAAGTCCTAGGTCGCTCAGCAGCAACCATGGATGAAGAATTTTATTTTTATTATTTTATATTTGATATTTTTTATATCAAAAACCTAAATACAATATGATGCACCCCATGGGTTCTAGATAATGACAGGATCAATCACCAGTGGAGTCGCCAGGTAGACTTTAAAGCTCTTCTACCAAGATATATGTCGTTTAAAATGCAGGAGAGAGTAAGTGACAAATAATATGTCAGAACCAAGGTAAGCCTTTGCCCTCCTCGGCAACGGCGCCAAAATGTTAGGCAAAGAGAACGGGAGTAGGGCTTGAAAGATTATATGTCAAACCTGGGTAAGCCTATGCCTTCCCCGGCAACGGCGCCAAAATGTTATCACCTAAACTGTAGTTACCCCTGTGGATGTATCCATTAATGGATGGCAATAGGGAAGGGAAACTCAAAAGGTGCAACCATGATCACCTCGACCTCCAATAGATGGTTGTCACGCCAGTTGAGGCAACCTTCGCTTTATGTTATCTAGCCCAGACAACAAAGGGGGAGACCCGATCTACTCCCGACAGGAGAGATCAAAACCAAGACACCAAATCAAGTTAATTCTAAGTGAAGTAAGGTGTAAGGTTTATCCTAGACCTAAGGATGAAGTCACAAGACAAGTGAGGGGTTCAATGAGTATAGCTTTAGTTCATTGTTGATATGAGAGTGACTTATAATATTTGAAATGGGATCCAGGATTGAAGTACTAATTCAATGTGAGAAAATCCACTGCCTTGGGAACCGTGTCCAATGTAGGGTAGTTTAGGGGTTGAATTGGGGCTAACTAGTACAAGTGACAAGCTTGATCATGATATATGATTACATCAAAGGGCTTAGTCCACCACACAAGGATCAAACCACAAGTTAATCCAACAATCTAGGAAGGTCAAATTGACTTGGAGAGAGATCAATGCTTTGGGAATTGGGATAATGGAGTCAAAGTGAAGTTAACTTGTGATTGATAACTCCTATTGTATGAGACAAGTAGGCAATTAAGAGTTTGATGGATGAATAGGTCTAGATCTAGAGATTCAAGGTTTGACCTAAGTGGACCACAATCCCTTAAAACAAGGAATGCTATCCCCAAGGCAAGATTTGATGAAGTGACCAACTAGACCTAGGTTTTGAATTATGCCCGTTCCAAATCCACTAAAATCTCATGTACTCATGTCATAGAAGTGGACAAACTCCAATCTCCAAGGTAGTGCGACTTTGCCCAAGGAGGGTAAAAATGGGGATAAATGGATCAAGACAAGTCCAATGGCATCCAAAATTTAGATCCTAGTAGGTTGATCAAGTGAGAGTGGATCTACAATTTCAAGGCAATCCGATGGCTAGATCTTACTAGATCTGAGTTTAAAGATACCAAGTGGTCCAAAATGGGGATCAAATCCCTTAAAATGTGGAATAGGGCCCACAAGGTAGAAATCAGAAAAGTGATACTCTAGGGGTAGGTTTTAGGATGTGTAGATCACAAATCAATCGAAATCTCAACTACCCATCAACTAGATCTAGGTCAACTCACCTCACCAAAAAGTGCGCCCTTGCTTGGAGGAGCTAAGTTGGCTTGGGGAAGGGATCAAATGGTGGCCAATCCTCACCAAACTATAGATCCGGGATGCCGTGGATACTATAGAGGTGGGTTTTAAATATTATACCCAACAACCCACTAGATCTTAGTAGATCTAAGAAAATGTAACAATGGGGGTTTTGATTAATTAGGGTTTGAAATATTTTAGACAAGTGGATAGATCATGGAGATAGAAATTACCTTGAGATCATACATGAGTGATGTGAATGAGATGCCTTGTTGTTGAGGAAGATTCCCGCAGAGATCAAATGAGAGATTATTGATTTTTCTTGCCGAATTGATGCCCTAGCCCACAAGTGCATCCTCCTCTACCTGTCAATCCAAGGAAATCGATTTCAATCAAAGAAGTCAAATATGGAGGAAATACAAGTAAAATGCAATGATAACATGAAATAGAAGGTCCTGGGACAGTAATACTCCCTATTACCAACGAAGAGATCCAAAGAAGAAGTAGGGAGAGTCTTCCCCTACCAATACTTCCTCCTCAAAGCAAATCGGCCTCCACCTGTAGATGCAAAACGTGGTACAAAAGATATGGCAAACAAGATCTCCAATAACTCAGTGCAAAGGAAGAATCAACGAACGAACACCAAAAACATTCACCACAACGCCGGAGATAGATGCAATAATAATTTTCTATTCCAATAATCCAGAGCCACAAGTCCAATTTACAATGAGAGGCTCCCTCCTTTAAATAGATAGGAGAGGCACCAAAATCCTAACCACTTTATGAATGAGTGGCTAAGATTAAAAGATACAAATGTCTAATCAATGGTTGAGATGAGCTCAACAATAAAATACATGGATCACTAATAAAACATAACCATAAGTGGACAAAATCGCCCCGGGAGAGGGGAATCCCACCAAATCATGATGACAAAATATAATAAGAAGCTCATGGTGGGTCCAAGGGGTAATTTTAGACACCCTTGGTCAATCCCCACAGCACAATAATAATAAAATAGTCATCAATATACCAAATCGTGCCTCTATGGACAAATTGTGGGCCTCAAAAGGCCTCAGAAATCATCAGAAAGTGCCATAAGTGATGGATGCGGGTCCCGATGAAGCTGAAACTGCTGGAGGTGTGGAAGACATCAATCCATCATCACTGATCATCCCATGCCAAGACATTGCCTCAGTAGCCCAAATCGAATTCCTCAATAGCCATTTCTACCAATCCTGAAATGCCTCGAGAAGCGTGAAACTGCCCCAAACTACCTCCTGGAGTGCCTGCGCTGTCAAGGTGAGGGCACCAGTGTGTCCGAGAGGGGGGTAGTATGGTAAAAACAAATGGCTGGACCACCCCCTCCAAGCACAGCGCCCTAGGTCAACCGAATAAAAATCCTCTCTACTCTGACAGGGTCTTCGACAGACCAAAACTGCACTAGGGTAGCCTACTGAGGCTCAATCATCACTGTAACTGCCCGTAACTAAAAACAGACTGTCTCATTGGACTCACAAGGTCCAAATCTATCCAAGATGTGTACTCATACACCATATGAATCTTTGCATGATCATATAATATATCCAATATACCGGAACAGGTCAAATAATAATAATCTGTAAATGATCAAATAATGTCGTAAACCATGAATCATCATCATAAACCTGTATCTGATGCATAGAACCATCATGTACATGTACATAGACCATATATCATCTATCCATATCATCACAAGGTCCAACCATCTCATGTCCAATGGTTGACCTTGGTCAAACTAAGTTTGACCGAGTCAACATGACCAAATATAACCCAGACCATCATCAGAAGCTGCTGCAAAGTGTCAAAGGTTAATGCGTGCTCTACAACTTATTCAAATAACAATTATAACACAAAGTAATCATTACTGGCGATCTAAATCCAAATATATAATGTCATTAATTATTATTATTACTCAGACTAGACTTTCAAGACCATACTCACTTCATAGCTGTGATCAATTTGCTAGTGAAAGGTGAAGGCTAAAATAACTGGCTAGGCTAAGGGATGACTTGACTGACTTAACATTGTGACACTTTGGCAAAGGGAAAGGGAATACACACCATAGTATATACTGAATGAGCAACAACACAGGGAATGGCGGTGTCTCACAAATGGATAAGTTGTTCAAAGAGGGTTTATTCACCTTTAACAGATGCGTACAATCCATAATACAAATGAGGCCAGCAATAATTTAGATATAGCATTTAAGTTCCATTGCTTTTTCGGCCTGAAGTTTCTATAGCCTTCGATCTATGTATGTTTATAAACACATTGCATAGATTTACATTTATTTTAGGCTTTCTGCCGCAGGTGTGTTTTTAAGGCACTTGTTTACTTAAGCACTTCTAGGTGTGTCACAGACAGCTTGTTTACCTAGGTATTTACATTTCCAAAAGATATAACATTTTATTTTCATGGCCATTTTCATTTGGCATGCCTTTCATTCATGTGTGTTTAGAAACACATTTGAATGAATGGGCTTTTCATATAAGATATAGCATTTCATTTTTCCAGATTTTGTATTCATGGCAGCACTAAAAGTTTCAGGTTTAGCCAACACAACTTTAGTGACTAAGGGAATTCACAAGGAACTCCAACTCACCATAGGTAAGTTTTGTCACCAACTCAGAGCCGAGACACAAATAAACAGGGAAGCTCATCCAATACAGAGGCTACAGTGGGGAAAAGTCCTCCATGCCACTAGTCAAGTAGTAAGTCAGGGTGATAAACTAAAAGGTAGGCAATGGATGGATGAAGACAATGAATAATGGAGCCAACACTAGCAAACCAAGGTATGGTGGAATGATCACCTCTATTCTCCCTAAAGTATGAATAGTGAACTTCTAAGTCTGAGTAGGGACAATATAATATATATAATAGTCTGAGTAGGGACAATATAATATATATAATAAGATCAACCAGGTCCACATATCTATATGATCGCCAGATCATGACACTAAGTGCTAAGACATGCTATAAGAATAAATATAAAAGCAATATAACCATAACACCATGATATACCTGCTGAGTCATATACCTAAATGCTCATCATCTGAACCATCATCTGTCCCATACAGTTTCAGTTCAGTGCCTAGAGATGTATTGCAGCAGTGTTTCAGAGGGTGCATGATGATTATTATATTGATGATGTTGTATGGATATGTTATCACTGACGGTGGATTATTAGCTTGTTGATTTAGTCATGATTACAGCATGTGCTTGGTATATTATTCCTGATGTGGCAAACTGTTTAAAATGAACTATAAATCATAAAATGGACAATTGCTTGCACATTTAGGTCATTTAACAAAACCCACTGGTTTTTCACCTTACATAGATATGGTCTTTCCCGACACCAGTTGTCTGCTAGTGTAGGCTCCATATTCACTTGACTCCATCCATACATGCCCTTCATGTTTGACTTTAAACCTTGACTTGTCTCATTTGACTTTCTGATACCGAGGACTTCCCCATTTTTCTACCTCTGTGTTTGGACCGCATCCCTGTTTATTCAGTGTCTCGGCTCTGAGTTGGTGACAAAACTTGCCTCTGGTGAGTTGGATTGTAGGCCTAAATCATTCTGGTCGGTTGTCCCGATGTTTGGCATTGGCTCGAACTCCCCCTAGTCACTTGAGATGTTGTTGGCTAAAACTGAAAGCTCATGTTCTACCTATGGAAACTAAAAAATTCGCCCATGGAAATAAAAAAAAGGGCAAGAGCGATGAACAGCTAAAAATACTCCTCGAAGAGTATAAGAAAGGTCCAAAAAGCAATGGTTCTTAAAAGCTATATCTAAACAATTGCTGACCTTATAAATATTTGAAAAAACATGCCCTGGATGCAAGCTGCAACTAGTTGTGCTTCTCAGCACATCTGAAATCCGAAGGGTTATGTAGGCCAAAAAGGCCATGGAATAAAATTGAATGATCCTAATGAACCCGGATCAACTTGATGTAGACATGATGCCTAAGTTGAATAAGCACTCTCTAAACAACTTATCCATTTGTGAGACACAGCCATCCCCCGTGTTCTTTTGTCCAGCACAGAGTTTGTAGCTTTCCCCTTTCTCCCAGTCCAAAGTATTTTTGAGTTAAATTAGACAAGTCAACCCCTTGGCCCAACCTTGTTCCTAGCTTTCATCCTTCACTAGCAGTTTGACCATGTCCAATGGGTGAGTTTGTCATTTGAACTATTGTGCAAGTAATTTTATATAACAACGGAATATGCTAACTTAGTTAATGCCACTGAATGGATGTTATACTTTGAGCTTAGCTGTGAGAATGATTAGAGAAGCATTGTCTTAGTCTACTGATGTGATTTATCATTGGTTGTATATTCTTGGGATCCGTGATGATGTGGACCATGTATGGATGATTATTGATGATGATTGATGGGCCCACATGTTTGATGATGATATCATATGATGGACATATGATGCAGATGATGTTTGATCTAGTTCAGCAGGTTTTATTACTTCTTCAGATCAGCAGATTATGCATTGTCCATATATGGTGGACCCTACAGCTGGCCCATTTGGGCAACCCATGGTGTATGAGTACACATTCCTAGTGGATTTGGGTATTCTGGATCCAATGAGACACTTATCTTTCAGTTCCGGGCACTTCTGACAGTGATTGATGCAGTTTTACACTTGTTGACCAGATTTGGGGCTGATTTCCCAGCCTGAGCAGCAGGGGCCCCGAGAGGCCAGTTCACCTAGGGCGCTGATGATGGAGGGGGTGGTCCAGCCACTTGTTTTTACCATTTACCTCCCCTTCTGGAGAGCCTGGTGGGCTCAGATGGACAGCGCTAGCACCCTGGGAGGCAGTTTTGACACTTTCACAGTTCCCGAGGCAGTTAAAAAATGGGATAAAGTGGTCACTGAGGAAATCGATTTGGGCAATTGAGGCAAGGTTTTGGCATTTGGTTTTCACAGAGGTCTTCCAGGGTGGCATCACTATCTTCCAGTCAGTTTTCACCATGTGGGTATGCCCAGATTGATTACAGGAGGACATTTACTGCTTGACTGTCATGGATTCTGAGGACAGTTTTGGTCATTTATATTATATTGGACATATTTTATTATTTTATTGTGCCTTGGGGATGATCTAGTAAGGATTGATGCCTCCTAGCCCCACCATGAGCTTATATTGTCATGTCCTAGTCACCATGAGGTGGATTTTGGTACTTATGTTTCTCTAGTGGATGACGTCACCCTCTTATTGTACCATTTAGTGGAGGCGCTATTGTTATATTGAGTGATCCATGTGATATATTGTTATGGATCATCTTAGCCATTGATTGTATGATGAGATCTTTTAATCTCAACCACTCATTTGATGTAGTATTATGGAGTGGTATAGGGTTTTGGTCTTTATTATCCTATATAAGGAGGAGACCCCCCATTGTATAGCTCACCTTTGGAGCTCTGGAATATTGGAATAGAAGATTTTTTGTGGAGCACATCTCTCTTGCATTGTGGATTCTCTTGCATATTGAATATACAGTATCTCTTCTATGTATCATTGTGGATTTTGGTGCTTCTTCTAATTTTTTGACAGGAAAGTCGAATTGGTGGAGAGGAGGGCGACTTCATGAGGGTTATTGTTGGAGGGATCCACATATTCTCTCTTGGGTCGATCTTGTGACAGGGAGTATCATTATTGTATCTTTGTGACATAGTTGATGCTTTCTATTACATCTTTCTACCATTTTCATAATCATCTTGCTTGACTTGTTTCTTTGATCTTGTCTTGTAGGAGGAGGACGATTTGGCTATCTTGGAGAATGACGTTTTGGTTGGAGTTCTTGGATCTCACTCTTGAATATACACATAGGAGAATGCTATCAATTTGCAAGGTGGCCATAAGCAATTGAGGTAAGATCTACAAGGTATGTGCCTCTTTCATCCATTCTATCTTCATTGGTCATAAAACCCTAATTCATTTAAAACCCCAATTTTGGTATTTCTTAGATCTACTTAGATCTAGCCTTGTTCTTGAGAAGATATTGAAAACCCACCTCTATAGCATCCACCCCTAGTTGGATCTATAGTTTGGTAGTGATTGGCTTAAAATTAACCCACTTTTCAAGGCAAAAAGCCCTCTTTGACCCAAATCGCACTCCCTTGTAAGAGGCTTGTTTGGTTAGATCTAGCACATGGGTAGGTGAGATCCCACTTGATTTGAAATCTAGACACTTGATAACCTACCCCCAGATTCTTACTTTGGTGAAATCTACCTTGTGGACATCTCTCCATGTTTTAAGGGGTTAAGACCCCCTTTTGAATTCCTTGACACCTCAAAACTCAGATCTACTAAGATCTAGCCCTTGGATTGACTTGATTTTTTGAACATGCATAGATCGGGGTACTAGCTATTTGGATCTACAGTTTGGTGGCCATTGGACTTGATTTGGTCCACCAAACCCACTTTTTGGCCTTCCTTGAGCAAGTCGCACTCCCTTGAAAAAGTGAGTCTGTCCACTTCCAGGAGGTGGGTGTTTGAGATTTTCGTGGATTTAGAATGCCCATACCCTGAAACCTAGGTCTAGACTGTCTTTTTGTCACGATCCGCCTTGGGGGTAGCATTCCTTGTTTCAAGGGATTGTGGTCCACTTAGGGTCATTACTTGAAAAACCTAGATCTAGTAAGATCCAACCATTAGATCCTATTTAACCCACTTGACTTGGCTTCTAGGTGTCCCGATCTACTCTTTGACACACTTTTTGACCCCATTAGCCCATCAAACAAGGCACTAGTCCACCACTAAGCAAGTCGCACTCCTTGGAATTTGTGTCCTAGAATCAACCTAGAATCATAGATCTAGCCTTTATCCAACCTATAGTACCAACTTCACACCTTACTTCACCTTGTGGGCCCACCTAGAACCCTCTCACACTACCCAAGAAAACAAGACCCACTTGTGTAAACACATGGTACTACACCTTGTCATCATACCCAATCATGTGGCCTAAACCATACGTAGGTTGAAACACTAACCATCTCTTACACCACCTTCAACCATACCTCAACTTCTAGGTCCACTTAACCTTGCATTGGTTTCCGTAACTCATCATTTACTTACCTTTAGAAACCTTTGTGTAGGTCCAATCAACTGTGATTGGGTATAGGGTCTCCCCCTTGGTCTAGTTACACCTTGACCTAAAGCGAAGAGTGCCTCGGTTGACGTGACTCCCACCTTGCCTTGGGAATCGTGGCATCTCTTGGGTCACCTCTTTAGTTGCCTGTCTCCTCTACCGTCCCGGATGGGATACCTTTAGGGGCAACTACAAGTTGTGTGATAACAGGCTTGTCATCAATGACAACCATAGACAACCATATTCATCAGAATATGACTTAGAAATCAAACCCACCAAGTTAGTCAAAGGTCAGGGTTTAGCCCGCATGATGGCTGAACGAAATGAACAAGCCTTAGGGATGGTATGTCATAACACCGAGTCAGTACAGGTCAAATCAAAAGAGCTTCAACGTCTTGAACAGGTCCAATGGTATTCTGATATCATTTACTATCTAACCAACCTCACTTGCCCAGATCATCTTGTGGGTCATAAAAGAAGAGCTTTGAGGTTGAAGTCTACAAAATTTTGTATCACCCGGGATGGGCTGGGATGGAAAAATCCAGATGGTCTAATTCTTAGATGCATCGATGAGCAAGAGTCCAAAAAATTCATGGTTGAGTTTCACTCTGGATTTTGTGGAGGGCATTATGCAGCCAAGACAACAACGCATAAAGTCCTTAGAGCGGGGTATTATTGGCCCACTTTGTTTTCAGACGTCCACAAACATGTTAGAAGTTGCCAACAATGTCAGCTTTTCACCGAAAAACAAAAGTTAGCAGCCTTGCCTCTTAAACCTGTGGTTGTCAAAGCCCCTTTTCAACAGTGGGGTCTGTTATCCACTAAATTGCACTTAGTGGATTCCGAGTGAACCCTTAAGTTTTTGGCCCTTTGTAATTTTTGCATGTCCAAACCACTGCGGGGGAATTGTAATAAGTTGGTCTATGCATGATTTTTTTATGAAAGATTTGGCCGACCTTAGGGTTTGTTATCAGGGGGATACTCTAGAGTGTTTTTTCCTTAGGGATTATGTGTTACTATTCAGTGACGTATAATTCCCAAGTTTTTCACTCATACCTCCAAAGCTGGAGTATTTCCATGATGATAAATTTTGAGGGGTTATTAAAACCTATTGAAATGTATTTTTTGTAACATGCTAGCCATCAATATTGAGTCATATCGACATGCACTAGGTTCCCTAGGATTTTTGAGTCATTCTGAGAAAAATAATTTTTCTCAGTTTACGAGATTTT
This sequence comes from Larix kaempferi, assembly GCA_027924585.1. Taxonomy (NCBI): domain Eukaryota; kingdom Viridiplantae; phylum Streptophyta; class Pinopsida; order Pinales; family Pinaceae; genus Larix; species Larix kaempferi. The sequence goes on from BSBM01000106.1 coordinate 21,433,335, forward strand.
TTTTAATTTAATTAAAAAAATCAAAAAGTGATAAAAGTTGGGTTAGGAGGTGAAATTTGGCATGGGGGTGCTCATTTTCTAACCCAGAGCATCCATTAAACCCCTAAACCCACTTTTCCTAAGTATTGAGTGATTATTATTCACTTGAATAAATTTCTCTCCAAAATATTAAAAAAGAATTATTTAATTCCAGAATAATGGATTTGGAGAAAATCCAAACTCCTAAATCAGTGGATTTTTGTTGGGTAGGTTGGCCCAGTTGAGTTAAGACACTCATTTAAGAGAGATTCCAATCAAAATCAGAGTGAGTAAATCAAGGACTGGAGTGTGGTGAGGTGTCTCTCCTTGGGAATTGTGCCTTCATCTTCCTCTTGGGTGAATTTGCTATGTGGCATAATCTTGTTGCATGGAGGAGATCCCAATGTGGGATGGAGGGCGCCCTCCTTAGGTGGCACATCTCCCATTAAATGGAACTCAAGCTACCACATCAATCAATGGATTTGGATCTCACACTTGTCCTCTCAAACCCTAGGTTGCTCTCTCCTCCTCCAATTCGAATTCCTGTCTTGGAGAGTTATAAAAGCTAGGCTCTTGCTCCATTTTTCACATGGATGCAAGGAACCTCTGCTCATTGTACTATTGAGAATATTTTAATGCAAGTGAAGACTTTGGAGGTCCATGGGTGTACATTTTTATGCATGCAAGTGTATGAGGTGATATTGCTCTAATCTAGCCTTCTCTTGTTCATGTATGATTGTGGATATAGCTTGAATGTTCATAGAATCAGCATTTCGGTTGTAACTTGCTTATTTCAATTTGTGTATTGTTTTGAAAGACTAGGAAGTGGCCAACTATACTAGGTTGTATTTAGGCTTTGTTATCACACTATAGTAGCTGGGCTACTATTCTTGCTGAGCAGATATCTGCACTTTTCAGAGCTTTGCTTTTACAGAGATCAGCTATGATGAGTTTGTTATTTGAGATCACTCATGGATCAGAGCAGTATATTATATCATATTTTTGTTAGACCTTGTGCCAAGGCTGAGCCTTGAGAGCTTTAGATTTGATGACCGATGTGACCCTTTGTTCCACACAGTGTCAGTTCAGTGCCCAATGATATTATTGCATCAGTGTTTCAGATGTTTATTGATGACTATTATGATATGATGTGACCTATGGACTTCTGATGATTGACTTTGGACTATTATCTTGTTGTTTTAGTCATCTTCATAGCATTGACTTGGTATATGATTCATGATGTGGTAGTACTATTTAAAATAAAATGAAATATCTTGGATGATGTTATAAATATAAAATGGATGTATTACTTGCACACTTAGGTTTTTTGACAAAACTCATCCATTTCATTACCCTTCGATGAGCATAGATATGGTCTTTCCTGACATCTTTGTCTACTAGCTTAGGCACCATTTTCACTTGACTCCATCCATCCATCCATGACCTTTCTTATTTGGCTTTCACCTTTGACTTGCCTTCTTGACTTCTTGATACTGAGGACTTCCCCATTTCTACCTCTTTGTTGGACCGCATCCATGTTTGTTTTGTGTCTCGGCTCTGAGTTGGTGACAAAACTTGCCTTTGGTGAGTTGGATTGTATGCCTAAATCATTCTGGTCGGTTGTCTCGATGTTTGGCACTGTGCAGAACTCCCCCTAGTCACTTGAGATGTTGTTGGCTAAAGCTGAAAGCTCATGTACTACTTGTATTGGAAATATATTATGAAAGCCTGTGAACTTAAAATTTTAGAATGTGTTTCTTAACACACGTGAATAAAGGCTATAGCAATGAACTGCTAAAATACCCCTCGAAGGGTATAGAAAGGTCCAAAAAGCAATGGTTACTCAAAAGTTATATCTATTATTGCTGACCTTGTATATGTGAATATGCCCCGGATGCAAGCTGTGATTAGTTGTGCTTCTTAGCACATGTGAAATCCCAGAGGGGTCATATAGGCCAAAAAGCCATGGAAATGAAATTAATGATCCTAATGAACCTGGATCAACTTGATGTAGACATGATGCCTAGGTTGAATAAACACTCTCTAAACAACTTATCTATTTGTGAGGCACAACCCTTTCCTTTGTTATTTTGTCCAACATAGAGTGTAGCTCCCCCTTTCCTCGTCCAAAGGGTCACTTAGTTGATTTTGGTCAAGTCATCCCTTTTTGCCTAGCCTTGTCCTTAGCCTTCATCCATAGCTAGTAGTTAGGCCATGTCCAATGTGTGAGTCTGTCATTAAATCTTTTGTGCAAGTAAAATATAAATAACATTGAAATATATATATATATATGTATTAACTGCCACAGAATGATGTTTATACTTTAAGTTAAGCTGTGAGTGTGATTAAAGGAACATGTCTGAGTCTATTGTTATAATCTTGTCCTTGGTTATATTTGGACCTAGTCAAACATAGTTTGACCATGGTCATTCTTGGGATCCATGATGAGATGGACCACTTGTGCTTATGGATGATGATTTGTGGTCCCACATACACCTACTGATGATTCCATATGATGGACATATGCTTTAGATGATGATTGATGGAGTTGGTCAGTTTTATTATTATTTCCAGATCATCATATTTTACATTGTTCGGGTATGGTGGACCCTACAGTTGACCCCACAGGTCAACCCATAGTGTATGAGTACTCATTTATAGTAGATTTGGGTCTTCTGGATCCATTGAGACACTTAGTTTTCAGTTCCAGGCACTTCTGATGATGATAGCAACAATTATCCACCTATTGACCAGTTTTGGGCATGCTGATCCAGCCTGTCCAACAGAGGCTTGGAGGCCAGTTGTTGCCTAGGGCGCTGTGTAGGAAGGGGGTGGTCCATCCACTTGTTTTTACCATTATGCCCCCCTTCCAGACAGCTTGGTGCACTCAGTTTGACAACGCAGGCACCCTAGGTGGCAGTTTGAGCAGTTTCAGGGTTTTTCAAGAGGATTAAAAATGGAATAAAAGGGTCACTAAGGAATTCGATTTGGGCAATTGAGGCAAGGTTTTGGCACTTGGTCTTCTCAGAGGTCTTCCAGGGTGAACCCCCCATCTTCCAGATCAATTGGCATCATTCAGTGGCCACAGGAGGCCTTTTGCTGCATGTCTCTCTCAGTTTTGGAGACAGGATTTTGATCATTTGTATTATTTGGACATGTCAAAGTCCTTTTATTTTATATTATTGTGCCATGGGGATGAGCTAGTGAAGGATTGATACCTCCTAGCTCCACCATGTGTGTCTTGAGTCATGTCCATGTCATATTTGGTGGGCCCATGTATCTTTGCCCCCTTTGAGTGATGACATCACCCTCACTTACTCACTTTTAGCTATGACATCATCCTTTTTTTGAGTAATCCATGTGATATTATGTATTGGCTCATCTTAGCCGTTGATTAGATTGTGAGATCTTTTAATTTCAACCACTAGTTTCAAAAAGTGGTTTTGTGGTTTAGGGTTTTGGTGTTTATTATCCTATATAAGGAGGAAACCCCCCTATTGTAAAAGTCATCTAGAGATTTTTGGCTCTTGGCTATTGGAATAAAAATACTTTCTTGGGCATCTTGGATCTTGGAGTTGGAATGATTGTGGTGATTGTAAATGCTTCTTCCTCTGCACTGACAGAGATTGGTGGCCATCTTGATTTTATCTTCAACTAACATTGTTTTGTAGGCAAAGAAGACGATTTTGAGGAGTGCGTATTGGTGGGGAGGCCTACCCTACAAGCTCCAAGAGGACGTTTTGGGTGACAGGGAGTTATTTTGTCTTTGTACCAACAATTTCATGTTCTTCATCTCTTTGCTTGCATCTACTTCTATTCTTGTTTATTGATTGATCTTTGTTTCCTTGATTGACAGGAATAGGGAGGCCGATTTGGTTGAAGGAGGCAAAATGTTGGCAAGAAGGGCTCATCAAGTTTGGCATTTGATCTTTGTGGGAAGTAATCCTTGTCACAAGCCTCTTCCATCTTCATCTTCCAGGTATGTTCCATGAGGTATGATATTCTTCTATCCTATCCATCTACTCTCTTAGATCTCAAAACCTTCATTGATTAAAACCCTCATTTTTACATTTTTCTAGATCTACTTGGATCTAGCTTGGATTTGGGGATAATCTGAAGAACCCACCTCTGTAGCATCCACGACAATTCAGATCTATAGTTTGGTGGTGATTGGCCTCCATTTGACACACTTACCAAAGCACCTAGTCCTCTTTGAGGCAATTCGCACTCCTTGAGGAAGGCTAGTGGGGCTAGTTCCAATTTGTGGGTAGGTGAGATCCCACTTGATTTGCATAGATCCACCTTAATAACCTACCCCTAGTGCTTCACTTTTTTTATTTTTGCCTTGTGGGCCTCATTTCTCATTTTGAGGGTTGTGCCCCACTTGGGTCATTGGGTGATGCATTTCAAATCTTAGATCTATGGATATCTAGCTCATATTGGGGCATGCCATTTCAAACCCACCTTGATAATTGCCTTAACTACCCCGATCTACATTTTGGTGAAATTTGGACTCCATTTACCCTCTCAAATCAAGGCATTAGTCTCCCTTGGGTAAATCGCACTCCTTGGGGTTAGTGTCATTTGCTAGATTCCATATGTGGGTGTTGCCTATCTCATCCTAGATCCATAGATCTACATCATTGCATACCCCTTAGTGCTATCTCATCCCTAACTTTACCTTGTAAGCCCCATTTGGACCATTTTGCACATTTTAAGGAGTGGGCCCCACTTGTGTCTTTTCATGGTACTAGATCTAATTCAATTGAGCTTCATAAATGGCCCTAATCACTCATTGGTTGAAACACTTGTCACCTCTTAAGCCTCTTCAACCACACTTAAACTCTTGGGTCCACTTAATTTAACTCACTCATTGGTTTCCGTAACTCACTTACACATTTCCTTAGGAACTTTTGGGTTAGCTAATCTTCATTGATTGGCTAGGGTCTCCCCCTTGGTCTTGATTTGTCTCGATCTAAAGTGAAGAGTGCCTCGGTTATCATGACTCCCAGCTTGCATTGGGAACTTGTTGCATCTCTTGGGTCATCTCTTTAGTTGTCCATCTCCTCTACCATCCCGGATGGGATACCTTTAGGGACAACTACAAGTTGTGTGATAACAGGCTCTTTCAAATTTTTCTTTACCAAGCACACTAGATCTAACTCGTTTATATGCAAGGATTTGTTTAAGTTGTGCAGATCACAAGCTTGAAAAGGGATTTGAACTTGGTTGTCTCTTCTCTCCTCTTCAACACAAATTTCACAAACTAATCTTGTATTTCAGGGATTTTCCAAGGCTTCACAAAGATCAAGCTTGAGCTTGAAGGGATCTATCCATCTCAAAACTTCAAATCTACTCTCTTCATCTTTCCCTTTTGGTTACTTTTCTAAGTGTTTAAGAAGTAAATCCATAGCATTTTGCAAATATTTCAGATCTATAACATTTAGAAATCATTTTCTAGATCAGATTCAAGTACTTAAAAGTTATGTTTTGCACTAGATCTAAGCTAGAAGTTGGAATTTTTATACTTAGAAAATTTTTCGAAATTTTTCTAAGCGTAAAATTTTTCAAATTTTTTTATTTCTTTTTTGTGTTTGCCATCACATTCTAAGTGTTTTACTTGCTGGTTTTTAGCAGGTCCAAGCAAAAAGAGGAGGAATCTCTGGCGAAATTTCACTAAAAATCGTCAAATTTACCTTCCAAAGGACCTTTTCCATCATTGTTTCAAAGTTTCAGCTTGTAAGCCCTTAGATCCAAGTCTAAAAGGACTAAGAGGCATCTTTGATTGAACATAATTGTAAAAACATTAAACGAGAGCAGTGGGATACTCAGAGGCCACACCCCATCCCCCTTGGGGGGATTTGTGTATTTTGTACATTTTTGTGAGATTGCATTTTTCTAACTCCACTAGTTCACACACTCACTTTGTAAGTGCAGGGTGTATACTTTTATTTTTATTTTATATTTTAATTCATTTTCATTTTGCAAAAGTAACTTAGAAATAAAACCACTCTTCGTCGCCACAAAATATGCTCTCACCTTCACCTAAAGGCACTGCTGATTAGTGAAGGTTGATCAGAAAAGTGACGCATAACTTTGGCCATTTACATATTTCCTACAAGTTTTGTCTTTTACTTTCATAGCTCATTTGTTTAATAAAAGGAATCCAAAGTCTCTTGAACTTAGCTGAAAAGCAAGTCAAGAGTGCTCTCTGTTGAAGAGTACAATGGTTACTTGTTCAAACTTGGAATAAACTCATTCGCCTACGCTGTGTATGCTCTGCCCATTTGGGATACCCAGAAACAGTGGAAGCACTTTTTTAACATTCCACACTTAAATTAATCAGTCACTTAATAAAATTAACATCCCTTTAAGATAAGTGAAAATCCGGCACTTTTGACTAGACGTTGTGTGGGCAAATTCTGCCTGGGGACGTTGGATCACTGTACTTAGATCTTGAGGGCACCGTTAGACTACATCCCTGGTTGGTGTAGTGTTGAACATGCTCTTGAGACTTTGGCAGCCAACATGTCCTTGTACGGAACCACCAACTTCTAAATTTTCGGACATTCCTCTCTGTACCTTACGGTATCTCGAGAGTTCCCCTTTTTTCTCTAATCAAGATTCACAATTAATAATCTAAAATCAACCAAGAGACACTTGCACAACATTTCCCTTTTTCAGCAATTATCAAATTTTTTTCACTGTGTTGACTCCATAAGGCACTGGTCTTTGCACTTTATTTGCATATTATCAATATCAAGTATCATGCATCTTCTATATATTTTACAGTGATATTTAATTCATGCTGGTAAAGACTATTTAAAACCTTGTTGTAGTCATCTTGGAACCTTTTTAATCACTACCCTAAAAAACAACTCCCAAAAAACATCTTAATAAACAACCCATCAGCTAATTGGAAAACCCTTATAACCTTAGCAACATTCCATAGGGACTACAGCCCTTGGCTTTTGTTAGGAATTTTGCCTAAACGGAGTGTTATCACACTTATTGTAGCTGGAGCTACCATACTGAAGACTGTGCGGCCGAGGACCGCACAGTACTTTTGTTTTCCAGATCAGTGATCAGCTTCCTTTAGAGGAGGCATTTTTGTTCAGATTGCCCCTAGCAGATACATCAGAGGGTACAGGCAGTTGGACTTACCATCTACCACAAGGTTACCTTTCCTTGCCAGGCTTTGACACAAGCCCATTTGAGACAGTTGCCTAGTCTTTTTCTGATCAAGATTATCACAGTACAGTGTTGGTTTATTATGTGCCCGAATTCAACAGAAATCCAGCTCAGATACAGGTTCAGTAGCAGCAGTTATATGGTGCAGCAGGTATTGCATATGTTGATTATTGCTCATGTTGTAGATTAGACTTCTTTATACTTGTTAGTACACTAACTTTGCATGGGATGATATATTTGGTGATCTAACTATGATATGATGTGATTGGGCCCTTGATGATGTCAGTCCACCCCTCCGATTAGACTTATGTATATGCATGCTGAGTCATGTCCTCTATACTTGACATAGACTTGACCACTTAGTCCCTCTCGGTAGCTGACTTTAGCTCCATTATCACTTCCCCCACTCATCCGATTCATCCATGATACTTACTCCCGACTTGGATTTTGGTTTGTGATCCCCAGGACCCCTTTCCCCACTGATCTCTGATTCTGCCATGACTCCCTGTTTATTGTGCCCCGGGTCTTTAGTGTGTGAGATACACGGTTAGACCTGGGATTTGCTCATGTCGGTTGCCCCCGATGTTGCAATGCAGTTAGGATTGTGTAGCCTCACCGGGTGTTCCCCATGGGTCATCGAAGCATGTATTGCTCACCCCCATTACCTTTGTAGTATGAGCACCATGTTTATATCTTTTGAGATATGTATGTAGCCCAAGAGGGCCTTGATGTAAATGAAGAAATGAAATGTAAATCAGGCTAAAAAGGCCATTATGTTGTAAATGTAAAATCTAGCCAAAAAAGGGCTAAGTATGAAACTCATTGTAAAATCCATGCAATGTGTTTATGAACACACATGGATTCTGGTTAGCCATACATGTCAGCATTTGTAGTAGTTATTCCTCACCTAGTCCTGCGGGACAAGGAGGTGAGAAGGAGCAAGGGACAAGCTCAAGATTGCCCCCTAGAGTCTCAAGTTATGGTTTGCCGGACACCCAGTTTGGCGGCTCTAGAAAAGAACCTCACGGAGTCTTCGAATACGGATGTGAGTTGTGGGATACTTGTTAGATGACTAGTGGTGGTTTCCCTGCACTATACCTATTTCTGAGGCACCGCCCTTCCCCGTGTTCTGTCATGGCATACTTACCTCGGTGGACCCCGCTTTCCCGAGTTGTCCAAAGGGTCACATGATCTTCATCCTTATCTTCCCGTGTCCTTGCCTTGTTTTCTACATCACCTAAAGTTAGCAAAGTGGTCAATTCTATAGATGTGCATAGCATTTTAGTCTTTTGGAGGTTGTGGGCCCACTTCACCGCGGCCTTGTATTATCTCAGGATTTAATGTATTTTTGATCACCATGTTATCATTATATTGCTTAGTAATGTACTAAATCGTATAATTGAGCCTTGTCACTTCATGCTTGCATACAGGTATTCAGCTAGCACTATTGTTGACCAGATTTGACTTGGTCAAACTGGGTTGACTAGGCTAAAAATGGACCTGAAAAAATGTTGCGATCGGAATTTCGATTTCGATCAATTATTATCTACAGGGATCCCGTATGAGCATGCAAGTGACGGAATTGCAAAATATTGAAGCATTTGAGAAATTTTTAATTATTATTGGTCAATTTTGACCTGTTTTAATTAAAAATTATGGATTTGGGGCAAATAATGCCTAAGTGATGGATCGAGGTCATTCAAGTGGTCATCCCTACTACTTTTGGGGTCCACGATCGCATTGCAGTAGACGGTTCGGCAATCCGGGCAATAAAAATGGGTCAAAAGTCCAAATTTCATCTTCAGCCATATAAACTAGCAAAAATTACATGGAAAATCAGAATTTGACTAAGGCAACTATAGGCAAATGGCAAAATCAATGGTTAGCAAAGGTAAAAGTAATTTCTAAGGTATTTTGGTAATGTTTAACAATGTATTTGTGTATTGTGGGGCCCTCTCTTGCCCAGCTCACCATGAGGGGCGAATTTGCCCATGGGGGCGTTTTTCCACTTAGCAAAAAAATCATATTTTTGATGTTTCTATGTATTGAGATCATAGTGTAGTGGTATGGGGGGATAAAACAACCCATAGGCTCCCCCCAACCACATTTCATATGTGTTTTATGGGCCCCACGAGTTGGCCCTGTTACCAACTTTTTTGTACCATAGTTGGATTTTCTGGAGAGCCGCCATTTGACAAACATGATAAATGTTTGATTCCAGTGCATCAGATGATCCAGCATGTTGTGGCTAGCCAGTTGTGGTTAGCTTGTTTTGTTTTTTGAGTCGACATGACCATGGCCCCATGGGGGTTTGTAATAAAGTGTGCTAGTAGGATCTGAGTGCCTCGGTTCCTCATGACTGGATTAAGCAACTAAGGTATTCCAAGGAGTTTTTTCCCTTGTCAATTATACTTTGCTTAAGGCGATGTATAATCGATGAGGTTTTCTCCTGCTCCTCCAAAGCTGGAATGCTCGATTTTGAAAATTTGGCCATGGGGGGTTATTAGAGGCCAACTAATGTATATAAGCCTACTAGACACTGTTAGAATAGGTGTCGGTCATGTCCTAGGTCCATAAAACCCTCAGAAAAAATTTTGAAAAATTTTTACCGGGTCCGTCGAAATTTGGGTTTTATTTATTTTTAAAATTTAATAAATTTCTCTATAGTTTAAATAGAGAAATAATAATTTGTAATATGTCAGTCATCCGGGGTCCGAATTCAGTGATTGATGGCTCGTTTGATAAGCCAAAAATCACACATGACCCATGGAGCAGCTAAACCCAACTTTCGGATGTCAATTCAGCCTCATAATTAATATTTTCTCTAAAAAGTCATTTACAGAGAAAATATTAATTAAAATAATAAAATTGAATATTTTGGAGATAATCCAAATCTCTCCAAAATTAATCAATTTGATTAAAATAAAAGGCTAAATGACATGGCAATGGACATTTATGAGGATTCCAATCAACCCCAAGTGGCCTAAGTCAACCGTCCAATCACCAGCAAAAGATCTTCTTGAGCCAATTCGCCCTTCTTCATGCAAAGTCGAGTTTGATGTGTTGTCATGTGGTAAATGGTTTATTGGTTATGCACTTAAGCTAGGATGGGCACCCTCATGACTCACCCAATCCATAAAGCTTGGCTCCCTTTGCTAGTTCGAGTTTATACCTACCAAACCTCCACATGTCATCCCACCAACCAACTCACCCTCCTCTCAATCCTCACGTCAATCCTTTTGAGCTCACGTGGATCCTAGTTGGGGTTTATCTATTGGTTAGCTCCCATGCAATCACCATTGGATTGGCTCCTCTACCCATTCGAGTTAGAACCTACCAAGTCTCTACTTGCCATCCATCATCTAACTCGCACCTCCTCAAAGCTCACGTCTTCCCTACCTCAAACTCACGCTTATCCTTGTTGCAATTCGTTTATTGGTTGGTGATAATTCCTATGCCTCCTTCCAAGTAGAGTCTTGCCACCTCATGCCATTTCACCTACCATAAACTCGAGTTTAGCTCTCCAAGCCTTGCCTTGATTGGAATTCGACTTACCTACCAATTGCCAATTCAACCTAGGGTTTAGCTTGTGTCTTTTACTATAAAGAGAGGCCCTTAGGGGTTATTATCTCATGGATTCTTTGTGCATCGAAGCTCTGATGAAATTGTAAGCACTTTTTATTGAGAATAAAGTTGAGACTTTGGAGGTCAAAAACGTGGAGGCTCTTGATGTGCATTGCTTCACTTAATATTTGAGGTGATATTGTTTTACATTCTATTTGAGGCTCTTAAGTTGTAGATCATGTTCAAGATGGCTAACAATCTAGCACAAGTAGCATGTATCTAGTTCTTTTCACTTAAATATTTTGTTTCAAATATATTATCCATGCTCAAGGTTTTTGCAGGTATATCTTCACTCTATAATAAGACCAAAGGAATTTTAGCTTTTGGATTTGAGAAACAAAAGGAGCTTGGATCTTCTCCATCAAACATTCAAAACACAATATTGGTTACTTGTTACTTTAGGCTTCCATTTCTTCAAGCCTTCTTGGTTGCTCCTTGAGTTTTTGCTTTGACTTGCTAAGCCCTTTCTAACCCTTCTAGCCTTGATCCGAGATTGTTCTTGTCTTCAAGCCATAGATTAGTTTGCCATAAGGTTGAAGTTCCTTCAACCTTGGGGAATAGCTTGGGATTTGTTCCCTTGTGCTTTCTTCAACACTCGTTGTCGGCGTATCACCGGTTAACCGGAGGATTTCCAAGGCGGTGTTTTTACCATCTCAAGTGTTCCACTTGAAGCCCTTGCCCTAGATCTACTTCTCCTTGGTTTTGTCTTCATCCTACCATCCTTCCCTTTCGTTTTTGCCTTCTTTTGCTCCAATCGTCCACCCCTTTTAGTTTGCTTCATCTCCTCTCCATCCCACTCGTCCCACTTCAATTTTGGCTTTCTTCTCCTTGCTTTCGTCCCCCTAGTCTCCTCTTCCTTTCGTCCTACCTATCCTTCTAGCCTCTCGTCTCCCTCCTTCCTCCCTTAGGTATCCTCTCGTCCTATTTCTTCCCTCTGCCCTTCACCTCTTCGTTTTCCCTTTTGGTTTTGTGCCTCCTCTAGCTTTCATCCATCCCTTTCATGCCCTAAAACACAACAAAAATACAAAACATACAACAAGTTAAAAGTTTGGTTAGTTAGACTTATTTTATGAGCATAGATCTTGTCTTTTGTTTGAAATAGATTAGATCTCAATCATTTTTACTTAGTAGTTCTTAGTGTATGCTTTAGAAATAGTATTAGAACTTGCATCTAGTCCCTTTCCTTAAAAGTTCTTAATCTCATTTCAAAGATAAACAAATTGGCATATCAAGTAGTGTAAAATCTTGTGGTTGCATTCTCATTCCCACCTTTTTTTAGAGCATTTTAGCTTGCTGGTCCGTTTTACCATACTAATTATTTCAAGTCAAAATCTCATGCTCTTTCATGTTTTAGTCTTATTTTGCAAACTTAGACTTGATAGTTCAAAGTATGATTAATTTTCTAACGCTAATGGGTGCATGAGTTTATTGGCTTATCTTTGTGGTAGGATTGTGGGAAGAGAAAGATCTCTTGAATCAAAAGATCAAACCAAAGAGAGAAGAAGAAATCAAGCATCATAAGACACATTTTAAGATACATCTTCTTATCCTTTGTAAAAGCCATTAAGGGCTTCAAGCTTTCAATTTTTATAAGTTTGTTCTAGTAGCCATCAAAGACCTTTCAAGGAATTTTCCTTAAGGCACTTGTAAAAAATTTAATAAAACTTATAGTGGAGAGGTCCTCCACTCTTTGGTCTTCTTCCCCATTTGCGGAAGAGTGTTGGGTTTTGTTGGATTGGCTTAGTTTAGATCTTTTCATATGCTCTTAGATTAGTTTATTTCAAATAAGTTATACTTGCTCTATCTTTCCTATTTACTTACCCCCATGCTCTCCCGAGTAAGGTCTTTGACCTGAAAGAGAATCATGGGTAGATTAGATTTATTTTTCGTTTAATTGTTTTTCTCTTCCAAAGCCTTTGACCGGAAGTTGTATCCTTGGGATTTCATCTCAAGGGCAGGACCACATAATTTTGTGGTTACTCTTCCTTCCCCGTCGGTTTCCTTGGTAGAGCTTTCAGCTAGCTGGAGGTTCTCAAGTGCAGGCGTTTCTAGTGGTTGATCTTGTTCGGAGATCGATTCCACCTATTAGACTAGAAATTGTGTGGTAGAACACTAGACTTTTCAAGTTTCATTTTATCTTGCGAGTAGTGAATGTTTTTTAGTAATATTCCATATATTGTTGATTTATCATATTGTTTAATCAAAACTTAAGTTGGAATTCATTGCTGCTACAATCTACTTTTTGCTTCTTAAAACGAACCAAAGTCTCTTGAACTTGGCCAAATCCAAGTCAAGAGCACCCTCTATCGGAGGGCATCTTAGTTTTGCATTATCCCTGCATTAGGCATTTGTTAAAATAGCAAGTCTCTTGAACTGTGGTCATAAGACCAAGTCAAGAGCGCTCTCTGTCGGAGAGTTGAACTAAAGTGCTCTTAATTTAAAACTTTTCAATCCACACACCCCTTTAATTAATTTACTTTGGTTTCTGTCCTACACCCGTATGCTCTGCCAACCAGAAACGGTTGGGCTAGTACTCAGAAAGGTGGAAGACTTGCTAATTCGCAAGTGATAATTTAATTAAAACTTTTTACCCAAAACCTCAACCAAGACAAATTACTGTTCTTCCCACAAGAGGTGGTGCCGGGAATCCACTGGTCAGACTCGGGGGCGGTTCAAACATTGGACACCTATCCTCTTGAATCTGGGTGCTCCCGACCTATCACCTAGGGTTGCTAGTAGTTTTCTTGGATAAGGTTCCACTACCTTTTGATACCTTGTTCTTAGCGATAATAATCAAGACAATTAAAATCTTAAATTTACCAAGATAAGCTGCACAATGTTCTCACAAATTTCTATTTCAAGCACTTGTGTCAAGTTTGTACAATCACTTTTATATTTGACTCCATAAGGCACTGGTCCTTCATCATATATCTTGCTTGCTTAAGTATCAACATTGGAGTAGTTGCTTCTATTTACGTGAAAAGTGATTCATTTATTGTCCAAGTGTATCTTTCATTTTGTATTTGCAACGTGGATTGCACTATCTTGCTTTACATTTAAATCTTATATTGTCTCTCATTTAAAAACTCCTAAAAAACACCCATCCGCATCACAACACCTAAAAACACTATAAATACTAGAGCCTTAGTGAAACTCTCTTTTAGGGACTACCCCGCTTGGCTTCGTTAGGAGTTTGCCTAAACGGAGGAGCTGGGATTCAGGTGACAGTACCTGGCTCATTGCTTGCCTCCAAGGCCACACCTCTCCCCACTTTTCAGTGAGGGAGACAGCTTTCGAAATATTTCTGCTGCTGGTGTGCAGTTTGGAGGACAACAAGCCCCATCTCCACTTGGGCGTTTTTTAGGGTAATTTGCCCCCCCATCTAGAGATCATCCCCACCATCGATTTGGGTTGAGAGAGAGTTAATCTCAGCCCTTAGTTTTGGGAAGAATTAGGTTTTGAGAGTGGTCTTTCTCTATAAGAGAAGACACTCACGTCATTTGTAACTCTCTTGGCATTTTTTGGAGTTGAATAGAAGAGAAAACGTTGTTGCTCTACTTGGCTCTTGTGTGATAGTTTCTTGATATTGTTGATTTCCATACTATCTTGATGCACTAGTTGTAGTTGGTGTATGTTTCCAGTATTGTTTTACTCACCATTGTTTGCAGCAAGCTCAAAGTCTTGGAGGAGGGAGTACCATTTGGCTTCCACTGCTGCTCAACTCTCCAGATTGACCACAAAAGGGAAGCATTTTTGCTATTTTCAGTCAAGCAATTCTCTCATCTTTATTTGTGCTGCTGTAGATTTCATTTGTTTGCCAATACTGATCTGATTTACTGTCTATTGGTGTTTGTAGGCAGAGAGGACGAGTTGGTGGAGAGAGAGCAAATCGATTTCAGCTGGGACTTCTCCAACCGCTTCAATTTGATCTTCGGGATGTATAAACCTCTTCAAAACCAGCAATATCAGCTATTACCAAGTAGGTGTAACTTCTTCTTCTCCCGCATTTCAATTTCTAATTTTGTTGAAGAGAGAAAACTCACTAAAACCCTAAAAAATTAAAATCTACAAAATCCACCGTTAGAATTAGTTTATTTTGTAAACCCACAAATGATTTATGCTTAAAAGCTTATATACCAAATTTCATTTGATTTAGACTCCATTTGCCCACCTAATTAGCACTGGTCTACCTGGCAAAAACACCCCCCTGGGGCGTTTTTCTGTTTCATCCTGTTTGGGTTAGTTTGGGGTTCTGGGTACTTGATAATCGGTTTCAAAATGTCTTTTTACCTTAGAGTATCAAGTATCGTTGGCTGGAAGTGAATATAAATGCCTATTTTTCTATGCCCTAGGTCCATTTTTCCACTGTTTAACTCATTCCCCTAGGGCAGTTTCACTCCACTTCTTGCTGACCTGTTTTTTTTGTTCTAAATCAGCCAATTAATCAACTTATAATTGCTGGAAGATGTGTTTCAATTGCTTATCCATCGCTGCCATGTATTGATAAATCATAACGAGCTTCATTTCCCATAGGCAGGGTCCTCAACCACTTTTCTAGTAAATTTCTGTTTGCTGATTTAATTTCCAACATTCTAATCTTTCATAGAATTCATCATTTACATGTGTAATCAGATCTGAATTTGCTTCATCTAGTATACTTTCCCATCCAGAATCTCGATTCCACTAGGCTGGAAGAAATCTCACACTCAGTCATCCATCTTGTCTCTCACTTTGCTTATCTTTTGGGTTTGGGTGTCTGATTGTTGAGTCTCAACCATCACTGGTTGAGTGGGGTCTCCCCCCTGACTTGGCTATGTGCCTTGTCTAAAGTGACTGTAGCCTTGTCCGGTGTGACTTCTGCCCCTTGGACGGAGGACCTGGCTACTGTTGGTTACACCTACCTAGCTGTTCACCTCTACCGTCCCTATTGGGATACCTACCACCAACAACTAGAGTTTGTTTGATAACACGGAGGAGTCAAGAACCAAGTGACATACTTGACTCGAGACTTGCCACCAAGGGCACACCGAGTGACAGCATAGATTTCTGCTGCGACAAAGACGGTGTGTAATCTGGCGGCAACATGGTCTTGATTTCATTGGCCAGTTTAAGGATAACTCTAGCAATGGTTAGTCTTGGATCCTTACTACCACTGATTACTTCACCAAGTGGGTGGAAGCTATCCCCACTAAAGCAACAACCGAAAAAGTGATCATGGATTTCTTAGAAGAAAAGATAATCACTAGATTCGGTGTGCCTACTAGGATCACCGCCGACAATGCCAAGGCATTCATCTCATCAGAAATGCCATCCTTTTGTTTTAAATATGGCATCATCCTATCACACTCGTCAAACTACTATCCTAGGGTAATGGTCTAGCAGAATCTAGCAATAAGAACTTAATGACCATAGTTAAGAAAATTGTTGGAGATAACAAGAGAGCCTGGGATAGCAAAATCATATTTGCACTTTGGGCAGATAGGATCACGAAGAAGAGTTCAACAGGAAAGTCTCCTTTTGAATTAGTTTATGGATTGGATGTTACTCTACCTGTTCATCTAAAATTGCTTGTGTATCAGCTATTAGAGAAGTGCAACACAGATCTGGATGCATCCCAATATAGGATGGATCAGTTAGTTGAATTGGATGAAATCAGACGAAGGGTGGTGGATCAGAGTATAAAGAATCAAGAGAAGGTTAAAAAGAATTTGGATAAGTCATCTAAGCCAAGAACATTTCAGATTGGTGACACGGTACTACTTTGGGACAAAAGAAGGGAAAATCTTGGACTACATGGAAAATTTGACAGTTTATGGGCAGGCCCTTATCTCATTCATGAAGTAGCAGGCACAAATGCTTTCTACCTAAGCAGTATTGACGGCGAGAAGTGTACCCTTCCAGTTAACGGACGCCTTCTCAAACTATTCTATTGTGAAAATATCTGATTCCCATGGGGGCATCTTTGTATCAAAATTTCCAAACCCTACTCCTGCATTTCATTTCTTAGTTAGATTTATTTTATGTATATTATTGTTGTATACTAATTTTACTTTCTTTTGTACATCAGTTTGAATTTTGCTCATGTACAATAGTTTCATTTTATGAATAAATGTTGCAATTTAGATGTTTCATTTGGTTATTTTTCATGTATATGGGATTGATGCACTTATGTTTCCATGCATGAAACTGAAAGTCGGGGGTTCTCGAATGATCTCCTTTCCTACGAAAGATCAATCACATGTCCCGCAGTTGGAGCCAGATGTTACCAGCTGAATTGCACATCAGCTGGACTTCAGTGAGCCGCCAGTATTACACAATTATTTGTGCTTATCAAAGTTTAGATGTTCCATCCTTGGCCAATTTTGGCCATCTTTTTCATTTCTGTAATAAATGACCATGCTCGACAGGGTTTGTAATAAAGCGTGCTAGCATGGTGGTCTTTGAGTGACTCGGTTCCCTAGGACTTGACAACCAAAGAAGGTATTCCAAGGAGTTTTTTCCCTTGTTGATTATGCTTTGCCTTTAGCCGAGTATAATCGATGAGGTTTTCTCCTGCACCTCCAAAGCTGGAATGCCCAAAGTGGTGGTTAGGCCTTGGGGGGTTATTAGAGGCCATTTTGTAATGTTTATAAACATGCTAGATGCTAGGATTTTATTGTTTAGGCATGTACTAGGTCCCCCTGAAGTTTCAGTCAATTCTAAGAAAAATATTTTTTTTTTCGCATTTTTAAGCCATTTTTTAATGGTTTAAATAAAAAAATTCAAAGGGTGATAAAAGTGTGATCCGGAGTTGGAATTTGGCGCAGGGATGCTCATTTTCAAGCTCAGAGCATCCTCTTTATCCTAATATCCGGTTTTCCTATGTTTCGAGCGACCAAAACACCCCGTGGAGCAGTTTTTCCTACCAGAGCTACAAAGTGGCATTTTAATGCTAAAATGCATTAAAATGCACCAAGTACAAAAAATTAAAAAATCAGTAAATGGAATTAACACATGCCAACATGACATAGCATGATGTCACATAAGGTTGGCGACTAAGTGAAAAGGTTAAAACATTACATAACAAGTCATGTGGTGGGCTATTATTTTATATCCAAAGTTTGTGAAGATAAGACATTCGCCCTCTATCCTCACGTGGGCATCGTAACTTGGCATTTCACGATTGGAGTGATATTCTCTATGTTAAATGCGCCTATCTCATGGAGAGGTGGTGCAAGGCTTTTGGATGGATATCAATCATACCAATCAACTAAGCGTGGAACTCCCCATCACATATGCACCAATCCTTTCACGTGGGTCTCTTACTCCACACGTCAACCATCTCGTGGTTTGATACAAGCGAGGAAGGGATGCGCCTACCTCTCTTGAGGTGGCGTAATCCCTTTGATTTGACTTCCAATCAAAACACCCAATCAAGGAAACCACTTCAAGTTAACTTTTGATCAAGCTCATTCGCCTTCCTTAGGGTTTTGCTCATTCCTCTGCATGTAATTTGCTATTTAAACAGGCTTATGCTCTCTATTTCACTAGTTGGTATTTGAGGCAAAGCTCTGCTATTTTGTAATCTATTGAGAACTATCTAAGAAATAAAGAGACTTTGGAGGTTGAATCCTTGTGTTGTCTTTGATGTGTGGATGCATGATCAATGTTTTGAACGAAAGAAGCTTGTAGTAAGCTGCTCATCTATTTATTGCCTTGGATCTTGGTTTACTATAAGGACAATTGTTTGTTTTGTAAGCTAGGCTAGTCAAGTTTGTTTGCTTTCCTAGTCTTGTTGTTTCATATGTTAAGAGATCTAGCTTTTAAAATATTTCATTTGTTTATGAATATTTTGGCACTTTGATTTCTTATATATGTTGCTTCCAGATCTAATTCTTCGTAATGAGTTGATGTAAGCTGCAGGTACACCTTTGGTTGAAGGAGAAGAGGACTTGCTTGTCACTCTTTTTTTTATCTAACTGCTTTCTGTTTCAGATCTAGTCCCTCGACAATCCAGGAATTCATCTCCAAATCTCGAAGTCTCGTGTGAAAGAGTTCCCTTATCCCCTTCTCCTCTTTTCTAAAGCTATTTCGATTACGGTTACCTTGGTTTGAAAATTTTACTTTCTTTCTCAATGTTATTTATCTTAAAAGTTTGTGAAGTTTCAACTCATTCAAGATCTAGATCAGGTACTCAAAATTTAAATTTTAAATTTCTAGATCCATAAGTTTTAGACTTTTAGTGCAAGTTTTCAATCTTTTAAATATCTCAAGAAATTTTGTACTTTCTAAAGTCTTAGAGCTTACTAGTTTTTCATTTCATATTTGGCAAGCAAGTGCCTTTAAATATTTGGGCTCAGCTTTTTCAAAGCAAGCCAAAGATCTTAAGGAAAGTAGCTTTCTAGCTCACTTTTCTTAGTTACTTTTTTTACTCCATTTGCTAGTTGTTAAAATAGATTTTTTCCATTTTTTGCACATAAACGAAATACACTCTTAAAGTGTGTTTCGGTAGATTCTAAGCATTTTACTGTTTGCTGGTTTTTATATTTGAACATCTGTCCCAACATTTAAAATAATTTAAAAGTTAGTTTTAAATCCCAAAAAGTGCCCCAAAACTTCATTTTTACTTATTAGTTGCATTGTAGCTCATTTTGGTGATTTGTAGTGTTGTCAAAACGCTCTTAAAGTGTTCTGATTTGTCATTGTGATTAACTTTGTTTGTTGGTCTGATATTTTATTTTAGCAGGTTGAACCCAAACAATCAAGAAATTTGCCATGTCAAGGGTCCTTGAACACTTCCAAGAACCAGCAGTTCAAGTGTTGATCCATTTTTTCCAATAAATTGTAAACTGACTTGTTCCCTAAGCATAAAGGGGAAAGCAGTATTTCGTCTTTAGTTTCATTTTGTAAAATAAAAAATAAAAAGAGCAAGCAGGCAATTCCAGCGCCTAAACCCCAATCCCCCCCGGGGGGATTTGCATTTTTTCACTTTTTTTTTTCTTGGTTTAAACTAGTTTACTTTTTGTTATTAGTAATTACATAACATTCACAAAGCACACAAGGCGTCCAAAGGGGGACTTACAATCTTTTACAATTTTTCACCTAAGTGCTACAAAATGAACCACAACTTATTTTAAAAAACTTCAAGTAAAATTAACCCCCCTTGCTCTACCGAATTACTCCACCTTTGGTGGAAGAAAATATACTCTTGGGGTTTAGTATAAATTAATCATTCACTTTAAAATAAACGAGTTTCTTGTTCTGAAAAATTTCAAGATAAAATTAACCCCCTTGATCTACCGAAGTAGTCTATCATTTTCTTTGGTGTGAAGAAAAGATACCCTTGGGGTTTGGCTTAGATTAATCATCCATTCACTTTTTTTAATAAAACTTACCAACACCCCAAACCCAAAGCATGCTCTTAACCCTTGCAGCTCAGTCTGAACAATAGAGTTAACAAAAAACGAGTGCAAGGTACTTAGTCTTAATAGGAAAATCCATTAGAACCAAATTCAGAGAACTCGGGAGGTTGCATGGGCGGAAACTATAGAGTCAGCAAGCTACTTTAAGCAGGTTTCATCTTCGCCTGGTTGGACACTTGGTAGAGTTGCTAAAGCACTCAGTTCGAAGGGTTAGGTCTCTTTTGGGCCAAACCAAGAATTAACCCACTCCTTAATCCACTCATTTAATAATCTTAAAATTTACCAACTGAGACATTGCAATACTTTCAATGAGACCACATAAGCAACCCCTTCAAGCACTCCATTCTCATTGGCACTAGTCTTTACTTTTCCTTTGTTTAAATAAATCTTTACAAGTGTCATGAATGGTGTTGTATCTTAAATATGTGGATTTTCATTTAATGTTGCAGTGACTTATGGTATATTGATTAAGTGATTTCATCATAAACTCTTAGAATAAGCTTTTCATTTTGATAGATTAAAAGCGTTAGATTCATTTTTCATAGGGACCACCCCCTTGGCTTCGCTAGGAGTGAGCCTAGACGGAGGAGTCAAGTAATCAGGTGACAACACTTGACTCTCACTTGCCCCCAAGGACACACCGAGCGGCTTGAAGGTTTCCTGTCGCGTCCCCCCAGGTGCGTTTTAGGCGGCAACAGGTATACATAAAGAGGAAAGCAAAACAAGTCGAGTGCTGGATTGAAGATTGATGCAGTCAGTGTTGGGGACCAAAGATTCTGAGGTTCTCAAGCACTCTCTCCCTTAGAGCATTTGTCCCAGCTGGAGCCAGATGTTATCACATTCATAGTAGCTAGGTAACCATGATTACATAGCATATATCTGCACTTTTCCGAGCTTTGCCTTTGCACATATTCAGTGAGATTAGCTATGATGAGCAAATTATTTATGATCACTCACACATCAGAGCATCCTTATATCAGACATATAGTAGACCTTATGCCAAGGCTGAGCCTTAAGACCTCAGATTTGATGACCGATATGACATTTTATTCCATACATATACAGGGCAGTGTTCAGAGTTTCAGATGCAGTGTTCTCAGTGGGTATAGTTGGTCGAAATTACAGATATTGATATATGACCCAGTATATATATGATGTGCATTGGTATTATTATCGTGTTGTTTAGGTCATTTTGATAGCATTGACTTGGGATATAGTAATTATGATCTGGCGATATATATATGTTAAAATGAAATTGCTTCTTATGGATTTTATGCATGATTGTATTACTGACACCTGGAAACTCTTGCTTTATACTCGTTGGTCTTTACCTTCCTACGAATGTTGACATGATCACTTTTGTCTTTTTGACTTGCTAGCTTAGGCACCAATTTCACTTGTCTCCATCCATCCATTTATCCTTCCTCATTATTGATCTTTACCCTAACTTACACCTTGACTTGTGATACGGAGGACCTCCCTGCTTTTGCCTTTGTGTTGGACATGCATCCATGTTTCTTTTGTGTCTCGGCTCCGAGTTGGCAACAAAACTTACCTTTGGTGAGTTGGATTTTATACCTTGATCTCTCTAGTCGGTTGCCCCGATGTTTGGTCTTGATTGTGGAAGTCCCCATAGTTGCTTGAGTTGTGTTGGATAAAACCTGAAGCAAATTGTACTACCTTTGGAAATTATTGATATATATCTTTTGTAAAGGCCAATGAAAAGGGTTGTGAAATGTAATGCAATGAAATGTAAAAGCACCCCGGATGAAAGCTGCGATTAGTTGTGCTTTTAAGCACATGCAAAATCCCAAAGGGGTCCTAAAGGCCTAAAAAAACAATGGATAAATGTATGCTAAATCTAAAGATTGTTGGCCAAGTAAATGATATGAAATGAAATGAAAGGTCCAAATAAAGCAGTGGTTAAGTACATGCCAAATCTAAAGACTGTTGACCTTATGTGAATTTTTCCTCATTGAGCCTGTGGGTTATGATATGAGATGGAGCAAGGGACAACTAATTCTAAGTGTCCCCTAGAACCTCGAGTTACAGTTAGCCGGGCACTTAGTTCACGGCGGTTCTAGTAGTAGACATTTTGCCAAGGTTGAATAGACACTCCTCTAAACAACTTACCCATTTGTGAGACACCCCCATTCCTTGTGTATTCTTTGTCCAACACATGCTTAAGTGTGTAACACCATTTCCCTTTTCCAAAGTATCACAGTGTCAAGTCAGTGAAGTCATCCCATTTTGGCCTAGCCTTGCATCCTTAGCCTTCACCCCCTACTAGCAAATTGATCATGTCTACAAATGAGTATATTCTTGGGATTCTCTTTGAAAGTAAATTATTAACTAACCTACTATTATCTATTAACTGCCAATGAAATAATGCTTAAAGCTTTAAAGTCTTGCTATGAAAATGATTTAAAGAGCATGTCTTAACCATTTGCACTTGCAGCAGCATGGCTTCTTTGGCCAGGGTCATATTTTGATCAATTTGATCGGTCAAACCTAGTTTGACCAAGGTCAACCTTGGGATCCGTCCGTGATGAGATGGACCACTTATATTATATGATGTTGATCTATGGTCCTTTATATACCTTTTGATGATTCCATATGATGGGCACAGGTTTCAGATGATGATTGATGCAGTTTTTATTGATTATTATTATTTCCAGATCATCATATTTTTACTTGTCCGGGTATGGTGGATGCTACAGATGATCTTACAGGTTACCATGAGGTGTATGAGTACTCATCTCTAGTGGATTTGGGTCTTTTGGATCCATTGAGACACTTATCTTTCAGTTTTAGGCACTTCCAGGCATAATTTGAGCAGTTTTTCACCTATTGACCAGTTTGGCCATGCTGATGTGGCCTATCCAGCTAGAGCATTGGAGGCTAGTCGTTGCCTAGGGCGTTGTAGAGGAAGGGGGTGGTCCAACCACTTTTTATTAACATATTACCCCCCTTCCGGACATGATGGTACATGTTATCACACAAACTCTAGCTGCTTAGTGCACGTATCCCAATAGGGACGGTAGAGGAGCACAGCTAGGCCGGCGTAACCAACAACAGCCAAGTCCTCTGTCCAAGGGACAGAAGTCACACCGGACAAGGCTGCAGTCACTTTAGACAAGGCACTTGGCCTAGTCAAGGGGA
Source organism: Larix kaempferi (assembly GCA_027924585.1). Classification (NCBI taxonomy): domain Eukaryota; kingdom Viridiplantae; phylum Streptophyta; class Pinopsida; order Pinales; family Pinaceae; genus Larix; species Larix kaempferi. The sequence continues at coordinate 21,456,731 of BSBM01000106.1, forward strand.
AGACCCTCTCAACCAGTGAAGGTTGAGACTCAACAATCAGACACCCTACACATAGAAAAGATGATCAAAACAATAGACAAAAATGGATGACTAAGGGTGAGATTTCTTCCAGCCTTAGTGGAATCAAGACCTTGGGTGAGAAGATATACTAAGTAAAACAACTCAAATCTGATTACACATATAAAAGATGAATGAAATGAAGAACTAGAAGGCTGAAAATTAAATCAGCGAACAGGAAATGCTAGAACAGTGGTTGGAGACCCTGCCTATGGAGAAATGAAGCCCACAATGATTTATCAATACATGGCAGCGGTAGATGAGTGATTTAGACACATGTTCCAGCGATTAGAACTTGATTAAGTGGCTGATTTAAAACACAAAAAACAGACCAGCAAGTAGTAAATCAAACAGTCCTAGGGGAATGGCTCAAATAGTGGTAAAATGGACCTAGGGCAGTAAAAAAAGGACGTTTTTAGGCACCTTCAGCTTCTGGTACTTGGAACTCTGAAAAGTAAAACGACGTTACGGACCAGATTAGAGAGTACCCATAACCCCAAAATTGACCCAAAAAAACAGATTGACAGATTTGCCCAGGTAGGGCGAAATTGGTGAAGGACTAGTGGCTAGTTCTATGGGCATATGGAGTCGGATTGCAATGAAATTCGAGATATGCAAGATTAAGCATATATCATTACTGGGTTTTAAGTAACTAAGGATTCTAATGCTTGGAAATAAAGATATTAATTTTTAGGGTTTTTGTTATATGTTTGCAGCTTAACATTCCTACGAAAACAAGAACAAGAGAGAGAGCAGCAATGAACACCTACCTGAAGCAAAGAAGATCAAGAATTTGATGCTGAAAACAATTGCTGAAGTCCAAGTGTTGAGCACCCAAGCGTTTTCCCTTAGCACGGAGCAGCCAGGTGACCAAGTGCGCCCTTGTACCTGCCAGAGAGAGAAATGGATCAGAAATTATGGCAAATGACAAGTAAATACCAGCAAATGAACAACAAATGATAAAGAAAAGTGAGATAACAAGTATAAATTCACTTCCCTTTGTTGAAGCACGAAGAGAAAACTCACTACGGAGCTGCTAGCTCAAGAAGTGCGCCCTCCTCTGATGGTCGTTTCACCTGCAAGTTAGCTTGGCCAAAGATAGATAGAAACACGACATGAACACTCAACAATACACCAGCAAGATGCTAATAATCAACAGCAAACACTCCATAACACATAATGCACAAGAAGGTGAAGAAGATGTCTCTCTAGAGCTCTATAGCAAGTCTGAAAAATGTCAAGAAGAAGTACAATGGAGGTGAGTCCATTCTCTTATAGAGATGGCTCACTCTCTAGCTAGGTTTCCCCCCAAAATGGAAGGTTGAGATCATCTCCCCATCCACAAAATCGAATGGTGGAGATTGATCTCTAGAGGGGGGTGAGAATTGCCCCAAGGAGAGCGCACTATGGAGAGAGAGGGGCCCATTGTGGGCCATACAACAAAGCACAAGGGGTTGGGGGGTGCCTATATGGGGTTTTATCTCCCCAACCACATACAACAAGGGTCCCACCAACAAGACCATGCAAATCGAATTCCCCCATAGGAGAAAAAACGCCCCTCTTGGGCAAACTCGTCCTCTAGTGAGAGCTGGGCCAATGACGGCCCCACCACCATCAAATATAATGTGCAAACATACCAAAAATACCTTATGATTTACCTTTACCAATGCCAGCCATTGATTTTGCCATTTCACTATAGTTGCCTTAGTCAAAATTCTGATTTCCATGTATTTTATGCTGGTTTATATAGCTGAAGATGAAAATTGGGCTTTTGACCCACTTTTATTGCCCGGATTGCCGAACCAATTGCTGCAATGTGATCGTGGACCCCAAAAGAAGTAGGGATGACCACTCGAACGATCCCGATCCATCACTTTGGCAATATTTGCCCCAAATCCATGATTTTTAATTAAAATAGGTCAAAGTTGACCAATAATAATTAAAATCTCTCAAATGGCTCAATGTTTTGCAATTCCGTCAGTTGCGTGCTCATATGGAACCCCTGTAGATAACAAATGATCGAAATTGAAATTCCAATCGCAACATTTTTTCGGGTCCATTTTTGGCCTAGTCAACCCAGTTTGACTAAGTCAAATCTGGTCAACTATAGTGCTAGCTGAACCCTGTATGCAAGCATGAAGTGATAAGGCTCAATTAAACAAGTTAGTACATTACTAAGCAATAAATGATATCATGGTGATCAAAAATACATTAAATCCCGAAATAGTACAAGGCCCTGGTGAAGTGGGCCCACCACCTCCAAAAGACTAGGATGCTATACACCTCTGTAGAATTGACCACCTTGCTGACTCTAGGTGATGTGGACAACATGGTAAAAGATATGGAAAGACAAGGATAAGGATCATGTGACCACTAAGACAACTCGGGAAAGCGGGGTCCACTGAGGTAAGTATGCCATGACAAAACACGGAGAAGGGCGGTGCCTTACAAATGGGTATAGTGCAGGGAAACCACCACTAGTCATCTAACAGGTATCCCACAACTCACATCCATATCCGAAGACTCTGTGAGGTTCTTTTCTAGAGTCGCCAAACTGGGTGTCCGACAAACCGTAACTTGAGACTCTAGGGGGCAATCTTGAGCTTGTCCCTTGCTCCTCACCTCCTTGTCCCACAGGACTAGGTGAGGAATAACCACTACAAATGCTGACATGTATAGCTGACCAGAATCCATGTGTGTTGATAAACACATTGCATGGATTTTACAATGAGTTTCATACTTAGCCCTTTTTTGGCTAGATTTTACATTTATAACATAAAGGCCTTTTAGCCTGATTTACATTTCATTTCTTCATTTCTTCATGGCCCTCTTGGGCTACATACATATCTCAAAAGATATAAACATGGCGCTCATACTGCAAAGGTAATGGGGGTGGGTAATACAAGCTTCGATGACCAATGGGGAACACCCGGTGAGGCTACACAATCCTAACTGCATTGCAACATCCGGGGCAACCGACAAGAGCAAATCCCAGGTCTAACCGTGTATCTCACACACTAAAGAGCCAAGGCACAATAAACAGGGAGTCATGGCAAACTCAGAGATCAATGGGGAAAGGGTGTCCTCGTGATCACAAATCAGAATCCAAGTCGGGGGAGAAGTGTCATGGATGAGTCGGATGAGTGGAGAAAGTGAAGATGGTGCTAAAGTCAGCTACCAAGGGGCTAAGTGATCAAGTCTACGCCAAGTATACAGGACATGACTCAACGTGCATATACATAAGTCTAGCTGGAGGGGTGGACTAACATCACCAATAGGCCCAAACATATCATATCATAAGCAGATCACTAAATATACCTGTTATCACCTAAACTGTAGTTACCCCTATGGATGGATCCAGTCATGGATGGCAATAGGGAAGGGCAACTCAAAAGGTGCAACCACGATCACCTCGACCTCCAATATATGGTTGTCACGCCAGTCGAGGCAACCTTCTCTTTATGTTATCTAGCCCAGACAACAAAGGGGGAGACCCGATCTACTCCCGACAGGAGAGATCAAAACCAAGACACCAAATCAGGGTATTTCCAAGTGAAGTTAGGTGTATGGTTTATCCTAGACCTAAAGATGAAGTCACAAGCCAAGTGGGGGTTCAATAGGTATAGCTTTGGTTCATAGTTGATGTGAGAGTGACTTATAATGTTGAAGTGAGATCTAGGATGAGTGTACTAGTTCAATGTTTGAAAATCCACTGCCTTGGGAACTGTGTCCAATGCAGGGTTGTTTAGGGGTCAGATTGGGGCTAACTAGTACATGAGACAAGCTTGACCATGGTTCATGATGTCTTCAAAAGTATAGTTTACCATGCATAGGTCAAACCACAAGTCAATCCAACAATCTAGGAAAGTTGAATTATCTTGGAGAGAAACCAGTGCCTTGGGAATTGGGAAGTGGAGTCAAAGTGGGGTTGACTTATGGTTTAGGACTCCTACAACATGAGACAAGTGGGCAATAGAGGTCTTGATGGTTGAATGTGTCTAGATCTAGGTTTGACCCAAGTGGACCACAATCCCTTAAAACAAGGAATGCTATCCCCAAGGCAAGATTTGACAAAGTGATAGTCTAGACCTAGGTTTTGAATTATTCCGGTTTCAGATCTGCAATAATCTCAAGTACCCAGTTCCTAGAAGTGAGTGAACTCACTTCTCCAAGGTGGTGCGACTTTACCCAAGGAGGCTGAAAGTGGGGTTTAGGTGGGTCAAGACAAGTCGGATGGCACCCAAATTTTAGATCCGGGTAGATCAGTCAAGTAGGGGTATGGATCTATAGTTTCACGGTAATCCGATGGCTAGATCTTACTAGATCTGAGTTTAAGTGTTCCAAGTGGTCCAAAGTGGGGTTTAAATCCCTTGAAATGTGGAATAGGGCCCACAAGGTGAATTTCAGAAAAGTGACAACCTGGGTGTATGTTATTTGATGTGTAGATGTCAAATCAAGTGGAATCTCAAACACCCACCACCTAGATCTAGGTCAACTTGCTCAACTAGTGAAGTGCGCCTTGCTTGGGAGAGGCTAAGTTGGCCTGGGAAGGGGATCAAATGGAAGCCAATCCTCACCAAACTATAGATCCGGGATGCCTTGGATGCTATAGAGGTGGGTTTTCAGTATTATGCCCAACAACCCACTAGATCTAAGTAGATCTGAGAAAATGTAAAATGGGGGTTTTAAGATATTTAGGGTTTCAACAATTTATGAGCTATGTCAATGGATTGGATAAAGGAAAGAGAAACAAACCTGTGGATCTTACCTGGGTAACCTTGTAGATGCCTTGATGATGATGATCTATGCAAACCCGATCAATTTGAGAAGCTTTGAGGTAGTTTCTATGCAAGTCGATTTGGTCCAAGAAGCCAATGCGCCCTCTCTCCTGCACAACAAACGTCAACAATATCAGATTTGATGCATCAAGAGATAAGACTAATGCCACAAAAGAAGTAACAGAAAGATAGCATAGATCACAATGATGCTAATGATAACCCCCTGATACAAGCGAATGCCAAGAAAGTCGATTTGAAGAAGCCTTGCAAAATCGCCCTTGTTGAAGTCGCCCTCCTGTAGACAAACAATGATTTCCAAAAAAAGATAGATCTTGCCACAATTTCCAAATGCTAGGTTGCAATAGACTTTCCAATCACCATCTAAGAACACCAGATGCAAAGGAGACCACAAGAATTTCCACAAGAATATTTTTCTATACCAATAATCCAAGAGCCAAAGACCCCTTACAATGAGAGGCTCTCTCCTTTAAATAGGAAGGAGAGGCACCAAAACCCTAACCACTTTTTGAATGAGTGGCTAAGATTAGAAGATACAAATGTCTAATCAATGGTTGAGATGAGCTCAACAATATAATACATGGATCACACATAAAATATAATATAAGTGGACAAAATCGCCCTAGAAGAGGGGAATCCCACCAAATCATGATGATGAAATATCATAAGAGGCTTATGGTGGGTCCAAGGGGTAATTTTATCCCTCCTTGGTCAATCCCCATAGCACAATAACCAATAAATAATCATGAATGTACCAAATCGTGCCTCCATAGTGAAGTCGTGGTCCTCAAAAGACCTCAAAAAATCCACAGAAAGTGCCATAAGTGATGGATGCGGGCCCCGATGAAGCTGAAACTGCTGGAGAAGGTGTAGAAGACCCCGATCTATCATCACTGATCATCCCATGCCATAACTTTGCCTCAGTAGCCCAAATCGATTTCCTCAATAGCCATTTCTACCAATCCTGAAATGCCTCGGGAAGCGTGAAACTGCCCCAAACAGCCTCCTGGAGTGCTGGCGCTGTCAAGGTGAGGGCACCAATGTGTCCGGAAGGGGGGTAATATGGTAAAAACAAGTGGCTGGACCACCCCCTTCATCATCAGCGCCCTAGGTCAACCGGATAAAAGTCATCTCTGCTCCGACAGGGCCTCCAACAGACCAAAACTGCACTGGGACAGCCTACTGAGGCTCAATCATCACTGTAAGTGCCGGGAACTGAAAACAAACTGTCCCATTGGACTCAGAAAGTCCAAATCTATCCAAGATGTGTACTCATACACCATATGAGTCTCTGCATGATCAAAATAAATATCCAATATACTGGAACAAGGCCAATAATAATGCGCTGTACATATACAAACACTGCTGTAAACCTAGAATCATCATCATAACCCTGTAGCTGCTGCATAGAATCATCCTGTATGTGTACATAGACCATATATCATCTATCCATATCATCATAAGGTCTAACATCTCATGTCCCATGGTCCTCCATGGTCAAACTAGGTCTAACCAAGACCAAATATAACTCAGACCATCATCCAAGGCTGCTGCAAAGTGTCAAGGTTAATACATGCTCTACAACTTATTCAAATAACAATTATAACACATAATGATCATAATTGGCGATCTACATCCAAATATATAGTGTTGTTAATTATTATTATTACTCAGACTAGACTTTCAGGATCATACTCACTTCATAGTTGTGATCAATTTGCTAGTGAAGGGTGAAGGCTAAATTAACTGGCTAGGCTAAGGGATGACTCAACTGTCTTGACTTTGTGACACTTTGGCAAGGGAAAGGGAATACACCATAGTATATACTGAATGAGCAATAACACAGGGAATGGCGGTGTCTCACAAATGGATGAGTTGTTTAAAGAGGGTTTATTCACCTTCACAGATGCGCACAATCCATAATACAAATAAGGCCAGCAATTGTTTAGATATAGCATTTAAGTTCCATTGCTTTTTGGGCCTGAAGTTTCCATAGCCTTGATCTATGTGTGTTTACAAACACATTGCATAGATTTACATTTTTTCTTTAGGCTTTCGGCTGCAGGTGTGTTTTTAAGGCACTTGTTTACCTGAGCACTTCTAGGTGTGTCATGGACAGCTTGTTTACCTAGGTATTTATTTTCCACAAGATATAACATTTTATTTTCATGGCCATTTTCATTTGGCATGCCTTTCATTCATGTGTGTTTAGAAACACATTGCATGAATGGGCTTTTCATACAAGATATAGCATTTCATTTTTTCCAGATTTTGTACTCATGGCAGCACTAAAAGTTTCAGGTTTAGCCAACACAACTTTAGTGACTAGGGGGAATTCCAAGGAACTCCAACTCACCATAGGTAAGTTTTGTCACTAACTCAGAGCCGAGACACAATAAACAGGGAAGCTCATCCAATACAGAGGCTACAGTGGGGAAAAGTCCTCCATGCCACTAGTCAAGTAGTAAGTCAGGGTGATAATCTAAAAGGTAGGTCATGGATGGATGAAGACAATGAAATGATGGAGCCAACACTAGCAAGCCAAAGTATGGTGTAATGATCACCTCTATTCTCCCTAAGGAGGGTATGTACCAATGAGTATGAATAGTGAACTTCTAAGTCTGAGTAGGGACAATATAATATATATAATAGATCAACCAGGTCCATGTATCTATATGATCGCCAGATCATGACACTGAGTGCTAAGACATGCTATAAGGATAAGTATAAAAGCAATCTAACCATAACACCATGATATATCTGCTGAGTCATATACCTGAAAGCACATCAACCTGTACCATCCTCTGTCCTCTGAGACTGCTGCTGTAACTCTGGGCACTACTGTCTGCTCTGTACAAATGATATAATGGCTACATCGGTCATCTCTCTGAGTGTCCTGAAACTCAGTCATGGCATGGGGAATACAACTGCTGTCCACAATCTGATAGTGATCCAATATACATGCTCATCTCGGCATCTCCAATGCAAGGGAACTGGCTGAATAGTGTACTGGAATGAGAAAAATAATGTATGGTAGCCCGGCTACTATATATGTGATAACAATACCATCTCATGCAAAGTTAGTGTACTAACAAGTGTAAAAGAGTCTACTCTACAACATGAGCAATAATCAATATATGCAATACCTGCTACACCATATACCTGCTGCTACTGAACTTGTATCTGAGTTGGATCTCTGTTGAATCCGGGCATAGAATAAACCAGCATTGTACTGTGACAATCTCTATCAGAATATGACTAGGCACTATCTCAAATGGGCTTGTGTCAAAGCCTGGCAAGGAAAGGTAACCCTGTGGTAGATGGTAAGTCCAACTGCCTGTCCCCTCTGATGTATTTGCTAGGGGCAGTCTGAACAAAAATGCCTCCTCTGAAGGCAGCTGATCTCTTGATCTGGAAAAAAAAAGTACTGTGTGGTCCTCGGCCGCACAGTCTGTAGTGTGGAAGCTGCTCCCGACATAAAATGTGATAACAGTATAGTCATTTTTTGTGCACAGACACCAGACAGTGGGCTGTGGGCAATTTGGTGGTTTTTTAGGTGGAATAAAAATGGAATAAAAAGGTCATTGAGGAATTCGATTTGGGCAATTGAGGCAAGGTTTTGGCATGAGGTCCGCTCTGAGGTGATCTATCGTGTATCTCAATCCTTCCAGATCAGCTTACAACATTCAATGGGGTCCACACAGTCATCAGGATGTGTTTTGATGTATTTTTCTCTCAGTTGAGGAGGCCGGGATTTGATCATTTGTACACTTGGACATGTCATTGAGTCATATGTTATATTATTATGCCATGGGGTGATGCTAGTGAAGGAAAGTAATGCCTCCTAGCCCTGCCATGTGCTCCTAGTGCCTTGTCTTAGTGATATTTTGTGGCACACTTGTATTATTGTCACTTTTATGTGGTGCGCACCCCCTAGGGTATCTTCAGACTAATGCGCACCCCCCTCATGTGAGTGATCCATGTTATATTGTACCGGCTCATCTTAGTCGTTGATTGTATCCTTTTATCTTTTGATCTCAACCACTCATTTCAAAAGTGGTTTAGGGTTTTGGTCTCCCTCATCCTATTTAAGGAAAAGACCCCCCTATTGTAAAGGCATCTTTGGAGCTCTGGAAACTTGGAATAAAATTTCTATTTTTGTGGATCTACTTCTTTTGTCTTGATGGGTATCTTTGCAATTTGAATATACAACTATTTCTCTGTGTATCATTGTGGATCTATCTGTCCAAACGTTTGCTTTACAGCAGGCCGTGTGGGTTGAAGAGGAAGACGTTTCAAAGGGGATGCTATTGTGGGGAAACCCCATATCTTACCTTTGATCTACTTTTTGTCTGAGGGAGTATCATTATTGAATCTTAGTGACATAGTTGATGCTTTCTCTTTCATCTTTTCATCCTTATAGTCATTTTCATGCCGGAATGATTCTCATACAGATCTTTTCTTGCAAGAGGAGGGTGCACGTGTGAGCTTGGAGAGCTAGTGATTTCACATGGGTAGCTCAGATTTCACTCTTGAATATACACACAAGGGAAGGTTATCACTTTGGAAAGTATTCTCAAGCTCTAGAAGTAAGATCTACAAGGTTAGTAGTTTATTTCTTGCATTTTCATCCATTGATCATCTCAAATCCTAAAAGTCAAAACCCTTGCATTTTTATTTTTCAAATCTATGGAGATCTAGCAATCACTTGGGCTTAATAATTAAAACCACCTTAATAATCACCTTAACATTTCCGCTCTAAAATTTGGTGGACATCCGACTCCATTTGCCCCCTGATCTAAGGCACTGGGCCTCTCCAAGGGAAGTCGCACTTGTTGGGTGAGTGGTCTTTTGCTAGATTCCAATCGTGGGTATTGATCCTTTCTTCTCGAATCCATAGATCCATGTCATAGCAATCTCCCTAGTGCCATTTCATCTCAATCTTTACCTTGTGGGCCCCATTTGGACCATTTTCCATATTTTAAGGGTGGGCCCCATTTTGGTACTTTTATTTGGCATTAGATCTATCTAGATCTACTATTCCTAACCTATAAGTGACCCTCATTCATCCTTGGTTGAATATTTTCCCTTCCTTAAGCCTCTTCAACCAAGCCCTAACTCATTGGGTCCACTTATCCATTCTAGATCTAGATCTAATCTCATCTTGATCTTCTACCTTATCATCATCACATTTCTCTAGGAGGTATTGATTTGGTTTGCTAGCCTTCATTGGCTAAGCTAGGGTCTCCCCCTTGGTCTTGCTTAGGCTTGATCTAAAGTGAAGAGTGCCTCGGTTAATGTGACCCAATTGCATTGGGAACCGTGGCATCTCTTGGGTCACCTCTTTAGTTGCCTAACACCTCTACCGTCCTGGATAGAATAACCTTTAGGGACAACTACAAGTTGTGTAATAACAGTACCATTCACTCATTCATGCATTCCACATTAGAGGAGAGAGAGAAGTCTGCGAAGGAGGAGGAGGATTGGCTTGGCTCTAGAGTTTGGGTTTGTCTCTCTTATTTGTGAGACCTATTTTGGGCATTGTACTTCGGTAATCTATATTGAGGAAGTTCTTGCTAGGTTTTCTTCCCCTTGAGGGTTTATTGCTATGTACCTTGTGATTGTGTATCTTTCAGAGATCCTTGCATTGGGAACCGTGGCATCTCTTGGGTCACCTCTTTAGTTGTCTAACACCTCTACCGTCCTGGATAGGATAACCTTTAGGGACAACTACAAGTTCTGTGATAACAGTACCATTCATTCATTCGTGCATTGCGCGTTAGAGGAGAGAGAGAAGTCTGCGAAGGAGGAGGAGGATTGGCTTGGCTCTAGAGTTTGGGTTTGTCTCTCTTATTTGCGAGACCTATTTTGGGCATTGTACTTTGGTAATCTATATTGAGGAAGTTCTTGCTGGGTTTTCTTTCCCTTGAGGGTTTCCCAGGATATATTGTTGTGTACCTTGTGATTGTGTATCTTTCAGAGATCCTTGTTATATTCTATGGTATCTCAGGATGTCCTCCATGGTTCAAATGCCTTACATGGAGGTACATCAACAATATAAGCATTAGGATCGAGTAGAGGGTGAGATACACTCTACTCAGTGTCATGAGCCCATTGGTGGCTGCATGCGGACCTTCTGGGGTGTTTTGACCTTTGCATGCATGAGTTTTGCATAACCTATCAGTGATCATTGGATGCATGCAAAAGTGAATTTTTGCATGCACCGAGATTAGGTTTTTGGTAAACCTAATTCATCGGTGAGATTATTTAGAGAGGCAGGGGGTCCCCGGATGAAGTGGCTCAGTTGACTTATCAAAGAGTGATAGCTCAAGAGTGAGGAGGGCGCATTAGTGCATGCAGGGTGACTTTCTGAGAGAGAGAAGAGTTGCTGCAGGAGCTAGGGTGGTCAGATATGAGCTGGATTAGTGACGATTAGCTCCAGAGGCACTAGGAACCTAAATTTGTGGATTGAGATAGTTCACTGAGGTGGTTTCTGCTGAGTTTGAGGAGGACGACGCATTACCTAAAGAGAGAGGAGCTCATTCAGAGCTTGATCGACCAATTCAGAGTCTGAGACGTTTAGGATAGCCTTGCCTCAGCATTCGAGGAAGGTTAGGGACGATCAGAGCTCAGATCTGTTGAGATCCAACACAGTACGAGCATCAGACATCCAGAGGGGAGGGCGTATTTCTCCATGCTGAGGAAGGCGCATTTCTTAAGTTGGGCAGTTGGTTGTCTTCTGTTGTAGAGCAGAGTGATAGAGAGAGGCAGAATAGTCAAGGGCACCTGCAGAGATTCTCAGATCCAGTTTGGCAGTTAGGGCACATTCTTCTAGTGCATGCATCAGTTGATGCATGCAAATCTAGATTTTGTCATGTTCAGGGATTGAGTTACTTCTGAGGTAACACTGTAATGTATTTGTTCATTTATATATATGCTCTGGGCTCGAGAGAGAAAATAGCCCCAAAGGATTGTTGGTTTTCCCCGGTTGGGGTTTCCAAGGTATATGCAATGTTATTTGCGTGTTTGCATGTGTGTTAAAGTTGTAAAGAGATCTAGCTGTTGAGTTTATGTTTTTATGAGTATTTACTGACATATAAGACTCAAACCGCTTGAGATCTCAGGGCTATCCAGAGGGAGTAGTGATCTTTGGATTAATTAAAATTTACATGGTATCAGAGCCCTAGTAAGGGTCAGGAAGGGCAATCACACAGAGTTCAGTGACGATAGAGACCAGATCTACCAGATCTGAGGAGCAAAGCTCAAATCTGAGGTTGTAGAGGTCAGATCTATCAGATCTGTGAGTTTAGTGGCTAGATCTTGAGATAGATCTACCAGATCTGTGATCAGGAGTGAGTCTTCTTCACCGTGGGTTACATTTTTTCAGTACAGAGAGTATGGCCACTAGCTTGAGAGTGGAGGACTGGTTGGAGGGTGCCTCTAACTACAGTCCATGGAGAGCACGTATAGTACTCTTACTGAAAGAGTGCGAACTGTGGGATGTTGTGAACAACACAGTCGCAAATCCTGTCACAGTTCCTTGAAATGCTACTGCTAAAGCAGCTTATGACAAAAAGAATGTGAAAGCTCAGAGGATCCTTCTTGATGCGATCAAGGATCATGTCATTCCACATGTCTCAATCAAAGACAATGTGTATGAGATGTGGGATGCATTGACTAACTTGTACCAGAGTTCCAATGGCAATAGGAAGATGGTTCTTAGAGAGATACTGAGAAGCATCAAGATGCAAAAAGATGAGAGCATGTCCACATACCTCACCAAGATCACTCAAGTGAGGGATGAGTTAGGAGCTGTGGGTGAGAAGGTTGAGGACAGCGAGTTGGTGAGACAAGCCTTAAATGGCGTGATTGTACTGTTATCACACAACTTGTAGTTGCCCCTAGTGGTATCCCATCCGGGACGATAGAGGAGATGTACAACTAAAGAGGTGACCCAAGAGATGCCACGGTTCCCAATGCAAGGTGGGAGTCACGTCAATCGAGGCACTCTTCGCTTTAGGTCAAGGTGAAACAAGACCTAGGGCGAGACCCTATAACCAATCAAAGATGATTGGACCCAAACAAAGGTTCCTAGGGATGAGTAAATGATGAGTTACAGAAACCAATGCAAGGTTAAGTGGACCTAGAAGTTAAAGTATGGTTGATGATGGTTTGAGAGATGATTAGTGTTTCAACCAATGTATGTTTTAGGCCACATGATTAGTTATAATGACAAGGTATGGTACCATGTGTTACACAAGTGGGTCCTACTTTCTTGGGACATGTGAAATGGCTTAAAGTGGACCCACAAGGTGAAATTAAGGGATGCAATTGGCACTAGAGGATATGTAATGAGTAGATATATGGATCTAAGTTGAGATTAGGAGTACCCACTTACTGGATCTCAGGTTAGACACAATTCCCAAGGAGTGCGACTTGCCTAAGGAGGACTAGTGCCTTGTTGGATGGGTTAATGGAGTCAAAAGATATGTCAAAGTGTAGATCGGGACACCTAGAGGTCAAGTCAAGTGGGCTAATTGAGATAGAGTGGTTGGATCTTGCTAGATCTAGGTTTTCATGAAATGAACCAAGTGGACCACAATCCCTTAAAACAAGGAATGCTACCCCCAAGGCAGATCGTCACAAAATGATACTCTAAATATAGGTTCCAAGGTATGCCCGTTCCAAATCCACTGAAATCTCAACTACCCAAGCCCTAGAAGTGGGCAAACTCAGTCACCCAAGGAAGTGCGGCCTTGCTCAAGGAGGGCTAAAAGGTGGATAAGGTGTGTCAAATCAAGTCCAATGGCCACCAAATTGTAGATCCAAGTAGCTTAGGCAATGATTTATGTGGATCTAGAAAATCAAGTCAATCCAAGGGTTAGATCTTACTAGATCTGAGTTTTAAGGTGCCAAGTAATTCAAAAGGGGGTTTTAATCCCTTAAATATGTGGAATGATGCCCACAAGGTAGAAATCACCCAAGTAAAAGTCTAGGGGTAGGTTATCAAGTGTTTAGATTGCAAATCAAGTGGGATCTCACCTACCCACATGCTAGATCTAACCCAACAAGCCTCTCCAAGGAAGTGCGATTTGGTTCAAGAGGGCTATATTGCCTTGAAAAGTGTGTTAATTTTAACCCAATCACCACCAAACTATAGATCCAACGAGGGGTGGATGCTATAGAGGTGGGTTCTTAAAATCTTTTCAAAAGCAAGGCTAGATCTAAGTAGATCTAAGAAAAACCAAAATTGGGGTTTTGATTAATTAGGGTTTGTGACCAATGAAGAGAGAATGGATGGAAAGAGGCACATACCTTGTAGATCTTACCTCAATTGCTTGTGGCCACCTTGCAAATTGATAGCATTCTCCTATGTGTATATTCAAGAGTGAGATCCAAGAGCTCCAACCAAAACGTCCTCCTCCAAGATAGCCAAATCGTCCTCCTCCTACAAGACAAGATCAAAGAAACAAGTCAAGTAAGATGATTATGAAAATGATAGAAAGATGTAATAGAAAGCATCAACTATGTCACGAAGATACAATAATGATACTCCCTGTCACAAGATCAACCCAAGAGAGAATATGTGGATCCGTCCAACAATAACCCTCAAGAAATCGCCCTCCTCTCCACCAATTCGACTTTCCTGCAAGAAAACTAGTAGAAGCACCAAAATCCACAATGATATATAGAAGAGATACTGTATACTCAAGATGCAAGAGAATCCACAAGACAAGAGAGATATGCTCCACAAAGAAGTGTTCTATTCCAATATTCCAGAGCTCCAAAGGTGAGCTATACAATAGGGGGTCTCCTCCTTATATAGGATAATAAAGACCAAAATCCAATACCACTCTACAATACTACATCAAATGAGTGGTTGAGATTAAAAGATCTCAATATACAATCAATGGCTAAGATGAACCATAATAACATAACACATGGACCACTCATAAAGTGATGACGTCATAGTCTAAAATAATCATGGAGGGCGACATCATCCACTAGAGGGGGTAAAAGTACCAAAGCCCACCTCGTAATGACTAGGACATGACATAAGAAGCAAATGGTGGGGCTAGGAGGCATCAATCCTTACTAGCTCATCCCCAAAGCACAATAAAATAATAAAATATGTCCAATATAATATAAATGATCAAATCTGTCCTCACAATCTGTGACAGACAAGCAGTAAAAGACCTCCTGTGATCGCTGTGGGCCTACCCACATGGTGAAAACTAGCTGGAAGATAGTGGGATCACCCTGGGCCTGGAAGATCTCTGTGAAAACCAAATGCCAAAACCTTGCCTCAATTGCTCAAATCGAATTCCTCAGTGACCACTTTATCCCATTTTTTAACTGCCTCGGTAACTGTGAAAGTGCCAAAACTGCCTCCTAGGACATCTGCGCTATCCAATTGAGCCCACCAGGCTCTCCAGAAGGGGGGGTAAATGGTAAAAACAAGTGGCTGGACCACCCCCTCCTCATACAGCGCCCTACGTGAGCTGGCCTCTCATGGCCCCTGCTACTCAGGCTGGGAAATCAACCCCAAATCTGGTCAACAAGTGTAAAACTGCATCAATCACTGTCAGAACTGCCCGGAACTGAAAGATAAGTGTCTCATTGGATCCAGAAGACCCAACTCCACTAGGGATGTGTAGTCATACACCATGGGTTTCTCTAATGGGCCATCTATAGGGTCCACCATATATGGACAGAGCATAATCTGATGATCTGAAATAATAACAAAACCTGTTGAACTGCACCAATCATCATATGAACCATATGTCCATCATATGACATCATCATCAAGCATGTGGGACCATCCCTCATCATTAATAGGTATAGATATATGGCCCACATCATCACGAATCCCAATAATATGCAACCAAGGATAAATCACATCAGTAGACTAAGACATGCTTCTCTAATCATTCTCACAGCCAAGCTCAAAGTATAACATCCATTCAGTGGCATTAATCAAGTTAGCATATTCTTTCGTTATAAAATTACTTGCACAATAGTTCAAATGAAAAACTCACCCATTGGACATGGTCAAACTGCTAGTGAAGGATGAAAGCTAGGAACAAGGTTGGGCCAAGGGGTTGACTTGCCTAACTTAACTCAAAAATACTTTGGACTAGGAGAAGGGGGAAGCTACAAACTCTGTGCTTGGACAAAATAACACGGGGAATGGTTGTGCCTCACAAATGGATAAGTTGTTTAGAGAGTGCTTATTCAACTTAGGCATCATGTCTACATCAAGTTGATCTAGGTTCATTAGGATCATTCAATTTCATTTCATGGCCTTTTTGGCCTACACAACCCTTCAAATCTCAGGTGTGTTGAAAAGCACAACTAGTTGCATCTTGCATCTAGGGCATGTTTTCATATACATATAAGGTCAACAATTGTTTAGATATAGCTTTTAAGAACCATTGCTTTTTGGACCTTTCTTATACTCTTCGAGGAGTATTTTTAGCTATTCATCGCTCTTGCCCTTTTTAGTTTCCATGGGCGAATTTATAAGTTTCCATAAGTAGTACATGAGCTTTCAGTTTTAGCCAACAACATCTCAAGTGACTAGGGGGAGTTCGAGCCAATTCCAAACATCGGGACAACCGACCATAATGATTTAGGCCTACAATACAACTCACCAACGGCAAGTTTTGTCACCAACTTAGAGCCGAGACACTGAACATATAGGGATGCAGACCAAACACAAAGGTAGAAAAATGGGGAAGTCCTCAGTATCAGAAAGTCAAATGAGACAGGTCAAGGTTTAAAGTCAAATAGGAAATTCATGTATGGATGGAGTCAAGTGAATATGGAGCCTACACTAGCAGACAACTGGTGTCAGGAAAGACCATATCTATGTAAGGTGGAAAACTAGTGGGTTTTGTTAAATGACCTAAATGTGCAAGCGATTGTCCATTTTATGATTTATAGTTCATTTTAAACAGTTTGCCACATCAGGAATAATATACCAAGCAGATGCTGTGAACATGATTAAATCAACAAGATAATAATCCACTGTCAATGATAAAATATCCATAGATCATACAACATCATCATAGTAATAAACATCATATACCATCTGAAACACTACTGCAATACATCTTTAAGCACTGAACTGAAACTTTATGGGATAAAGGGTCACATCGGTCATCAAATCTGAACTCTCAAGGCTCAGCCTTGACACAAGGTCTAACATAATTCTGAATAATACACTGCTCTGATCATGAGTGATCACAAAATATACAATCATCATAGCCATGCTTTGAATAATGGAAGCTCTGGAATGGGCAGATATCTGCTAAACAAGAATAGTAGCCCTGCTACTATGGTGTGATAACATCTGGCTCTAGCTGGGAGAAGTGCTCGAAGGGAGAGAGCACTTGAGAACCTCAGAATCTTTGGTCTTGATCTGCTCTGCATCAATCTTCAATCCAGCACTGCACCATCCTTGCTTTCAGCTTTTATTTTGCACCTGTACCTGTGCTCACAAACACTAGAATACCTCATGGAGCATGTATGGGACAAATATAAAATAAAACTGAAAATGAAATCTATTCTAAAACAAAAACTGAAATGCGTAAAAGAAAAATTTAAACTAACATGGCATATATCATTTATTCATCATTCATTATTTTTATTACTGTGCAAGAGGAAAAGATAACTTTTTCAAACATGCAATCTCAACTTGCACAGACAGCCAGAAATATAACAGGAAATTAAAATTCTCTAATGCATGCAGGAGAAAAGACCCGCTTAGGAAGGAGCAAGGCTCAACTCAATAAAAAATACAGAGAAGCAGACACTCTAAGCAGAAAAGAAAAATTTGGCAACTCATCACACACAAAAAAAGAAAAAGCACACAAATCCTACTGCTCAAGTGAGCTTATTTAGAAACTACCTAGCCTACTCTAACCAGTTAGCACAAATGTTAGGTAAAATCATAAATCCAATGCAACCATTCATCAAATAGGTTAATGATTCTTATTTGATTTTTGTTGATGAAGCAAGTCAAGATTGGATTAAGGAGTATTGAGTTTGTAAGCACAATCTTCCTGACTTGTTCATCAATTGAAGAAGGATTTGAATGGTGCAAAATGACATCAAGCCAAAGGGAATATTTGTTGAGGCCAACATTCTCCATCCAAGAATTTATAGGATCAATAAATTCATGCAAGCTAATCTTTGAAATGGATGGGGGAAAAACATAAGGTATGTGACTTAAATCCTTTTCCACAAATTACCCTCCTTATTCATTGCTCTCATATATTCAATTTGGTTTAAATGATGATCATTGACAAGACAAATTGGTAACAATTCATAAATTAGCAGCCTGATAAACAAGATTAACCCAACTTCTTGTTCTATAACAGAGAAAAAGTAAAATTGATTTTTATAAAGTTTCTCAATTAAGCAATAGATGGTGTAAAATGGAGATGATAGGATAACAGAATAAAATGTTACAAAATAAATCAGATGGCAGCCCATAGAACCATGCCTCAGAATCTCAGAAAAATTATTCAAACACAAAACCAAGCAGAAAGATTTAAACAAATGGGAAGGGAGGGTGGATTGAAAACTTATGTTGCTTCTCACATGACCAATGATAGCAGATCTGGAAATTTTAAATGATTGAGAGGCATTATCAATACCCTTGATTTCAGACAGAGTTTCCAAGATCATTATATGAGGAAAGACTTTAATGGAACTATCCAACCCGAAATATTTAACTAACTTGCCCTAATTAATGATGGAATCAGATGGCACAGGAACACTTAAAGATTTATCATACAAAGTTGGACAATGATTCAAGCATCTGATTTGATTTTCTAACTCAATTTGACCTTGAGACTGTTCTTAAGTGAAGAGTGCCTCGGTTGACGTGACTCCCACCTTGCATTGGGAACCATGGCATCTCTTGGGTCACCTCTTTAGTTGCCCATCTCTTCTACCGTCCTGGATGGGATACCACTAGGGGCAACTACAAGTTGTGTGATAACATGTACCATGGGCACTATTTGTCCAGTCCATTATAGCTAGAGAGAACCTTCCCAAGTGGGATCGTATGTGGGACAACTTCACGGACACAGGTCAGCCATATATATCAGTGTTGTAGTGGTTATTTCCTCACCTGGTCCTACGGGGCAAGGAGGTGAGATGGAGTAAGGGACAGCTATGCGAATTGTCCCCTAGAGTCTCAAGTTACGGTTTGCCGGACACCCAGTTTGGCGGCTCTAGAAAATATCCTCACAGAGTCTTCTTAAGGCACAAATGTGAGTTGTGAGGTATATGTTAGATGATCAATGGCAGTTTCCCTGCACTATACCCATTTGTGAGGCACCGCCCTTCCCTATGTTTTGTCATGGTATGCTTATGTCAATGGGTCCCGCTTCCCCTGTTTAGCCAAAGGGTCACATGATTTTGGTACTTGTCTTTCCCTATCCTTCACCTTATTCATCCACCTCACCCAAAGTCAACTAAGTGGTCAAGTCTACAAGTTGTGCATAGCAGTTTTGAGTCTTTTGGAGATGGTGGGCCCACCTCACTTGGAGCCTGATTTGTTTGAGATATTATGTATTTGTGATCACCATATCGGCATTGTATTGTTTAGTAATGTACTAGAATGTATAAGGAAGCCTTCACGCTTCATGTTGCATACAGGTTTTCAGCCAGTATCATTTTGACCAGATTTGACTTGGTCAAACCAAGTTGACTAGGCCAAAAATGGGCCCGAAAAATATTGTGATCAAGATTTCGATTTTGGTCATTTGTTATCTCTTGGGGTCCCATATGAGCCTCCAAGTGTCAGAATTTGAAAAAGTTGAAGCAGTGATGAGATTTTTAATTATTATGGGTCACCAGTGACCTGTTTTAATTAAAAATCATGGATTTTGGGCAAACAGTGCCTAATTGATGGATCGGGGCCGTTCAAGTGACCATGTCTATTACATTTGGGGCCTACGATCACATTGCAGCAGACGGTTCATCAATCCGAGCATTATAAGTGGGTCAAAAGCCCAAATTACATCTTCAGCAATAAAAAACAGCAATAAATTAATATGGAAAATCAAATATGGCAAAGGTAACTATGGAAAAATGGCAAATGCAAAGGTTGGCTAATACATGGGTGTCTTCTAAGGTATTGTTACTATGTTTGAGCATTCTATTTATGCTGTGGGGCCCTCACTTTGCCCAACTCACCATGTGGGACGAATTTGCCCATGGGGGCGTTTTTCCACTTAGCAAAAATCAAATTTTTGATGTTTTATTGTATTGAGACCATAGTTTAGTGGTATGGGGGGCTAAAACAGCCCATAGGCGCCCCCCAACCACTATTTATATGCATTGTATGGGCCCCACGAAGTGGCCCCATCTCCACTTGGGCGTTAGAGGGTAATTCGCCCCCCCTTTTGATAGTTCATCCCCTCCATCGATTTGAGCCTTGAGAGATTCAATCTCAGCCCTTGGTTTTGGAGGGAGTTAGGTTTGAGAGTGGTCTTTCTCTATAAGAGAAGGCACTCACCTCATTTGTATTCCTCTTGGCATTTTTGAGACTTGATATTGAGATCATTGAGAGACATTTCTATTGAGTTGCTTGTGATATGGAGTGAGATCTTTGTTGTGTTGATTGGTAGCTTATTGTTGATGCATTGCTTAGTTATATTGTAGTATCTCCACCCTTCTTTGGCCATTTCGATTTGCTGATGAAGCTGACCATTGGGGAAAAATGCAGCACTTGAGCCAGCAGCTCCATGCTAGCGTTTCTCTTCGGGATTTCAACAGGGAAGTAAATCTACACTTGGTTATTTGCTTTCTTCATCATTTGTCATTCATTTGCTGGTTTGTTTTTGTCATTTGCTATAGAAGCTAATTCCATCTCTCTTTGGCAGGTACAAAAACGCATTGGCTCACTGGCAGCACCAAAACGCTAAGGGGAAAATGCACTCTGGCTCGACACTTGTTCTTCAGGGTTTGTCTTCAACACGAGAACATCTTCATCTCCATTATCGAGGTACAGAATCCTTGCTTGTATCTCATGTTCTCTCTTTCACTCTTGATGTTAAGCTACAAACACATAAAATAAACCCTAAATATAAAAAACACAAAATTTCACCATTAGAAACCTTGTTTTATCACAAACCCGCTTCTATAATAATTTTAGGAGTCCACTCTCAAAATTTCAGACCTTTCCGACTTCGTTTTCCCAAACCCATAGGCACTGGTAGATTTTTATTGCGCCCTCCTTGGGTAGTTTGCCCAGTCACGTTGTGGGGGTGATTTCCGGGTTCTGGGTGTGTTTGATTTGGGCTCTAATCGTTCATCATTCCTCTCAGATGAGGGAAGGTGTGTTCCTTCATTGTTATTTGCCCATGGAGTGATGTGAGGTAAGCCTTGTCTTCCTCTTTCTGTGTTAAGGTCAACTAGGAAAAACCACTCATGTACTGTCCTAGGTAGATACTCACCCCTTCTAATTCGATCAAAGTTAACCTCAGAAGTATTTAGTTGAGAAGTGGGCTCAGGTTGCTCAATATGTGGCCTTTCACTACCAAGTTGGTTCAAAGTCCTAAGTTCTTCCGACACTTCACCCCAAAGTGACTCAAGGTTTGCTTCTCTAACAGCAATAGCTCTTTCCCTTTCTTCCTCAAAGGAACTATCATCTCCAAATACTTTCCCTTTCTGGACTAGGATCATCATCGTGGCCACCCATGACCATGAAGATACCTTCAGGTAATAACTCACCCTCACCAAAAGTGTTCCTCACACCATCCTCATAATTCTCAAGATGTCCATCATAAAATGGCTCCCGGTACACCCTAACCAAAGACCCATCAGAGTTGGGGATAGTAGCATATGATAAATCCATCTAAAGATGTCTCCCTAGCCCAGCGGACCACTTCCTACAAAGGAGCATACCATAGGATGGAGGGAGATCTATAACTACTATATCCATTAGCATGGATATGTCGGGGCATGAAAACAGGGTGGCTCTCAAGTTTTTAATCAAACCAAAGACTTTAACTAGTTTAGAGTCAATCCCACAAACGTTTCCATAAGGTCTGGTTATTTTTAATCCCATGGCTTCCATGACTTGCAAAGGCATCACATTCATGGAGGCACCAGAATCCAACATACAATTATGAAGAAGGGTATCACCAATGCGAAGTGTAAGATAAAATGGTTGGTGACCACCATTCTTTCTCTCATATAAGGCAGTTTGGATGTTAATGGGAGGGTCATCCTCTTCATCAAACATAGCACTAGGTGTTGAGTTTTGAGAAGATGAACCTTCACCACTACTTGTGGCAGTCTCAGGGATGCTCTCGAAAAACTCTACCACTTGCTCCTTTATTGATGAGATTTTCATTAACTCAGTGAGTGGAATGTTATGCATAACTTTGTCCAATTCTCTCTCGATGTTGATATCCAAGTCATACTCAGGCAGAGGGATTGGCTCACTCACTGGACTAGGCAGCTCATTGCTTCTCTTTTCACTAAAAGGTATGGGCTTTTGGCCATCCTTTCTTCGTTGATAGGTTTTAGGGGGAACTTGACTACTACTGCTAACTTGCTCAGTAGCATAGATGGGACAACTAGGGTTGGGTTCTTCTATGGATTCTTCTCCATGATCAATCAAAGTCCTTCCGAAGTCCTTGTCAAGTTTTAAGTCATCAACCCAATTAATGTTCTTTGGAGAATCCGGAGTATCATCACCATGGGTGGTATACTCAGGATCTTCCAACTTGCTCTTCAGACCAGTTTACGATAGGAGGTTCAGGTGAAGCTTGGCTCACAGGGTTTCTTCTATCACCTTCATTAGGCTTCGTTTGTTGATTCCAATAAGGTTTAGGGCCATAGGGCTGCCTATATCTATCCACCTCTTTGCTCTTAGCTAGATCCCTAGCCAGGAGAGTTAAATTCTTCATCATTTCATGCATGCTCTCCATCATTTCATTAGGATATTTGCTAGGTTCCTTACTCTTCTTAAACTTAGGCTCGGATTTGGAAGAAGATCCACTGATTAGGTCAAAGAAATTTTGTTTTCCCATGGAAGCAGCATTTGCTTAAGCTTTCCTAGCATTATCTTGTGCTATCTCCAAACTACTAGGGTCTTTGTCTCTCAGATGGTAACCCAGGTAACCTTCATATGCATTGAGGTAATGAATCAAGATGGCCTGATCAAGGGGCCTTATGTTACTTGGGATGTTGGCCACAATCTTATCAAAGCGCTGGTTAAACTCATGGACAGACTCATTCTCCTTCCGTTTTATGTCAAAAAGTTGATGTAAAAGGAAGCGCCCATCTAACTTGACTGACCACTCTTGCTTGAGTTTATTGGTGAATACATCATATCCATTGATTGATGATGCAGGCAAGCGGTCAAACCATTTACGAGCATCACCCTCCAAGGATGCAAAGAGACCCCTTATAAACACATCTTCTTCCTCAGCCCCATAAGCTTCCATGTGAGCCCAGACATTTTCTATGTGGTCCTCAATGGAGGTCACACAATTCCCGTTAAGCTTTGGGATATTTTCAAAGTACTTGTCTGGCATGTTATGGGGAGCACCCAAGATCTGAGAAAAGTCTAAGGGAGAGGCCCTAGCCTTGTTTCCAAAAGCACGAGTAACAGGAGGATTGTTTTGGTTATTGTTCCCAGAGTTAGATTGACTTTGTCCAGCCATTGGATTGACTGGAGCTGAAATAAGGTTAGGATTAGGAGATAAAGGAGGAACCGAATTGAACAAAGGGGATCCCAAGATACGGTTTGGAGAATCTGAGTTAACAAGTTTCCAAAAGAAGTTAGATGATTGGGCTTTAGGATCTCTTTTGTAATAGGTGAGTGGGGTTCCTTCTAATTGATTTGGATTTGATTTACTTCGAGTGTTGTAAGGATGACTATGAGCTCGCTCCTCAGCGGAGTCACGATTAGGAGTCGCCAGGTAGATTTTTAAACTCTACTACCAAGATGTATGTCGTTTGAAATACAGGGAGAGAAAGAGACACAAAGGTATGATGAACCAAGGTATGCCTCTACCGTCCCCAGCAACGGCGCCAAAAATGTTGTCAAAGAGAACGGGAGTAGGGCTTGCAAAAAATATGTCGAACCAGGGTAGGCCTCTACCTTCCCCGGCAACGGCGCCAAAAATGTTATAACACAACTTGTAGTTGCCCCTCGTGGTATCCCATCTGGGACGGTAGAGGAGATGGACAACTAAAGAGGTGACCCAAGAGATGCCACAGTTCCCAATGCAAGGTGGGAGTCACGTCAACCGAGGCACTTTTCACTTTAGATCTAGATGAATCAAAACCAAGGGGGAGACCCTATAACCAATCAAAGATGATTGGACCCAAACAAAGGTTCCTAGGGATGAGTAAATGGTAAGTTACGGAAACCAATGCAAGGTAAAGTGGACCTAGAAATTAAAGTATGGTTGAAGGTGGTTTGAGGAATGATTAGTGTTTCAACCAATGTATGATTTAGGCCACATGATTAGTTATAATGATAAGATATGGTACCATGTGTTACACAAGTGGGTCCTACTTTCTTGGGATATGTGAAATGGCTTAATATGGACCCACAAGGTGAAATTAAGGGATGCAATTGGCACTAGAGGATATGTAATGAGTAGATCTATGGATTTAAGTTGAAATTAGGAATACCCATGTACCGGATCTAAGGTTTGACACAATTCCCAAGGAGTGTGACTTGCTTAAGGAGGACTAGTGCCTTGTTGGATGGGTTAATGGGGTCAAAAGATATGTCAAAGTGTAGATCGGGACACCTAGAGGTCAAGACAAATGGGCTAATTGAGGTAAAGTGGTTGGATCTTGCTAGATCTAGGGTTTCATGAAATGACCCAAGTGGACCACAATCCCTTAAAACAAGGAATGCTACCCCCAAGGCAGATCGTCACAAAATGATACTCTAGATATAGGTTTCAAGGTATGCCCATTCCAAATCCACTGAAATATCAACTACCCAAGTCCTAGAAGTGGGCAAACTTAGTCACCCAAGGAAGTGCAACCTTGCTCAAGGAGGGCTAAAAGGTGGATAAGGTGTGTCAAATCAAGTCCAATGGCCACCAAATTGTAGATCCAAGTAGCTTAGGCACTGATCTATGTGGATCTAGAAAATTAAGTCAATCCAAGCGTTAGATCTTACTAGATCTGAGTTTTAAGGTGCCAAGTAGTTCAAAAGAGGGTTTTAATCCCTTAAAATGTGGAATGATGCCCACAAGGTAGAAATCACCAAAGTAAGAGTCTAGGGGTAGGTTATCAAATATGTAGATTGCAAATCAAGTGGGATCTCACCTACCCACATGCTAGATCTAACCAAACAAGCCTCTCCCAAGGAAATGCGATTTGCCTCAAGAGGGCTATATTGCCTTGAAAAGTGTGTCAATTTTAACCCAATCACCACCAAACTATAGATCCAACTAGGGGTGGATGCTATCGAGGTGGGTTTTTAATATCTCTTCAAAAACAAGGCTAGATCTAAGTAAATCTAAGAAAAACCAAAATGAGGGTTTTGATTAATTAGGGTTTTTATGATCTAGAAATTATGGATGATTCAAAGAAGAAGAAGATCATACCTTTGGAGCATACCTAGATGAAGAGATGAATGGTAGTTAAGATGAGGATTACTTTTGCCAAAGATCAAATGGAGAATTTTTTAAGCCCTCTTACCAAATCGATTTTTCCAAGCCACATATGTGTCCCTCTAACCTGTCAAAACCAAGGAGCAAAGCATCAATCAGTTTAACATGTTGAAGGTAGATACAAGCAAGAAAGAGATAAGCAAAGAATAGTTGGTGCAAAGACAAAACCACTCCCTGTTTAACCCAAAACGTCCTCCTCCAAGCTTGAAGGGCAAGCCTCCCCACCAATTCGCACTTGTTGAAGAAGTTTCCTCCACCTGTAAAAAGATATGGCAAATATGCAAGATAGCAACAATAGATCCTCCAGTGCAATGGACAAAAGCATTTACAATCAAAACAACCAACATCCACTCCAACCCAAGCATGTACTCCAAAAGATAGAAATTTTATTCCAAGAGCCAAGAGCCAAAAATCTCTAGATGATTTTACAATGAGAAGCTCCCTCCTTAAATAGGATGGGGAGAGAGCATAATCCTAACCACTTTTTACATGAGTGGCTAAGATTAAAAGATCAAAAGATCTAATCAATGGTTGAGATGAGCTCAACAATAAAATACATGGATCAAACATAAAATATAACCATAAGTGGACAAAATCGCCCTAGGAGAGGGGATTCCACCAAATCATGATGACAAAATATAACAATAAGCTTATGGTGGGTCCAATGAGTAATTTTAGCCACCTTTGGTCAATCCCCATAGCACAATAATAATAAAATAGTCATCAAAGTACCAAATGGTGCCTCTATGGACAAATCGTAGGCCTCAAAAGACCTCAGAAATCACTAGAAAGTGCCATAAGTGATGGATGTGGGCCCCAATGAAGCTGAAACTGCTGGAGAAGGTGCGGAAGACATCCCACTCATCATCACTGATCATCCCATGCCAAAACTTTGCCTCAGTAGCCCAAATCGAATTCCTTTGTAGCCATTTCTACCAATCCAAAAACGCCTCAGGAAGCGTGTACCTGCCCCAAACTGCCTCCTGGAGTGCCTGCACTGTCAAGGTGAAGGCACTAGTGTGTCCGGAAGGGGGGTAATATGGTAAAAACAAGTGGCTGGACCACCCCCTCCATCATCAGCGCCCTAGGTGAACCAAATAAATATCATCTCTGTTTTGGCAGGGTCTCCGACAGACCAAAACTGCACTAGGATAGCCTACTGAGGCTAAATCATCACTGTAACTGCCCGGAACTGAAAATAGACTGTCTCATTGGACTCAGAAGGTCCAAAACTATCCAAGATGTGTACTCATACACCATATAGATCTCTGCATGATCATATAATATATCCAATATACCGAAACAGGTGAAATAATAATAATCTGTAAATGATCAAATAATGCTGAAAACCATAGATCATCATCATAATCCTGTATCTGATGCATAGAACCATCATGTACATATACATAGACCATATATCATCTACCTGTGTCATCATAAGGTCCAATAATCTCATGTCCTGTGATTGACCTTGGTCAAACTAGGTTTGACCAGGTCAATATTGACCAAATATAACTCAGACAACCATCTGAAGCTGCTGCAAAGTGTCAAAGGTTAATGCATGCTCTACAACTCATTCAAATAGCAATTATAACACAAAGTAATCATTACTGGCGATCTAAATCCAAATGTATATTGTCATTAATTATTTATAAGACTCAGACTAGACTTTCAGGACCATACTCACTTCATAGTTGTGATCAATTTGCTAGTGAAGGGTGAAGGCTAAAATAAAATGGCTAGGCTAAAGGGTGACTGACTGACATAACATTGTGACACTTTGGATATGGAAAAGGGAATACACACCATAGTATATACTAAATGAGCAACAACACAGGGAATGGCGGTGTCTAACAAATGGATAAGTTGTTTAGAGAGTGCTTATTCAACATAGGCATCATGTCTAGATCAAGTTGATCTAGGTTCATTAGGATCATTCAATTTCATTTCATAGCCTTTTTGGCCTACATAACCCTTCGGATCTCAAGTGTGCTGATAAGCACAACTAGTTGCAGCTTGCATCCAGGGCATGTTTTTTATATATACATAAGGTCAGCAATTGTTTAGATAAAGCTTTTAAGAATCATTGCTTTTTGGACCTTTCTTTTATACTCTTCAAGGAGTATTTTTAGCAGTTCATCGCTCTTGCCCTTTTTAGTTTCCGTGGGCGAATTTAGAAGTTTCCATAAGTAGTACATGAGCTTTCAGTTTTAGCCAACAACATCTCAAGTGACTAGGGGGAGTTCGAGCCAATGCCAAACATTGGGACAACTGACCAGAATGATTTAGGTCTACAATCCAACTCACCAGAGGTAAGTTTTGTCACCAACTCAGAGCCGAGACACAATAAACAAGGAAGCTCATCCAATACAGAGGCTATAGTGGGGAAAAGATCCTCCATGCCACTAGTCAAGTAGTAAGTCAGAGTGATAAACTAAAAGGTAGGTAATGGATGGATGAAGACAATGAGTAATGGAGCCAACACTAGCAAGCCAAGGCATGGTGGAATGATCACCTCTATTCTCCCTAGGGACGGTAAAACCAATGAGTATGAGTAGTGAACTTCTAAGTTTGAGTAAGGACAGTAGAATATATATATAATAAGATCAACCAGGTCCACATATCTATATGATCACCAGATCATGACACTAAGTGCTAAGACATGCCATAAGAATGAATATAAAAGCAATATAACCATAACACCATGATATACCTGCTGAGTCATATACCTGAATGCTCATCCTCTGAACCATCATCTGTCCTCTAAAATTGCTACTGTAACTTTGGGCACTACTGACTGCTCTGCATAAATGGTATAATGGCTACATCGGTCATCTCTCTGAGTGTCCTAAGACTCAGTCATGGCATGGGGAATACATATGCTGTCCAAAATCTGATAGCGATCCATAGATAGATGCTCATCTCATCATCTCAATGTAAAGGAACTGGCTGAAGAGTGCTCTGGAATCTGAAAAATAATGTGTGGTAGCCCGGCTACTATATATGTGATAACAGAACCATAAACTACAGTTTTCTCATTAAGTCATTTGATGTCATCAAAATGAAAATGTACTGCATAGAATCTAGATAGTGATATTGAGTCATTGATACTATAGGTGGAAATGGCAATGGAAAATACAAAATAGGGTAGATATTAGAACTGTAAATGGAAGAATCTCATAGCCCATCACTGTCAGTAGTCCTCCTCCATGTCAATATCATCGAACTCACCACCACTGTCACTGCTATCTCCTTCATCCTTCTCTTTCTCGTCCTTTAAATCCAATCCAAGATCTACATTTTCTGGTGTGAAGGATGACCCCTTAAGAGCATGACCAACATCAAACGTGACTAGTTCTAGCACTGGTTCATTAAGATCCAAGTTGGCTAATGCCAACTCAACAATGTTGTCCAATCCCATATCAGTCGGAAACACATGTTTTCATGCCTTGGTGACCAACATGTCAGGGCATGTTGAGGGCATGTGTCCGACATGTGTTTGGCACAAGTCCTAGGGCATCTAATGTTTGACATCAGGATACATACATGGTTCCCTTGAGGGACATGCCCTGTTTCTTATATATATATATATATATATATATATATATATATATATCATTCGTTTGTTTCAATTCCTAGTTATATCTTTACGTTATTGTATCCTTAAAATTATTAGTTTTTACAAAATCTTGCCTATTTTAGTAATATTAATCTGGCCATTTATTTGTATGTATAATGGCAACATCCATTTAGCACCTTTTGATACTCATCAGTTGGTTACTCTTATCCACTATTCTAACCTTATAATCCCCCAATGATGGGTGGAGTGTCCACTCAAAATGTTGAAAAGTTTCAAAACTTATACACAGTTTAACTCCAGATCATAGACAATTAAAACTGACATTTTGTTTTCTGAAAAATGGTTGAATGCCATTTTCTGCATTTCCGTATGAGAAATCAGTGTATTGGGATATTCAATATAGACAATGTTTAACACAATTTCAGAAGCATTGGTTTGGATTCTGCAATATAGTCTAGTGATTCACAAAACGTGGGTGACTTTACATACTTATTTTCATAAATGTAATGTAATTCTAGGTTTCCGAGACTTCCGTGCATAACCCACAGAAGAAAATAACAGAACACAGGCAAAGGAATCATTTGTCCACCAACAACTATCCTTATTGTTGCAGAAGGAAATATTTTGCACCTCTCTATCCGCCAGTCTACGAAAGGTTTGAAAGTATCGTAGAATATATAGTGCATACTTAGGCCAAAAGACAGCTCTTAGATTACAACTTTAGATCCTTACAATATTGTAACTGATGCATTTTTTTAAGAATTCACTAGTTGCCAAGGTCTACCAACAATGTTGGAAGAATATAAAATTGTATCCCACTGAAATCAAGTGTGAAATTGCCACATTAATACTGGATATAAATAAAAGATAATGATTGCATACCTTTGCCTTTAGTGCTTCCACATCAGACTTTAGTATCCTATTACCAACAGAAGCTTCATGGTACTTTTGATTGATCTCTGTATAGCGCTTAAATAAAGAGGAGTTTTCTAGTCTTAACTGGGCAACCTGTTAAGATATTATACTGAATATAACTCCTCAGCAGAGAATAGAAACAAGAAGAGAAAACCTTTCATATAGACAAAAAGTACATAGACATGACTGGAAATAGCAGATGTTACTTGTATCTCAAGATCATTCAAGTGTGCTTGTTTTCTTCTTCTTGACCGCCTTGCCGACTCTCTATTTGACAGCATTCTGGGATACAAAGCATGATGCAACTCAGTTTTTAGCAGAAGATCATTTGCTATAACTGGAGCCCATGATAAAAGTGGATTTGAGATGATATTAAATGGTTGGCTGGATGATGAATATCATATTTTCCGATGGAGCATATATATATAAAAATTCCAATAGGAAAATGCTACATAAACAATGAACTCTGATCTTATAAAGTATAAATGAAAAGGTTGCTATTATGAGTTGCATAAATCCAAACTTCTAACTACAGTCATCATTAGCTGTCATTATAAACTGAAAGTTATGTTACCAGATATTTGCCCCTTCCTTTCTACATAATCCTGGATATGTATCAGACCTGGATCCTTCTTGGATACACCTTGGATCCTTCATGGATCAGTATCCAAAAGGGATACAGCTTGGATCTCCATGGGATCTAGTTTCTATACAGAATCTATTCTCGAGATGTCTGTGATGGATACCTATGTTGCATTCCACCCCCTACCAGCCCCCCATAAAAAAGAACATAGAAACATCAAATAAATGAATCATAACGACAATTTAAACAATAAATAAGTTAATAACTGACTATATATCACAGCTCATTAGACTTGATCTGTGCAATACAACCACCCATCAAATACAACTCCCTTTGTGCAATTATTTTTATCATGTACATGCTTGTCAAGTAAGAGGCTCATGTTTGAAATTTCAAGGAGCTTAACAAAGTTTCAAACTATTTGTGGTTCTTGCTGCCCCAAAAAGTGTTTGATGTGAAAATAGTAAGATCTTAGGCAAGCTCTATTGTCTATCTACATGATCAATGTTTCAGCACTCATTTTACAGCTTCACTACTAATTATCTTCAAAACCACATAAAACATTTTTAAAGCTCCTGTATGAAAATCCATTTTTGCAACTTAATAAAATTATTTTGTGAACTAAATATACTTCTAAATTTAATATTATAACTTTAAAAACTACTGCTACAATATATTCCATGTCTAGCAGTATCATACCCAAAAAAATTTAAAAACCTAATATATCTATATTTGTATCATTATCACCCAAAACAAATTTCTTCAAAATTTATATTGGGCATTCAACAGGGATAGTTCATAAGTTATAGGTTGAAATCAACATTACAAAGTTCACAATTCAGCATCAACAGTTCGTAAGTGCTAAATCAGACATGGTATGGTCACAGATCTTTTGTTGCTAAAGGATTAAGGATTGGACAGGTTCTTGGCAAGTGGTTCATAGCAAGTATATCCAAAGAACATATCACTCTCACTTAATACACAGATGGACAAGTTCTCCTGGCATATTCAGTGATCATTTTAGCATGGTCCTCCAAAGCTATTTTTTGCAGGTTGCCCCATGCATACAGTTGATATGCAGTTTTTGGAGTATGCATCGGAGGATGTGGAAACTGAGATGGGTATCTCAGATTCTTGAGCTGGGTATTTTCAATAAGTTTCTATTTTTGGAAACTTGGTCTTTTCAACAGCAGGGGACAATTTTGGAGACCCAATTGGTACTTCTCCAAAAAGATGCTTTCAAATTTTCAAGATACACAATCTTGGAAAATTTCTATTTTTAGATTTTTAATCTTTTCTGAAATCTGATTATAGTTTTCATTTGAATATCCTTTTGAAAGTATGCATGTGGATCTGTTTTGGTGGCACTTCAAGGTGGTCAAAGTCTTGGTTGAAGCTGGTCAAACATGGGTCTAAAAATAGAATTTTCATGCTTATGGAGATCATCACATTTTTTGATACTTAGTATCAAGAACAACATCAGGGCCAAATTTTAGGGAGGTCAAACACAGTGAAATTTCTGTCTATTTTTAGCCTAAATAATTTTGGGATGTTGGTGCTATTTTTGGAGATCCCGTATGGCATATTGAATTTTGGAATGTTGGTGCTCTTTTTGGAGACCTCATATGGCATATTACATCACAGTAAATTTTCAAGACATTCTAAGAAGTTTGGTTTTTGGTCAACTTTATGGGGTCCAAATCTTGATGGCATATTTGAGAAGGTTCTTGGTGGGTCCCACTTGAGATGGACTTGCTATTTTTGGAGATCTAAGGTGCACTAGCCTAGGTGGTTCCATTAATGACATGGTTGACTTGGGCCTAGGGTGCAATTATGGAGGAGCCTTCCTCAACCTTCTTGGCAGGTCCTCATCATTGCTAAACTGGCCAAAGAGAATGCACCATACATGAGCATGACTTTCTGTAGTTGGACTTTAGTTACACTCTACTTGACTTTGGGATGTGAGATTTAACTATCAGTTCAAGCTTTACTATTCTTAGAGGCTAGGGTGCACTACTGCCACCACTATTTGGCTTTCAAGTTGATTGCAAGTTATTGGTGCTGGTTTATACTGCAGTCCATTGATCTATATAGTACCAAGTTACATCGCTCCTAACCCCCTAGTTTATGTGTGATTATCCAGTTCTTTATTGAATATCTTTTTGACCCTGTTACCCACTAAGTTGCACTCAATGTTGAAAAAGTCGGCATTGGCAAAAAGTCAGCAAGGGTCATGTTATCACATCATAGTAGCTGGGCTACTATTCTTGCTGAGCAGATATCTGCACTTTCCAGAGCTTTGCTTTTTCAGAGATCAGCTATGATGAGCATATTCATTTGAGATCACTTATGGATCAGAGCAGTATATGTATCAGATATTGATTAGACCTTGTGCCAAGGCTGAGCCTTGAGAGCTTAGATTTGATGACTGATGTGACCCTTTGTTCCATACAGTTCCAGTTCAGTGCCCAGTTGTATTATTGCAGCAGTGTTTCAGTTATTTGTGGATGATTATTATGATATGATGTGACCCATGGACTTGTGATTATTAGCATTGGATTACTATCTTGTTGTTTTAGTCACCTTCATAGCATTGACTTGGTACATGATTCATGATGTGGAAGTACTATTTAAATAATGAAATGAAATATCTTGGATGATGTTATAAATATAAAATTGGATGTATTACTTGCACACTTAGGTTTTCTGACAAATACCCATTGGTTTCATTACCCTCATATGAGCATAAACATGGTATTTCTTGACATCTTTGTCTGCTAGCTTAGGCACCACTTTCACTTGACTCCATCCATCCATGACCTTCCTTATTTGGATTTCACCCTGACTTGCCTGTTATCACACAACTTGTAGTTGCCCCTAGTGGTATCCCATCCGGGACGGTAGAGGAGACAGGCAACTAAAGAGGTGACCCAAGAGATGCCACGGTTCCCAATGCAAGGTGGGAGTCACGTCAACTGAGGCACTCTTCGCTTTAGGTCAGGGTGTAACAAGACCTAGGGGGAGACCCTATAACCAATCACAGTCGATTGGACCCAAACAAAGGTTTCTAAGGATAAGTAAATGATGAGTTACGGAAACCAATGCAAGGCTAAGTGGACCTAGAAGTTGAGGTATGGTTGAAGGTAGTTTGAGAGATTGTTAATGTTTCAACCTATGTATGGTTTAGGCCACATGATTGGGTATGATGACAAGGTGTAGTACCGTATGTTTACACAAGTGGGTCCTATTTTCGTGGGATGTGTGAAATGGTTTTAAGTGGGCCCACTAGGTGAAGCTAGGTGTGATGTTGGTACTAGAGGTTAGGTAATGACTAGATCTATAGATCTAAGTTGATTCTAGAAGTACCCATGTGCTAGATCTAGGTTTTGACACAAATCCCAAGGAGTGCGACTTGCTTTGAGGATGACTAGTGCCTTGTTAAATGGGCTAATGGGGTCAAAAAGTATGTCAAAGTGTAGATCGGGACACCTAGAAGCCAAGTCAAGTGGGCTAAATAAGATCTAATGGTTGGATTTTGCTAGATCTAGGTTTTCAAGAAATGACCCTAAGTGGACCACAATCCCTTGAAACAAGGAATGCTACTCCCAAGGCAGATCGTCACAAAAAGATAGTCTAGACCTAGGTTTCAAGGTATGGCCATTCCAAATCTCCAAAAATCCCAAACACCCACTTCCTCAAAATGGACAAACTCACCTTCCCCAGGTAGTGCGACTTTGTTCAAGGAGGGTTAAAAGGTGGGTTTGGTGGACCAAATCAAGTCCAATGGCCACCAAACTATAGATCCAAGTAGCTATTACCTCGATCTATGCATGTCCTAAAAATCAAGTCAATCCGGGGGCTAGATCTTAGTAGATCTGAGTTTTGAGGTGTCCAGAAATTCAAAAGGGGGTTTTAACCCCTTAAAACATGGAAAGATGTCCACAAGGTAGAATTCACCAAAGTAAGAATCTGGGGGTAGGTTATCAAGTGTCTAGATTGCAAATCAAGTGGGATCTCACCTACCCATGTGCTAGATCTAACCAAACAAGCCTCTCACTAGGAAGTGTGATTTGGGTTAAAGAGGGCTTTTTGCCTTGAAAAGTATGTCAATTCTAAGCCAATCACCACCAAACTATAGATCCAACTAGGGGTGGATGCTATAGAGGTGGGTTTTCAATATCTCTTCAAAAGCAAGGCTAAATCTAAGTAGATCTAAGAAATACCAAAAACAAGGGTTTTAATCAATTAGGGTTTTTATGATCTAGAAATTATGGAAGATTCAAGGAAGAAAAAGATCATACCTCTTGGAGCATACCTGGATGAAGAGATGAATGCTAGTTGAGACGAGGATTACTTTGCCAAAGATCAAATGGAGAATTGTTGAAGCCCTCTTGCCAAATCGATTTTCCCAAGCCACATGTGATTCCCTCTAACCTGTCAAACCAAGGAGCAAAGCATCAATCAGTTTAACATGTTGAAGGTAGATAGAAGCAAGAGAGAGATAAACATAGAATAGTTGACACAAAGGCAAAACTACTCTCTGTCAAACCAAAACGACTTCTTCCAAGCTTGAAGGGCAAGCCTCCCCACCAATTCGCACTTGTCCAAAATCGTCCTCTTAACCTGTAAATAAGATATGGCAAATATGCAAGATAGCTACAATAGATCCTCCAGTGCAATGGACAAAAGCATTTACAATCGAAACAACCAATATCCACTCCAATCCAAGCATGTACTCCAAAAGATAGAAATTTTATTCCAAGAGCCAAGAGCCAAAAATCTCTAGATGATTTTACAATGAGAGGCTCCCTCCTTAAATAGGATGGGGAGAGAGCATAATCCTAACCACTTTTTGAATGAGTGGCTAAGATTAAAAGATACAAATGTCTAATCAATGGTTGAGATGAGCTCAACAATAAAATACATGGATCACTAATAAAATATTATGTGAGTGGACAAAATCGCCCTAGAAGAGGGGAATCCCACCAAATCATGATGACAAAATATAATAAAGGGCTTATGGTGGGTCCAAGGGGTAATTTTATCCCTCCTTGGTCAATCCCCATAGCACAATAATCATAAAATAATCTTCAATGTACCAAATCATGTCTCCATGGTCAAATCGTAGGCCTCAAAAAGACCTCAGAAATCCTCAGAAAGTGCCATAAGTGATGGATGCGGACCTCGATGAAGCTGAAACTGCTAGAGGAGGTGTGGAGGACCCCGATCTATCATCACTGATCATCCCATGCCATAACATTGCATCAGTAGCCCAAATCGATTTCCTCAATAGCCATTTCTACCAATCCTGAAATGCCTCGGGAAGCGTGAAACTGCCCCGAACTGCCTCCTGGAGTGCCTGCGCTGTCAAGGTGAGGGCACCAGTGTGTCCGGGAGGGGGGTAATATGGTAAAAACAAGTGGCTGGACCACCCCCTCCATCATCAGTGCCCTAGGTCAACCGGATAAAAATCACATCTGCTCTGACAGGGCCTCCGACAGACCAAAAATGCACTAGGACAGCCTACTGAGGCAAAATCATCACTGTAAGTGCTCGGAACTGAAAACAAACTGTCTCATTGGACTCAGAAGGTCCAAATCCATCCAAGATGTGTACTCATACACCATATGAGTCTCTGCATGATCAAAATATATATCCAATATACCGGAACAGGGCCAATAATAATAATCTGTAAATGACCAAACACTGCTGTAAACCAAGAATCATCATCATAACCATGTAGCTGCTGCATAGAATCATCATGTACATGTACATAGACCATATATCATCTATCCATATCATCATAAGGTCCAACCATCTCATGTCCTATGGTTGACCTTGGTCTAACCAAGTCAACATGACCAAATATAACTCAGACCATCATCAGAAGCTGCTGCAAAGTGTCCAAGGTTAATGCATGCTCTACAACTTATTCAAATAACAATTATAACACAAAGTAATCATTACTGGTGATCTAAGTCCAAATATATAATGTCATTAATTATTATTATTACTCAGGTTAGACTTTCAGGATCATACTCACTTCATAGCTGTGATCAATTTGCCAGTGAAGGGTGAAGGCTAAAATAACTGGCTAAGCTAAGGGATGACTTGACTGACTTAACTTTGTGACACTTTGGAAAAGAGAAAGGGAATACACACCATAGTATATACTGAATGAGCAACAACACAGGGAATGGCGGTGTCTCACAAATGGATGATTTGTTCAAAGAGGGTTTATTCACCTTTAACAGATGCGCACAATCCATAATACAAATAAGACCAGCAATTGTTTAGATATAGCATTTAAATTCCATTGCTTTCTGGGCCTGAAGTTTCCATAGCCTTGATCTATGTGTGTTTATAAACACATTGCATAGATTTACATTTATTTTAGGCTTTCTGCTGCAGGTGTGTTTTTAAGGCACTTGTTTACCTGAGCACTTCTAGGTGTGTCATGGACAGCTTGTTTACCTAGGTATTTACATTTCCAAAAGATATAACATTTTATTTTCATGGCCATTTTCATTTGGCATGCCTTTCATTCATGTGTGTTTAGAAACACATTGCATGAATGGGCTTTTCATACAAGATATAGCATTTCATTTTTCCAGATTTTGTATTCATGGCAGCACTAAAAGTTTCAGGTTTAGCCAACACAACTTTAGTGACGAGGGGGAATTCACAAGGAACTCCAACTCGCCATAGGCAAGTTTTGTCACCAACTCAAAGCCGGGACACAATAAACAGGGAAGCTCATCCAATACAGAGGCTACAGTGGGGAAAAGATCCTCCATGTCACTAGTCAAGTAGTAAGTCAGGGTGATAAACTAAAAGGTAGGTAATGGATGGATGAAGATAATGAATGATGGAGCCGACACTAGCAAGCCAAGGTATGGTGGAATGATCACCTCTATTCTCCCTAAGGAGGGTAATACCAATGAGTATGAATAGTGAACTTCTAAATCTGAGTAGGGACAATAATATATATATAATAAGATCAACCAGGTCCACATATCTATATGATCGCCAGATCATGACACTAAGTGCTAAGACATGCTATAAGAATAAGTATAAAAGCAATATAACCATAACACAATGATATACCTGCTGAGTCATATACCTGAATGCTCATCAACCTGTACCATCATCTGTCCTCTGAAACTGTTGCTGTAACTCTGGGCACTACTGACTGCTCTGTACCAATGGTATAATGGCTATATCGGTCATCTCTCTGAGTGTCCTGAGACTCAGTCATGGCATAGGGAATACATTATGCTGTCCAAAACCTGATAGTGATCCATAGATAGTTGCTCATCTCATCATCTCAAAGTAAAGGAACTGGCTGAAATGTGCTCTGGAATCTGAAAAATAATGTATGGTATCCCGGCTACTATATATGTGATAACGTTGCCTTCTTGACTTTTTGATATGGAGGACTTCCCCATTTCTACCTCTGTGTTGGACCACATCCATGTTTGTTTTGTGTCTTGGCTCTGAGTTGGTGACAGAACTTGCTCTCGGTGAGTTGGATTGTTTGCCTAAATCATTCTGGTCGGTTGTCCCGATGTTTGGCACTGTGCAAAACTCCCCATAGTCACTTGAGTTGTTGTTGGCTAAAACTGAAAGCACATTGTTGTCCGCCGAGATGCACACCGACAACAGAAATCTTTCGAAAGCTATCTCCCTCACTGGAAGTGGGGAGAGGTGTGGCCTTGGGGGCAAACAATGAGCTAGGTACTGTCACCTAAATCCCAGCTCCTCCGTTTAGGCTAACTCCTAACGAAGCCAAGGGGGGTAGTCCCTACAAAGAGTTGTCTATGGCTCAATGTTTTTTTTTAAATGTTTATGGTGTTGAGTGATGCGGGTGGGTGTTGTTTAGGATTTTTTTAAATGATGATGATCACAAATATAGATGGAAAAACACAAGACAATAAGCAATCCACGTTGCGAAACAAGATATGAGATCAACAGTATAAAGAAGACTTGCAATATAAAGCATCCACAGATAGATAATAAATTCAGATAGAAACTTCAAAGGACAAATGGCCCAGATTAATTAAAGCATGTAAGTGAAAGTAGACCAATGCCAAATGGAGTCAAAAATTTAAATGCTTGGGGATACTGAAGATACAAGTCTTGAAGTAACTATTTGTGAGAACGTTGTGCAAATTATCTTGGTTAATTGAAAGTTTTAATGATCTTTGATTATTAGGGCTAAGAAAATCAAGGCAAGCGTCCAACCGGAAAAGTATACTTTCAGTGGCTTCCTCTCTGGTGGTATGACGGACCATCCAATTATCAAGGATAGGTGTCCAATGATTTAACCACCCTCGAAGTCTAAGACAACGACACTCTGGCCCCACCAGGTTTAGGAACTTTGTCCACTACCTGAGTATTTTTCGAAATAGCAACGCCGGTTCGTTGGTTGTGGGGAAAAGATTTTATTAATGTTATCACTTTCAAGATTAACAAATCCAACACTTTTCTGAGTACTAGCCCAACTTTTTTAAGGTCGACAAAGCATACTGAATGATGGATAGCAACGAAGATAAATTTTATTGGGGGATATGAGTTGGAAGTATTTTATTATTAAGAGCACACAATTCAACTCTCCAACAGAGAGTGCTCTTGACTTCGTCTTAAGACGGAAGTTCAAGAGACTTAGCTAAACTATATGCTTGATGCAAGGATATGCAGTGGGAATGCTCTCCGACAGAGAGTGCTCTTGACTTGGGTTATTGCAAGTTCAAGAGACTTTGGTTCTTTGTTAAGATAGAAGCAGATTAAAGCAAAGAACACATATGATAACTCAAAAAATGATAAAATGAAACAAGACAATGATATATCAAATGAAATAAACTACTTGCAAAATGGAATAAATAAGCAACTAGTGTTCTACAACAAAAGAAACTATTCTAGCAAAGTGGAGTCAAAGAAAAGACTCCTACACACTGTTCATGAAACTTCCAACTAGCTGGTCGTACGCAGTACACAATGGGGAAAGAAAAATTTCACGCAAGGTCAATGCGGCACTCAAGATCAAATCCCAAGCTACTTCTCAGGTCAAGACTGAAATAGTAATTAAAATTCTAAGTACAAAAGAAATTATTCCAAAGTCTTAAAACATATCTAAATTAAGCATGCACAAGACACTCTTCCCCAAATGGGGAAGAAGAACCAAAATGTGGGAGGCCTTGCCCCACTTAGCCTTTTTATTAAGAGAGAGTACAAATGCCTTGGGAATGAAACCCTTGAAAGGACTTTTGAGAGAATAGAACTTGGAAACTAATGAGAAAAACTCTTATGAGTTTGTACAAAGGATAATAATTTGTTTCAAATGACATTCATGGTTTGGATCATCCTTATGGTTTCTTGAAATCTTGCTTTGTTTAGATCTCCTTGTTCCAAAGCTTTTCAAACCATTTTCACTTTCAAGCACCTACACAAAAGATTCAACTCAAGGCACCCTTTAGTGTTAGCAAAATCAAACAAAATAAACTAAGTGCAACTACGCTCTAAAGACTTGAAACAAAATGCTCCTTTTGCAATGAGATCTAGGATGAAAAAATGGCTAAGAAATAAACTAGATGCAAAAAAGACTAGATCCTATCAAAAGCGAATGCAACATGTGAGATCTAAAAATGCCTAAGTATTAACTTTTCAAAAGCATGAAACTATTAATGAAATGCAAAAAATTGGATCTAACTACTAACTCTTTAACAAACTTTGAAATCGTTTTTGTGTTTTTATTTTTTCCGTGTGAATTAGGGCCTTTGGAAGATGGACGAAAGGAGAAATGGGGCAAACCCAAGGGGGAACGAAAGCAAGGAGTGAAGGCCCAAAAGAAGAAAAACGAAAAGAGACTTGGGCTAGGGTGGACGAGAGGAAGAAAAGCTAGCAAAGGATATGAATGAAGGCAAAGGAAAGCAAAAATCGAGAAGGAGGATGATAAAAGGCTAGCAAAGAGGAGGGAAACGAAGCTTAGAACAGGATG
Organism: Larix kaempferi; assembly: GCA_027924585.1. Classification (NCBI taxonomy): domain Eukaryota; kingdom Viridiplantae; phylum Streptophyta; class Pinopsida; order Pinales; family Pinaceae; genus Larix; species Larix kaempferi. The sequence goes on from BSBM01000106.1 coordinate 21,497,331, forward strand.
AAGAATGAGGAAAACGAAAGGGCCAAGTAGAGAAAAAACGAAAGGTAAGAGGGCTTGGGTAAGGAGACGAAACTAGGAGAAGAGAAGACAAATCTAGGGCAAAAAAAAAAAGAGCAAGAGAGAGGCAAAAACCGATGAGTATAGGTCAAGAACTTCTAAGTCTGAGTAGGGACAAATATGATATATATATAGAAGTACAACCAGGTCCACATATCTATATGATCGCCAGATCATGACACTAAATGCTAAGACATGCTAAAAAATGAAAATAAAAGCAATATAACCACAACACCATAATATACCTGCTGAGTCATATACCTGAATGCTCATCATCTGAACCATCATCTGTCCTCTGAAACTGTTGCTGTAACTCTAGGCACTACTAACTGCTTTGTACAAATGGCTAAATAGCTACATCGGTCATCTCTCTGAGTGTCCTGAGACTCAGTCATGGCATGGGGAATAAAACTGTTGTCCAAAATATGATAGTGATCCATAGTAGATGCTCATCTCAGCATCTCAATGCAAGGGAACTGGCTGAATAGTGTACTGGAATCTGAAAAATAATGTGTGGTAGCCCGGTATGTGATAACAGGGCTTTCATAAGATATACATTTCATTTCCATATACACTGTATTGATGGTAGCACTATCTGTTTCAGGTTTAGCCAACACAACTTAGGCAACTTAGAGCCGAAACACAATAAAACAAGGAAGCTCATCCAACAAAGAGGCTACAGTGGGGGAAGGTCCTCCATGCCACTAGTCAAGTAGTAAGTCACGGTAGAAATAACAACTGGAAGGTAATGGATGGGTGGAGAAAGTGAATAATGGGACCAACACTAGCAAGCCAAAGTATGGTGGGAATGATCACCTCTATTCTCCCTAAGGAGGGTAAAACCAATGAGTATAGGTCAAGAACTTCTAAGTCTGAGTGGGGACATATATATATAATAAATGATACAACCAGGCCCACATATCTATATGATCGCCAGATCATGATACTAAATGCTAAGACATGCCACAAGAATGAGTATAAAAGCAATAATAACCATAACACAAGATAATACCTGCTGGGTCATATACCTGAATGTACACAATCTGAACCATCATCTGTCCACTGAGAACCTACTGCTACAACTCTGGGCAATACCAACTACTCTGTAAATGGATAAATGGCTACGTCAGTCATCAAATCTGAGTTTCCTGAGACTCGGTCATGGCATGGGAATAATACTGCTGTCCATAATCAAATAGTGATCCACTATCGATGCTCATCTCGGCATCTCAAATGTAAGGGAACTGGCTGAAAAGTGTACTGGAATTTGAAAATAGAATATGGTAGCCCGGCTACTATATATGTGATAACAGTCCCACATACACTTACTGATGATTCCATATGATGGACATGTTATCACCTAAACTGTAGTTACCCCTGTGGATGTATCCATTAGTGGATGACAATAGGGAAAGGAAACTCAAAAGGTGCAACCACAATCACCTCGACCTCCAATAGATGGTTGTCACGCCAGTCGAGGCAACCTTCGCTTTATGTTATCTAGCCCAGACAACAAAGGGGGAGACCCGATCTACTCCCGACAGGAGAGATCAAAACCAAGACACCAAATCAAGTTAATTCTAAGTGAAGTAAGGTGTATGGTTTATCTTAGACCTAAGGATGAAGTCACAAGACAAGTGAGGGGTTCAATGAGTATAGCTTTGGTTCATTGTTGATGTGAGAGTGACTTATAGTATTTGAAATGGGATTCAGGATTGAAGTACTAGTTCAATGTGAGAAAATCCACTGCCTTGGGAACCGTGTCCAATGCTGAGTAGTTAAGGGGTTGAATTGGGGCTAGCTAGTACAAGTGACAAGCTTGATCATGATATATGATGACATCAAAGGGTTTAGTCCACCAAACAAGGATCAAACCACAAGTTAATCCAACAATCTAGGAAAGTCGAATTGTCTTGGAGAGAGATCAGTGCCTTGGGAATTGGGATAATGGAGTCAAAGTGAAGTTAACTTGTGGTTGATGACTCCTACTGCATGAGACAAGTGGGAAATTAAAGGTTTGATGGAGGAGTAAGTCTAGATCTAAAGATTCAAGGTTTGACCTAAGTGGACCACAATCCCTTAAAACAAGGAATGCTATCCCCAAGGCAAGATTTGACAACGTGACATACTAGACCTAAGTTTTGAATTATGCTCGTTCCAAATCCACCAAAATCTCATGTACCCATGTCCTAGAAGTGGACCAACTCACTCTCCCAAGGAAGTGTGACTTTGCCCAAGGAGGGTAAAATGTGGGATGAATGAATCAAGACAAGTCCAATGACATCCAAATTTTAGATCCAAGTAGGTTGATCAAGTGAGAGTGTGGATCTACAATTTCAAGGCAATCCGATGGCTAGATCTTACTAGATCTGAGTTTAAAGATACCAAGTGGTCCAAAATGGGGAATAAATCCCTTAAAATGTGGAATAGGGCCCACAGGGTAGAAATCAGAAAAGTGACAGTGTAGGGGTAAGTTTTAGGATGTGTAGATTACGAATCAAGCAAAATCTCAACTACCCATGTACTAGATCTAGGTCAACTCACCCTCACCAAGAAGTGCGACCTCACTTGGGGAAGCTAAGTTGGCTTGTGAAGGGGGTCAAATGGAGACCAATCCTCACCAAACTATAGATCCGGGATGCCGCGGATACTATAGAGGTGGGTTTTCAATATTACACCCAACAACCCACTAGATCTTAGGAGATCTAAGAAAATGTAACAATGGGGGTTTTGATTAATTAGGGTTTTATCAATTTATGTGTTATGTCAATGGATTGGATCAAGATAAGAGAAACAAACCTATGGATCTTACCTGGGTAACCTTGTAGATGCCTTGATGATGATGATCTATGCAAACCTGATCAATTTGAGAAGCTTTGAGGTAGTTTTCTATGAAGTCGATTTAGTCCAAGAAGCCAATGCGCCCTCTCTCCTGCATAACAAACGTCAACAATATCAGATTTGATGCAATCAAGAGATAAGACTAATGCCACAAGAGAAGTAACAGAAAGACAGCATAGATCACAATGATACTAATGATAACCCCCTGATACAAGCAAATGCCAAGAAGATTGATTTGAAGAAGCCTTGCAAAATCGCCCTTGTTGAAGTTGCCCTCCTGTAGACAAGACAATGATTTCCAAAAAAGATAGATCTTACCACAAATTCCAAATGCTAGGTTGCAATAGATTTTCCAATCACCATCTAAGAACACCAGATGCAAAGGAGACCACAAGAATTTCCACAAGAAAGTTTTTATATACCAATGATCCAAGAGCCAAAGACCCCTTACAGTGAGAAGCTCTCTCCTTTAAATAGGAAGGAGAGACATCAAAATCCTAACCACTTTTTGAATGAGTGGCTAAGATTAAAAGATACAAATGTCTAATCAATGGTTGAGATGAGCTCAATAATAAAATACATGGATCACTCATAAAATATAACATAAGTGGACAAAATCGCCCTAGAAGAGGGGAATCCCACCATATCATGATGGCAAAATATAATAAGAAGCTTATGGTGCATCCAAGGGGTAATTTTAGCCACCCTTGGTCAATCCCCATAGCACAATAATAATAAAATAGTCATCAATATACCAAATCGTGCCTCTATGGACAAATCGTTGGCCTCAAAAGACCTCAGAAATCATCAGGAAGTGCCATAAGTGATGGATGCGGGTCCCGATGAAGCTGAAACTGCTGGAGGTGGTGTGGAAGATATCAACCCATCATCACTGATCATCCCATGCCAAGACATTGCCTCAGTAGCCCAAATTGAATTCCTCAATAACCATTTCTACCAATCCTGAAATGCCTAGGGAAGCGTGAAACTGCCCCAAACTGCCTCCTGGAGTGCCTGCGCTGTCAAGGTGAGGGCACCAGTGTGTCCGGGAGGGGGGTAATATGGTAAAAACAAGTGGCTGGACCACCCCCTCCAAGCACAGCGCCCTAGGTCAACCAAATAAAAATCCTCTCTGCTCTGATAGGGTCTCCGACAGACCAAAACTGCACTGGGTTAGCCTGCTGAGGCTCAATCATCACTGTAAGTGCCCGGAACTGAAAACAGACTGTCTCATTGGACTCAGAAGGTCCAAATCCATCCAAGATGTGTACTCATACACCATATGAGTCTCTGCATGATCATAAAATATATCCAATATACCGGAACAGGTGAAATAATAATAATCTGTAAATGATCAAATAATGCTGTAAACCATGAATCATCATCATAAACCTATATTTGCTGCATAGAATCATCATGTACATGTACATAGACCATATATCATCTATCCATATCATCACAAGGTCCAACCATCTCATGTCCTATGGTTGACCTTGGTTGACCTTGGTCAAACTAGGTTTGACCAAGTCAACATGACCAAATATAACTCAGACCATCATCAGAAGCTGCTGCAAAGTGTCAAAGGTTAATGCATGCTCTACAACTTATTCAAATAACAATTATAACACAAAGTAATCATTTGCTGACGATCTAAATCCAAATATATAATGTCATTAATTATTATTAAGACTCAGACTAGACTTTCAAGACCATACTCACTTCATAGTTGTGATCAATTTGATAGTGAAGGGTGAAGGTTTAAAATAAACTGGCTAAGCTAAAGGATGACTTGACTGACTTAACTTTGTGACACTTTGGCAAAGGGAAAGGGAATACACACCATAGTATATACTGAATGAGCAACAACACAGGGAATGGTGTCTCACAAATGGATGAATTGTTCAAAGAGGGTTTATTCACCTTTAACAGATGCGCACAATCCATAATACAAATGAGGCCAGCAATAATTTAGATATAGCTTTTGAGTTCCATTGCTTTTTGGGCCTGAAGTTTCCATAGCCTTGATCTATGTGTGTTTATAAACACATTGCATAGATTTACATTTATTTTAAGCTTTTTGCTGCAGGTGTGTTTTTAAGGCACTTGTTTACCTGAGCACTTCTAGGTGTGTCACAGACAGCTTGTTTACCTAGGTATTTACATTTCCAAAATATATAACATTTTATTTTCATGGCCATTTTCATTTGGCATGCCTTTCATTCATATGTGTTGAAAAACACATTGCATGAACGGGCTTTTCATACAAGATATAACATTTCATTTTTTCCAGATTTTGTATTCATGGCAGCACTAAAAGTTTCAGGTTTAGCCAACACAACTTTAGTGACTAGGGGGAATTCACAAGGAATTCCAACTCATCATAGGTAAGTTTTGTCACCAACTCAGAGCCAAGACACAATAAACAGGGAAGCTCATCCAATACAGAGGCTACAGTGGGGAAAAGGTCCTCCATGTCACTAGTCAAGTAGTAAGTCAGGGTGATAAACTAAAAGGTAGGCAATGGATGGATGAAGACAATGAATAATGGAGCCAACACTAGCAAGCCAAGGTATGGTGGAATGATCACCTCTATTCTCCCTAAGGAGGGTAAAACCAATGAGTATGAATAGTGAACTTCTAAGTCTGAGTAGGGGGAATATAAATATATATAATAAGATCAACCAGGTCCACATATCTATATGATTGCCATATCATGACACTAAGTGCTAAGACATGCTATAAGAATAAATATAAAGCAATATAACCATAACACCATGATATACCTGCTGAGTCATATACCTGAATGCTCATCGTCTGAACCATCATCTGTCCTCTGAAACTGCTACTATAACTCTAAGCACTACTGACTACTCTGCTCAAATGTTATAATGGCTACATTGGTCATCTCTCTGAGTGTCCTGAGACTCAGTCATGGCAATGGGGAATACAACTGCTGTCCAAAATCTGATAGTGATCCAATATAGATGCTCATCTCAGCATCTCAATGTAAGGGAACTGGCTGAATAGTGTACTGGAATCAGAAAGAAAAAAATGTATGGTAGCCCAGCTACTATATATGTGATAACAGGACATATGCCTCAGATGATGATTGATGCAGTTGGTCAGTTTTATTATTATTTCCAAATCATCATATTTTACACTGTCCGGGTATGGTGGACCTTACAGTTGACCCCACATGTCAACCCATGGTGTATGAGTACTCGTTTCTTATAGATTTGGGTCTTCTGGATCTATTGAGACACTTATCTTTCAGTTCCAGGCACTTCTAATGATGATAGTAGCAGTTATCCACCTGTTGACCAGTTTTGACATGTTGATTCAGCCTATCCAACAGAGGCCTTGGAAGCCAGTCGTTGCCTAGGGCACTGTGTAGGAAGGGGGTGGTCTAGGCACTTGATTTTACCATTATACCCCCCTTCCAGACAGCCTGGTGCACTCAATTTGACAACGCAGGCACCCTCGGTGGTAGTTTGGGGCATTTTCAGGGTTTTCAGGAGGATTAAAAAATGGAATAAAAGGGTCACTGAGGAATTCGATTTGAGCAATTGAGGCAAGGTTTTGGCACTTGGTCTTCTTAGAGGTCATCTATGGTGAACCCCCCATCTTCTAGATTAGTTGGCATCAGTCAGTGGGGTTCACAGTGGCCACAGGAGGCCTTTTACTGCTTATCTCTCTCAGTTTTGGAGGCAGGATTTTGATCATTTGTGTTATTTGGACATGTCATGGTCCTATTATTTTATATTATTGTGCCATGGGGGCGAGCTAGTGAAGGATTGATACCTCCTAGCCCCACCATGTGTCTTTTGAGTCTTGTCCACGTCATATATGGTGGGCCCATGTCACTTAGCCCCCTTTGAGGCATGACGTCACCCTCCTTAGAGACTTTTGAGGCATGACGTCATCACTCACTTTAGTGATCCATGTGATATTATGCATCGACTCATCTTAGCCATTGATTAGATTGTGAGGTCTTTTAATCTCAACCACTAGTTTCAAAAAGTGGTTTTTTGGTTTAAGGTTTTGGTCTTTATTATCCTATATAAGGAGGAGACCCCCTATTGTAAAAGCACCTTTAGAGCTCTTGAAGATTGGAATAGAATACTTCTTTGTGGATCTACTTCTCTTGTCTTGATGGATTCTTTTGCACTTTGAATATACAGTATCTCTATGTATCATTGTGGATCTTGGGGCTACTAGTCGTTTTTTCTGCAGGGAGGCCGAATTGGTGAGGAGGAGGACGATTTGAAGAAGGCTATTGTTGGGGGGACCCACATATCTTCTCTTGGGTTGATCTTTGTGACAGGGAGTATCATTATTGTATCTTCGTGACATAGTTAATGCGTTCTATTACATCTCTTCATCATTTTCATAATTTTTCTACTTGGCTTGTTTCTAACTTGATCTTGTCTTGTAGGAGGAGGACGATTTGGCTATCTTTGGAGGAAGACGTTTTGGCTTGGGGCACTAGATCTCACTCTTGAATATACACATAGAGGAATGCTATCAATTTGCAAAGTGGCCACAAGAAATTGAGGTATGTTCTACAAGGTATGTACCTAAATCCATTCATTCTTCTTCATTGGTCATCAAACCCTTAAAATCAAAACCCTCATTTTTACTTTTTCCTAGATCTACTTGGATCTAGCTTGGCTTTGGGGATAATATTTAAAACCCACCTCTATAGTATCCACGACATTTCGGATCTATAGTTTGGTGGTGATTGGCCTCCAGTTGACCCACTTCCCAAGGTACTTAGCCCTCCTTGAGGCAATTCGCATTCCTTGAGGGAGGCTAGTTGGGCTAGTTCCTTGACATGGGTAGGTGAGATCCCGCTTGATTTGGATAGATCCATCTTGATAACCTACCCCTAGTGCTTCACCTCTTTGATTTTTGCCTTGTGGGCTCCATTCCTCATTTTGAGGGTTGAGCACCACTTGGGTCATTGGGTGATGCATTTTCAATCCAAGATCTATGGAGATCTAGCTCATATTTGGGCATGCCATTCCAAACCCACCTTGATAATTGCCTCAACTACCCCAATCTACATTTTGGTGAAATTTGGACTCCATTTGGCCTTTGATCTAAGGCACTAATCTCCTTGGGGCAATTCACATTCCTTAGGGTTGGTGTTCTTTTGCTAGATCCCATATGTGGGTGTTGCCTATCTCATCTTAGATCCATAGATCTACGTCATTGCATACCCCTTAGTGCCATCTCACCTTTAACTTGACCTTGTGGGCCTTACTTGTACCATTTTCCATATTTTAAGGAGTGGGCCCCACTTGTGATTTCCATGGTACTAGATCTAATTCAATTGACGTTCATAAGTGGCCTTAATCACTCATTGGTTGAAACACTTGTCACCTCTTAAGCCTCTTCAACCACACTTAAACCCTTGGGTCCACTTAATCTAATTCACTCATTGGTTTTCGTAACTCAACTTACACATTTCCCTAGGAACCTTTGGGTTAGCTAATCTTCATTGATTGGCTAGGGGCTCCCCCTTGATCTTGATTATTCTTGATCTAAAGTGAAGAGTGCCTCGGTTATCGTGACACCCAACTTGCATTGGGAACCGTTGCATCTCTTGGGTCACCTCTTTAGTTGTCCATCTCCTCTACCATCCTGGATGGGATACCTTTAGGGAGAACTACAAGTTGTGTGATAACAGAGATCAACACTAGCAAGCCATAGGATGGTGGGAATGATCACCTCCATTCTCCTAAGGAGGGTAAAACCAATGAGTATAACCAGGAATTTCTAAGTCTAAGCAGGGACATAAATAAATAATACAACCAAGTCCACATATCTATACGATCACCAGATCATGACACCAAGTGCTAAAACATGCTACAAGAATGAGTATAAAAGCAATAATAACCATAAACACATGATAATACTTGTTGGGTCATATACCTGTGCATAAATCATCTGGACCATCATCTGTCCATTGAGAACCTGCTGCTGCAACTCTGGGCAATACATAATGCTCTGTAATGGCTAAATGGCTACATCGGTCATCTAATCTGAGTTTCCTGAGACTCAGTCATGGCAAAGGAATATATAACTGCTCATAATCATATGAGTGATCCAAAGTAAATGCTCATCTCAAGCATCTCAGTGTAAAGGACTGGCTGAAAAGTATACTGGAATCTGGAAAAATTTATGGTAGCCCCAGCTACTATAAATGTGATAACATGTTCCTAGGGTAAAGAGTTACAGAGCTTTTCCACTTGTATTGCTAGGGTAAAGAGTCACATAAATTTTTCGTTTTTGTTGTTGGGTGTTTGAAAATGGCAGCCGTACTGGGTCCTAAATACTGGTGCCACAAGTGCAACCAAACAATAGCTCCCACAGTCATAGAGGAGGTCTTTTGCCCAGGCTGCGATGATGGTTTTGTCGAAAAACTGGAAGGTGAAGGGTTGCCTCGACAAGCGGAACCCCACTTTAATGGCTCCAATTCGACTCCAAGAGCAACGATCCCTGCCAAAGCAACTGGAGAAGTTGATTGGATTTTTTTTAAAAGGTGGAATTGTATTTTATAAAATTTGGGTTGTTATTATTAATATAAAGTGACTTTAACTTTTTATAATCAATATATAAAAATCAATTAACTTAACAATAAGCCATATAAATAAATAATTATATCATAAATAATGGGAGTTATAATATACATAGTAACTTAATAGTTATGAATTAGCTTAGTTATTATTTATAAATATTCTCTATAATATATTTACTTTTAGATTTTATTAAAGTTTTACTTTTTTAATTTTATAAAAATATTTTTATATTATTTGTACCTGTCATTTCTTTGCCGTATCCAGATCCTAGCTTTTCAAAAACTTGACGGATCCGTATCCAAATCCTAGTAACTTAGATAATAACATTAAACAATCTAATCATTGAAAGAAAGACAAGCACAACAAACACAAAGAACACAAAATTTCTCTCGGGGAAACCACAGGGGAGAAAACCCCGGAAAAACTTCGTCAATATAGAATTCACAAGTACAAGATAAAACCCCAAGACAAAATCAGCTTCTCTCCTTCACTTGTGCGAACTCTCTCCTATGTGAACTTGAGTGAGTGAGGTGAGTGTTCCAAATGAGCAACTCAATCTCCTATTTACACTTAACAAGTGACTTGACCTTTTTACTAATTAGGTCGGCTTGACTCACCTAACTGGGCTGACCTGTACACTTTACAATAAAATATTATTTTCTAGTTATTTCCAGGCCGATCTAGCAGTTAGGGTTTACATTGACTCTTTCAATGACTCTTACATTATCATTACATCAATGACATCTCCCGAAGGAGGAATACAATAATACAATAGACAAGTATATCTAGAATATCTTCCGCAGTTACATTTCTTTAACACAAATCCTGGTAGGCATGCACTGCTCCTGCGTGGAGTTAGCTGGATATGGCTATTGATTATATCAAATACTGTTGTTGTAAGCTTTGAGCAGATTATTGTATGGTGTTGGCAAGGTACCAACAAACACTATTCTTTGTTCAAGTCTGTGAGGGTGGGGCAAGATTCTTTCCAGGTTTAGCATCCATAAAAGGATGTATTTCTATTTCAAAATTATATATAACATGGATATATCTGATAAAATAATATGCATATCATAAATTGCATGTACATTTATTAGGTGTCTGACTCTGTATATATAATACAAGACAAGAAGTTGTATATATATATACACACACACAATTTTATTTTGTAAAAGATACTTCATATATGTATATGCAGAAAAATATTTAAATCAGCAGAAGGATAAAATACTGAAGGGTATATACAATGAAATTTACAGCCTCTTCCTTAAAGCAACTAAAACAGCTATGAAATCAGAATAAGTGGCATAGTCTAACAGTTTGGCATCCTTAATCACAATGATCCTTTTGCCAGCAGGTGCCAACATACCTTCTCTTTCCGTAATTGACGGGAAGCAACCGAAAAACTGACCTCATTTTCAAACACATTTGCAGCATAGTTTCCAAAGAACAAACAATACTGAAACTCTAACACAGTGCCAAATACCAGCCAGAGAATCCCGGATAATAGATCCGGAATCTCCCAACAATGCTTCCCTCCAATGCAAATGCCCCTGATGAATTCTTGCCAACTGCAACTGAACCTGATCCCAATACAACCTCACAAAATGGCTTGGTTGGTGATCTATCAGGATCCCCCCCTACAAGGCTCGTTTGGCCAAGAGTGGCCTGTTTGATGTGCTCTGCCTCTACTATCTAAAGGCATATATTTCATATTCATGAATGGTATTTTGAATTTGTAATGTTTCATTTGTGTGTGTATACACACCCAGACCTTAGTAATTTAAATTATGTTCGAATTTGAATTTGATTGTGTTCAGCAAATAAAACCAATTAAATTCAAATTTGTTCATAACATTCAAATAAAATTCGTGTGTTCTAAAGTGAAAATAATTTAAAAAACAAAACAAAATAAAAACATAAAACATAATCTTGGCCAAACATAATGTTATAAATTATATTTTTATTAACTATGAATCATAATTTTATCCCAAGTTTATACACCAGTTTATAAACATAATTTTCAAAGTCTGAAAATTTTCAACAATGCTTTTTCTTGAACCTAATGGTGAATTTTATCATATTCTTTTGCACTGGGGAATTTTTCCTGAATTCCATTAGCACCGAATTTGAACACAAACCAGGTGACTCAGACGCACACACCGGGATTCATATCCATATATGTATCCATGCAACATAGGGATTGATAAAAAAAGATTAAAATTAGAGAGGAATAAGAAATAACCAGTGTTCTGTGTATGGATACAAGTTATAGCTGTTCCCACAAATAGATTTTCATATGTGGGAATGATTTTGACAAATACAAAATGAGTGTGTTTTCAAAACTTATGTATCCAGATATTTGATAGGTGCCTTGCCCTAAGCAGATTAGCTCATGGGTATGTGGATAATACGTCATTTCCTACAATTGTTAATTACAAGGCTATTTTTGCTACCAACCAAAAATGTTGGACTGCTATATTGACTTACCTTCTCTCACGTTTGAGATTACTGGGATTCATGCTTTGTTCACTGGGTCCAACTTCTTGGTCATCATCATCTGACTGCTCTCTTGAGGATCCACTAGTTGTCCTCATCTGACTGTTTTCACCTTTAGGCTTCGGAGGAAGTGCTGGAATACCAATTGGTCCCGAAGCGGTGCTGCTCACAGCTCCAATGTATATAGCTCTGGGATCTGACAAAAAAAATTGTAACACATTTAAATCAGCAGATGTGCACATCTATCAAAAAACTGCAAGTGGAACCAAACCAATAACAAGTGGATTCGAGCTGATGTTTATAACGTTATTGCCTTAGAGATACCACAGGTCATAACAATTTACTACTATCAAAGTTTATTGCAAATCATGAGCAAAGGCCTTCACACAAAAATGTGAATCTCTTCTTACAAATCAAAACTTTAAGTTCAAGTTGTTTTTCAGTAAGTGACAAAAGTCCAGTGACTAGGCCTATAATTCCTGAACATGTTTTCTCATAAACACAAATCATTTATCTATTTGCAAGTATTATAGTCAGTTTACAAGTCCAACGTCCAGGTCAAAAATTTGTTGAAACTACTCAGTCTCTAGTGTGTAACTCATGATAATGTTTTGGTGGGTAGCAATTTTCGGAATACAATATGGTTTTATGGGCATGGATCTAGGAGGGAACACTTGTGGGATTTTTTCTAGGTGGACCCTTTGGCATTTTGACATGGTCATACTACTATTAATGAAGGAGGCATCCTCTCTTGGGGATGTTTTTTGCTTTGAGATGGTGACATGTGGCTTGCCCACATGATATTAGCTTTGTTTATTACTTGTTTGACTTCCAATTTAAGAGGTAGTTGGAGAATATCTTCTGTTTATTCCTTCCTAGGATATATCTAGGGTATTTTGTTGGATAATATTGTTTTATTATGAGGAGATTTTGAGCTTGTTCTCTATATAAGAGAAGATCGTCCTATTTGTTGACGGGGCAAAATACCCTATACAAAAAGCAAAGGTTAAACCCAAAAAAGAGGTCCAATTAGACTCTTTTCTGTTTGGGATGGAATAACCCTCTGGATTAATGACCCAGCAACCTTTCGATGAGCGTTAAAATCTGTTGTATATCTTTAGTGCGAATCTTTTTTTTGTGTGTTTTTTCAATCTAGAGAAATGATATTAATTCTAAATGCTCAAAAAGAATCCTATTCTAAGTGTATGTGTATTTGCAAAGAAAATAGAAATAAATGTCAATTTCTATTTAAAATAAACACTAATAAAATATTACAAAGGTTTCTAAAATGAAATAGCACAATCATAATTAATGAATCAAAGAATAATCATTAATTTAAAATATGAACTTTAAATTTCTATTCAACCATAAATATTTGCTGAAGAAAAAGAGAAAGAGAATACTATCGAAATGAAGATTAATCTACACTTCAATGCAAGACAGTAAAATCTTTCTTTAGTATCAAACTCCATGGCCAGTAACTGGCTTTTCAATATTAACATCTTGTTAGAAAGAGCCTTTCCAAAAAGTGTTCTTTAAAAATCCTAGTGTCAAAAAGCCACTATTCCTACTTAGGTCTTCTCTTAAATAAAATTTGAAAAACAGTTAAAATAATTAACTTTTAAACTCAACTACTGGATGAACTGCGGTTTGATCTCTAGTTACTTCTTTCTCATACTTTCCCCATTCTTCAAATAAGCTATTACATAAATTGCAATGAGGAAAGACATGTTGTCTAAGTGGTGCACTTTTTCGAGCTTTGCCTTTGCATATTTTCAGTGAGATCAGCTATGATGAGCAGCGTTTATTTATGATCACTCACACATCAGAGCATTTTTATATCAGACATTTAGTAGACCTTATGCCAAGGCTGAGCCTTGAGACCTCAGATTTGATGATCGATATGACCTTTTGTTCCATACAGATACAGGGCAGTGTTCAGTGTTTCAGATACAGTATTCTCAGGGGTTGTAGATTGGTTCAAATTACAGATCTTGATATATGACCCAGTATATATATGATGTGCATTGATGGTATTACATTGCTATTTAGGTCATTTTGATAGCATTGACTTGGTATGTAGTAATTATGATTTGGCAGTATATTAATATTGAAATGAAATTGGTTGTTATGGATTATATACATGATTGTATTACTGACATTTGGAAACTCTTGCTTTATACTTGTTGGTCTTTACCTTCCTATGAATGTGAACATGATCATTTATTGTCTCTTTGACTTGCTAGCCTAGGCACCATTTTCACTTGTCTCCATCCATCCATTTATCCTTCCTCATTTATTGTTCTTCACCCTGACTTACACCTTGACTTGTGATATGGAGGACCTCCCCGCTTTTGCCTCTGTGTTGGACATGCATCCATGTTTATTTTGTGTCTCGGCTCTGAGTTGGAAACAAAACTTACCTTTGGTGAGTTGGATTCTATGTCTTTATCACTCTAGTCAATTGCCCCGATGTGTGGCTTTGATTGCAGAAGTCCCCCTAGTTGCTTGAGTTGTGTTGACTAAAACCTGAAGCAAATTGTACTACATTTGGAAATTATTGTTATATCTTATAAAGCCCAATGAAAAGGGCTATGAAATGGAAATGAAATTCAAAGCTATGAAATGTAAATGCACCATGGATGAAAGCTGCGATTAGTTGTGCTTGTAAGCACATGCGAAATCCCAGAGGGGTCATGTTAGGCCTAAAAAGAAATGGATAAATGTATGCTAAATCTAAAGATTGCTAGCCATGAAATTTTGTAAAATGAAATGAAAGGTCCTAAAAAGCAGTGGTTAAATATATGCCAAATCTAAAGACTGTTGACCTTATGTGAAACTTTCCCCATTGAGCCTGCGGGTAATGATATGAGACGGAGCAAGGGACAACTAATTCTAAGTGTCCCCTAGAACCTCAAGTTACGGTTAGCCGGACACCTAGTTCACGACGGTCCTAGTAGTAGACATTTTGCCAAGATTGAATAAGCACTTCTCTGAACAACTTATCCATTTGTGAGACACCGTCATTCCTTGTGTATTCTTTGTCCAGCACATGCTTAAGTGTATAACACCATCTCCCTCATCCAAAGTATCACAGTGTCAAGTCAGTCAAGTCATCCCCATTCAGCCTCTTGCATCCTTAGCCTTCACCCTTTGCTAGCAATTTGACCATGTTTACAGACGAGTATATTCTTGAGATTCTTCTTGAAAGTAAGTTATTTAACTTATTGCCGCTTAAACCAAACTTAGACACAGGTAAGTATCCCAACCGATGTGTGTGTTTCTAAGGGAAACTATGAGTTAAGAACCTGTTATCACACAACTTGTAGTTGTCCCTAAAGGTATCCCATCCGGGATGGTAGAAGAGATGGACAACTAAAGAGGTGACCCAAGAGATGCCACGGTTTCCAATGCAAGCAGGGAGTCACGACAACTGAGGCACTCTTCACTTAAGATCAAGATGAAACAAGACCTAGGGGGAGACCCTATAGCCAATCATAGGTGATTGGACCAAGACAAAGGTTTCTAGGGAAATGTAAAAGGTGAGTTACGGAAACCAATGCAAGGTTAGGTGGACCTAGAAGTTGAAGTATGGTTGAAAGAGGCTTAAGGAGTGACTAGTGTTTCAACCAATGAATGATTTAGGCCACATGATGAGATTAGATAACAAGATCTAGTACCATAAAAGACACATGTGGGACCCACTTCCTTGGGATATGGAAATGGTTCAAATGGGACCCACAAGGTGAAGTTAGGGGTGCAATTGGTACTAAGGGGTATGCAAGGAGTAGATCTATGGATCTAAAGTGAAATTAGAGATACCCACATATGGGATCTAGCACTTGACACTAATCCCAATGAGTGCGAATTGCCTTAGGTGGACTAGTGCCTTGAGTGGATGGGCAAATGGAGTCAAAATTATATCAGATTATAGATCGGGACACCTAGAATGCAAATCAAGTGGGCTACTTAAGATGTGATGGTTGGATCTTACTAGATCTAATGTTTCACTATGTGACCCAAGTGGACAACAAGCCCCAAAATGAGGAATGATACCCCCAAGGCAAACCTCCACAAAGTGAGACACTAGATGTAGGTTTAAAAATATGCTCTTTCCAAATCCAATGGGATCTCAACCACCCATGTCCCACAAGTGGGCAAACTCAAACCCCCAAGAAGTGCGACTTTGCCCGAGGAGGGCTAAAAGCATGGAAAGGTGTGTCAAATCAAGTCCAAAGGCCACCAAAGTTTAGATCCAAGTAGTTTAGGCAAGTATGAATGTGGATCTTGAAAATCAAGGGGATCTAATGGCTAGATCTCCATAGATCTAAGATTGAAAGTGCATCACCAAATTGACCCAAGTGGAGCACAACCCTCAAAATGAGGAATGGGGCCCACAAGGCAAAAATCAATGAAGTGAAGCACTAGGGGTAGGTTATCAAGTGTGAGGATCATGAATCAAGTGGGATCTCACCTACCCATATGTTGGATCTAACCCAATTAGCTTCTCCCAAGGGGTGCGATTTGCCTCAAGAGGGCTATTTTGCCTTGAAAAGTGTGTCAAATGGAACCCAATCCACACCAAACTATAGATCCGAATCGCCGTGGATACTATAGAGGTGGGTTTTCAATATTTTTTCAAAAGTCAAGCTAGATCCAAGTAGATCTAAGAAAAACAAAAATGAGGGTTTTGATTTTAATGTAATTTTTGACCAATGGGGTGGATAGCAAGCGAAATCAATACGTACCTTGTAGATCTTACCTCAAAAGCTTGCGGCCTCTTAGCATATGGAGAATTCTTGCCCTAGTTACAATTCCAAGCTTGATCCAAGTGTCTTCAACCAAAAGCATCCAAGCCCTAGGAGGAAATATGTCTCATGAAAACCTGCAAATCAAACTACATCAAGTTAGATTTGATCTACAAATCCATAAGATCTAAGCATGTCATATCAAGAAAGCAATCAATGGACAAATCACAATTGAAAAACTCCCTCTCTATGAAGACGTCTTGCTCATGGGGGATGTTAGCAACCCCTACAATCTTCCCACAAAACAAATCGTTGAGCTAGCTTGAAGCAATTCGGCCTCCCTCTCTTGAAGTCGATTTCACCTGAAAAGCAAACAATGTCTAGAAGCAAAAGATCCAAGAACATATGCAATAGCAACCCAATCAAAGCCAAGAAGTAGATCTCCAACATATTCTTTTCATTCCAAGTTTTCCAGAGCCCAAAGGTGAGCTATACAATAGGGGGTCTCCTCCATATATAGGATAATAAAGACCAAAACCCTAGATCTCAAAACCACTTTACAAAAGATGAGTGGTTGAGATTAAAAGATCTCAATACATAATCAATGGCTAGAAATGAGCCCAATAATATAATCACATGGATCACTCAAAATAATGATGACGTCATAGCTAAAAGGTACAAAGTGAGGGTGACGTCATCCACTAGAGGGGGCAAAAGTACATGGGCCCACCTCATATGACTAGGACATGACACATGAAGCACATGGTGGGGCTAGGAGGCATCAATCCTTGCTAGCTCATCCCCATGGCTCAATAAAATAATATAATATGTCCAAAATAAATACAAATGATCAAATCTGTCCTCAAAATCTACGACAGACATGCAGGAAAAGACCTCCTGTGGCCTCTGTGGACCCACCCAAGTGATGAAAACTGGCTGGAAGATAGGGGGTTCACCCTGGAAGACCTCTGTGAAAACCAAATGCCAAAACCTTACCTCAATTGCCCAAATCGAATTCCTCAGTGACCCTTTTATCCCATTTCTGGACTGCCTTGGTAACTGTGAAAGTGCTAAAACTGCCTCCTAGGGTACCTGCACTGTCAAACTGAGCCCACCGGGCTCTCCAAAAGGGGGGGTAAATGGTAATATCAAGTGGTTGGACCACCCCCTCCTCATACAGCACCCTAGGTGAACTGGCCTCTCATGGCCACTCCTGCTTAGGTTGGGAAATCAGCCCCAAATCTGGTCAACAAGTGGAAAACTGCATCTATCACTGTCAGAAGTGCCCGGAACTAAATGATAAGTGTCTCATTGTATCCAGAAGACCTAAATCTACTAAGAATGTGTATTCATACACCATGGGTTGCCCTGATGGGCTAGTTGTAGGGTCCACCATATATGGACAGTGCATAATCTAATGATCTGAAGTAATAATAAAACCTGCTGAACTGCATCAATCATTGTCTGAATCATATGTCCATCATATAGCATCATCATCAAGAGTATGTGGGACCATCAATCATCATCCATAAGCATGTATGGCCCACATCAACACGGATCCCAAGAAATGACCATAGTCAAACTAGGTTTGACTAGGTCCATATACAACCAAGAATAAATCATATCAATGGACTAAGACATGTTCCTCTAATCATACTCACAACTTAACTTAAAGTATAACATCATTTAGTGGCATTAAGCATATTTGTTCATTCCATTGTTATTTGTATTCACTTGCACAATAGCTTAAATGACAAACTCACCCATTGGACATGGTCTAACTGCTAGCTAAGGATGAAGGCTAGGAACAAGGTTGGGCAAAGGGGATGACTTGTCTAGACTCAACTAAAAGACACTTTGGTCTGGGAGAAAGGGGGAGCTACAAACTCTGTGCTGGAAAAAATAAACACGGGGAATGGTTGTGCCTCACAAATGGGTAAGTTGTTTAGAGAGTGCTTATTCAACTTAGGCATCATGTCTACATCAAGTTGATCCAAGTTCATTAGGATCATTTAATTTCATTTCATGGCCTTTTTGGCCTACATAACCCTTCAGATCTCAGGTGTGCTGATAAGCACAACTAATTGCAGCTTGCATCCAGGGCATGTTTGTATACATATATAAGGTCAGCAATTGTTTAGATATAGCATTTAAGAACCATTGCTTTTTGGACCTTTCTTATACTCTCCGAGGAGTATTTTTAACAGTTCATCGCTCTTGCCCTTTTTAGTTTCCATGGGCGAATTTATATAAGTTTCCATAAGTAGTACATGAGCTTTCAGTTTTAGCCAACAACATCTCAAGTGACTAGGGGGAGTTCGAGCCAGTGCCAAACATCGGGACAACCAACCAGAATGATTTAGGCCTACAATCCAACTTACCAAAGGCAAGTTTTGTCACCAACTCAGAGCCGAGACACTAAACATACAGGGATGCGGTCCAAACACAGAGGTAGAAAAAGGGGAAGTCCTCAATATCAGAAAGTCAAGTAAGACAAGTTATGGGTTAAAGCCAAATAAGGAAAGTCATGGATGGATGGAGTCAAATGATGGTGAAGCCTAAGCTAGCAGACAAATGGTGTCAAGGAAGACCATATCTATGCAAGGTAGTGAACCAGTGAGTTTTGTCGAACAACCTAAATGTGCAAGTAAAATGTTCATTTTATAATTTGTCATCAAGATAGTTCATGTTATAAAGTTTGCCACATCATGAATTATATACCAAGCCAATGCTATAAACATGACTAAAACAACAAGATAATAATCCATAGTCAATGATCAGGAATCCACAGGTCATACAACATCATCATATACCATCTGAAACACTACTGCAATACATTTCTAGGCACTAAACTGAAACTGTATGGAATAAAGGGTCACATCGGTCATCAAATATGAACTCTCAAGGCTCAGTCTTGACACAAGGTCTAACATAAGTCTGAATAATACACTGCTCTGATCATGAGTGATCTCAAAATATAAAGTCATCATAGCCAAGCTTTGAAAAATCGAAGCTCTGGAATGTGCAGATATCTGCTAAGCAAGAATAGTAGCTCTGCTACTATGGTGTGATAACATAACCCATTGTCACTTCGGTCCTAAACTCCTCCGTTTAGACCACAACTCCTAAAGGCCAAGGGGGGTAGTCCCTAATTGCTAAGTTTCTTTATGTTTTTTGTGGGAGTTGTACCACAACTCCTAAAGGCCAAGGGGGGTAGTCCCTAATTGCTAAGTTTCTTTATGTTTTTTGTGGGAGTTGTAAAGGCCAAGGGGGGTAGTCCCTAATTGCTAAGTTTCTTTATGTTTCAACTCCCACATAAAACATAAAGAAACTTAGCAATTAGGGACTACCCCCTTTGGCCTTTAGGAGTTGTGGTCTAAACAGAGAACTTACATGAAGGTAGTCCCTAATTGCTAAGTTTCTTTATGTTTTTTGTTGGAGTTGTAATCTTACAACTCCAACAAAAAACATAAAGAAACTTAGCAGTTAGGGACTACCCCCCTTGGCCTATAGGAGTTGTGGTCTAAACGGAGGAGTTTAGGACCGAGCTGACAATGGGTTCTTAACTCATAGTTGCCCTTAGGAACACACACAGCAGTTGGGAGACTTACCCGTGTCTAAGTGTGTTTTAGGCGGCAACATTTTTGGCGACGTTGCCAGGGACAAATCTCTTGTCCTTGGTTAATCTACTTTGGTTTTTCCTTTTTGTTTTTGCTTTGTTTGGTTAATCTAATCTAAGTTTCTTGAGACTCAGTCACGGCAAAGGAATATACTGTTGCTCATAATCATAGGAGTGATCCAAGATAAATGCTCATCTCAAGCATCTCAGTGTAAAGGACTGGCTGAAAAATATACTGGAATCTGGAAAAAATATATGGCAGCCCCAGCTACTATAAATGTGATAACATCTGGCTCCAGCTGGGACAAGTGCTCTGCTGAATAGAGCGCTTGAGAACCTCAGAATCTCTGGTCCTCATCATTCTGCTACTCATATCCTCGATCAATGCACTCTAGCTCTGGATCAGCTACACAATGTACCTGCTAGCTGCAAAATGTCCGGAGCTATACCAAACTCATAGACCGGTCATCAGAACAATGCATGTATATACATAAATCTACAAATAAAACAGAACTGAAAATAAAATGCGGAAAGCAAAAACTAATCTACTAACATCACTTCAAATTTTGTTATTGTGCAAGAAAAAGAAAATGACAAGTACTCAGGACTAAACCATGAGCTTCAAAAAGGAAAGCTTAAAAAAAACAAAGGTGCCAGACTCAATGGCTGAAAAACTAAACTATTGCCCAAGCAGGCTTGTTCAGTTACTACCTACTCTAACCTACCAAGCAAGCAAGGAAGTCCAAGACTAAGTTAGGTCAGGGATGTAATCCCTTAACTCCATCTGATTGATAGGAAGCAAGATTCGTCGTCCATTACCAATTGTTAGAAAACACATGTCTCCAAAGCATTGCTCTACTATGAAACGTCCAACCCAAATGTCATCAACCTGTCCAGATCTGATATACAATAAATGATTCGGGATGATGACTTGACTTCCAATAGGAAATCTATTCCTGTTTACAGATTCAAGAACAACTTCAATGTTACGTATAGGAATTGGATGGATCTCAGCAAGGTTTCGCGGTTGCGGTGTGACAATTCTTGAGCTTCTTCTAAAAGGAACTGCATTAAATCTAAGTGGACCGCCATCGATGGAAATGGCTACACTACCAATTAAGACTTCTATAATCTCTCTTCTCGTCTCCTAAACACTTACATTAGGCTCTTCCTCTTGAGGAGACACTACATGCTTTATTGTCTCTTCGATAGTCCAGAAATCTCTATGTTCCTTCAAAGGATGAGGAGTTTGTGATATATCATTAGAATGACTAGATCCCTCCCCTATAGGAACTGGAATGTTCATATTTTCTAACCCCATGGACCACACTTCTGAATGAGAGACTGAAGAACTAGGAATGTGAGAAGGATCATGACTTTGATGACTAGATGACTCAGGTGGTAAGAGAAAATTAGAGATAAGAGGATATGCAGCTAAAGCATTATTTTGATTATGCGAAGGAATTTGTTGAAAAATAGCAAGATTGTTTAAGGCAAAATCTCCTTCGGGGGCATCATTAATTAGGGCATCTTCTTCCTAACTTAAAGAATTGTCATGGACTTGATTTAAAATACCATCTTCCAAAGATAAATGAGACAAGTGATCAGGAACATCAGAATAATGAGATCTACTAATTTCATCATCACTCTCCGATATAGGATAGGGATGAGTTCCTTCAATGAAATTAGTCAGTGGAAGATTAGGATAAGTATTATGATTGAAAGGATTAAGAAAGTACGTAACTACTCTCGATACGCGTTCACCACTTCTCGTATCTTCAAACTCATCAACAACTTCAGGCGTATGATTTTCATTAACTTGTTCTTGATTTATTTCATCATTAAGCTCTTGCCTTTGAAGTTGGTTTTCATTACTACTTCTCAATTCATCTAATTCTTCTGAAACCTTACCCCTAAGTAATTCCAGATTTATTCTCCTAGCAATTTCAGCTATTTCATCCTCTTCATCAGAGGAATCAGTTTCTCCCATCACCATAAATATATTTTCCGATTGAGGTAACTCCCAAATTTCATCATCGTTCTTAATCATATTGGCCTTGGCATTATTTAAAAGTTCAACCCATAAGTGTTCTTTATCCCTTCCTCAAAAGTTTCCAAATGTTTGTCGATACATGGTTCTCTATTAATTCTAATTAGGGCACCATCCGAATTGGGAACACATATATGATAAATCCATCATGAGGTATCCACCTAAACCAGCTGCCCACTTCCTAGATAAAAGCATTCCATATGCTGGAGGCAAGTCTATAACAACCACATCCATCATGGTTGAAATGTCTGCGCATGCAAAAAGATCAACCCTCAAGTTCTTGATCAGGCCATAGGACTGTACACGTCTTGAATCAATGCCACAAACATTTCCATAAGGTCTAGTCACCTCCAAACCCATTTCCTTCATGACATGCAAAGGCACGGTATTCATGGCTGCTCCAGAATCTAACATGCAATTATGTAGGAGCATATTCTGAATGTGCAACGTAAGGTAAAAAGGAGGGTGACCACCATTCTTTCTTTCATAAATAGCCGAATGGATATTAATGGGTGGATCTTTCTCAACTTTTCTAATCTCTGTTCCACTAAGACTCTGTATATGACAAGATTCTAGAGCATTATCAGGAGTCTTCGTTTGGTTAATGCCTTCAAAGAATTCTTCTACTTGGCTTCTAATTGAGGGAACCTTCATTAATTCAGTTACAGGGATATTACACATGATTTTGCCCAATTCTTTCTTAATATCAATATTCAAATTATAATCACACTGGGCAATTTTCTCTTCTTCCTTTTTATCCTCTTTATTTTCATTGCGTTTGTCTAGGAAAGAAGGAGGTTGGGAATCAACATTTCTTCTTTTATACATTTGAATTTTGGGTTGATTCTTTGGTTCAGGGAGATTTATTGCACAACACGAGGAGCTAGGTTCATCACTTAAGTCTTCTTGTTCCCATGGCTCTTCTTCTAAGAGAATTCTTCCAAAATCATCGTCAAAAAATAGATCTCCAACTAAGTTGATGTTTTTGGGTTGGTCATCAGGGTAATTGGTGTCAGAAGGTTTTTTTTCTACTACATCACACCAATTCACATTCTTCTTTTCAGAGCTTTTCGGATACTCAGGACGCCTTCTATTGTTATCTCCCTCATGCCTTCTATTGTTGTTCCAATAAGGTTTCGGGCCATAAGGGTTTCTATATCTCTCAGGGTCCTGGAAACTTGCGACATTTTTAGTTAGGATAGTTTATTGTCTCATCATTTCTTGCATTGTCTCTAACGTGTCCTTTGTGTCTCTAGGCTCGGCTACAGGCTCCTTGGGTCTTCGAAGTTTAGGATCAGACCTAGAGGTGAATGGGGAATAATGATCGAAGAAGTTTTGTTTCCCCATAGATGTTGCATTAGACTCAGAAGTCTTGGCATTCATTTGAGCGGTCTTCAAGTCATTTGGGTTTTTATCCTTTAAATGATATCCAAGCCATCCTTCAAAAGCAATTAGATAATGAATGACTATTGCTTGGTCTTTAGGTTTAATTTCTTCAGGGATATTTGTTACAATCTTATCAAATCTAAGGTTAAATTCATGGACTGTTTCATTCTCTTTCTTCTTGATATCAAACATCTGATGCAAGAGAAATTTCCCATCTAACATACGTGACCACTCACTGTTGAGCTTCGTGACAAAACTGTCATATCCATCAATGGATGAAGCAGGCAACCTATCAAACCACTTCCGAACATCTCATTCCAAAGATGCCAGAAGGCCCCTCATGAAGACATCTTCGTCAGATGCTCCATATGCTTCCATGTGTTCCCAGACTTTGTCAACAGGATCTTCTATAGTTATAGCAGACACTCCATCAAACTTAGGAACTTTCTCAAAGTACTTCTCTAGCATGTCATGGGGGGCTCCCTGGATTTGGGAAAAATCAAGAGGAGATGGTTTAGCCTTTCTTCCAAAAATCCTAGGATTCTGATGAGGGTTATTCTGGTTTCCACCAGTTGTTCCGGCCATTGGACTAGATGAAGATGAAGGAGATCCTAAAAGATGACTCGGTGAAGAGTTGGGTTTAGAAATCTTCAAAAAGAAATTGGATGAGTTCTCTTTAATGTGTCTTTGGTTTCGAGTATAAGTTGCAGGGATTCCTTCAGAATTTGTTGGACGTTCTAAGAACTTAAGATTAATACGTTGAGTTCGGTCCTCGGTAGAGTCGCGGGCTGGAGTCGCCAGGTGAACCACACAAGTAATTCACCAATAGGATAAATGTCGTAGGAGAGGTGAGTTGAGTGAATTAAGATGGTGATTGAAATAGTTATGAATTGGAAAATGCAATCACCGATGCAAAATACCGGATGCGATAAGATAAGAGATAACGCACAGACACTCGCAAACATCGAAGGTAAGCCTCTGCCTCCCCGACAACGGTGCCAAAATGTTATCACCAATCTTGTAATTGCCCCTAAATGATGAAACCTATACAGGATGGTAGAGGGGATAGGTAACCAAAGTGGTGAACCTCAAGAGCCTCGGTTCCCAAAAGGAATGGTTGTCACGCCAACCGAGGCACCTGTTATCACATATATAGTAGCCGAGCTACCATACATTATTTTTCTGATTCCAGTACACTATTCAACCAGTTCCCTTACATTGAGATGTTGAGATGAGCATCTATTTGGATCACTATCAGATTTGGACCGCAGTTATTCCCCATGCCATGACTGAGTCTCAGGACACTCAGAGAGATGAACGATGTAACCACTATACCATTGGTACAGAGCAGTCAGTAGTGCCCAGAGTTACAGTAGCAGTTTCAGAGGACAGATGACGGTTCAGATGATGAGCATTCAAGTATATGACTGAGCAAGTATATCACGGTGTGGTGGTTATATTGCTTTTGTATTTATTCTTATAGCATGTCTTAGCACTTAGTGTCATGATCTGGAAATCATATAGATATGTGGACCTGGTTGATCTTATTATATATATTATATTGTCCCTGCTCAGACTTAGAAATTCACTATTCATACTCATTGGTTTTACCCTCCTTAGGGAGAATAGAGGTGATCATTCCACCATACCTTGGCTTGCTAGTGTTGGCTCCATTATTCATTGTCTTCATCCATCCATTACCTACCTTTTAGTTTATCACCCTGACTTACTACTTGACTAGTGGCATGGAGGACTTTTCCCCACTGTAGCCTCTATATTGGATGAGCTTCCCTGTTTATTGTGTCTCGGCTCTGAGTTGGTGACAAAACTTACCTATGGTGAGTTGGATTTCCTTGTGAATTCCCCCTAGTCACTAAAGTTGTGTTGGCTAAACCTGAAACTTTTAGTGCTGCCATGAATACAAAATCTGGAAAAATGAAATGCTATATCTTGTATGAAAAGCCCGTTCATGCAATGTGTTTCTAAACACACATGAATGAAAGGCAAGCCAAATGAAAATGGCTATGAAATAAAATGTTATATCTTTTGTGAAATGTAAAATACCTAAGTAAACAAGCTGTCTGTGACACACCTAGAAGTGCTCAGGTAAACAAGTGCCTTAAAAACACACCTGCAGCAAAAAGCCTAAATAAATGTAAATCTATGCAATGTGTTTATAAACACACATAGATCAAAGCCTATGGAAACTTCAGGCCCAAAAAGCAATGGAACTTAAATGCTATATCAAAACAATTGCTGGCCTCATTTGTATTATGGATTTTGCGCATTTGTTAAAGGTGAATAAACTCTCTTTGAACAACTCATCCATTTGTGAGACACTGCCATTCCCTGTGTTATTGCTCATTCAGTATATACTATGGTGTGTATTCCCTTTCCCATATCCAAAGTGTCACAACGTTAAGTCAGTCAAGTCATCCTTTAGCCTAGCCAGTTTATTTTAGCCTTCACCCTTCACTAGCAAATTGATCACAACTATGAAGTGAGTATGGTCCTGAAAGTCTAGTCTGAATTAAATAATAATTAATGACATTATATATTTGGATTTAAATCGCCAGTAATGATTACTTTGTGTTATAATTGTTATTTGAATAAGTTGTAGAGCATGCATTAACCTTTGACACTTTGCAGCAGCTTCTGATGTTAGTCTGAGTTATATTGGGTCAATGTTGACCTAGTCAAACTTAGTTTGACCAAGGTCAACCACAGGACATGAGATGGTTGGACCTTGTGGTGATACAAATGGATGATATATGGTCCATGTACATGTACATGATGGTTCTATGCAGCAGATACAGGGTTATGATGATAATTTATGGTTTACAGCATTATTTGATCATTTACAGATTATTATTATTTCACCTGTTTCGGTATATTGGATATATTATATGATCATGCAGAGATTCATATGGTGTATGAGTACACATCTTGGATAGATTTGGACCTTCTGAGTCCAATGAGACGGTCTGTTTTCAGTTCTGGGCAGTTACTGTGATGTTTGAGCCTCAGTAGGCTATCCCAGTGCAGTTTTGGTCTGTCGGAGACCCTGTCAAAGCAGAGATGATTTTTATCTGGTTGGCCTAGGGAACTGTGCTTGGAGGGGGTGGTCCAGCCACTTGTTTTTACCATATTACCCCCCTCCCGAACACACTGGTGCCCTCACCTTGACAGCGCAGGCACTCTAGGAGACAGTTTGAGGCAGTTACACTCTTCTCGAGGCATTTCAAGATTGGTAGAAATGGCTACAGAGGAATTCGATTTGGGCTACTGAGGCAAATTTTTGGCATGGGATGATCAGTGATGATGAGTGGAATGTCTTCCACACCTTCTCCAACAGTTTCAGCTTCATCGAGACCCACATCCATCACTTATGGCATTTTTTGATGATTTATGAGGCCTCCTAAGGCCCACGATTTGTCCATAGAGGCACGATTTGGTACTTTGATGACTATTTTATTATTATTGTGCTATAGGGATTGACCAAGGGTGTCTAGAATTACCCCTTGGACCCACCATAAGCTTATTGTTATATTTTGTCATCATGATTTGGTGGGATCCCCTCTCCTAGGGCGATTTTGTCCACTTATTGTTATATTTTATTAGTGATCCTTGTATTTTATTGTTGAGCTCATCTATTTAATCTTAGCCACTCATTCAAAAAGTGGTTAGATTATGGACTCTCTCCCTCCTATTTAAAGGAGAGAGCCTCTCATTGTAAAGGGGACTTGTGGCTTTGGATTATTGGAATAGAAAATTATTATTGCATCTATCTCCAGTGTTGTGGTGAATGTTTTTGGTGTTCGTTTGTAAAATCCATGCAATGTGTTTATAAACACACATGGACACAGGTCAGCCATACATGTCAGCATTTGTAGTGGTTATTCCTCACCTAGTCCTGCGGGGCATGGAGGTGAGAGGGAGCAAGGGACAAGCTCAAGATTGCCCCCTAGAGTCTCAAGTTACGGTTTGCCGGACACCCAGTTTGGCGGCTCTAGAAAAGAACCTCACGGAGTCTTTGGATACGAATGAGAGTTGTGAGATACTTGTTAGATGACTAGTGGTGGTTTCCCTGCACTATACCCATTTGTGAGGCACCGCCCTTCCCCGTGATCTGCCATGGCATACTTATCTTAGTGGACCCCACTTTCCCGAGTTGTCCAAAGGGTCACATGATCTTCATCCTTGTCCTCCCATGTCCTTTGCCTTGTTGTCCGCATCATCTAAAGTCAACAGATTGGGCAATTCTATAGGATGTGCATAGCATTTAGACTTCGGGATGTGGTGGGCCCACCTCATCGGGGCCTTGTATTATCTCGGGATTTAATGTATTTTTTATCACCATGTCATCATTGTATTGCTTAGTAATGTACTAACTTGTATAATTGAGCCTTGTCACTCCATGATTGCATACAGGTATTCAGCTAGCACTATTGTTGACCAGATTTGACTTAGTCAAACTGAGTTGACTAGGCCAAAACGAGCCCGAAAAAATGTTGCAATCGGAATTTTGATTTTGGTCAATTATTATCTATAGGGATCCCATATGAGCATGCAGGTGTCAAAATTGTAAAAGACCGAAGCATTTGAGAAATTTTTAATTATTATTGGTCAATTTTACCCTGTTTTAATTAAAAATTATGGATTTTGGGCAAATAAAGCCTAAGTGATGGATCGGGGTCGTTCGAGTGGTCATTCCTACTACTTTTGGGGTCCATGATCGTATTGCAGCAGACGGTTCAGCAATCCGGGCACTAAAAGTGGGTCAAAAGCCCAAATTTCATCTTCAGCCATATAAACCAGCAAAAATTACATGGAAAATCAAATTTTGACTAAGGCAACTATAGGCAAATGGCAAAATCAATGGTTGGAAAAGGTAAAGGTAATTTCTAAGGTAAAATGGTAAGGTTTGACATTGTATTTGGGCATGGTGGGGCCCTCTCCATGGCAGCTCATTGTTGGAGGTCAAATTGGCCCATTGGGGGCGTTTTTCTCCACCTAGGGGAATTCGATTTTGATGTATTGTTGGGTGTGGACCCTTGTTGTATTAGTTGGGAGGATAAAACATCCTATAGACACCCCCCAACCACATTATATGTAATATAGGGGCCCCACAAGGGGACCCCCTCTCCACATGTGCGCTTCTCTTGGGGCAATTCGCACCCCCCTCTTGGTATCTCTCTCCACCATTCGATTTGATGGTTGGGGAGTGATCTCCACCCTCCATTTTGGGGGGAAACTTGTATGAGAAGTGGCCTCTCTCTATAAGAGAAGGCACTCACTCCATTTGGACTTCTTCTTGGCATTTTCGATTTGCACTTGAGATAGAGAGACATTCCATTTGCAGCTTGATACTTGGTGTTGTGGAGTAAATTTTGTGGTGATTGATAGTTAGTATTGGATGCATTGTGGAGATAGTTTGTTGTGTCTTTCCATACTTGTTTGCTGGTTCATATTTGCAGCATTGGTGGCCATTTGAAGAAGGGCGCTGTACTTGGAGCGGGAGCACCATTCCAGCGATTTTCTCCAAAGTTATCCACAAGGGAGTTGTTATTTGCTTTCTGCTATTCAATTCCTTTATCTTCAACCATTTATTTGTTGTTATTGTTATCACCTTTTTTGTACAAATAGTTGAAACCTTATTGAGCCGCCAGTGTTGGAACACATCATTGTTCACTTCCAGAGTATCTGGGTTTCAGATTGCAGCAGTTAGCCAATTTTGGCTAGCCAGTTTTTGTTTTTAGTCGACATGACCATGGCCCCATGGGGGTTTGTAATAAAGTGTGCTAGTAGGATCTGAGTGTCTCGGTTCCCCATGACTTGATTAAGAAACTAAGGTATTCCAGGGAGTTTTTTCCCTTGTCAATTATACTTTGCCTATAGCCGAGCTATAATCGATGAGGTTTTCTCCTGCTTCCTCCAAAGCTGGAATGTCCGATTTTGAAAATTTTAGCCATGGGGGGTTATTAGAGTCCAACTGATGTATATAAGCCTACTAGACACTATTAGAATAAGTGTCGGTCATGTCCTAGGTCTCTAGGACCCTCAAAAAAAATTTCAAATTTTTTTTACCGGAGGTGTCGGATTTGGGTTTTTAATTATTTTTTAAATTTTAACAAATTTCTCTATAGTTTAAATAGAGAAATTCCAATTTGCAATATGTCAGTTGTCCGGGGTCCGAATTCAGTGATTGATGGCTCGTTTCATAAGCCAAAAATCACACATGACCCGTGGACCAGCTAAACCCAACTTTCGAATGTCAATTCAGCCTCATAATTAATATTTTCTCTAAAAAGCCATTTACAGAGAAATTATTAATTAAAATAATAAATTTGAATATTTTGGAGAAATCCAAATCTCTCCAAAATAATCAGAAATGAATAAAATAAAAGGCTAATTGACATGGCACTGGGCATTAAAGAAGATTCCAATCATCTCAGTCATCAACCAAACCACTATCCAGTCAACATAAGTCAAACTCCAATAGAGAATTCGACCTCCTTCCTTGAGAATTCGATTTTGTGATGTGGCAATTGATAAATGGGTTGGTTGGTTGGCATTAAAGCCAATGGTCGGCGCCTCCCCTAATTTAGCAATCACTAAGACTCGGCTTCTTTACAAGTCGAGTTAGCACCTACCACAACTCATACTTGATCTCCCTTGAAGCTCACGTCATCCTCCTTCAAGCTCACGCATTCTCCTGTTATGCTCACGTGGATCCTAGTTGGAGGCTCTCCATTGGTGGGTGGAGCTTCCCATGCATTGCCAAACCTATGTCAACTCATCTACTACCACTCCAAGCCTCCTGATGACTAGTTTGTGATTGGAAATCAAGTTTTGTCAAGTGTTATTTGGCTCCCTTTAGCCAAATTCGAATTAGGGTTTTAGCTGTTGGTTTTGTTATTTAAGAGAAGCCATTTGGGCTCTCTCTTCATGGAGAATTATTGTAAACTTATTGTAAACTTACTCTGCTCATATTCGTAAATAGCTTGTGGAAATAAAGTTGGCTTTGGAGGCACATGGTGTACATTTCTATTGGTTCATGAGTTAATGGTTCATTGTTGAGGTAATATCTGTGATTTTTTCATTTATGCAATTTCAATCTTGGTTATAATTTATGCTTGGATCTCTTTATTAAGAGTGTAGGGCAGGCATTTGATGGTCCAATTTGTTTGCTAGGCTTAGGCTTGGATAGTTTAAAGAGTACAAATTGTAATCGGTCTTGTTATCACACAACTTGTAGTTGCCCCTAGAGGTATCCCATCCGGGACGGTAGAGGAGTCGGGCAACTAAAGAGGTGATCCAAGAGATGCCACGGTTCCCAATGCAATGTGGGAGTCACGTCAACCGAGGCACTCTTCACTTTAGGTCGAGGTGTAACTAGACCAAGGGGGAGACCCTATACCCCAATCACAGTTGATTGGATCCAAACAAGGGTTTTTAAGGGTAGATACGTAATGAGTTACGGAAACCAATGCAAGGCTAAGTGGACCTAAGGGTTAAGGTATGGTTGAGGGTGATGTAAGAGATTGTTAGTGTTTCAACCTATGTATGGTTTAGGCCACATGATGGGGTATGATAACTAGGTGTAGTACCATGTGTTTACACAAGTGGGTCCAATGTTCTTGGGAAGTGTGAAATGGTTCTAGGTGGGCCCACAAAGTGAAGTTAAGTGTGATGTTGGTACTATAGGTTAGGTATAGGCTAGATCTATAAGTTGGAGTTGGTTCTAGGAGTACCCATGTGCTAGATCTAGGGTTTGACACAAATCCCAAGGAGTGCGACTTGCTTGGAGAAGGACTAGTGCCTTGTTGGATGGGCTAATGGGGTCAAGAAGTATGTCAAAGTGTAGATCGGGACACCTAGAAGCCAAGTCAAGTGGGTTGAATGAGATCTAATGGTTGGATCTTACTAGATCTAGGTTTTTAAGTGATTACCCTAAGTGGACCACAATCCCTTAAAACAAGGAATGCAACCCCCAAAGCGGATCTTGACAAAAGGACAGTATAGACCTAGGTTTCAAGGCATGGGCATTCCAAATCCACAAAAATCTCAAACACCCACCTCCTAGAAGTGGACCAACTCAAATTTCCAAGGGGGTGCGATTTGCTCAAGGAAGGCCAAAAAGTGGGTTTGGTGGACCAAATCAAGTCCAATGGCCACCAAATTGTAGATCCAAGTAGCTAGTACCCCGATCTATGTATCTTCAAAATTTCAAGTGAATTGAATGGCTAGATCTTAGTAGATCTAAGTTTTAAGGTACCAAGAAGATCAAAAGGGGGGTTTCAACCCCTTAAAACATGGAGAGATATCCACAAGGTAGTTTTCACCAAAGTAAAGATGTGGGTATAGGTTATCAAGTGTCTAGATTCCAAATCAAGTGAGATCTCACCTACCCATGTCCTAGATCTAACCCAACAAGCTTCTCTTAGGAAAATCGATTTAGGTTCAAGAGGGCTTTTTGCATTGAAAAGTGTGTCAATTTTTAGCCAATCACCACCAAACTATAGATCCAACTAGGGGTGGATCCTATAGAGGTGGGTTTTTAATATCTTTTCAATCGCAAAGCTAGATCTAAGTAGATCTGAAAAATACCAAAAACAAGGATTTTAATTTGATTAGGGTTTTTATGATCTAGAAATTATGGAAGATTCAAGGAAGAGAAGATCATACCTTTTGGAACATACCTGGATGAAGAGATGAATGCTAGTTGAGACGAGGATTACTTTGCCAAAGATCAAATGGAGAATTGTTGAAGCCCTCTTGCCAAATCGATTTTTGCAAGCCACATGTGATTCCTTCTAACCTGTCAAGCCAAGGAGCAAAGCATCAATCAGTTTAACAATTCGAAGGTAGATCCAAGCAAGAGAGAGAGAGAAACATAGAATAGTTGACACAAAGGCAAAACTACTCCCTGTCAAACCCAAAACGACTTCTTCCAAGATTGAAGGGCAAGCCTCCCCACCAATTCGCCCTTGTCCAAAATCGCCCTCTTAACCTGCAAATAAAATATGGCAAATATGCAAGATAGCTACAATAGATCCTCCAGTGCAATGGACAATAGCATTTACAATCGAAACAACCAACATTCACTCCAATCCAAGCATGTACTCCAAAAGATAGAAATTTTATTCCAAGAACCAAGAGCCAAAAATCTCTAGATGAATTTTACAATGAGAGGCTCCCTCCTTAAATAGGATGGGGAGAGAGTACAATCCTAACCACTTTTTACATGAGTGGCTAAGATTAAAAGATCTCAAGATCTAATCAATGGCTAATAACAAATCATAACAATATATCACATGGATCACCCATATAATGATAGCGCCCCCACTAAAAGGTACATAAAGGGGTGACGTCATCCACTAGAGGAAATATAAGCACCAAAATCCACCTCATGGTGACTAGGACATGACAATATAAGCTCATGGTGGGGCTAGGAGGTATTAATCCTTACTAGCTCATCCCCAAGGCACAATAAAATAATAAAATATGTCCAATATAATATAAATGATCAAAACTGTCCTCAGAATCCATGACAGTCGAGCAGTAAATGTCCTCCTGTGATCAATCTGGGCATACCCACATGGTGAAAACTGACTGGAAAATAGTGATGCCACCCTGGAAGACCTCTGTGAAGACCAAATGCCAAAACCTTGCCTCAATTGCCCAAATCGATTTCCTCAGTGACCACTTTTTCCATTTTTTTAACTGCCTCGGGAACTGTGAAAGTGCCAAAACTGCCTCCTAGGGTGCTAGCGCTGTCCATCTGAGCCCACCAGGCTCTCCGGAAGGGGGGATAAATGGTAATAACAAGTGGCGGGACCACCCCCTCCATCATCAGCGCCCTAGGTGAACTGGCCTCTCGGGGCCCCTGCTGCTCAGGCTGGGAAATCAGCCCCCAATCTGCTCAACAAGTGTAAAACTGCAACAATCACTGTCAGAAGTGCCCGGAACTGAAAGATAAGTGTCTCAATGGATCCAGAAGACCCAAATCCACTAGGAATGAGTACTCATACACCCTGGGTTGCCCTAATGGGCCTGCTGTAGGGTCCACCATATATGGACAATGTATAATCTGCTGATCTGAAGTAATAATAAACCTGCTGAACTGGATCAAACATCATCTGCATCATATGTCCATCATATGATATCATCATCAAACATGTGGGCCCATAAATCATCATCAATAATCATCCATACATGGTCCACATCATCACGGATCCCAAGAATATATAATCAAGGATAAATCACATCAGTAGACTAAGACAATGCTTCTCTAATCATTCCCATAGCTAAGCTCAAAGTATAAAATCCATTCAGTGGCATTAATCGAGTTAACATATTCCGTTGTTATATAAAATTACTTGCACAATAGTTCAAATGACAAACTCACCCATTGGACATGGTCAAACTGCTAGTGAAGGATGAAGGCTAGGAGCAAGGTTGGGCCAAGGGTTTGACTTGTCTAACTTAACTCAAAAATACTTTGGACTGGGAGAAGGGGGAAGCTACAAACTCTGTGCTGGACAAAAAGAACACGGGGAATGGCTGTGTCTCACAAATGGATAAGTTGTTTAGAGAGTGCTTATTCAACTTAGGCATCATGTCTACATCAAGTTGATCCAGATTCATTAGGATCATTCAATTTATTCCATGGCCTTTTTGGCCTACATAACCCTTCGGATTTCAGATGTGCTGAGAAGCACAACTAGTTGCAGCTTGCATCCACGGCATGTTTTTCACATATTTATAAGGTCAGCAATTGTTTAGATATAGCTTTTAAGAACTATTGCTTTTTTGGACCTTTCTTATACTCTTCGAGGAGTATTTTTAGCTTTTCATTGCTCTTGCCCTTTTTTTGTTTCCATGGGCGAATTTTTCAAGTTTCCATAGGTAGAACATGAGCTTTCAGTTTTAGCCAACAACATCTCAAGTGACTATGGGGAGTTCGAGCCAATGCCAAACATCGGGACAACCGACCAGAATGATTTAGGCCTACAATCCAACTTACCAAAGGCAAGTTTTGTCACCAACTCAGAGCCGAGACACTGAATAAACAGGGATGCGGTCCAAACACAGAGGTAGAAAAATGGGGAAGTCCTTGGTATCAGAAAGTCAAATGAGACAAGTCAGGGCTTAAAGTCAAATAGGAAGGTCATGTATGGATGGAGACAAGTGAATATGGAGCCTACACTAGCAGACAACTGGTGTCGGGGAAAGACCATGTCTATGTAAGGTGAAAAACCAGCAAGTTTTGTCAAATGACCTAAATGTGCAAGCAATTGTCCATTTTATGATTTACAGTTCATTTTAAATAATTTGCCACATCAGGAATAACATACCAAGCACATGCTATGATCATGACTAAATCAACAAGCTAATAATCCACAGTCAGTGAGAACATATCCACAGATCATACAACATCATCATAATAATAATCATCAAGTATCATCTGAAACACTGCTGTAATACATCTCTAGGCACTGAACTGAAACTGTAATGGTATAAGTGGTCACATCAGTCATCAAATCTGAACTATCAAGGCTCAGCCTTGACACAAGGTCATACATAAATCTGAATAATGCACTGCTCTGATCATGAGTGATCCAAAATATATAGCCATGCTCTGGAAAAATGTAGGCTCTGGAATGTGTAGATATCTGCTGTACAAGAATAGTAGCCCTGCTACTATGGTGTGATAACAGGTCTTACTACCTTGTCTCTTTTTTCATTCTTGTCTAACTCTCTAAGTTTAATCAAGTATTGTTTGTATGAGTGTTTATGCATTGCAGATCCTCAAATGGTTGAGATGAGATGAACTCGGTTGTATCTCCCTCTTCTCCACCAACAAAAAACTTTTGCTAATAGTTTGTTTTCAGGAATCCTCCAAAGAGCAAGATCTAAGGATTTGCATCAAGGCGGAAAGGTTACTTCTTCCATCAACAAAAACCTCAAACTTCAATCATTGGTTACATTGGTTCTAAGCTTATCTCTTCAAGCCCATCTCCATTAGACTAGCTTTCTCATCCATTCATTTTACCCTTCCCTCCTCCATTCCTTTTACCCTACTCTTCACCCATTCGTTTTTTCCATCCTCATCCTTGTCCAATCATCCCTCCATTCGTTTTTCCTCCTAGACTCCATTCATCCACCTTCCAAAAAAGAGCCCTAAAACACAAAAACGAATTTGCTTAAGTTTAGATTTTGTTAGAGTTAGTTTAAGAAGTTGATAGTTAGATCTTAATTTTTTGCATCTAGTTTACAAATCTCATGCATTGAAAAGGTTAGCATTATAGCATTCTAGATCTCTTTCTTGTGTTAGTATAGCTTGCATTGGTTCAAACTCTTGTTTCCATTTGAAAGATAGAAGTTTTTCACAAAAAGTACTTCAAAATTTTTATGATTTAGATCTCTTTCCCATCAATTTTTGAGCATATGTTGTTTGCTGGTCCGTTTTTTCTTTTATGCACTTTTTGAAAATAAAATCTCATAGAACTAGTTTTTGAGGTCTTTTGTAGATTCTAGTTCAAATAGTTTCAATATTTTGTCTTTTCCTAATGATTAATGGGTGCCTTGGTTGAGAATTTCTAAAACTTGTGTAGATGCTTTGAAAGGAGGAAACTTGAAAAGAGCTTTGAAGAAGTAAGATCCAAGCAAAAGAACCAAAGTGAAGAAACCATGAAAATGATCAAAACTTGACGTACTTATCCTTTGTAAAAGCAAGCAAAGACTTGTTTCTTCTTTATTTTTTTCAAGTATTATCTATCTCTCAAAAGTCCTTCAAGGGTTTCAAACCCGAGGCATTTGTAATCAGATTAATAAAAGTTCAAGTGGAGGAGGCCTCCACTTTTTTGGTTTTCTTCCCCATTTGGGGAAGAGTGTTGTGGTTGGTTAGCTTAGATCTTTCATTTTTCTGCTTTAGATTAGTCTTTTTACTTCACTTTTTCTCTTCCAAGTTTTGACTGGAGGTAGTATCCTTGGAATTTCATCCCAAGGGCAGGACCACATAACTTTGTGGTTCCTCCTCTCTCTCCATTAGTTGCCTTGGTCAAAATTTCAACTAGCTGGAAAGTTCTCAAGTGCTAGCGATTCTAGTGGTCAACCTTGTTCGGAGGAAGACCCCACCTTAGAGTAAATTTGTTTGGCAGAACACTAAGTCTCTTTTTAATTTCTTTTTGCAAGTAGCATGCTAGTTGTCTTTTATATCTGTTGAGCTATCACATGGTTTAATTTCACAACTGCTTCCTGTTGCCGCCTCGTTCCACACTTGGGAAAAACGCAACAGAAGTCTTCAAGCTGCTGGTGTGGCCTTGGGGGCAAGTCAGAGTCAAGTGCTGTCACTTGGGACTCGACTCCTCCGTCTAGGCTTTCCTAGCGAAGCTAGGGAGGGTGGACCCTAGAAAATGAAAACAAAAAAAACTAAGGTGTCTAATCTAGGAGTTAGAAAAATACTTTTTTGATAACCAACAAAACAACAGCATATACTTATATAAAGCAACTCAAACATTCATCAATACATCATTTGCTCCCATTCACTATTTTCATCATTTGCAACATTTGTCAATAACATGAAATAATATCAATATAGACTAGTGCCTTATAATGGAGTCGAAATAGATGTATGAGCAGAAAAGTAAATGTAGTGCAAGTGTTCTTGGTTTATTTTAAAATTAATGTGAAGGTGATCTTTTTATTATGGCTGGTTGGTTCCCAATATACACAAGGTATGGGGGAACATGTCCGGAATTTTGATGTGTGGCTTCCCTCTCAGGCTTGGGCTGAATCGGAGTCTCAAGGAGGTGTTCAGATGTTGTACCAACGAGGGCAAGCCTAACGGTTTCCAAGAGGTCACTACTCAGTTTTGTCCCAAGCCTTCTGAGAAATTTCCCCACGACAACAAAATGTTCGCGATGTGCCGAATTTTCACATAAAGGTTTTTTTATTCGGGGCGGTGTTAGATCCTATCATTAGTCATCTCCCCCTTTCTGATGCGTACCAACTGGATCAGACTAAGCTGCAAGTTGGCCACAGAGCATACGGGAGAAGACCTTGGAAATTTTTATATTTTTTTATGAACCAAAATTTTATCTTTTAAAACCCCAAGAGTCTCTTTTCAGGCCAGTACTCGGGCAAGCCCTTGTTCTGAAACCCTACTTCGGGAAAGCAAGGAAGCGTTTGAGTTTGTAAAAAAAATGATAAAATCTAAGTCCTGAGTGAACTTGTGGCCCACCAGTGGAACAAACCAACAAGTTTAATTTTAAGCCTAGTTAGATTTTATTAAGTGCGGAAATGAAATCTAAACTAAAAAAAATGCAAACGAGGAAAATTGAGTCGACACAGTTTTCCCCCCTGGGGGGATGGGGTGTGGGTGCTTGATTAGCCCACTTGCTCTCGTTTGATACTTTAGTTACAATGCGAAAGAAATGCCCCAGT
Organism: Larix kaempferi; assembly: GCA_027924585.1. NCBI lineage: Eukaryota > Viridiplantae > Streptophyta > Pinopsida > Pinales > Pinaceae > Larix > Larix kaempferi. The sequence goes on from BSBM01000106.1 coordinate 21,535,566, forward strand.
CTTAAATCGACTTAGTGGCTTACAAAATAGGAGAGAAAAAGTAACCGGTTCATAAAATTCAAAATCTAGGTGCTCCGGATGGCTTGGATCCTCGAAATTTGGCCAGCACTTCTCTCTACTGGTTCGTCGAATGCTGCAAACCAGCAAGCAAACATCAGTAAAAGACGCCCAAAAACACTTTAAGAGTGTATTTGGGACACCTACTAAAAACCCAAAAAAATCTAAGTCAAAATTCTAAGTTAAAATGACGGAAATTAACCAAGTAAGACAAGCAATGGGGCTTGTTTACTTGGGATCTTTGCTAGCTTTTAATGGCTGCAAATTATAAGCTCCAGGACAGCCAGATAAACATAAAGTACAATAAAACAAACTACTTGTTTCAGCCCTTAAAATATTAAAAAAAAATGCACTTAAACAAGAAGCATGCATCAATTAGACCTAGACAAAGATTTTTCTTAAAGATGAACTCAAGATCTAATATAAAAATCAGACCTACTCATGATATTTAAATAAGAATTGGGTCCGAAATATGCAAACCAAAGTAACCAAGAAAGATTTGAAGATTTTTTGTGTTGATGAGAAGAAGAAGGAATATCTCGAATTTGAGCGATGGAGTACTCCATCGTGGGGATCAATGGGACTAGTTCTCCTTGGATCAATCTTGAAGACCAATGGATGCAAGCAAGCTCCACCAACTCTTCGGATCAGCAACCTGTAGACACAAAAGACAACTCACACAAGCAAGATCAAATGCACTAGTGTAGACTAAAATAGAGAACTAGATTCAAACATTTAAACAAAAATGACATTGAACTCTAAGCACTCTATGATAACCAATAGTAAAAATAATGAAATAGATTACACTATCTTTACCTTACTAAGCTCAACATCTCCTTCAAAAGCTAGTGATTGATCAATAAACAAGCACGAATAAACATGTAAAGATACAGATTACCTCATATGTAAAAATAGAACATGATCGTCCACACCATGGGAATCCACACATAGAATTGCCTCCAAAGTCTTTTATTCATAAACAAATGCAAAGATATTACAATGGTAAGAGCGGAGGTTCCACCTTCTCATGAGAAAACAATGAGAATGAACTTGCTTATATAGAAAAACTCAAGGAGAGGGGGTGCCCAAGTTGAGGAGGAATGGGTGGAGTGAGTGGCATAACTCGTGGAGCAAATGGGGCTGCCCACTCCCATGTAATGGGCTGCCAAAATCAACCCCAAATCAGCTAAAAATCAGCCATGTGACAGCCCAGAAACATAGCTGCAAATTCCATGATTAAAGGTGCCCAATTTTGGGAAATATGTCCCCCTTAAATGGGGAAGTAATCCCACTAATATAGCTGCCCGGAATCTTTCCAAAATCAACTCTTACAACTCCTAAAACATAGCTGAAATATTTCAGACTTCTAACTCCTCCAAAATTGGAAATATTTTTTAAGTCATTTTTCACTTTTTTTTTATTTTTTTATGACTTTTATGACTTTTTTGGTTTTTTTTAGCATAAGTGAAAAATTAAACACCCAAACATTAAAAAAGTGGATTTAGGGGTTAAGGGGGTGCTCTGAGTTAGAAAACGAACACCCCTAGGACAAAAAAAAAACCATAGATGACATTTTTATGCCATTTACAATATTTTTAATGAAACCATTAAAAAAAATGGCTCATTTATGGAAAAAATACTTTTCGTCAAAAATTAAAAAACTACCTAGGGGGACTTAGCACATGTCCATATGACTCAAAAACAATGTCTAGCATGTTCATATACATTGACCCATGGACTTTAACAATCCCCTAAGGCCCGTTAACCTCCCCAGGCATTCCAGCTTTAGAGGAGTAGGAGAAAAACCCAAAAATTATGTTATGCACTAATGCAAGACATAATTAATAGGTGAAAAAACTCCTTGGAATACCTGACTTAGCCAAAAAGTCCTAGGAACCAAGTCCTTTACAAAACACCATGCTAGTACATTTTATTACAAACCCCATAGGGCCATGGACATGTGGAAAAAAAATTAAAAATGGGGCCTTTAAAAGGCCTGCTGGACATTAAATCATCGAAAATGAACATTGACATGTTCAACTTTGCCCGCTCGCTTGATAATCCAACCAAGTACAACTTAGTTGGCAACACTTCCACTTGCAATAAAATAAACAAAGCCTCTTGAACTTGGCCAAATCCAAGTCAAGAGCACTCTCTGTCGGAGAGCATTTTTAGACTTGCATTTTCCCCTTGCATTAGGCATATTAGATTAGAAAAATCTCTTGAACTGTGGTCTTAAGACTAAGTCAAGAGTGCTCTCTGTCGGAGAGTCGAACTTTGCTCTTTAATAAATAAAATACTTCAACTCACATTTCCCGATTATTTTGGTTATTCATCCAACACCCGTATGCTCTGCCAACCTGAAAGGGTTGGACTAGTACTCAGAAAGGTGAAGGATTTGCTAATTTTACAAGTGATAACCTAATTAAAACTTTACCCCAATCCAAAACCAGCGTCAAATCACTAAGGTTGCTTCCTGAAACAGGTGGTGCCGGGAATCCATTGTCAGACTCGAGAGTGGTCAAGCCATTGTACACTTATCCTCTGAATCTGGGTGCTCTCGACCTATCATCTAAGAGGTTGCCAGTATTTTTCCTGGTTAGGTCTACTCTTTTGATATCCTTGTTCTTAGCTCTAATAATCAAGACCATTAAAATTTACAATTTACCAAGATAATTTTCATAACGATCTCACGAACAACACTTTTTCAAGACCCACACATTTAGCATCACAATCTTGACTTTTCTTTGACTCCATAAGGCACTGGTTATTTAAAAGTTTATATCTTAATCAAGACCATTTGTCCTTGTGTTGATTTTCATATTGTGAATGCTTTATTTGATTATAAGTCTTGAAACATACTGTTGTCTTTGATATCTTATTTAGCAACGTGGATTGCGTCTTATCTTGTTATCTCATCTTTTAATTTGGTCTCATCACAAGAAAACTCCTAAACAACACCCATCCGCATCATTTCACACTTAAAATCTTAAAACACAAGAGCCTTAGTGAAACTCTTTGTAGGGACTACCCCCCTTGGCTTCGTTAGGAGTTAGCCTAAACGGAGAAGCTAGGATTCAGGTGACAGTACCTGGCTCATTGCTTGCCCCCAAGGCCACACCTCTCCCCACTTCCAGTGAGGGAGACAGCTTTCGAAAGATTTCTGCTGTTGGTGTGCAATTTAGCGGACAACAGTTATACTTGATTATTTGCTGCAGTTACTGATTATTGTCTTGATTGTGGCAGGTACCCAGGTCACCATTGGTGTCCAGTCGCTTCTCATGCTCAAGGGAACTCGCACGCTGCTTCACATTTGATCTTTCGGGCTAGTCTTCACTCAAAGTTCTCCACTTCACCATTTCACCAGGTACTCTTCATCTCCTTGTCTCTCCTTCATCATTTTAACTGTCTTGCTAAGTTGGAAAACATATAATAAACCCTAAAATACAAAAAATTAACTTCCCACCATTAGAACTCTTTTTATTTTGCAAACCCGCTTTTTATTTGAGCTTAATAGCCTACATCTTAAGTTTCATTAATTTCTAACTCCATTTACCCACACTTTAGGCACTGGTCTACCTGGCAAAAACGCCCCTCCTAGAGCATTTTTCTCTCTTGCTGGTTTGGGTCACTTTGGGGTTCTAGGTACTCTTGATTCTTGTTTAAATCGTCATTTTACCTTAGGGAATCAAGTTTCATCTTCTAGAAGTGATTATAAACGTCATTTTCTCGCTGCCCTAGGTCCATTTGGCTCACTATTCAACCATTTCCCTGGGCAGTTCATTTCAACACTTCACTTCTATTTCGTTAGAGCTCCCTTAATCATTTCAGCCATACAATCACTATTACAACCCTGTTATCAAATTATTTTTTATTGTTGGTCACTTATCACATCACTATCATCTCATTGCCTGTGTCCATTAATTAGCTGAAATCAAACATAGGAGCTCGTTCGCACTCATCCCTTGTTTTTCATCTCTCATTCTTTTGGGTCTAGGTGTGTTTTTGTTTCTCGACCATAACTGGTTGAGCGGGGTCTCCCCCTTGACTTGGCCAAGTGCCTCGTCTAAAGTGACAGTAGCCCTGTCCGGTCTGACTTCCGTTCATTTGAACGGAGGACTTGGCTATTGCCGGTTACACCTTCCTAGTTGTCTCCTCTACCGTCCCTATTGGGATACCTACCACAAACAGCTAGAGATTGTGTGATAACACTAAGAAGCACAACTAATCGCAACTTGCATCCGGGGCATATTTATACATATAAGGTCAGCAATAATAGATATAAATTTTGAGTAACATTTGCTTTCTGGACATTTTCTATACTCTTCGAGGAGTATTTTAGCATTTCATTACTCTTGCCCTTTACTCACATGTGTTTAAAAACACATTCTAGAGTTTACAGTTTCCATGGGCCTATATATAAAGATTTCCAATATAGGTAGTACATGAGCTTTCAGCTTTAGCCAACAACATCTCAAGTGACTAGGGGGAGTTCTGCACAATGCCAAACATCGAGACAACCGACCAGAATGATTTAGGCATACAATCCAACTCACCAAAGGCAAGTTTTGTCACCAACTCAGAGCCGAGACGCAAAACAAACATGGATGCGGTCCAACACAGACGTAGAAATGGGAAGTCCTCAGTATCAAGAAGTCAAGAAGGTAAGTCAAAGGTTAAAGCCAAATAAGGAAGGTCATGGATGGATGGAGTCAAGTGAAAGTGGTGCCTAAGCTAGCAGACAAGGATGTCAGGAAAGGCCATATCTATGCTCATAGGAGGGTAATGAAACCGATGAGTTTTTGTCAGAAAACCTAAGTGTGCAAGTAATAGGTCCATTTTATAATTTATAACATTATCAAAGATAGTTCATTTCATTTTAAATAGTTTTGCCACATCATGAATCATATACCAAGTCAAAGCTATGAAAATGACTAAAACAACAAGATAATAATCCAAAGTCAGTAATCAAAAGTCCATAGGTCACATCACATCATAATAATCATCAATAATCATCTGAAACACTGCTACAATATAATCACTGGGCACTGAACTAAAACTGTATGGAACAAAGGGTCACATTGGTCATCAAATCTAAGCTCTCAAGGCTCAGCCTTGGCACAAGGTCTAACAAAAATCTGATATAATATACTGCTCTGATCCATAAGTGATCACAAATAACAAGCTCATCATAGCTGATCTTTGTAAAAGAAAAGCTCTGAAATGTGCAGATATCTGCTCAACAAGAATAGTAGTCCAGCTACTATGGTGTAATAACATCTGGCTCCAGCTGGGACAAGTGCTCTAAGGGAGAGAGCGCTTGAGAACTGTTATCACATATATAGTAGCCGGGCTACCATACATTATTTTTCTGATTCCAGTACACTATTCAGCCAGTTCCCTTACATTGAGATGCTGAGATGAGCATCTATATTGGATCACTATCAGATTTTGGACAACAGTATATATATTCCCCATGCCATGACTGAGTCTCAGGACACTCAGAGAGATGACCGATGTAGCCATTATACCATTTGTACAGAGCAGTCAATAGTGCCCAGAGTTGCATTAGCAGTTTCAAAGGACAGATGATGGTTCAGATGATGAGCATTCAGGTATATGACTCAGCAGGTATATCATAGTGTTTTGGTTATATTGCTTTTATATTTATTCTTATAGCATGTCTTAGCACCTAGTGTAATGATCAGGCGATCATATAGATATGTGGACCTGGTTGATCTTATTATATATATTATATTGTCCCTACTCGGACTTAGAAGTTCACTATTCATACTCATTGGTTTTACCCTCCTTAGGGAGAATAGAGGTGATCATTCCACCATACCTTGGCTTGCTAATGTTGGCTCCATTATTCATTGTCTTCATCCATCCATTGCCTACCTTTTAGTTTATCACCCTGACTTGCTACTTGACTAGTGACATGGAGGATCTTTTCCCCACTGTAGCCTCTGTATTGGATGAGCTTCCCTATTTATTGTGTCTCGGCTCTGAGTTGGTGACAAAACTTACCTATGGTGAGTTGGAGTTCCTTGTGAATTCCCCCTAGTCACTAAAGATGTGTTGGATAAACCTGAAACTTTTAGTGCTGCCGTGAATACAAAATTTGGAAAAATGAAATGCTATATCTTGTATGAAAAGCCCGTTCATGCAATGTGTTTCTAAACACACATGAATGAAAGGCATGCCAAATGAAAGTGGCCATGAAAATAAAATGTTATATCTTTTGGAAATGTAAATACCCAGGTAAACAAGCTGTCTGTGACACACCTAGAAGTGCTCAGGTAAACAAGTGCCTTAAAAACACACCTACAGCAGAAAGCCTAAATAAATGTAAATCTATGCAATGTGTTTATAAACACACATAGATCAAGGCTATGGAAACTTCAGGCCCAAAAAGCAATGGAACTTAAATGCTATATCAAAACAATTCCTGGCGATCATATAGATATGTGGACCTGGTTGATCTTATTATATATATTATATTGTCCCTACTCGGACTTAGAAGTTCACTATTCATACTCATTGGTTTTACCCTCCTTAGGGAGAATAGAGGTGATCATTCCACCATACCTTGGCTTGCTAATGTTGGCTCCATTATTCATTGTCTTCATCCATCCATTGCCTACCTTTTAGTTTATCACCCTGACTTGCTACTTGACTAGTGACATGGAGAATCTTTTCCCCACTGTAGCCTCTGTATTGGATGAGCTTCCCTATTTATTGTGTCTCGGCTCTGAGTTGGTGACAAAACTTACCTATGGTGAGTTGGAGTTCCTTGTGAATTCCCCCTAGTCACTAAAGATGTGTTGGCTAAACCTGAAACTTTTAGTGCTGCCGTGAATACAAAATTTGGAAAAATGAAATGCTATATCTTGTATGAAAAGCCCGTTCATGCAATGTGTTTCTAAACACACATGAATGAAAGGCATGCCAAATGAAAGTGGCCATGAAAATAAAATGTTATATCTTTTGGAAATGTAAATACCCAGGTAAACAAGCTGTCTGTGACACACCTAGAAGTGCTCAGATAAACAAGTGCTTTAAAAACACACCTACAGCAGAAAGCCTAAATAAATGTAAATCTATGCAATGTGTTTATAAACACACATAGATCAAGGCTATGGAAACTTCAGGCCCAAAAAGCAATGGAACTTAAATGCTATATCAAAACAATTCCTGGCGATCATATAGATATGTGGACCTGGTTGATCTTATTATATATATTATATTGTCCCTACTCGGACTTAGAAGTTCACTATTCATACTCATTGGTTTTACCCTCCTTAGGGAGAATAGAGGTGATCATTCCACCATACCTTGGCTTGCTAATGTTGGCTCCATTATTCATTGTCTTCATCCATCCATTGCCTACCTTTTAGTTTATCACCCTGACTTGCTACTTGACTAGTGACATGGAGGATCTTTTCCCCATTGTAGCCTCTGTATTGGATGAGCTTCCCTATTTATTGTGTCTCGGCTCTGAGTTGGTGACAAAACTTACCTATGGTGAGTTGGAGTTCCTTGTGAATTCCCCCTAGTCACTAAAGATGTGTTGGCTAAACCTGAAACTTTTAGTGCTGCCGTGAATACAAAATTTGGAAAAATGAAATGCTATATCTTGTATGAAAAGCCCGTTCATGCAATGTGTTTCTAAACACACATAAATGAAAGGCATGCCAAATGAAAGTGGCCATGAAAATAAAATGTTATATCTTTTGGAAATGTAAATACCTAGGTAAACAAGCTGTCTGTGACACACCTATAAGTGCTCAGGTAAACAAGTGCCTTAAAAACACACCTACAGCAGAAAGCCTAAATAAATGTAAATCTATGCAATGTGTTTATAAACACACATAGATCAAGGCTATGGAAACTTCAGGCCCAAAAAGAAATGGAACTTAAATTCTATATCAAAACAATTGTTGGCCTTATTTGTATTATGGATTGTGCGCATCTGTTAAAAGTGAATAAACCCTCTTTGAACAACTCATCCATTTGTGAGACACCGTCATTCCCTGTGTTTTTGCTCATTCAATATATACTATGGTGTGTATTCCCTTTCCCTTTGCCAAAGTGTCACAAAGTTAAGTCCGTCAAGTCATCCATTAGCCTAGCCAGTTATTTTAGCCTTCACTCTTCACTAGCAAATTGATCACAGCTATGAAGTGAGTATGATTTTGAAAGTCTAGTCTGAGTAATAATAATAATTAATGACATTATATATTTGGATTTAGATCGCCAGTAATGATTACTTTGTGTTATAATTGTTATTTGAATAAGTTGTAGAGCATGCATTAACCTTTGACACTTTGCAGCAGCTTCTGATGATGGTCTGAGTTATATTTGGTCATGTTGACTTGGTCAAACCTAGTTTGACCAAGGTCAACCATAGAACATGAGATGGTTAGACCTTGTGATGATATGGATAGATGATATATGGTCTATGTACATGTACATGATGATTCTATGCAGCAGCTACAAGGTTATGATGATGATTCATGGTTTACAGCAATATTTGATTATTTACAGATTATTATTATTTGACCTGTTCCGGTATATTGGATATATATTTTGATCATGCAGAGATTCATATGGTGTATGAGTACACATCTTGGATAGATTTGGACCTTCTGAGTCCAATGAGACAGTCTGTTTTCAGTTCCAGGCACTTACAGTGATGATTGAGCCTTAGTAGGCTATCCCAGTGCAGTTTTGGTCCCTCGGAGACCCTGTCAGAGAAGATGTGATTTTTATTTGGTTGACCTAGGGCGCTGTGCTTGGAGGGGGTGGTCCAGCCACTTGTTTTTACCATATTACCCCCCCTCCCGGACACACTGGTGCCCTCACCTTGACAGCGCAGGCACTCCAAGAGGCAGTTTGGGGCAGTTTCACGCTTCCTGAGGCATTTCAAGATTGGTAGAAATGGCTATTGAGGAATTCGATTTGGGCTACTGAGGCAATGTCTTGGCATGGGATGATCAGTGATGATGAATTGATGTCTTCCACACCTCCTCCAACAGTTTCAGCTACATCGGGACTTGCATCCATCACTTATGGCACTTTCTGATGATTTCTGAGGTCTTTTGAGGCCTACTATTTATCCATAGAGGCACGATTTGGTATATTGATGACTATTTTATTATTATTGTGCTATGGGGATTGACCAAGGGTGGCTTAAATTACCCCTTAGACCCACCATAAGCTTCTTATTATATTTTGTCATCATGATTTGGTGGGATTCCCCTCTTCTAGGGCGATTTTGTCCACTTATGTTATATTTTATGAGTGATCCATGTATTTTATTGTTGAGCTCATCTCAACCATTGATTTGACTTTTGTATCTTTTAATCTTAGCCACTCATTCAAAAAGTGGTTAGGATTTTGATGCCTCTCCTTTCTATTTAAAGGAGAGAGCTTCTCATTGTAAAGGGGACTGGTGGCTCTGGATTATTGGAATAGAAAATTATTATTGCATCTATCTCCAGTGTTGTGGTGAATGTTTTTGGTGTTCGTTCGTTGGTTCTTCCTTTGCACTGAGTTATTGGAGATCTTGTTTGCCATATCTTTTGTACCACGTTTTTGCATCTACAGGTGGAGGCCGATTTGCTTTGAGGAGGAAGTATTGGTAGGGGAAGACTCTCCCTACTTCTTCTTTGGATCTCTTCGTTGGTAACAAGGAGTATTACTGTCCCAGGACCTTCTATTCTATGTTATCATTGCATTTTACTTGTATTTCCACCATACTTGATCTCTCTGATTGAAATTGATTTTCCTTGGATTGACAGGTAGAGGAGGGCGCACTTGTGGGCTAGGGCATCAATTTGGCAAGCAAAATCAAGAATTTCTCATTTGATCTCTGCGGGAACCTTCCTCAACATCAAAGCATCTCTCTTCATCACTCAGGTATGATCTCAAGGTAAGTTCTATCTCCATGATCTATCCACTTGTCTAAAATATTTAATACCCTAATCAATCAAAACCCCATTTTTACATTTTTTCAGATCTACTAAGATCTAGTGGCTTCTTGGGCAAGAAATTTAAAACCCACGTCTATAGTATCCACGGCATCTAGGATCTATAGTTTGGTGAGGATTGGCGTCCATTTGACCCTCTTCCCAAGGCATTTAGCCTCTCTAAGCAAGGGCACACTTCCTAATTTGGGTGGGTTGACCTAGATCTAGTATGTGGGTAGTTGAGATTCCACTTGATTCGTGATCTACACATCCAATAACCTACCCCAGATTGTCACTTTTTTTATTTCTACCTTGTGGGCCCTATTCCACATTTTAAGGGATTTAATCCCATTTTTGGACCACTTGGTATCTTTAAACTCAGATCTAGTAAGATCTAGCCATCGGATTGTCATGAAATTATAGATCCATACTCTCACTTGCCTAACCTACTTGGATCTAAATTTTGGATGCCATTGGACTTGTCTTGATTCATTTATCCCACTTTTAGCCTCCTTGGGTAAAGTCGCACCACCTTGGAGAAGTGAGTTGGTCCACTTCTAGGATGTGGGTACATGAGATTTTTGTGGATTTGGAACGAGCATAATTCAAAACCTAGGTCTAGTGTGTCACTTCATCAAATCTTGCCTTGGGGATAGCATTCCTTGTTTTAAGGGATTGTGGTCCACTTAGGTCAAACCGAGATCTAGACCTATTCATCCATCAAGACTTTAATTGCCCACTTGTCTCATGCAATAGGAGTCTTCAACCACAAGTTAATTACACTTTGACTCCATTATCCCAATTCCCAAGGCACTGGTCTCTCTCCAAGTCAATTCGACTTTCCTAGATTGTTGGATTAACTTGTGGTTTGACCCTTTTGTGGTGAACTAAACCCTTGGATGTCATCATGTATCATGATCAAGCTTGTCACTTGTACTAGTTAGCCCCAATTCAACCCCTAAACTACCCTGCATTGGACACGATTCCCAAGGCAGTGGATTTTGTCACATTGAACTAGTACATCAATCCTGGATCCTATTTCACATATCATAAGTCACTTTCACATCAACAATGAACCAAAGCTATACTCATTGAACCCCTCACTTGTCTTGTGACTTCATCCTAAGGTCTAGGATAAACCATACACCTTACTTCACTTAGAATTAATTTGATTTGGTGTCTTGGTTTTGATCTCTCCTGTCGGGAGTAGATCGGGTCTCCCCCTTTGTTGTCTGGGCTAGATAACATAAAGTGAAGGTTGCCTTGACTGGAGTGACAACCATCTATTGGAGGTCGAGGTGATCGTGGTTGCACCTTTTGAGTTGCCTTTCCCTATTGCCATCCACTAATGGATACATCCACAGGGGTAACTACAGTTTAGGTGATAACAAGAACCTCAGAATCTCTGGTCTCGAACTACTCTGTGTCAATCTTCAATCCAGCAACTCATCATCCTTGCTTTCAGCTTTTATTTTGTACCTGTATTTGCGCTCACAGACACTCGAATACCACATGAAGCATGTATGGGAAAAATATAAAAATAAAACTAAAAATGAAATCTATTCTACAACAGAAATCAAAATGCATAATAGAAACATTAATCTAACATGGCATAAAAATTTTATTCATTTTTACTGTGCAGAAGGAAAAGAAAGCTTTTCAAGCAAGCATACTCAACTCAACTAGCACAGAAAGACAACAAGTACTCAAAAATTCTAACCACTCTTCAATGCATGCAGGAGGTGAGACAAGCTTAGGAAGGAGCAAGGCTCAACTCAATCAACAACTAAGCAGGAAGACAAACTCAAGCAATCAGAAAGAAAAGAAAAATGACAATACTCAGCACACAGAAAAAGAAAAAGCACACAAATCCTACTGCTCAAGTGAGCTTATTCAGAATAACCCCTACAATCTTCCCGTCAAGCAAATCGCACTCCTAGCTTCAACCAATTTGGCGTCCTTCAGTAGATGTCAAAATCACCTGTAAAGCAAAGAATGTCTAAAATCAAAAGATGCATAACCATGTACAAGAGCAACCCAATCAAAGCCAAGAAGAAGATCTCCAAAAATAGTATTTTATTCCAAATTTTCCAGAGCCCAAAGGTGCTTTTACAATAGAGGGGTCTCCTCCTTTTATAGGATGAGGAAGACCAAAACCCTAAACCACTTTTGAAAACTAGCGGTTGAGATCAAAAGATATAACAATCTAATCAACGGCTAAGATGAGCCAATACAATATAAGACATGGATCACTCACTAAGTGATGATGGCATAGCCTAAAAAGCTCAATGAGGGGTGACGTCATACATGGGGGTGGCTAATAACATGTGTGCCACAACAATAGGACCAAGACAAGTCACAAGGAGCACATGGTGGGGCTAGGAGGTATTAATCCCCTTCACTAGCATGACCCCATGGCACAATAATATAAAATATGAGTCTATGACATGTCCAAGTATACAAATGATCAAATCCTGTCCCCATCATCAGAGAGAGAAATACAATAAAAGAGCTCCTATAGCCCATGTGGACCCCACTGACTAGTGCAAACTGATCTGGAAGAAGGGGGATACACCATGGATGACCTGTGAACAGACCAAGTGCCAAAACCTTGCCTCAAATTCCCAAATCGAATTCCTCAATGACATTTTTATTCCATTTTTTTAATCCTCCTAAAAACCCTGAAAGTGCCCAAAACTACCTGTGGAGTTCCTGCGTTGTCGAACTGAGTGTACCATGCTGTCTGGAAGGGGGGTATAATGGTAAAAAAAAGTGGCTGGACCACCCCCTTCCTCTGTAGCGCCCTAGGAAACGACTTGCCTCCAATGCCTTTGCTGGACAGGCCACTTCAGCATGCCCAAACTGGTCAATAGGTGGATAATTGCTAATATCATGCCCAGGAGTGCCCGGAACTGAAAGATAAGTGTCTCAATTTATCCAGAAGACCCAAATCCACTAGAGATGAGTACTCATACACCTCATGATAACCGGTGGGGTCATCTGTAGGGTCCACCATACCCGAACAGTGTAAAATATGATGATCTGGAAATAATAATAAAAATGACCAACTGCATCAATAATCATCTGAAGCATATGTCCAACATATGGAATCATCAATAGGTGCATGTGGGACCATAGCTCAACATCATAAAGCATAGGTGGTCCATCTTATCACGAATCCCAAGAATGACCATGGTTAAACTATGTTCGACTAGGTCAAAATACAACCAAAGACTAGATTATAACAAATGACTAAGACATGTTCCTTTAACCATATTCACAGCTTAAAGTATAAACATCAATCAAGTGGCAATTAATACATAGATATTTAATGTTATTTATAAGTTATAACTTACTTGCACCAAAGCTCTAAAGACATACTTCATCCAATGGACATGGCCTAACTGCTAGCAAAGGGTGAAGGCTAAGGACAAGGTTAAGAAAAAGGGGTGACTTGACCAACTTAACTAAGTGATACTTTGGACGAGGAAAAGGGGAGCTACACACTATGTTGGACAAGATAAGCAAAGGGAATGGCAGTGCCTCACAAATGGATAAGTTGTCTAGAGAGTGCTTATTCAACTTTGGCATCAGGTCTACATCAAGTTGATCCAAGTTCATTAGGATCATTCATTTAATTTCCATGGCGTTTTTGGCCTACATGACCCTTCTGGGATTTTGTATGTGCTTAAAAGCACAACTAATCGCAGCTTGCATCCAGGGTATATTTACATTTATGAGGTCAACAATCTTTAGATTTAGCATTTATTTAGCCATTGCTTTTTAGACCTTTTTGGACCCTTTGAGGGGTACTTTAGCATTTCATTGCTTTAGCCCTTAATTCATCGTGTGTTTAGAAACACATTCTAGAATTTAGTTTCAATGGGCTTTCATAAAAGAGATTTCCAATAATTTCCATAAGTATTACATGTGCTTCGAGTTTTAGCCAACAACTCATGTGACTAGAGGGAATTCCGCACTAAGCCACACATCGAGGCAACCGACTAGAATGATCTCGGCATAAAATCCAACTCACCAGGGGCAAGTTCTGTCACAAACTCAGAGCTGAGACACAAAACAAACGTGGATTGTATCCAACACAGTGGTAGGAGTAGGGAAGTCGTCCATATCAAAAGTCAAAAAGGCAAGTCAGGTTGAAAGCCAAAATAGGGAAGGTCATGGATGGATGGAGTCAAGTGAATGTGGTGCCTAAGCTAGCAAACATAAATGTTAGGAAAGACCATGTCCATGTTCCTAGGAGGGTAATGAAACCAATGAGTATAGTCATTAAACCTTTAAGTGCAAGTAATACATCCAATTTTATATTTTAAATCCATCCAAGATAGTTCATTTCATTTATTAAATAATACTGCCACATCATGAGTTATATATCAAGTTAATGCTATGAAGATGACTAAAACAAGAAGATAATAATCAATGCCAACAATCACAAATCTAATGGTCATATCACTGTATATCAATCATCATCATCTAGAACCAATGAAACACTGCTGCAGTAATACAACTGGAACTCTAGGCACTGAACTGAAACTGTATGAAACAGAAAGTCATATCGGTCACCAAATCTAAGCTCTCAAGGTTCAGCCTTGGCACAAGGTCTACTCAATGTCTGATATACACTGCTCTGATCTGTAAGTGATTACAAATAATGCCACTCATCATAACTGATCTCTGTAAAGGCAAAGCTCTTAAAAGTGCAGATATCTGCTCAGCAAGAATATAGCCCAGCCACTATGGTGTGATAACAGGACCATGTGGTTGAACAAATCGACCAGGTGACAGTCCAATGCGTGGAGGCCATGCTTGAAGAGTTCAACCTGGAACCCCTCCTCATCAGCTACTTTGTTGGAACTCATTTTACCCAAACTGCCTCCCAGACATCACGGGATGTGAATAAGTAACAAGAGGGTGGGGAAGAGGTAACCTGGATTAGGGGCTGCCCCAGAATATCTTAGAGAGAGGTGTGTGAAAACATGGAATGTGGATCAAGATTGGGTTGGAGATTAGCATTTCATATCTAGGTACCCAGTCTACAGCGAAATCAAAAGCTGATAAATGGTCTGCTGAAGGATTCTAACATACAGGATCATTTTCTGTGGTTATTGCATTTAAGGTTCAGATGATGCACATTGCATGCTCAACTTTATTAAGAAGTTATTTCACCGCAGGCAATATTTTCTAGATGAATCTACACAAATAAGCCACTAGACACAAAACATCATATTATATTTTCAACCCCTGATACCTCTAGCTAGGCAGAAGTGTGCTTCCAGCTCTTGGAGAACCAAACAAATGTGCAGACATGGTCCAATGACCCATGCATCATAAATATCTTGCACGGCTCATGGGGGAGACACCCACATGTACCAACCAACATCATGTTATGGAAATGATCTACTGAACAGGATATCATTGGATTTTTCTTTGTACCTATAGGAAACCTTTAGCCTTAAGTATTCAGATAGATAAACAGGTGACCTCCTCGAAGCCCATTATCAGATGTCAGAATAAGATCAGCTCCAGATAAGACTGAGATGGCATTATTCCACAAGCAATGGGGCACTTTATAATCATGGACATAGACTGAACATAATACATTGGGTCTTTGGCATGCAGCACTATACATTGATCAATTTTAGTCACTTGCAGTCATTAACATGATTTCCTTCTATTTTTATTTTATTTCTATCATAATGTTATCAAATAAAATATTAAAAAGCCATGAACGAGTCAAATAACAGCATATAACTACTGAAGAATCATGGCCTCTTTCATTTTTTCATCTTACCTGTGGCAGAAGATTGAGATACCAACGATGCAGCTCTGCCTTCTGATCCTAAAGTGATCTTCTGAGATTGGTTTGCATCCACTGTGGAGGGACCAGGGCCTGGAGAGCTAATTCCTGTAACCTAGATTGTCAAAAATGAGAAAATAGTTATGTATTCATTAATAACAATAAGAAGAAAAGATTCAATAAATTGACATATTTTGTTTTTTCAGGACATAAGAACACCATTAATGTATGCCCTTACAGGTACATAAAGAGTTGAGTCTTAGATGCTGAACTAAATCAGATGATAACCAACAACAGAAATTCAAAATAGTGCACCAAGCTAATTTTCATTAACAAATGATTGGAGATTTACAACCTTAACGAATTCAACTATGTACTTTATGTTACATACTCTGAGGGAACTTTGTCCTCAAATAATTACATCACAAGCTGATCCTCAATTTCAGACAAGTCTTAAATATTGACTTGAATTAGAAAATAGTCAATAGCTGAAACATAACCACTGAACATCATTCTGATTATTGCTAATGCTCACAAGCATATGTTGGGAGTTCAAAACATATACAAGAACGAACAGAAATATGTAAGAGATTATGCCCCATCAAGAAGAGGGAATCATACTCTTAAGAAAACATAGAAAGCATCCTCTTAGGAAAATTTTGCCCCAACCAACTGATTTCATTACGTATTTAAGTGTGAAGTGCTGCCTGTTTCACTGCCCAAATATTGAAAGGATTGCCAATATTTTGCTGTTCAAATTTAATAAATAGCTAAGCAGCTGATGAAATAGGGAAGAAACTATCATAACTTGTGTCCTTAACATAATAGTAAATACAGTATCATCAGTTTGCAGCAGTTACTTGTAGACACCATTATAGCAATGGTACACTGCCTAAGGAAAGTGTTCAGCACAAACAAGCATGTAATATTAAAGTCCAAAAGAGCAAGCTTGCCTATCAGCAACTTAATATCTATGTTATCACTATCAGAACCGAACTGGTCATCGAACCGGCAGAGCCCAATAATATGAACTGGACCAGAACCAGAAAAAAACCGGACCAAAATACCAGCCGACCAAAAAATACATAAAATATTCAAATTTTGAAAATATATATATATATATATGTGCGCATCGATAAGAATCCAAACAATTATACACAAATATGCAAAGTTTCTCATGTATATATAAAGTAATGGTGAATATAACTAAAATCGCATCAAGTGCAATCCATATCTGACTAAGTTGCCAGGGTACTCAGGTACTGGGACGGGTACGGGGACGGGTATGCCACTTTTTGAAAGAGGGTACTTGGGTACATCGGGGTACTGTAGACATATATATATATAAAATTTTCAAATTTAAATTATAATTAATAATTATATTAATAAGTTTTCAACAAGTAACACACATTTGACATTGGTATTGCTGCTTGCACATTAATTCAAATTGAAATTACATATATGATATTGATATTGATATGAATCATTAGCATAATAGCATGATATATGTCCATGACTCCATGAATCCATTGTCTACATCCAAAAAATCGTGATCATCCTTTGTCAATATTAAAAAATCGTGATCATATTAAAATTTTATTTAAATTTTGTCACAACTTCCATTAACAATTTAACACCCAATATTAAAAAATCGTGATCACTAATCATCCTTTGTTTACAGAAGCTAAAACAGAACATGACGATACTCAAAACACATGGTAGAGCAATCAACAGAATGTTACTGTAAAGTCACAAAGTGTCACTTGATCTTCTATTATCACCCTGTGACATTGGGATCTTGGGTCACATGTTCAGTTTTTTGAGCAAGCTTTAGTGGGATTAAAAAATATAAAAACAAGTCCCGCTGCATCAAAGCAGCAAAATCATCATATTTCATGCAAAAATATAGTATATAAAATCTATGATACATTTCTGAATTCAGTAACATTTTACCACAAAGAAAATTAAGGTGAGCACAAAATCTATAGATACCCTGTCTTTGTATTATTTTGCAATCCCATTGTCTGCTGATAAGCAGTTTGGATTATATCTTCTTTTGTAATGATCATGATCTGCTTTACATGCTGAAAGCTACAATTTCCAATCTCCAAAGTTGAGTGGCTTCTGTAGAAGTATAGCACAGTTGAATCATGGGAATGTTTGTGGAATATGCTAGATAATCCAAATTATTACAGATTCTGTGAGACAGTTTGTTGAATTTTTAGCAGTCGGAAGTACCCGCGGAGTACCCAAACCCGTGGTACGTGGGCCTTTTTGAAGTACCGGTACCCTCGAATCAGTAACCAAGTATCCGGTACTTAAGCGATACACCCAGAGGTACCAGTTCCGGTACCCGGTACAGCGGTACAGGTACCCGGTACTGGTACGGGTGCCCAACCCCCCGGTACGGGTACCTTGGCAACTTAGATATCTGACCCAAAATAAATAAACAAAGAGGCTCTAAATGGCCTCTAGAGTCCAAAAAGCTTCAAAACTTCATGCTACAACAAATAACTACATATCATCAAAATCATTACCTATATTGGGATCCTGTTGGTCAATAGCACCCTATGCCCCCCACCTCTAGGCTCTAGCCCTTGCCTCTATCTCGAATCTCAAAGTCGATCCTCCAAGGACATTAGCCAACACCCTACAATTTTGATGAAACCTCCTAATCCAAGCATAAAAAAGTAGAAAAAACTTTGCATGCATAATAAGTAATTTTGCTTGAGTGAAAAGTACATTTTAACTAAGGTCATGACGAAGGAGCTAAACAATTGGCACCACCAACATCGAGGTACATAGAGGGGTTGATGCACTTGATCAAATGCCAATCCCCTACCCTCAGACATGATAGAATCTAGTTGAAACGTTGCAATCCCGAAACCCTAAACACTGTTAAGTTTGTTGAATTTCGAATGGGATCTAAAATTCTACCTTTTGCATATGAAGTCCTATGAGGTTGGAACCACTCTCAAACATTCTGAAACAATTAATGGTAATGTTAAAAATTTAAGCATTTTCCTTATCTTTCATTTTCTATCATTTTACTTTAAGAATTTAGTATTACCATTTAGAGTTACTGTTACTGATAACTACTGCTTAGATTAGGTTAGGTTTTTTGTTGTTAGTCTAGGATTTTTTGTGTTTTTAATTTAAATTTGAATTTTATGGGCCTATTGCCGCCGGATACGCACCTCAAGGGAAAGGGGGTTAGCGTGGCAGAAATCTTCAAGCCACTGGGTGTGTCCTTGGGGACAAGCAAAGAGTTGAGATACTGTCACTCAATACTTAAATCCTCCGTCTAGGCCAACTCCTAGCAAAGCCAAAGGGGGTTGTCCCTATGAAAATAAAACTATGGCCTTTAAGCTAAGTTAGAGAAAAATCAATCTAGGAGTTTGAAATACAAGTAAATACTAAACCAAAGAAAGCAACTATGAATTAGAACAACATGATAAAGGTAAATCCATCTAACACATTGATTCACTTAAAATGTTTGATTGTTGCAGATTAGACCAGTGCCAAATGGAGTCATATGAGATTATTCAAGTGTTGTTGTGTTGCAAAAGTGTTGCAAGTCTTGTTGGTCAGTTTTAAATGATTTACTATGATGTGTGGATTAAGGACTGGGTTAGTTCGCAGCTGGGCCCAATTCCAACTTAGTCCTTCAAACAGAGTGTGGTGGCAACTAAACCAAGGGTCATGTTATCACCTAAACTGTAGTTACCCCTATGGATGTATCCATTCATGGATGGCAATAGGGAAGGGCAACTCAAAAGGTGCAACCACGATCACCTCGACCTCCAATAGATGGTTGTCACGCCAGTCGAGGCAACCTTCACTTTATGTTATCTAGCCCAGACAACAAAGGGGGAGACCCAATCTACTCCCGACAGGAGAGATCAAAACCAAGACACCAAATCAAGTTAATTCTAAGTGAGGTAAGGTGCATGGTTTATCCTAGACCTTAGGATGAAGTCACAAGATAAGTGAGGGGTTCAATGAGTTTAGCTTTGGTTCATTGTTGATGTGTGAGTGACTTATAGTATTTGAAAATTAGATCCAGGATTATAGTACTAGTCAATGAGAAAATCCACTGCCTTGGGAACTGTGTCCAATGCAGGGTAGTTTAGGGGTTGAATTGGGGCTAACTAGTACAAGTGACAAGCTTGATCATGAAGTATGATGGCATCAAAGGGTTTAGCTCACCAATCAAGGGTCAAACCACAAGTTAATCCAACAATCTAGGAAAGTCGAATTGACTTGGAGAGAGACCAGTGCCTTGGGAATTGGGATAATGGAGTCAAAGTAAAGTTAACTTGTGGTTAAGGACTCCTATTGCATGAGACAAGTGGGAAATTAAAGTCTTGATGGATGAATAGGTCTAGATCTAGGTTTGACCTAAGTGGACCACAATCCCTTAAAACAAGGAATGCTATCCCCAAGGCAAGATTTGACAAGGTGACCTACTAGACCTAGGTTTTGAATTACTCCCGTTCCAAATCCACTGAAATCTCATGTACCCATGTCCTAGAAGTGGGCCAACTCACTTCTCCAAGGTGGTGCGACTTCACCCAAGGAGGCTAGAAAGTGGGATAAGTGGGGTCAAGACAAGTCCAATGGCATCCAAACTTTAGATCCAAGTGGTTTAAGCAAGTAAGAGTATGGATCTACAATTTCAAGGCAATACAATGGCTATATCTTACTAGATCTGAGTTTGAAGATACCAAGTGGTCCAAAATGGGGATTAAATCCCTTAAAATGTGGAATAGGGCCCACAAGGTAGAAATCAGCAAAGTGACAATCTAGGGGTAGGTTATTGGATGTGTAGATCATGAATCAAGCGGGATCTCAACTACCCACATACTAGATCTAGGTCAACCCACCAAACTAGGAAGTGCGCCCTTGCTTGGAGAGGCTAAATGCCTTGGGAAGAGGGTCAAATGGAGGCCAATCCTCACCAAACTATAGATCCGGGATGCCGTGGATACTATAGAGGTGGGTTTTCAATATCTTACCCAAGAAACCACTAGATCTTAGTAGATCTGAAAAAATGTAAAAATGAGGGTTTAAAGAAATAAGGGTTTTATCAATTTATGAGTTATTGTTATCACCAAAGTCACCTGACACGGGGACACGGGACACGTAGGACACGAAAATACGAGAGTCCGACACGGACACGGTGACCCCCGAAATCAGGACACGTAGGATACGTTTTATATACATATATATATTTTTTTTTAAATATATTAAAATTTAAAAATATAGACATATAGATCCAAAAATATTTAGAAACTAGAACATTTACAAATATTCAATAGAAATTAGAATAAAAACACATTAATGATTACACATTTGTCATTCACAAATCACGATTCACAACACATTTGTCATTCACAAATCACAATGAGACACAGATGCATGTCGGAACCATATTTCTCATTAAGTCATCAAAATCAAAATGTATACATATATGTCGGAATGCCACTGGGCACTGGGCCACTGGCAAATGCCAAATAGACTAATACTAATAGTAAATACAAAAAGGGGTGGATCAAGATGGAAGAAACCCATATGTCAGTAGTCCTCCTCCATGCCTGAATCAACATACTCATCACTGCCACTGCCACTGCCACTGCCCTGATCCTCATCCTCCTCCTCTCTGCCCATCTGATGTTCTGCATCTGCTGCTGTGGAGGATGACCCCTCTGTACGATCACTATCATCAAAAGTGACCGGCTCTAGCACTGGATCATTAAGATCCATGTTGGCTAATGCCAACTCAGTACTACTGTCCAAACCCATATCATCAGGAAAGACATCCCACATCTTTGTCTTTCCCTTCACCCACTCCTCCCTCTTCCTGTAAATAAGACGAAGGTTGGAGTGCACATACACCATGGACTCTGCCTTGGACTGCTCAAGCCTGCTCTTCTTCACACTATACAAGTTCCCATATGTGCTCCAATTCCTCTCACAACAAGAGGATGATGTAACTTGAGAGATGACCCTGAAGGCTAACTTCTGTAGAATAGGGGATGTTGCCCCATGAGTTGCCCACCAACGATAGGGTGTCTTACCCTCCCTATCTCTAAGCACATCATAGCCTCCAAATCTCCCAGTGCCAGTGGAAAAATCTACAAAGCCATCCTCCACCTCCTCAAGCATGTCTCTATCCTGAAATAGCCGTCTAAGTGCTATCTTCCTCCCATTTGCAATCTCTGCATCCATGTGAGGAGGGACTCTGTGTGAGGCCCCCGATCCACCAGTGAGCCACTCCTGAGTGTAGAACTTGGGGTTCAAGGAGTGGGCCAAGCAATGCAAAGGTGTGCAATTCTTATCCCACCTGGAGATAAGAATATCCCGAATAATGGTCCATAAGTTCTCTGCCGATGTCCCATACTCGGGACACTCATTCTCCATGACAATGGACCTCATGGACTCAATCATGGAATCCCACCCCTCATAAACCTCTGCTAGGATGGGCTGGTCCGTGTCTGCATACCGCAACAAAGAAATGATTGGCTCCATGATCTTAATAGTAAGATCCACCGTGTCCCACCAACCATCATTTAACACCAAGTCCTTCACCTTTTGTGAAGCAGCGTGATCCGTCTTTCTCCAAAAAGCCCAAAACTCTGAAATCACCATGGACCCAAGAGCGGTTTTGAGCTCCCTCAACCTCTTGAGCATGATACATGAGGAAGCAAACCGAGTATCTGCAACCTTCAACAATGAAAGCTGTGTGTACTGTTTGTAGATGGTGAGGGCATTTGTGTGGTTTTGTACAAAGTTACGGATATGGCGTGCATCCTCAATAAGGTTGTCAATCCATGCCACATCCGAAGCAATGGCTTTCAGTGCTAAATTCAAGGAATGGACAATGCAAGGTGTCCAAAAAACCTGTAAGAGCAATAAAAGCATGTATCAATGACTCTACAACACTAACATTGCAATGACCAAATTCAAACAATGAGCAAATTAGAAATGAAAGGTGTCCAAAATGAACATACCTGTGGATATTTAGCTTCCACAATCATGCCAGCAGCCTTGCAAACAGGTGCATTGTCCGTGATGATTTGTACACACGACTCAACACCCACTTCTTCAATGGTTTTGATGAATAAATCACCCATAAATTGTGCATCCTTGTATTTGCCAAGAGCATCAACCGCTTTCAAGAACACCGGTCCATTTTGGGAAGATACCATGAAATTGATGAGTGGATGGCGTGTGGGATCCGTCCATCCATCAGAAACAATACTCACACCGGATGAGGGCCATGTTGATCTAATTGGCTCAAGAATTTTATCTACCTCCTTCTTTGCTTTAACCAACAATGTGGTTCTAAGCTTCTCTGAACTAGGAGGCACATAACCATTTGGAGCATGTTCCAAGATAGTTTTAACCGTCTCAAAATACAATGGTGACCGTGCAACATTGAATGAAATGAAGTTGAGGTAGAAGAAAAATGCAATAGTAAGGTCTACCTCTTCTCGCGCCTCTTTTTGGAAAATCCTATCCATTGGACCACCTGTAGATTGCCTCTTTCTTGTTTGATAAGTATCCCCACGCCCACGCCCATGCATGCTAGGTGGAAATGGAGGCTTGGTGCTAGAGGACTTCCTTAAGAATGGAAGAGGATCATCCTCTTTTTTCTTGCTTGCTGCTACCACCTTCCCTAAGCCAACATGATCCTCTCTTTCCATATCCCTCCTTCGGTGAACAGTCACCGCTTTGCATGAAGAAATCCCACAAGAAGGAAGGGCCAACAAATGGCCCTTAACCCGGAAATATGTGCTCATGAACTCATGCTTGCAAAAATTGCATTTCCAAGACACATTGCCTCCCCCACCAAGCTTTGCCCCGGGTCCATCTTTCCTTGTCACATACTTCCACAAAGGGTATTTTTTTTCTTGGGCTTGTTGTCTTGCTAAAACAGGGTTAAGTGGAGCCATAGAATGAGCTCCACTAGCAGCCGATGGAGCACTTGACGGAAGAGGAGAACCGCTTGTGCTTGGTGGAATAGGAGGGGAGGCCCTAGATGGTGCATTTCTCCCTCTCCTTTGCCCCCTACCTCCTGCCCTAGCTGATTGAGACATTCCTTTTCTTTTGTGATGGTTGAGCTTGCAATCCTCTCCACAAATCCACCGGAATGCACTTGGAATTGCTTGGATAGCCTTCAAATTGCCTTCAAATCGCCTTCACCTGCACATACAATCACTCTTAGCCAACTCCTTTCCTTGCAAATGATAAAAAGAAACTCAAAATTTGGTTTTATAACTTACCCGGCTGCACTTTCCTGTTTTTTCGCGCACTTAACGTGTCCTGTTTGAGGGATGCGTGTCCGACAGTCGGGACACGTTACGAATTCGTGTCCGACTCGTCGAAATTTCATGTCCGAAAAAGGGATTCGTTGAAAAATCGAATCGGACACGACCTCAGGTCGAATCATGTCCGATTCGATAGGGACACGACACTTGCCTATTTTTGAACGAATCCTGTTTCTGAGGATAACAGTTATGTCAATGGATTGGATCAAGGTAAGAGAAACAAACCTGTGGATCTTACCTGGGTAACCTTGTAGATGCCTTGATGATGATGATCTATGCAAACCCAATCAATTTGAGAAGCTTTGAGGTAGTTTTCTATGCAATCGATTTAGTCCAAGAAGCCAATGCGCCCTCCCTCCTACACAACAAACGTCAACAATATCAGATTTGATGTGATCAAGAGATAAGACTAATGCCACAAGAGAAGCAACAGAAAGATAGCATAGATCACAATGATACTAATGATAACACCCTGATACAAGCAAATGCCAAGAAAGTCTATTTGAAGAAGCCTTGCAAAATCGCCCTTGTTGAAGTCGCCCTCCTGTAGACAAGACAATGATTTCCAAAATAGATAGATCTTACCACAAATTCCAAATGCTAGGTTGCAATAGACTTTCCAATCACCATCTAAGAACACCAGATGCAAAGGAGACCACAAGAATTTCCACAAGAAAGTTTTTCTATACCAATAATCCAAGAGCCAAAGACCCCTTACAATGAGAAGCTCTCTCCTTTAAATAGGAAGGAGAGGCATCAAAATCCTAACCACTTTTTGAATGAGTGGCTAAGATTAAAAGATACAAATGTCTAATCAATGGTTGAGATGAGCTCAACAATAAAATACATGGATCACTAATAAAATATAATATAAGAGGACAAAATCGTCCTAGAAGAGGGGAATCCCACCAAATCATGATGACAAAATATAATAGGAAGCTTATGGTGGGTCCAAGGGGTAATTTTAGCCACCCTTGGTCAATCCCCATAGCACAATAATAATAAAATAGTCATCAATATACCAAATCATGCCTCTTTGGTCAAATCGTAGGCCTCAAAAGACCTCAGAAATCATCAGAAAGTGCCAAAGTGATGGATGCGGGCCCCGATGAAGCTAAAACTGCTGGAGGAGGTGTGGAAGACATCAATCCATCATCACTGATCATCCCATGCCAAGACATTGCCTCAGTAGCCCAAATCGAATTCCTCAATAGCCATTTCTACCAATCCTGAAATGCCTCGGGAATCGTGAAACTGCCGCAAACTGCCTCTTGGAGTGCCTGCGCTGTCAAGGTGAGGGCACCAGTGTGTCCGGGAGGGGGGTAATATGGTGAAAACAAGTGGCTGGACCACCCCCTCCAAGCACAACGCCCTAGGTCAACTGGATAAAAATCACATCTGCTCTGACAGGGTCTCCGACAGACCAAAACTGCACTGGGATAGCCTACTGAGGTTCAATCATCACTGTAAGTGCCCGAAACTGAAAACAAACTGTCTCATTGGACTCAGAAGGTCCAAATCCATCCAAGATGTGTACTCATACACCATATGAGTCTCTGCATGATCAATATATATATCCAATATACCGGAACAGGTCAAATAATAATACTCTGTAAATGATCAAATAATGCTGTAAACCATGAATCATCATCATAACCTTGTAGCTGCTGCATAGAATCATCATGTATATGTACATAGACCACATATCATCAATCCATATCATCACAAGGTCCAACCATCTCATGTCTTATGGTTGACCTTGGTCAAACTAGGTTTGACCAAGTCAACATGACCAAATATAACTCAGATCTATCATCAGAAGCTACTGCGAAGTGTCAAAGGTTAATGCATGCTCTACAACTTATTCAAATAACAATTATAACACAAAGTAATCATTATTGGCAATCTAAATCCAAATATATAATGTCATTAATTATTATTATTACTCAGACCAGACTTTCAAGACCATACTCACTTCATAGCTGTGATCAATTTGCTAGTGAAGGGTGAAGGCTAAAATAACTGGCTAGGCTAAGGGATGACTTGACCGACTTAACTTTGTGACACTTTGGCAATGGGAAAGGGAATACACACCATAGTATATACTGAATGAGCAACAACACAAGGAATGGCAGTGTCTCACAAATGGATGAGTTGTTTAGAGAGTGCTTATTCAACTTAGGCATCATGTTTATATCAAGTTGATCCAAGTTCATTAGGATCATTCAATTTCATTCCATGGCCTTTTTGGCCTACATAATCCTTCGGATCTCAGGTGTGTTGATAAGCACAACTAGTTGCAGCTTGCATCCAGGGCATGTTTTTATACATGTATAAGGTCAGCAATTGTTTAGATATAGCTTTTAAGAATCATTGCTTTTTGGGCCTTTCTTATACTCTTCAAGGAGTATTTTTCAGCAGTTTATCGCTCTTGCCCTTTTTAGTTTCCATGGGTGAATTTATTAGTTTCCATAAATAGTACATGAGCTTTCAGTTTTAGCTAACAACATCTCAAGTGACTAGGGGGAGTTCGAGCCAATGCCAAACATCGGGACAACCGACCAGAATGATTTAGGCCTGCAATCCAACTCACCAAAGGTAAGTTTTGTCACCAACTCAGAGCCGAGACACAGTAAACAGGGATGCTCATCCAGTACAGAGGCTACAGTGGGGAAAAGATCCTCCATGTCACTAGTCAAGTAGCAAGTCAGGGTGATAAACTAAAAGGTAGGCAATGGATGGATGAAGACAATGAATAATGGAGCCAACACTAGCAAGTCAAGGTATGGTGGAATGATCACCTCTATTCTCCCTAAGGAGGGTAAAACCAATGAGTATGAATAGTGAACTTCTAAGTCTGAGTAGGGACAATATAGTATATATAATAAGCTCAACCAGGTCCACATATCTATATGATCGCCAGATCATGACACTAAGTGCTAAGACATGCTATAAGAATTAGTATAAAAGCAATATAACCATAACACAATGATATACCTGCTGACTCATATACCTGAATGCTCATCAACCTGTACCATCATTTGTCCTCTGAAACTGCTGCTGTAACTCTGGGCACTACTGACTGCTCTGTACCAATGGCATAATGGCTATATCGGTCATCTCTCTGAGTGTCCTGAGACTTAGTCATGGCATGGGGAATACAACTGCTGTCCAAAATCTGATAGTGATCCAATATAGATGCTCATCTCAGCATCTCAAATGTAAGGGAACTGGCTGAATAGTGTACTGGCATCAGAAAAATAACGTATGGTAGCCCATCTACTATATATGTGATAGCAGGTCCAGTTGGGCAAGCCATAACCTGCTCAAAGTAGCCCACTGACTCTGTAGTTAGTTTCACGCGACCTCCCGAGTTCTAGAAATCAAGTTTTTGTTGGATTGCCCTATTAAACTAGTCACTTCAAATCCCTTCCTGATTAACCAACTGATCAGACTAAGTTGCAGCGGTCAAGAGCATACTCGGAATTTCAAGCCTTGGTAAATTTTATTTTATGGCCGAAAATCTCTTTTCACCTACCGGGGATAAACCCTTTTAGTTTACTTCGAGAATAAACGGCCTTAGATTTTATTGTTAATAAAGTATAAAAATTGTAACAACAAAATTATTGACGGCTGAGAATCTCTTTTACCTTTCGGTACTGTTATCACACCATAGTAGCTGGGCTACTATATTTGCTGAGCAGATATCTGCACTTTTCAGAGCTTTGCCTTTACATAGTTTCAGTGAGATCAATCATGGTGAGCAACACCATTTATGATAACTTACACATCAAAGCAGCTTATATCAGACAGTGTGTAGACCTTGTGCCAAGGATGAGCCCTGAGAGCTTAGATTTGATGACCGATATGACCTTTTGTTCCATACAGATACAGTGCAGTGCCCAGAGATCCAGATGTTCTTATTGCAGCAGTGTTTCATTGGTTCTAGATGATGTTGTTTAAGATATATAGTGATATGACCATTAGACTTGTGATTGTCAGCATTGATTATTATCTTGTTGTTTTAGTCATCTTGATAGCATTAACTTGGTATATAACTCATGATGTGGCAGTATTATTTAATGATTAAAATGAACTATCTTGGTTGGATTTAAATAATAAATTGGATGTATTACTTACACTTTAAGGTTTACTGACTATACTCATTGGTTTCACTTGCCCTCTTATGAGCATGGATATGGTCTATCTTGACATTTATGTTCGCTAGCTTAGGTACCACATTCACTTGTCTCCATCCATCCATGACCTTCCCTGTTTTGGCTTTCACCTTAACTTGCTTTCTTGGCTTTTGATATGGAGGGCTTCCCCGCTCCTGCCTCTGTGTTGAATAGCATCCATGTTTGTTTTGTGTCTCGGCTCTGAGTTGGTGACAGAACTTGCCTTTGGTGAGTTGGATTTTACGCTTTTATCACTCTAGTCGGTTGTCTCGATGTGTGGTTTAGATTTGTGGAATTCCCCCTAGTCACATGAGATGTTGTTGGCTAAAACCTGAAGCACGTGTACTACTTGTATGGAAATTATTGGAAATCTCTTTTGAAATAAAATGAAAGCCCATGGAAATAAATGAAATGTAAAATTGTGATTTTCATCACAATGAAAAAGGGCTAAAGCAATGAAATGCTAAAGTACCCCAATGAAGGGTCCAAAAAGGTCTAAAGAAGCAATGGCTAAATGAATGTGAAATCTAATGATTGCTAACCTCAAAATTTTATAAATGAAAGGCCAAATAAAAAAAGTAGTGGTTAAATATATGCCAAATCTAAAGACTGTTGGCCATGGAAATGAAATGAATGATTCTAATGAACTTGGATCAACTTGATGTAGACATGATGCCAAGGCTGAATAAGCACTCTCTAAATAACTTATCCATTTGTGAGGCACTGCCATTCCCTTTGTTTATCTTATCTAGCACATGCTTGAGTGTGTAACACCTTTTCCCCTATCCAAAGTATCACTTAGTTAATTTGGTCAAGTCATCCCTTCTACCTAACCTTGTCCTTAGCCTTCACCTTATGCTAGCAGTTAGACCATGTCCATCGGATGATGTATGTCTCTAAGCTTTGGTGCAAGTAAAATATTCAATAACATTGAATATCTATGTATTAACTGCCACTTGATTGATGTTTATACTTTGAGTTAAGCTGTGAATATGGTTAAAGGAACATGTCTTAGTCAATTGTTATAATCTAGTCTTTGGTTGTATTTTGACCTAGTCAAACATAGTTTGACCATGGTCAGCCTTGGGATCTGTGATGAGATGGACCACTTTATGCATGATGATGATATATGGTCTTCTATATACCTTGTTGATGATTCCATATGATGGAGATAGGCTTCAGATGATGATTGATGCAATTTATCATGTTTATTATTATTTCTCGATCATCATATTTTTACACTGTCCGGGTATGGTGGACCCTACAGATGATCCTACAGGTTATCATGAGGTGTATGAGTACTCATCGCTAGTGGATTTGGGCCTTTTGGATCCATTGAGACACTTATGTTTCAATTTCGGGCACTCCAGGGCATGATATTAGCAGTTTTCCACTTGCTGACCAGTTTGGGCATGCTGATGTGGCCTGTCCAACAGGAGCATTGGAGGCAAGTCGTTGCCTAGGGTGCTACAGAGAAAGGGGGTGGTCCAGCCACTTGTTTTTACCATATTACCCCCCTTCCGAACATGATGGTACACTCAATTTGACAACGCAAGCACCTGAGAGGTAGTTTTGGGCAGTTTTAGGTTTTTTCAGGAGGATAAAAATGGAATAAAAAGGTCATTGAGGAATTCAATTTGGGAAATTGAGGCAAGGTTTTGGCACCTGGTCTACTCAGAGGTCATCCATGGTGTATCCCCCTTCTTCCAGATCAATTTGCACCAGTCAATGGAGTCCACATGGGCTACAAGAGGTCTTTCATTGTATATCTCTCTCTGATGATGGGGATAGGATTTGATCATTTTTGTTACTTGGACATGTCATAGAGTCATATTTTATATTATTGTGCCATGGGGTCATGCTAGTGAAGGGGAATAATACGTCCTAGCCCCACCATGTGCTCCTAGTCACTTGTCCTTGTCTTTATGTTGTGGCTCCCATGTTATTAGCCACCCTCATGTATGATGTCATCCCCCATAGGGCTCTTCTAGCCATGACGTCATCACTTATTTGAGTGATCCATGTCTTATGTTATGTTGGCTCTGTTGTCCGCCAAACTGCACACCAGCGACGGAAATCTTTCGAAAGTTGTCTCCCTCACTGGAAAGTGGGGAGAGGTCTGGCCTTGGGGGCAAGCAATGAGCCAGGTACTGTCACCTGAATCCCAGCTCCTCCGTTTAGGCTAACTCCTAACGAAGCCAAGGGGGGTAGTCCCTACAAAGAGTTTCACTAAGGCTCTTGTGTTTTTAGGTTTTAAGTGTGAATGATGCAGATGGGTGTTGTTTAGGAGTTATTATGATGAGACCAATTAAAAGATGAGATAAGCACAAGATAACAAAGCAATCCACGTTGCTAAAATGAAATAACAAAACTAACAGTGTACTTCAAGACTTATGATCAAATGAGGCATTCACAACATGAAAATTAACATAAGGACAAATGGTCCTGCTTAAGATATAAAATGTAAATACCAGTGCCTTATGGAGTCACAGAAAAGATGATTGTGATGCTGAATGTGTGGGTCTTGAAAGAATGTTGTTTGTGAGATCGTTATGAAATTTATCTTGGTAAATTGAATATTTTAATGGTCTTTGATTATTAAGGCTAAAACCAAGGATATCAAAAGAGTGTCCGAAAAAGATATTCTAAGCGGCTCCTTTAAGAGACATGACGGACCTGTCTGGATCACAATGAGGCGCGCAATGCTAACCAGCCACTGTGTCACAGAATGGGCAACCCGACGCCTCCCCTAAGAACCACTTTGAATACTTTTTGAACAACGTCGATTCGTTGGTTATGGGGGTGACAGTTTTATTAGTTATCACTTATGAGCTTAGCAAGTCCTTCACCTTTCTGAGTACTAGTCCAACCGTTTCCAGTTGGCAGAGCATACGAGTGTTGGACAAACGACCAAAGTAAATTAATTAGGGGGAATGTGGATTGAAGTATTTTAATTATTAAGAGCACTTGTTCAACCCTCCGACAGAGAGTGCTCTTGACTTAGTCTTAAGACCACAGTTCAAGAGACTTTCTACTCTAAAATGCCTAATGCAAGGGAAAAATGCAAGTCTACAATGCTCTCCGACAGAGAGTGCTCTTGACTTGGATTTGGCCAAGTTCAAGAGGCTTTGTTTATTTTATTGCAAAAAATAAAGCAGTTGTGATACTTGAAAAAGAAAGCTTAAAGTGACTGAAAGTAAAAGATAACAACAAAATATATAAGATGCTTGAAGATAACAGAAAGCAAAATTTAGTGTTCTACCAACAGATTTACTCTAAAGTGGGATCAACCTCCAAACAAGGTCAACCACTAGAACCGCTAGCACTTGAGAACTTCCCAGCTAGCTGATATTTCGACCAAGGCAACTAACGGGGAGAGAGGAGTAACCACAAAATTATGTGGTCCTGCCCTTGAGATGAAATCCCAAGGATACTACCTCCGGTCAAAACTTGGAAGAGAGTGCAAAGATAAAATGAAGGACTAATCTAAAGCATGAAATAAAACTCTAAGCTAAATGACCACAACACTCTTCCCCAAATGGGGAAGAAACCCAAAAAAGTGGAGGCCTCCTCCACTTGAACTTTTTATTAAAACTTGTACAATTGCCTTGGGAATGGGATCCTTGCAAAGTCTTTGATATAAACTAAAACAAAAGTATGAAAGGAAAAACTTGAAGCCCTTAATGGCTTTTACAAAGGATAAGATAACATGTACTGAATTTATCTTCTCCTTTGGTTTTATCTCCCCTTTGTTTATTTCTCCTCTCGGTTTGTTCTTTCCTTTGGTTTGGATCTCTTACTTTTTTCTTGTTCTTTGGAGAGAAAATTCTTGGTCTTATCTTCTTGAGTTTTGCACTTCTCTTCAAACACCTATAACAAGGATCAACTCAAACAACCAAAACCATTATTCATTAGTTTAAAACAAAACCAAAACTGAAACGACATGCAATCTAAAATCTATGACGAAATGCAAGCTAAGTTAAGTCTTTAAAAATGAAGTGCAAAAGTACTCATGCAAGCTAGATGGGAC
Organism: Larix kaempferi; assembly: GCA_027924585.1. NCBI lineage: Eukaryota > Viridiplantae > Streptophyta > Pinopsida > Pinales > Pinaceae > Larix > Larix kaempferi. The sequence continues at coordinate 21,567,953 of BSBM01000106.1, forward strand.
CTAGAATGTAAATTTTAAACAAGATCTAGATGCAAGTAACTTTTAAACTTAGAAAATAAACTAGACCCTAACTTTTGGAAAAAAGAAATGTAACTACTAACAAATGAAATGCCAAAAATGAGATCTAGCGACTAACTACTTTAACAAGCTAACTTCTAATAAGCTTTTGCAACTAACTAACTAAGTATTAACAAGTTTTCTTTTTGTTGTTTTGTTGTGACTTTAGGGCAGAAATGAAGGTGGATGAGAGGGAGAAAAAACAGTGCTGCAAGGTTTTGATAGTGGGCTGCCAGCAGTGAAAGAAGTGGCTGCAAACGATGGGTAGGACAGTCAACAAAAGGGGAGCGAACAGTCAAGTAGTGGGCAGCCAAAAAGTGGTAGAAGTGGCTGCAAATGATGGATGGGACAGTCAACAACAGGGGCAGCGAACAGTGATGTAGTGGGCAGACAAATAGTGGGTGAAGGATGAATGGGAGAAAGCCAAAGCTTGGAGGATGATGGGAAATTTTGGTCCACAACTTTGCTAAGTAGAACAAGTAACCAAGATTTAAGTTTTTAATAAATGGATGGATCTCTTATGATCTTTTCAAGCTCAAACTTGAAACACGATTCGATCTTTGAAGAACCCCTGAAATGCACACAAGTTAAATAAAAATAGTGACGAAGGGGAGGAAGAAGCAACCGAGCTCAAAATCCCGCTTTGTACTTAGGAGATCTGTAAAACAAACCACTTCAACAACGATTTGATCAAGTCTAGTATGATTAATAAAAAAAAGATAAGAAGAGCATAAGTATGACCGATTACTATTTGTTACTTCTGGATCTTAATCAACCAAGCATAAATGAATAAGTTGAAACCCAAATATTCATTTCATGGACTTAAAAAAGACTTCTAAGCTAGAATGATCAAACAATTATATATGAAATAGCTAAATAAAACAACATCACCTCATTGAAGCTTCAACAAATTCTCATGGACCAATGTGCACATCAATAGACCTCCAAAATCGAATTTATTCCAAGATAGCCAAAGCCATGGAGTATTACAAAAATTGAGTAGAGTAAGCTTGCACAAAGAGAGCATCCTAAGAGAGAGCAAAGCACCTCTCTTTATACAAAAATATGAGACATTAAGCCTAAAATCGAAATTGGCAATGGCGAGCCAATTCCTCAATCGAATACCAATCGAATCACAAGCTTGGAGCTTGATCCAATCAATCAACACCGAGTTCTGGGATGATGTGGCCTCCACATGGGTAATGGCTTCAACCATCAAGCACAAGAATCATCACCAAACCAATGAATGAGTGCCACCTTACCAAAGCCGTGAGCATGCAAGAGGGGCGTGAACTCACACAAGAAGAAGCCAAATCGTTGATTGAAGAGAAAATCACGTGATAGATAAAGCTTGGAGTGTGAATGGTAGGTGGAGATGAGGTGGAGCCCCACTCCCAACGCCTTCAACTTGGAGCAAAACGCCCACCAATTACTCGCATGCATGGTGATGGCCCACGCTTATCCCTCACGTCATTCACATTTAATAAATTGGGATTTCCAAACTTTATATAACATATGCTTTAATCCTTATATGAATATGAAGTCGTACACCTCATAAAATCAACTTTCAACCTTTTCCAAAGCTAAAAATTCATATTTTTGACTTTTTTTTATTTTTGTCACTTGGTGTATTTTATCATTTTTTAGCCAAAATGATGCATTTTTAGCCAAAACTGCTCCTGGGGTGACGTAACTGCCCCGAAACTGACAAACGAGGGTGCTAGGGTAAAGAGGACGCTCTGAGCGTCAAAACAAGCCTCCCCATGCCCAATTCTACCTCCGAATGAGGCTTTTATCTTTTTTTGAAATTTTTTAATTAAACCCTTAAAAAATGGTCTAATTTATGAAAAAATTTATTCTTCTCGGAATCCAATGAAACTCCTAGGGGACCTAGTGCATGTTCATATGACTCAATCGAGATGGCTAACACGTAAAAAATCCTAGACACAAGACTCTAATAACCACCTTAGGTTTTGACCATCATGGGAAATACTCCAACTTTGGAGGTTTGAGTGAAAAACTCGGAGATTATACGCCACTGATGAGTAGTGCATAATTCCTAAGGAAAAAACACTCTAGAGTACCCCCCAAATGGTTAAATCTACGGATAACCGAGTCTTTTATAAAAGGACCCCGTTTAGACCAACTTTTTACAAATTCCCCATGGGGGTATGAATATGCAGTTATTACAAATGGGGCAAAATTGCCCTGAAATTGACCTCTAAACTTCTGAATGTTGATGATGAACATGAATCATGTTCAATAAACTAGCGGCTCACGAGAAATTCAGCTAGTTGTACAAAATAGGTGATAACAGGCTCATCTTAGCCATTGATTACATTGTTATATCTTTTGATCTCAACCACTAGTTTTCAAAAGTGGTTTAGGGTTTTGGTCTTCCTCGTCCTATTTAAGGAGAAGACCCCCTTATTGTAAAGGCACCTTTTGGAGCTCTACAAACTTGGAATAAAAATACTGTTTTGTGGATCTACTTCTCTTGTCTTGATGGATTCTTTTGCAAGTTGAATATACAATCTTTTTCTTGTGTATCATTGTGGATCTTGGGGTTCCAAGACGTTTTTCTATAGGGATGCCGATTTGGTGAAGAGGAGGACAATTTGGAGGAGAGCTATTGTGGGGAAACCCCATATCTTGCCTTGGATTGGCCTTTTGTCTCAGGGAGTATCATTATTGTATCTTAGTGACATAGTTGATGCTTTCTCTTTCATCTTTTCATCATTTTCATCATTTTTATGCTTGACTTGTTTCTCTTTGATCTTGTCTTGTAGGAGGAGGGCGAATTGCTCACCTTAGGAGGGCGATTCGCAGTGGTTATATTTAAAAAATATGAAGCAAATACTTGAATATTGACGAGATCAAGTGTATGACAAGTTGTCATTGATGAATGCTTACCATTTATGAATTTACTAGACAAAACTTTGATGAAGTTTGAAGCAGCATAAGCTCAGGGGGAGCAATTTGACATAAAAAACCAGTAGCAAGAATTTGATGGACAGTATGTGTATGGCAAGAGAAAAGGCACAGGAAACAACATCTAGCTCAGTCAAAGGAGAAGATCATAAAAAGTTGACATGGGGGAGCATATTGATGACCTTGAGAAGTCATTATGGCACCCATTGAAGAAATTGAAGCACTATCAAGCTCCTAGATACAAGAAGATCAAATAGAGATCAGAGACAGAATGATGAAGTTGAGAACTGTTATCACACAACTTGTAGTTGCCCCTAGAGGTATCCCATCCGGGACGGTAGAGGAGGCAGGCAACTAAAGAGGTGACCTAAGAGATGCCACGGTTCCCAATGCAAGGTGGGAGTCACGTCAACCGAGGCACTCTTCGCTTTAGGTCAAGGTGTAACTAGACCAAGGGGGAGACCCTATACCCAATCACAGTTGATTGGATCCAAACAAAGGTTTCTAAGGGTAAGTAGATGAGGAGTTACGGAAACCAATGCAAGGCTAAATAGACCTAAGAGTTGAGGTATGGTTGAAGGTGGTGTAATGGATTGTTAGTGTTTCAACCTATGTATGGTTTAGGCCATATTGTTTGGTATGATGTCAAGGTGAGGTACCATGTGTTTACACAAGTGGGTCTTGTTTTCTTGGGAAGTGTGAAATGGTTCTAGGTAGGCCCACAAGGTGAAGTTAGGTGTAATGTTGGTACTAGAGGTTATGTAGAGACTAGATCTATGGATTTAAGTTGATTCTAGGAGTACCCACATACTAGATCTAGGGTTTGACATAATTCCCAAGGAGTGCGACTTGCTTAGTGGAGGACTAGTGCCTTGTTTGATGGGCTAATGGGGTCAAAAGGTATGTCAAAATGTAGATCGGGACACCTAGAAGCCAAGTCAAGTGGGCTAAATGAGATCTAATGGTTGGATCTTGCTAGATCTAGGTTCTCAAGTAATAACCTTAAGTGGACCACAATCCCTTGAAACAAGGAATGCTACCCCCAAGGCGGATCGTGACAAAAAGACAGTCTAGACCTAGGTTTCAAGGTATGGCCGTTCCAAATCTCCAAAAATCTCAAACACCCACTTCCTCAAAGTGGACAAACTCTCCTTCCCTAGGTGGTGCGACTTTGCTCAAGGAGGGTTAAACGGTGGGTTTGGTGGACCAAATCAAGTCCAATGGCCACCAAACTATAGATCCAAGTGGCTAGTACCCCGATCTATGCATGTCCCAAAAATCAAGTCAATCCAAGGGCTAGATCTTAGTAGATCTGAGTTTTGAGGTGCCAAGAAATTCAAAAGGGGGTTTTAACCCCTTAAAACATGGAAAGATGTCCACAAGGTAGATTTCACCAAAGTAAGAATCTGGGGGTAGGTTATCAAGTGTCTAGATTGCAAATCAAGTGGGATCTCACCTACCCATGTGCTAGATCTAACCAAACAAGCCTCTCACTAGGAAGTGCGATTTGGGTCAAAGAGGGTTTTTTGCCTTGAAAAGTGGGTTAATTTTAAGCCAATCACCACCAAACTATAGATCCAACTAGGGGTGGATGCTATAGAGGTGGGTTTTCAAAATCTTCTCAAAAGCAAGGCTAGATCTAAGTAGATCTAAGAAATACCAAAATTGTTTTTTTTAAATTAATTAGGGTTTTATGACCAATGAAGATAGAATGGATGAAAGAGGCACATACCTTGTAGATCTTACCTCAATTGCTTGTGGCCACCTTGCAAATTGATAGCATTCTCCTTTGTGTATATTCAAGAGTGAGATCCAAGAGCTCCAACCAAAACTTCCTTCTCCAAGATAGCCAAATCATCCTCCTCCTACAAGACAAGATCAAAGAAACAAGTCAAGCAAGATGATTATGAAAATGGTAGAAAGATGTAATAGAAAGCATCAACTATGTCACAAAGATACAATAATGATACTCCCTGTCACAAGATCAACCCAAGAGAGAATATGTGGATCCCTCCAACAATAACCCTCATGAAGTCACCCTCCTCTCCACCAATTCGACTTTCCTGTCAAAAGATTAGTAGAAGCACCAAAATCCACAATGATACATAGAAGAGATACTGTATATTCAACATGCAAGAGAATCCACAATACAAGAGAGATGTGCTCCACAAAGAAAACTTCTATTCCAATATTCCAGAGCTCCAAAGGTGAGCTTTACAATGGGGGGTCTCCTCCTTATATAGGATAATAAAGACCAAAACCCTATACCACTCTACAATACTACATCAAATGAGTGGTTGAGATTAAAAGATCTCATCATACAATCAATGGCTAAGATGAACCATAACAATATATCACATGGATCACCCAATATAATAATAGCGCCCCCACTAAATGGTACGAAAAGGGGGTGACGTCATCCACTAGAGAAACATAAATACCAAAATCCACCTCATGGTGACTAGGACATGACAATATAAGCTCATGGTGGGGCTAGGAGGCATCAATCCTTACTAGCTCATCCCCAAGGCACAATAAAATAATAAAATATGTCCAATATAATATAAATGACCAAAACTGTCCTCAGAATCCATGACAGTCAAGCAGTAAATGTTCTCCTGTGATCAATCTGGGCATACCCACATGGTGAAAACTGACTGGAAGATAGTGATGCCACCCTGGAAGACCTCTGTGAAAACCAAATGCCAAAACCTTGCCTCAATTGCCCAAATCGATTTCTTCAATGACCACTTTATCCCATTTTTTAACTGCCTCGGGAACTGTGAAAGTGCCAAAATTGCCTCCTAGGTTGCTAGCGCTGTCCATCTGAACCCACCAGGCTCTCCAGAAGGGGGGGTAAATGGTAAAAACAAGTGGCTGGACCACCCCCTCCATCATCAGCGCCCTAGGTGAACTGGCCTCTCGGGGCCCCTGCTGCTCAGGCTGGGAAATCAGCCCCAAATCTGGTCAACAAGTGTAAAACTGCATCAATCACTGTCAGAAGTGCCCGGAACTGAAAGATAAGTGTCTCAATGGATCCAGAAGACCCAAATCCACTAGAAATGTGTACTCATACACCATGGGTTGCCCTAATGGGCCAGCTGTAGGGTCCACCATATAAGGACAATGTATAATCTGCTGATCTGAAGTAGTAATAAACCTGCTGAACTGGATCAAACATCATCTGCATCATATGTCCATCATATGATATCATCATCAAACATGTGGGCCCATCAATCATCATCAATAATCATCCATACATGGTCCACATCATCATGGATCCCAAGAATATACAACCAAGGATAAATCACATCAGTAGACTAAGACAATGCTTCTCTAATCATTCTCACAGCTAAGCTCAAAGTATAACATCCATTCAGTGGCATTAATTAAGTTAGCACATTCCGTTGTTATAAAAAATTACTTGCACAATAGTTCAAATGACAAACTCACCCATTGGACATGGTCAAACTGCTAGTGAAGGATGAAGGCTAGGAACAAGGTTGGGCCAAGGGGTTGACTTGTCTAACTTAACTCAAAAAATACTTTGGGCTGGGAGAAAGGGGGAAACTACAAACTCTGTGCTGGACAAAAGAACACGGGGGATGGCTGTGTCTCACAAATGGATAAGTTGTTTAGAGAGTGCTTATTCAACTTAGGCATCATGTCTACATCAAGTTGATCCAGGTTCATTAGGATCATTCCATTTTATTCCATGGCCTTTTTGGCCTACATAACCCTTCGGATTTCAGATGTGCTGATAAGCACAACTAGTTGCAGCTTGCATCCAGGGCATGTTTTTTTAAATATTTATAAGGTCAGCAATTGTTTAGATATAGCTTTTAAGAACCATTGCTTTTTGGACCTTTCTTATACTCTTCGAGGAGTATTTTTAGCAGTTCATCGCTCTTGCCCCTTTTTTTTTTGTTTCCATGGGCGAATTTATAATTTTCCATAGGTAGAACATGAGCTTTCAGTTTTAGCCAACAACATCTCAAGTGACTAGGGGGAGTTCGAGCCAATGCCAAACATCGGGACAACCGACCAGAATGATTTAGGCCTACAATCCAACTTACCAAAGGCAAGTTTTGTCACCAACTCAGAGCCGAGACACTGAATAAACAGGCATGCGGTCCAAACACAGAGGTAGAAAAATGGGGAAGTCCTCGATATTAGAAAGTCAAATGAGACAAGTCAGGGTTTAAAGTCAAACAGGAAGGTCATGTATGGATGGAGATAGGTGAATATGGAGCCTATACTAGCAGACAACTGGTGTCGGGAAAGACCATATCTATGTAAGGTGAAAAGCCAGTGAGTTTTGTTAAATGATCTAAATGTGCAAGAAATTGTCCATTTCATGATTTACAGTTCATTTTAAATAGTTTGCCACATCAGGAATAATATACCAAGCACATGCTATGATCATGACTAAATCAACAAGATAATAATCCACAGTCAGTGAGAACATATCCATAGATCATACAACATCATCATAATAATAATCATCAAGTATCATCTGAAACACTGCTGTAATACATCTCTAGGCACTGAACTGAAACTGTAATGGGATAAGTGGTCACATCAGTCATCAAATCTGAACTCTCAAGGCTCAGCCTTGACACAAGGTCGTATACAAATCTGAATAATGTACTGCTCTGATCATGAGTGATCCAAAATATATAGCCATGCTCTGGAATAATGGAAGCTCTGGAATGTGCAGATATCTGCTGTACAAGAATAGTAGCCCTGCTACTATGGTGTGATAACATCTGGCTCCAGCTGGGACAAGTGCTCTAAGGGAGAGAGCGCTTGAGAACCTCAGAATCTCTGGTCTCGAACTGCTCTGCATCAATCTTCAATCCAGCACTGCACCATCCTTGCTTTCAGCTTTTATCTTGCACCTGTTCCTGCTCTCACAAACACTAGAATACCATCATGGAGCATGTATGGGAAAAATATAAAATAAAACTGAAAATGACTTCTACTCTAAAACATAAACCGAAGTGCGTAAAAGAAAAGTTTTAAACTAACATGGCATATATTATTCATTTATCATTTATTATTTTTATTACTGTGCAGGAGAAAAAAAGCACTTCTTCAAGCAGGCAATCTCAACTTGCACAGGCAGCCAAAAATAGAAATACCAACTACAATTTCTTAAATGCATGCAGGAGAAGAGACAAGCTTAGGAAGGAGCAAGGCTCAACTCAATAAAGAAGAAAAACAAGCAGGCACTCCAAGCAGAAAAAGAAAAAGGGACAATACTCAGCACACAGAAAAAGAAAAATCACACAAATCCTACTGCTCAAGTGAGCTTATTCAAGACCTACCTACCCTACTCTTAACCAATCAGCACAAATGTTAGGTAAAATCATAAATCCAGTGTAACCACTCATCAAATAGGTTAATGGTTCTTCTTAGATTTTTGTTGATAAAACAAGTCAAGATTGGATTAAAGACTATTGAATTTGAGAGCCCAATCTTCTTAGCTTGTTCAGAAATTGAAAAAAAATTTGAGTGGGGCAAAATGAGATCATGCCAATAAGAATGATTGATGCAAACATCCTCTATCCAAGAATTGACAGGATCATAAAATTTATGCAAGGTGAACTCAGAGATGGATGGAGGGAAGTCATAAGGCGTGTGATTCGGTTCATTTTCACACAAATTAACTTCTTCATTTGCTTCTCTCACATAATCAATTTGATTCTCCTTGGGCCTGATGATCAAATAAAAACCAAGTGGGGACAAATGAAGGCTTGAAAGACGGAAAATCAAAACTAGACCCACTTGATGCTCAAAAATGGAGAAAAGATGGAATTGATCTTTAAACACCTTTTCTAGCCACCAAGAATGATTAATAACTTGACAAGTAGCATTATGGTTCAAAAGTGACTGAAAAGGGAAATGAAGTGCTTTTTCTCCAAACATGTAATCATGCTTATACTTTCTGTTGAAAGTTTCAAAAGCAAAAGATTGACTAGGCCACCAACCCCAAAAAGATTGGAAAAGATGGGTAGGGAGGGTGGAAGCAATTTCTCCCAGATGGATAGAAAAATTTGGCCTTGGAATTTGACAAAAGGAAAGGCCTTTTAAAGCAAAATTGTTTATTCTGGGAATGATAAACTTTTGATCAAGTCTTATATTTACAAACCGAGGACAAGATTTTAATTCTAATAAATGGATGAAGCTGTTTTGACTAAGGATGGAAAATTTTAAAGACTCATTATAAGAAGTGGAACAAAGATTAGAGCATCTAGTGTGATTCACTAATTCATCCTCATCTTGACCTTCTATTGATTCATCATTAAATTCATTTGAGGATAAATGATCATTTTTATTTAAATTGTCAGGGATAAAATCAACAAGTTCATTTAAAGCATCTTGATTATTTGCACAATGATCATGTGAAACCACCACTAATGGATCTTGGTCAATGTCCCCACTTTCTTCTTCTTCAAAAAGATGATGAGAAATTAAAGGATTGTTAATGATAGAATGATTAATGAGTTTCTCCGAAGGAGGAACTTCAATAGACTTGTTGACTAAAGGCTCATCCTCAGAAATTTCCTCAAGATCAGGACTAGGGCTACCTAAAAAAGAACTTGAAAAATTATGATTTATACAATGATTATGGGTTTGACTTTCAATCGATTCAAAAGTGGAAGACTTATCCTCAAAAGAAATTGAGCAGGAGGGGTCATCTTCGGATGTTGACAATTCACTTGATGTTTGATTATTAACAGATTCAACAATAAGATCAAAAAGGGGAAGGTTTTGATTTGAAAAATATATATCATCGGATTCACTTCCCCATCTTTCTAAGAAACTTTGCTCAAACATGTCATAACCGGAAATGCTATTGGACTTCAAATTTAAGAACCAGATCTCAGCTCTTTCTTTGAAGGACGAAGCCAATAGTTTCATACACACATCCTCATGGGTTATGGATAAATCTTTAATAATTTCTCTAAAAAGTTCAAGGTGTCTTTTAGCAGATACTTCATGACTTCCATCAAATTTAGACAACCTTTCACGGGCTTGATGAGGGATGTGATGAGGATACCCAACAATTTTTGAGAAGTCAAAAACTTTCAAACGACCAAAAGTCCTAGGCCGCTCAGAAGCAGCCATGGATGGCAAAAAAAAATTTATTTTATTTTTATTTTTATTTATTTTTAAAAACAAGAACCTAAATACCAAATGATGCACCCCATGGGTTCTAGATAATGATAGGATCGATCACCAGTGGAGTCGCTTACGTGGAGTCGCCAGGTAGATTTTAAAAATCTTCTACCAAGATGTATGTTGTTTAAAGTGCAGGGAGAGAGTGAGACAAAACATATGTTGAACCAAGGTAGGCCTCTACCTCCCCGGCAACGACGCCAAAAATGTTATCACACAACTTGTAGTTGCCCCTAGAGGTATCCCATCCGGGACGGTAGAGGAGGCAGGCAACTAAAGAGGTGACCTAAGAGATGCCACGGTTCCCAATGCAAGGTGGGAGTCACGTCAACCGAGGCACTCTTCGCTTTAGGTCAAGGTGTAACTAGACCAAGGGGGAGACCCTATACCCAATCACAGTTGATTGGATCCAAACAAAGGTTTCTAAGGGTAAGTAGATGAGGAGTTACGGAAACCAATGCAAGGCTAAATAGACCTAAGAGTTGAGGTATGGTTGAAGGTGGTGTAATGGATTGTTAGTGTTTCAACCTATGTATGGTTTAGGCCATATTGTTTGGTATGATGTCAAGGTGAGGTACCATGTGTTTACACAAGTGGGTCTTGTTTTCTTGGGAAGTGTGAAATGGTTCTAGGTAGGCCCACAAGGTGAAGTTAGGTGTAATGTTGGTACTAGAGGTTATGTAGAGACTAGATCTATGGATTTAAGTTGATTCTAGGAGTACCCACATACTAGATCTAGGGTTTGACATAATTCCCAAGGAGTGCGACTTGCTTAGTGGAGGACTAGTGCCTTGTTTGATGGGCTAATGGGGTCAAAAGGTATGTCAAAATGTAGATCGGGACACCTAGAAGCCAAGTCAAGTGGGCTAAATGAGATCTAATGGTTGGATCTTGCTAGATCTAGGTTCTCAAGTAATAACCTTAAGTGGACCACAATCCCTTGAAACAAGGAATGCTACCCCCAAGGCGGATCGTGACAAAAAGACAGTCTAGACCTAGGTTTCAAGGTATGGCCGTTCCAAATCTCCAAAAATCTCAAACACCCACTTCCTCAAAGTGGACAAACTCTCCTTCCCTAGGTGGTGCGACTTTGCTCAAGGAGGGTTAAACGGTGGGTTTGGTGGACCAAATCAAGTCCAATGGCCACCAAACTATAGATCCAAGTGGCTAGAACCCCGATCTATGCATGTCCCAAAAATCAAGTCAATCCAAGGGCTAGATCTTAGTAGATCTGAGTTTTGAGGTGCCAAGAAATTCAAAAGGGGGTTTTAACCCCTTAAAACATGGAAAGATGTCCACAAGGTAGATTTCACCAAAGTAAGAATCTGGGGGTAGGTTATCAAGTGTCTAGATTGCAAATCAAGTGGGGATCTCACCTACCCATGTGCTAGATCTAACCAAACAAGCCTCTCACTAAGAAGTGCGATTTGGGTCAAAGAGGGCTTTTTGCCTTGAAAAGTGGGTTAATTTTAAGCCAATCACCACCAAACTATAGATCCAACTAGGGGTGGATGCTATAGAGGTGGGTTTTCAAAATCTTCTCAAAAGCAAGGCTAGATCTAAGTAGATCTAAGAAATACCAAAATTGTTTTTTTTAAATTAATTAGGGTTTTATGACCAATGAAGATAGAATGGATGAAAGAGGCACATACCTTGTAGATCTTACCTCAATTGCTTGTGGCCACCTTGCAAATTGATAGCATTCTCCTATGTGTATATTCAAGAGTGAGATCCAAGAGCTCCAACCAAAACTTCCTTCTCCAAGATAGCCAAATCGTCCTCCTCCTACAAGACAAGATCAAAGAAACAAGTCAAGCAAGATGATTATGAAAATGGTAGAAAGATGTAATAGAAAGCATCAACTATGTCACAAAGATACAATAATGATACTCCCTGTCACAAGATCAACCCAAGAGAGAATATGTGGATCCCTCCAACAATAACCCTCATGAAGTCACCCTCCTCTCCACCAATTCGACTTTCCTGTCAAAAGATTAGTAGAAGCACCAAAATCCACAATGATACATAGAAGAGATACTGTATATTCAACATGCAAGAGAATCCACAATACAAGAGAGATGTGCTCCACAAAGAAATCTTCTATTCCAATATTCCAGAGCTCCAAAGGTGAGCTTTACAATGGGGGGTCTCCTCCTTATATAGGATAATAAAGACCAAAACCCTATACCACTCTACAATACTACATCAAATGAGTGGTTGAGATTAAAAGATCTCATCATACAATCAATGGCTAAGATGAACCATAACAATATATCACATGGATCACCCAATATAATAATAGCGCCCCCACTAAATGGTACGAAAAGGGGGTGACGTCATCCACTAGAGAAACATAAGTACCAAAATCCACCTCATGGTGACTAGGACATGACAATATAAGCTCATGGTGGGGCTAGGAGGCATCAATCCTTACTAGCTCATCCCCAAGGCACAATAAAATAATAAAATATGTCCAATATAATATAAATGACCAAAACTGTCCTCAGAATCCATGACAGTCAAGCAGTAAATGTCCTCCTGTGATCAATCTGGGCATACACACATGGTGAAAACTGACTGGAAGATAGTGATGCCACCCTGGAAGACCTCTGTGAAAACCAAATGCCAAAACCTTGCCTCAATTGCCCAAATCGATTTCTTCAATGACCACTTTATCCCATTTTTTAACTGCCTCGGGAACTGTGAAAGTGCCAAAACTGCCTCCTAGGGTGCTAGCGCTGTCCATCTGAGCCCACCAGGCTCTCCAGAAGGGGGGGTAAATGGTAAAAACAAGTGGCTGGACCACCCCCTCCATCATCAGCGCCCTAGGTGAACTGGCCTCTCGGGGCCCCTGCTGCTCAGGCTGGGAAATCAGCCCCAAATCTGGTCAACAAGTGTAAAACTGCATCAATCACTGTCAGAAGTGCCCGGAACTGAAAGATAAGTGTCTCAATGGATCCAGAAGACCCAAATCCACTAGAAATGTGTACTCATACACCATGGGTTGCCCTAATGGGCCAGCTGTAGGGTCCACCATATAAGGACAATGTATAATCTGCTGATCTGAAGTAGTAATAAACCTGCTGAACTGGATCAAACATCATCTGCATCATATGTCCATCATATGATATCATCATCAAACATGTGGGCCCATCAATCATCATCAATAATCATCCATACATGGTCCACATCATCATGGATCCCAAGAATATACAACCAAGGATAAATCACATCAGTAGACTAAGACAATGCTTCTCTAATCATTCTCACAGCTAAGCTCAAAGTATAACATCCATTCAGTGGCATTAATTAAGTTAGCACATTCCGTTGTTATAAAAAATTACTTGCACAATAGTTCAAATGACAAACTCACCCATTGGACATGGTCAAACTGCTAGTGAAGGATGAAGGCTAGGAACAAGGTTGGGCCAAGGGGTTGACTTGTCTAACTTAACTCAAAAAATACTTTGGGCTGGGAGAAAGGGGGAAACTACAAACTCTGTGCTGGACAAAAGAACACGGGGGATGGCTGTGTCTCACAAATGGATAAGTTGTTTAGAGAGTGCTTATTCAACTTAGGCATCATGTCTACATCAAGTTGATCCAGGTTCATTAGGATCATTCCATTTTATTCCATGGCCTTTTTGGCCTACATAACCCTTCGGATTTCAGATGTGCTGATAAGCACAACTAGTTGCAGCTTGCATCCAGGGCATGTTTTTTTAAATATTTATAAGGTCAGCAATTGTTTAGATATAGCTTTTAAGAACCATTGCTTTTTGGACCTTTCTTATACTCTTCGAGGAGTATTTTTAGCAGTTCATCGCTCTTGCCCCTTTTTTTTTGTTTCCATGGGCGAATTTATAATTTTCCATAGGTAGAACATGAGCTTTCAGTTTTAGCCAACAACATCTCAAGTGACTAGGGGGAGTTCGAGCCAATGCCAAACATCGGGACAACCGACCAGAATGATTTAGGCCTACAATCCAACTTACCAAAGGCAAGTTTTGTCACCAACTCAGAGCCGAGACACTGAATAAACAGGGATGCGGTCCAAACACAGAGGTAGAAAAATGGGGAAGTCCTCGATATTAGAAAGTCAAATGAGACAAGTCAGGGTTTAAAGTCAAACAGGAAGGTCATGTATGGATGGAGATAGGTGAATATGGAGCCTATACTAGCAGACAACTGGTGTCGGGAAAGACCATATCTATGTAAGGTGAAAAGCCAGTGAGTTTTGTTAAATGATCTAAATGTGCAAGAAATTGTCCATTTCATGATTTACAGTTCATTTTAAATAGTTTGCCACATCAGGAATAATATACCAAGCACATGCTATGATCATGACTAAATCAACAAGATAATAATCCACAGTCAGTGAGAACATATCCATAGATCATACAACATCATCATAATAATAATCATCAAGTATCATCTGAAACACTGCTGTAATACATCTCTAGGCACTGAACTGAAACTGTAATGGGATAAGTGGTCACATCAGTCATCAAATCTGAACTCTCAAGGCTCAGCCTTGACACAAGGTCGTATACAAATCTGAATAATGTACTGCTCTGATCATGAGTGATCCAAAATATATAGCCATGCTCTGGAATAATGGAAGCTCTGGAATGTGCAGATATCTGCTGTACAAGAATAGTAGCCCTGCTACTATGGTGTGATAACATCTGGCTCCAGCTGGGACAAGTGCTCTAAGGGAGAGAGCGCTTGAGAACCTCAGAATCTCTGGTCTCGAACTGCTCTGCATCAATCTTCAATCCAGCACTGCACCATCCTTGCTTTCAGCTTTTATCTTGCACCTGTTCCTGCTCTCACAAACACTAGAATACCATCATGGAGCATGTATGGGAAAAATATAAAATAAAACTGAAAATGACTTCTACTCTAAAACATAAACCGAAGTGCGTAAAAGAAAAGTTTTAAACTAACATGGCATATATTATTCATTTATCATTTATTATTTTTATTACTGTGCAGGAGAAAAAAAGCACTTCTTCAAGCAGGCAATCTCAACTTGCACAGGCAGCCAAAAATAGAAATACCAACTACAATTTCTTAAATGCATGCAGGAGAAGAGACAAGCTTAGGAAGGAGCAAGGCTCAACTCAATAAAGAAGAAAAACAAGCAGGCACTCCAAGCAGAAAAAGAAAAAGGGACAATACTCAGCACACAGAAAAAGAAAAATCACACAAATCCTACTGCTCAAGTGAGCTTATTCAAGACCTACCTACCCTACTCTTAACCAATCAGCACAAATGTTAGGTAAAATCATAAATCCAGTGTAACCACTCATCAAATAGGTTAATGGTTCTTCTTAGATTTTTGTTGATAAAACAAGTCAAGATTGGATTAAAGACTATTGAATTTGAGAGCCCAATCTTCTTAGCTTGTTCAGAAATTGAAGAAAAATTTGAGTGGGGCAAAATGAGATCATGCCAATAAGAATGATTGATGCAAACATCCTCTATCCAAGAATTGACAGGATCATAAAATTTATGCAAGTTGAACTCAGAGATGGATGGAGGGAAGTCATAAGGCATGTGATTCGGTTCATTTTCACACAAATTAACTTCTTCATTTGCTTCTCTCACATAATCAATTTGATTCTCCTTGGGACTGATGATCAAATAAAAACCAAGTGGGGACAAATGAAGGCTTGAAAGACGGAAAATCAAAACTAGACCCACTTGATGCTCAAAAATGGAGAAAAGATGGAATTGATCTTTAAAAACCTTTTCTAGCCACCAAGAATGATTAATAACTTGACAAGTAGCATTATGGTTCAAAAGTGACTGAAAAGGGAAATGAAGTGCTTTTTCTCCAAACATGTAATCATGCTTATACTTTCTGTTGAAAGTTTCAAAAGCAAAAGATTGACTAGGCCACCAACCCCAAAAAGATTGGAAAAGATGGGTAGGGAGGGTGGAAGCAATTTCTCCCAGATGGATAGAAAAATTTGGCCTTGGAATTTGACAAAAGGAAAGGCCTTTTAAAGCAAAATTGTTTATTCTGGGAATGATAAACTTTTGATCAAGTCTTATATTTACAAACCGAGGACAAGATTTTAATTCTAATAAATGGATGAAGCTGTTTTGACTAAGGATGGAAAATTTTAAAGACTCATTATAAGAAGTGGAACAAAGATTAGAGCATCTAGTGTGATTCACTAATTCATCCTCATCTTGACCTTCTATTGATTCATCATTAAATTCATTTGAGGATAAATGATCATTTTTATTTAAATTGTCAGGGATAAAATCAACAAGTTCATTTAAAGCATCTTGATTATTTGCACAATGATCATGTGAAACCACCACTAATGGATCTTGGTCAATGTCCCCACTTTCTTCTTCTTCAAAAAGATGATGAGAAATTAAAGGATTGTTAATGATAGAATGATTAATGAGTTTCTCCGAAGGAGGAACTTCAATAGACTTGTTGACTAAAGGCTCATCCTCAGAAATTTCCTCAAGATCAGGACTAGGGCTACCTAAAAAAGAACTTGAAAAATTATGATTTATACAATGATTATGGGTTTGACTTTCAATCGATTCAAAAGTGGAAGACTTATCCTCAAAAGAAATTGAGCAGGAGGGGTCATCTTCGGATGTTGACAATTCACTTGATGTTTGATTATTAACAGATTCAACAATAAGATCAAAAAGGGGAAGGTTTTGATTTGAAAAATATATATCATCGGATTCACTTCCCCATCTTTCTAAGAAACTTTGCTCAAACATGTCATAACCGGAAATGCTGTTGGACTTCAAATTTAAGAACCAGATCTCAGCTCTTTCTTTGAAGGACGAAGCCAATAGTTTCATACACACATCCTCATGGGTTATGGATAAATCTTTAATAATTTCTCTAAAAAGTTCAAGGTGTCTTTTAGCAGATACTTCATGACTTCCATCAAATTTAGACAACCTTTCACGGGCTTGATGAGGGATGTGATGAGGATACCCAACAATTTTTGAGAAGTCAAAAACTTTCAAACGACCAAAAGTCCTAGGCCGCTCAGAAGCAGCCATGGATGGCAAAAAAAATTTTATTTTATTTTTATTTTTATTTATTTTTAAAAACAAGAACCTAAATACCAAATGATGCACCCCATGGGTTCTAGATAATGATAGGATCGATCACCAGTGGAGTCGCTTACGTGGAGTCGCCAGGTAGATTTTAAAAATCTTCTACCAAGATGTATGTTGTTTAAAGTGCAGGGAGAGAGTGAGACAAAACATATGTTGAACCAAGGTAGGCCTCTACCTCCCCGGCAACGACGCCAAAAATGTTATCACACAACTTGTAGTTGCCCCTAGAGGTATCCCATCCGGGACGGTAGAGGAGGCAGGCAACTAAAGAGGTGACCTAAGAGATGCCACGGTTCCCAATGCAAGGTGGGAGTCACGTCAACCGAGGCACTCTTCGCTTTAGGTCAAGGTGTAACTAGACCAAGGGGGAGACCCTATACCCAATCACAGTTGATTGGATCCAAACAAAGGTTTCTAAGGGTAAGTAGATGAGGAGTTACGGAAACCAATGCAAGGCTAAATAGACCTAAGAGTTGAGGTATGGTTGAAGGTGGTGTAATGGATTGTTAGTGTTTCAACCTATGTATGGTTTAGGCCATATTGTTTGGTATGATGTCAAGGTGAGGTACCATGTGTTTACACAAGTGGGTCTTGTTTTCTTGGGAAGTGTGAAATGGTTCTAGGTAGGCCCACAAGGTGAAGTTAGGTGTAATGTTGGTACTAGAGGTTATGTAGAGACTAGATCTATGGATTTAAGTTGATTCTAGGAGTACCCACATACTAGATCTAGGGTTTGACATAATTCCCAAGGAGTGCGACTTGCTTAGTGGAGGACTAGTGCCTTGTTTGATGGGCTAATGGGGTCAAAAGGTATGTCAAAATGTAGATCGGGACACCTAGAAGCCAAGTCAAGTGGGCTAAATGAGATCTAATGGTTGGATCTTGCTAGATCTAGGTTCTCAAGTAATAACCTTAAGTGGACCACAATCCCTTGAAACAAGGAATGCTACCCCCAAGGCGGATCGTGACAAAAAGACAGTCTAGACCTAGGTTTCAAGGTATGGCCGTTCCAAATCTCCAAAAATCTCAAACACCCACTTCCTCAAAGTGGACAAACTCTCCTTCCCTAGGTGGTGCGACTTTGCTCAAGGAGGGTTAAACGGTGGGTTTGGTGGACCAAATCAAGTCCAATGGCCACCAAACTATAGATCCAAGTGGCTAGTACCCCGATCTATGCATGTCCCAAAAATCAAGTCAATCCAAGGGCTAGATCTTAGTAGATCTGAGTTTTGAGGTGCCAAGAAATTCAAAAGGGGGTTTTAACCCCTTAAAACATGGAAAGATGTCCACAAGGTAGATTTCACCAAAGTAAGAATCTGGGGGTAGGTTATCAAGTGTCTAGATTGCAAATCAAGTGGGATCTCACCTACCCATGTGCTAGATCTAACCAAACAAGCCTCTCACTAAGAAGTGCGATTTGGGTCAAAGAGGGCTTTTTGCCTTGAAAAGTGGGTTAATTTTAAGCCAATCACCACCAAACTATAGATCCAACTAGGGGTGGATGCTATAGAGGTGGGTTTTCAAAATCTTCTCAAAAGCAAGGCTAGATCTAAGTAGATCTAAGAAATACCAAAATTGTTTTTTTTAAATTAATTAGGGTTTTATGACCAATGAAGATAGAATGGATGAAAGAGGCACATACCTTGTAGATCTTACCTCAATTGCTTGTGGCCACCTTGCAAATTGATAGCATTCTCCTATGTGTATATTCAAGAGTGAGATCCAAGAGCTCCAACCAAAACTTCCTTCTCCAAGATAGCCAAATCGTCCTCCTCCTACAAGACAAGATCAAAGAAACAAGTCAAGCAAGATGATTATGAAAATGGTAGAAAGATGTAATAGAAAGCATCAACTATGTCACAAAGATACAATAATGATACTCCCTGTCACAAGATCAACCCAAGAGAGAATATGTGGATCCCTCCAACAATAACCCTCATGAAGTCACCCTCCTCTCCACCAATTCGACTTTCCTGTCAAAAGATTAGTAGAAGCACCAAAATCCACAATGATACATAGAAGAGATACTGTATATTCAACATGCAAGAGAATCCACAATACAAGAGAGATGTGCTCCACAAAGAAATATTCTATTCCAATATTCCAGAGCTCCAAAGGTGAGCTTTACAATGGGGGGTCTCCTCCTTATATAGGATAATAAAGACCAAAACCCTATACCACTCTACAATACTACATCAAATGAGTGGTTGAGATTAAAAGATCTCATCATACAATCAATGGCTAAGATGAACCATAACAATATATCACATGGATCACCCAATATAATAATAGCGCCCCCACTAAATGGTACGAAAAGGGGGTGACGTCATCCACTAGAGAAACATAAGTACCAAAATCCACCTCATGGTGACTAGGACATGACAATATAAGCTCATGGTGGGGCTAGGAGGCATCAATCCTTACTAGCTCATCCCCAAGGCACAATAAAATAATAAAATATGTCCAATATAATATAAATGACCAAAACTGTCCTCAGAATCCATGACAGTCAAGCAGTAAATGTCCTCCTGTGATCAATCTGGGCATACCCACATGGTGAAAACTGACTGGAAGATAGTGATGCCACCCTGGAAGACCTCTGTGAAAACCAAATGCCAAAACCTTGCCTCAATTGCCCAAATCGATTTCTTCAATGACCACTTTATCCCATTTTTTAACTGCCTCGGGAACTGTGAAAGTGCCAAAACTGCCTCCTAGGGTGCTAGCGCTGTCCATCTGAGCCCACCAGGCTCTCCAGAAGGGGGGGTAAATGGTAAAAACAAGTGGCTGGACCACCCCCTCCATCATCAGCGCCCTAGGTGAACTGGCCTCTCGGGGCCCCTGCTGCTCAGGCTGGGAAATAAGCCCCAAATCTGGTCAACAAGTGTAAAACTGCATCAATCACTGTCAGAAGTGCCCGGAACTGAAAGATAAGTGTCTCAATGGATCCAGAAGACCCAAATCCACTAGAAATGTGTACTCATACACCATGGGTTGCCCTAATGGGCCAGCTGTAGGGTCCACCATATAAGGACAATGTATAATCTGCTGATCTGAAGTAGTAATAAACCTGCTGAACTGGATCAAACATCATCTGCATCATATGTCCATCATATGATATCATCATCAAACATGTGGGCCCATCAATCATCATCAATAATCATCCATACATGGTCCACATCATCATGGATCCCAAGAATATACAACCAAGGATAAATCACATCAGTAGACTAAGACAATGCTTCTCTAATCATTCTCACAGCTAAGCTCAAAGTATAACATCCATTCAGTGGCATTAATTAAGTTAGCACATTCCGTTGTTATAAAAAATTACTTGCACAATAGTTCAAATGACAAACTCACCCATTGGACATGGTCAAACTGCTAGTGAAGGATGAAGGCTAGGAACAAGGTTGGGCCAAGGGGTTGACTTGTCTAACTTAACTCAAAAAATACTTTGGGCTGGGAGAAAGGGGGAAACTACAAACTCTGTGCTGGACAAAAGAACACGGGGGATGGCTGTGTCTCACAAATGGATAAGTTGTTTAGAGAGTGCTTATTCAACTTAGGCATCATGTCTACATCAAGTTGATCCAGGTTCATTAGGATCATTCCATTTTATTCCATGGCCTTTTTGGCCTACATAACCCTTCGGATTTCAGATGTGCTGATAAGCACAACTAGTTGCAGCTTGCATCCAGGGCATGTTTTTTTAAATATTTATAAGGTCAGCAATTGTTTAGATATAGCTTTTAAGAACCATTGCTTTTTGGACCTTTCTTATACTCTTCGAGGAGTATTTTTAGCAGTTCATCGCTCTTGCCCCTTTTTTTTTGTTTCCATGGGCGAATTTATAATTTTCCATAGGTAGAACATGAGCTTTCAGTTTTAGCCAACAACATCTCAAGTGACTAGGGGGAGTTCGAGCCAATGCCAAACATCGGGACAACCGACCAGAATGATTTAGGCCTACAATCCAACTTACCAAAGGCAAGTTTTGTCACCAACTCAGAGCCGAGACACTGAATAAACAGGGATGCGGTCCAAACACAGAGGTAGAAAAATGGGGAAGTCCTCGATATTAGAAAGTCAAATGAGACAAGTCAGGTTTTAAAGTCAAACAGGAAGGTCATGTATGGATGGAGATAGGTGAATATGGAGCCTATACTAGCAGACAACTGGTGTCGGGAAAGACCATATCTATGTAAGGTGAAAAGCCAGTGAGTTTTGTTAAATGATCTAAATGTGCAAGAAATTGTCCATTTTATGATTTACAGTTCATTTTAAATAGTTTGCCACATCAGGAATAATATACCAAGCACATGCTATGATCATGACTAAATCAACAAGATAATAATCCACAGTCAGTGAGAACATATCCATAGATCATACAACATCATCATAATAATAATCATCAAGTATCATCTGAAACACTGCTGTAATACATCTCTAGGCACTGAACTGAAACTGTAATGGGATAAGTGGTCACATCAGTCATCAAATTTGAACTCTCAAGGCTCAGCCTTGACACAAGGTCGTATACAAATCTGAATAATGTACTGCTCTGATCATGAGTGATCCAAAATATATAGCCATGCTCTGGAATAATGGAAGCTCTGGAATGTGCAGATATCTGCTGTACAAGAATAGTAGCCCTGCTACTATGGTGTGATAACAAGAACTACACCTGAAAATATCTCGACTGGACCAGCAATGGCTTGACATCTAGGACAGACATTTGAGACAACATTCATGAACAGTCTGGAAATGGCTAGCTGCCAGTATACTTGCTCTAATGTGGTTCAGCAGTAAAAGGAGGGTGAAAGTAAAGGTGAAGTCTTTGGAAATTTATGAAGATCCTTAAAGTCGGTAATCCAAAGGCTGATTTGAAAAGGCCAGAAGTTAAGCAATACCAGATACAACAGAGATATGACCACTTCGTGACAATTCAGCCTTGTGTAACAACTGGTGGAGATGTAACAAGTAATGGCAGCAACAAATGCATACACATTTTTGGGCAGCAGCAGTAGTGGGTTGGTATGTTCACCTTGCTTCAATGGAAGTATGAAGTGAATGATGCCTACAGCAAAATGAGACAGGTCCTAGGATCTTATGCATGGTCTTGTAACAAGTCATAGTACTGCTTATGATAGCAGTAGCAAGGGATAGCAAATTCCTGAAGCAAAACCCTAATTGCAGTACAAAGGTAAATGGAATCAGCTTGAAATCAGACTTGGGCAAAATTTGTAAAGGTATACTGAATGACAATTTGACTGCCCCAGTGGATCAACTTTTTGAAGAGGAATTATAGACTTAAAAAGAGATAATCTGAAGTCATAATATTGATATGCACCATGAAGAACATAGCATGCAAAATCTTATGAAAACTCATCCTATCAACTACAAACCTGAGGCTGATTTAGAAGACAGATTTGAAGTTGTCCTTAAGGAGCATGTTATGGACAGCATGTTTACATATTTTTGACAATCCATGACTTGACATGACAGCTGAAAGGACAATGATAGCAGTGACAATTCTTGAACTGACAACTTTTATTCTAACCATGACATACGCCTTGATATAAAGCTAGATAACTTTGAATGCAGCAATGGGTGAACTTTTGATCAAGCTCTCTGTAGTGACAATTTGACTTAAGTTAATTACAATACGGTGAGTTAGTAAGCATTGACAAGATACTACTCTCAGGATTGCCATGATCAGCAAGAATTTGCTCAATTATCAATATCGTCTCAAAATGACATAAACATAAATCTCAGGCATCCAAGGATATATCAAGATCATTTTTCACAAGACAGTTTGGGATATTTGAAGTTTAAAGTTCAGACAAAGATTTCCAAACAAAGTGATCATCAAGAAAGCAGACTTTCTTGTTGAAAAGGGGGAGCTCAGTAACTGAAGAAGTCTACATGAAAGGGGGAGCAGACATTTCACTTTGATCTCAGCACGTATTCAAGAAGACATCATGATGATTTGATGGCTAAGTGTGTGGCCCTTTGTCATTAATGTCAAAGGGAGAGAAAATTGAGGAGGTGTTGCCATCAATGACAAAGGGGGAGTTTGTTGAGCACTGGTTGTCATTGATGACAAGCCATTAATGACAAAGGAATACAAAGGTTGATGACATGGCAAGCATGGCTTGGTTGTGGAGCCCATTGCACTTGAAGAAATATTTGATGAAGCCTTGATGGTCTTGATAGCCATGATGGACTTTCCCTTGAGCCCATATGCATGGGGATGCCCTTATAAAGTCTATTGTTCATACAAGTCAGCCCATGCTTGTGGACAACGCTTGGAAAAATAAGGAAGCCTTGGATATGTTGTTGAAGCCCTTGAAAAAATATGAAGTCCACAAGCTCATTGAAGGAAGCCTTTGTTGGTGAGTTCTTATGATCCTCTTACTTGTGGATCTTACACACGAAAACCCTAGAACGAATTGAATGATTAAAACTTGATGTGGCAAGAAAAATATAAAACAAATTTACAACATCCAATCAACAAGTTTGTGGTGATCCTAGCTTAGACGAGGGTTTGAAAAAGGCTACAAAACAATAATTTAAAAAAAAATTTAAAAGATTTCTATATGGCAGATCGGCTCCCTTTAAAAGATTATTATTTTAATTATTAAACAAATAAAAAACAAAATATATACAATACATAAATAGCAGGTTGGCTCTAGTAAAATTCATGAAAAATCAATATAAATACACTATGACACTTCATTCAAACAACAAGAAATTCGACCTGAGCTCTGATTTCGATTTAGCTACTGTGGAAATTCGGGTACAGTGACTGTGACAGTCGCAGGAGCAGGTCCGAACTTTTTTTACAGTGAACAGAAATTTTTTTTACCTTCATCTCTGATTTGGATCCTTCACTGAGGCTAAATTCATTGGTGTAAAAGTGCTCTGATATTCGGGGGTTTACTGGTGCACTGAGGCACCCGCAGGCAATAGTATAAGAAATTTTCAAAGCAGCTACAACACATTTGACAGCAGCAGTCCAGGTGAATTTTTTAAGGTTTAAACATCATTGATTTCAGGTATCCACAGCAGCAGATCCGTAGATGTCAAGTGAATTTATGATTTGATCTTTTAGCTTTGGGTAATATGGCAGCAGTAAAAATGTTGTTGTGAAAGTTGTTTTCTTACAAGAGGCAGCCAAACAACATCATCTCTATACACAGTTTGAGTATTAACTTCGAACAGTCAAGAAGCTGGAAATGTTTTGTTAAAGATATGAGAAGATTATGATGAGAAGTTTTGATATACTCTCATTAAGCAATAGTGTAAAGGACAGTTCGGGGGTCTTGTTTTGATGATGTGTACAGCTCTCAGCATTTATATGAAGCCCTGGTCATCTCAAACAAATTGCACTGCCTCATAGAGCACCTACAGAGTGAAGTCTTTGGTGACAGTAATGACAAGTTGATGACAGCTGTTGAATGAGCAGCATTCATACTTGGACAGACTTGAAGACTTGATTGTGACAGTAGTTGAAGGCATAAGCAGACCTTGGAAATATGGGAAGAACTTGAAGATATGTGCACATTCAGTTAATGAGCAAACCTTATTGAAATGACAGAACTATTTGACAAATGACAAGACTAAGGACAGACTGATGACATGACTGTGGATACATTGAAGACATGAATGTGGACAGGATGTGGACATGAGGAGACTTGGTTGGTATGACAGTGATAAGCAGACTTTGCTGATATAACACTGATGAGCAGCTTGACATGATGATGACAGAAGTTATGATTGTTTGATGACAAGAATGTATATGTAATTACAAGCTGGGTCTTGTACATTTTTCTTAGTTGGATCTAAGAAATGACCAAGCTGAGTCTTAGAATAGAAGTTGGTGCTTCTGATTCAGTTGAAGCTGATATACCTCACGGTTGTAGCCGGTTGAATCAAATATAAAACAATTATTATATCTTGTGTCTCTTGCAATGTGTTAAATTTGATGAATGACATGTTGATAATTGCTGAAGTATAGTTAGAGATTTACAAATGTGTTAAAGTGAATTGGTAATTGATCTTGGTTTAGAGTTTGAAGAAGTTGAAATTGTATTAAGTGCTCGCTCACTGATTCAACCCCCCCCCCTCTCAGTGAACCATTGTGTCTAACACCACAAAGGTTCTGTAGTTACTTGGCTATGGTGAGCAGTATCAGTGAGTTAGAGTCATCCTCTTATGAGCAAGCAATAGGTGAGCAAGCTTGGAGAGATGCCATGTTGGAAGAGTATGCTTCCATCATGAAAAATGATGTTTGGGAAGTTGTGCCCAGACCAGAGGGAAAGTCGGTTGTTACCTCCAAATGGCTCTATAAGATTAAACATGTTGTAGATGGTAGCATTGAGAAATACAAAGCCAGATTTGTGGCTAGAGGGTTCTCACAGATAGAGGGAGTTGACTATGATGAGACGTTTGCTCCTGTGGCCCGATATACCTCCATTAGGACCGTGATCTCTGTAGCAGCAGAGTTAGGATGGAAGATTCACCAGATAAATGTGAAGACAACATTTCTTAATGGACTCATAGAGGAGGAGGTGTACATTGAGCAACCAAAGGGCTTCGAGATCCTTGAGAGAGAGTCTCATGTATGTATACTAAAGAAAGCTCTATATGGCTTGAATCAAACTCCTAGAGCTTGGTATTCTAGGATAGATACTTGCAGCAGTTGGGAATTCAGAAGAGCGAAGCTGATCCCAATCTCTACTTCATTGTAGTGAATGGGGATCCTCTTATTCTTGTGTTGTATGTAGATGACTTATTCATTACAAGGGCGGAAAAACTTATCAGTGATTGCAAGAAAGATCTTGCTTCTAATTTGAAATGAAAGACATAGGATCGATGCACTACTTCTTAGGCATGGAGGTTTGGCAGAAGGATGGGCATATCTTCCTAGGTCAAGGCAAGTATGCAATGGACATACTAAAGAGATTTCAGATGCAAGATTACAAGCCCATGACTACATCAATGACAACCAACTAGAAGAAGCAAATGGCTTCTAAGGGTACGTTGGTTGATCCCACCAGGTACCGACAACTTATTGGATCTGTTATCACATATATAGTAGCCGGGCTACCATACATTATTTTTCAGATTCCAGTACACTTTTCAGCCAGTTCCCTTACATTGAGATGCTGAGATGAGCATCTATTATGGATCATTATCAGATTTGGACAGCAGTTTTATTCCCCATTGCCATGACTGAATCTCAGGACACTCAGAGAGATGACCGATGTAGCCATTATACCATTTGTACAAAGCAGTCAGTAATGCCCACAGTTACAGTAGCAGTTTCAGAGGACAGATGATGGTTCAGAGGATGAGCATTCAGGTATATGACTCAGCAGGTATATCATAGTGTTGTGGTTATATTGCTTCTATATTTATTCTTATGGCATGTCTTAGCACTTAGTGTCATGATCTGGCAATCATATAGATATGTGGACCTGGTTGATCATATTATATATATTCTATTGTCCCTACTCAGACTTAGAAGTTCACTATTCATACTCATTGGTTTTACCCTCCTTAGAGAGAATAGAGGTGATCATTCCACCATACCTTGGCTTGCTAGTGTTGGCTCCATTATTCATTGTCTTCATCCATCCATTACCTACCTTTTAGTTTATCACCCTGACTTACTACTTGACTAGTGGCATGGAGGATCTTTCCCCACTGTAGCCTCTGTATTGGATGAACTTCCCTGTTTATTGTGTCTCGGCTCTGAGTTGGTGACAAAACTTACCTATGGTGAGTTGGATTTCCTTGTGAATTCCCCCTAGTCAATAAAGTTGTGTTGGCTAAACCTGAAACTTTTAGTGTCGCCATGAATACAAAGTATGGAAAATGAAATGTTATATCTTGTATGAAAAGCCCGTTCATGCAATGTGTTTTTAAACACACATGAATGAAAGGCAATCCAAATGAAAAAGGCTATGAAATAAAATGTTATATCTTTTGTGAAATGTAAAATACCTAGGTAAACAAGCTGTCTGTGACACACCTAGAAGTGCTCATGTAAACAAGTGCCTTAAAAACACACCTGCAGCAAAAAGCCTAAATAAATATAAATCTATGCAATGTGTTTATAAACACACGTAGATCAAAGGCTATGGAAACTTCAGGCCCAAAAATCAATGGAACTTAAATGCTATATCAAAATAATTGCTGGCCTCATTTGTATTATGGATTGTGCGCATCTGTTAAAGGTGAATAAACCCTCTTTGAACAACTCATCCATTTGTGAGACACTGCCATTCCCTGTGTTGTTGCTCATTCAGTATATACTATGGTGTGTTTTCCCTTTCCCATATCCAAAGTGTCACAATGTTGAGTCAGTAAGTCATCCTTTGGCCTAGCCAGTTTATTTTAAACCTTCACCCTTCACTAGCAAATTGATCACAACTATGAAGTGAGTATGGTCTTGAAAGTCTAGTCTGAGTCATAATAATAATTAATGACATTATATATTTGTTGGTAGATCGCCAATAATGATTACTTTGTGTTATAATTGTTATTTGAATAAGTTGTAGAGCATGCGTTAACCTTTGACACTTTGCAGCAGCTTCTGATGACAGTCTAAGTTATATTTGGTCATGTTGACTTGGTCAAACCTAGTTTGACCAAGGTCAACCATAGGACATGAGATGGTAGGACCTTGTGATGATATAGATAGATGATATATGGTCCATATATATGTACATGATGGTTCTATGCATTAGATACAGGTTTATGATGATGATTCATGGTTTTCAGCATTATTTGATCATTTACAGATTATTATTATTTCACCTGTTCCGGTATATTGGATGTGTTATATGATCATGCAGAGATCCATATGGTGTATGAATACACATCTTGGATAGATTTGGACCTTCTGAGTCCAATGAGACAGTCTATTTTCAGTTCCGGGCAGTTACAGTGATGATTGAGCCTCAGTACGCTATCCTAGTGCAATTTTGGTCTGTCGGAGACCCTGTCAAAGCAGAGATGGATTTTATCTGGTTGACCTAGGGTGCTGTGCTTGGAGGGGGTGGTCCAGCCACTTGTTTTTACCATATTACCCCCCTCCCAGACACACTGGTGCCCTCACCTTGACAGCACAGGCACTCCAAGAGGCAGTTTGGGCAGTTTCACGCTTCCCAAGGCAGTTTGGGATTGGTACAAATGGCTACAGAGGAATTCGATTTGGGCTACTAAGGAAAAGTTTTGGCATGGGGTGATCAATGATGATGAGTGGGATGTCTTCCACACCTTCTCCAGCAGTTTCAGCTTCATAGGGACCCACATCCATCACTTATGGCATTTTCTGATGATTTCTGAGGCCTCCTAAGGCCCACGATTTGTCCATAGAGGTAAGATTTGGTACTTTGATGACTATTTTATTATTATTGTGCTATGGGGATTGACCAAGGGTGTCTAAAATTACCCCTTGGACCCACCATAAGCTTATTGTTATATTTTGTCATCATGATTTGGTGGGATCCCCTCTCCTAGGGCGATTTTGTCCACTTATTGTTATATTTTATCAGTGATCCATGTATTTTATTGTTGAGCTCATCTCAACCATTGATTAGATCTTTTGATCTTTTAATCTTAGCCACTCATTCAAAAAGTGGTTAGATTATGGACTCTCTCCCTCCTATTTAAAGGAGAGAGCCTCTCATTGTAAAGGGGTCTTTGGCTCTTGGAATCTTGATATAGAAAAATTCTCTTGTGGAAATTCTTTGTTAAATTTTCAGAATTTACTTCAATCTGATCTAGGATCTTAACTGACAGAACAACATGTACAGCAAATCTACAGCATATCAATCATGGACACAATAATGCAAGCACACAAGAGACACAGAGTTTACTTGGGGAAAACCATAAAGGTGAAAAACCCCAATAACTTCCTCAGAGATAGATAGAGCAATGATACAACCAGAATACAAGAGATAGTCTTCTCCTAGCAGCAGAGCCTCCTCCTCCACAAGTGCGCCACTCTCCCAAGTGTGAGTGAGAGAATAGAATGTGTAAAATGAGAAAGACACAATCTCTATTTATACACTAACTTGACTTGACCTTTACTCAACTAGGTCGGCCTCAACTTAACCACTTAACATAATGCTGACTGGGCTGACCCCTACTAAGGTGGTCTAATAACCCTTTGACCCACATGGCCGACCCCCAATAGGGTGGTCTAATAACCCTTTGACCCACATGACTTATACGGGGCCGACCCCAACAAGGTGGTCTAATAACCCATCAAGTATAAGTTACGACACTTACAATATAAATGACGACACTTCCGTATAGAGGAATAATAACATCTCTATAGGAATACAAACACTTCCGTATAGAGGAATAATACCATCTCTATAGGAGTACAAAATACATATATGAAATACAAGGGTGAAATACATTCCGAAGTTACATATACATCAACACGCCCTCTTAACTAGGAAGGTATTTCTCGACATAGGTCTTCTAGCACAAGTCATCTTCTCTTGATCATCGTCACTGGATAATCATCATCGAGTCATCATCATCGTCACTGCTGCTACTATCTCAATCAATCTTTGAATCTACTCGTCATAAGAAGTTCTACAGAGCCAGTCCTTTTTCATACTAGATGTAGGCCCACCACCTGTAGGTCTTCATCATCACTGGCCATACTGTGGAATCCTCAGGACTTATTACATGTGTCACAAAACCTGGCTGCAGCATCCCAGGCTATTACGAGCACACAGCTCTACCTGTCGGATCTCCCAGGAGCACATTACATGTGACCCATCACAAAACCTGGCTGAAGCATCCCAGGCTGTTACGAGCACACAGCTCTACCTGTCGGATCTCCCAAGAGCACATTACATGTGATCTCACCACAAAACTTGGCTGAAGCATCCCAGGTTGTTACGAGCACACGGCTCTACCTGTCGGAACTCCCAGGAACACATTACATGTGGTCCACCACAAAACCTGGCTGAAACATCTGAGGCCTTTTTCATCCTGTCCAAATCTCCCAGGAGCAAATTACATGTGGTCATGGCAAAACCTGGCTGAAGCATCTGAGGCCTTTTTCATCCTGTCAAGATCTCCCAGGAGCAAATTACATGCCATAGGACAAAACCTTGCAAGAGCATCTACCAGATTTCCCAAGGCCAAATTATATGCCATAGGCAAAACCTTGCAAGACTATCTGTAGATCTTGTTATCACATATATAGTAGCCGAGCTACCACACATTATTTTTCAGATTCCAGAGCACTCTTCAGCCAGTTCCTTTACATTGAGATGATGAGATGAGCATCTATCTATGGATCACTATCAGATTTTGGACAGCATATGTATTCCCCAGGCCATGACTGAGTCTCAGGACACTCAAAGAGATGACCGATGTAGCCATTATACCATTTATGCAGAGCAGTCAGTAGTGCCCAGAGTTACAGTAGCAGTTTCAGAGGACAGATGATGGTTCAGAGAATGAGCATTCAGGTATATGACTCAGCAGGTATATCATGGTGTTATGGTTATATTGCTTTTATATTCATTCTTATGGCATGTCTTAGCACTTAGTGTCATGATCTGGCGATCATATAGATATGTGGACCTGGTTGATCTTATTATATATATATATTCTACTGTCCTTACTCAGACTTAGAAGTTCGCTACTCATACTCATTGGTTTTACCCTCCCTAGGGAGAATAGAGGTGATCATTCCACCATACCTTGGCTTGCTAGTGTTGGCTCCATTATTCATTGTCTTCATCCATCCATTGCCTACCTTCTAGTTTATCACCTTGACTTACTACTTGACTAGTGGCATGGAGGATCTTTCCCCACTGTAGCCTCTGTATTGGATGAGCGTCCCTGTTTATTGTGTCTCAGCTCTGAGTTGGTGACAAAACTTACCTTTGGTGAGTTGGATTGTAGGCCTAAATCATTCTGGTCGGTTGTCCCGATGTTTGGCATTGGCTCGAACTCCCCCTAGTCACTTGAGATGTTGTTGGCTAAAACTGAAAGCTCATGTACTACTTATGGAAACTTATAAATTCGCCCATGGAAACTAAAAAGGGCAAGAGCGATGAACTGCTAAAAAATACTCCTCGAAGAGTATAAGAAAGGTCCAAAAAGCAATGATTTTTAAAAGCTATATCTAAACAATTGCTGACCTTATATATGTATAAAAAAAACATGCCCTGGATGCACGCTGCAACTAGTTGTGCTTATCAGCACACCTGAGATCCGAAGGGTTATGTAGGCCAAAAAGGCCATGAAATGAAATTGAATGATCCTAATGAACCTGGATCAACTTCATGTAGAGATGAAGCCTAAGTTGAATAAGCACTCTCTAAACAACCTATCCATTTGTGAGACACCGCCATTCCCTGTGTTGTTGCTCATTCAGTATATACTATGGTGTGTATTCCCTTTCCCATATCCAAAGTGTCACAATGTTAAGTCAGTCAGTCACCCTTTAGCCTAGCCATTTTATTCTAAGCCTTCATCCTTCACTAGCAAATTGATCACAACTATGAAGTGAGTATGGTCCTGAAAGTCTAGTCTGAGTCATATAAATAATTAATGACACTATATATTTGGATTTAGATCGCCAGTAATGATTACTTTGTGTTATAATTGCTATTTGAATGAGTTGTAGAGCATGCATTAACCTTTGACACTTTGCAACAGCTTCTGATGATGGTCTGAGTTATATTTGGTCATGTTAACTTGGTCAAACCTAGTTTAACCAAGGTCAATCACAGGACATGAGATTATTGGACCTTATGATGACACAGATAGATGATATATGGTCTATGTACGTGTACATGATGGTTCTATGCATCAGATACAGGTTTATGATGATGATCTTTGGTTTTCAGCATTATTTGATCATTTACAGGGTATTATTATTTCACCTGTTCCGGTATATTGGATATATTATATGATCATGCAGAGATCTATATGGTGTATGAGTACACATCTTCGATAGTTTTGAACCTTCTGAGTCCAATGAGACGGTCTATTTTCAGCTCCGAGCAGTTACAGTGATGATTTAGCCTCAATAGGCTGTCTTAGTGCAGTTTTGGTTTGTCAGAGACCCTATCAGAGTAGAGATGATCTTTATTTGGTTCACCTAGGGCGCTGATGATGGAGGGGGTGGTCCAGCCACTTGTTTTTACCATATTACCCCCCTTCTGGACACACTGGTGCCCTCACCTTGACAGCGCAGGCACTCCAGGAGGCAGTTTGGGGCACGTACACACTTCCCGAGACATTTTTGGATTGGTAGAAATGGTTACAGAGGAATTCGATTTGGGATACTAAGGCAAAGTTTTGGCATGGGATGATCAGTGATGATGAGTGGGATGTCTTCCGCACCTTCTCCAGCAGTTTCAGCTTCATCGGGGCCCACATCCATCACTTATGGCACTTTCTGATGATTTCTGAGGTCTTTTGAGGCCTATGATTTGTCCATAGAGGCACGATTTGGTATAGTGATGACTATTTTATTATTATTGTGCTATGGGGATTGACCAAGGGTGGCTAAAATTACCCCTTGGACCCACCATAAGCTTATTATTATATTTTGTCATCATGATTTGGTGGGATCCCCTCTCCTAGGGCGATTTTGTCCACTTATGGTTATATTTTATGGTTGATCCATGTATTTTATTGTTGAGCTCATCTCAACCATTGATTAGATCTTTTGATCTTTTAATCTTAGCCACTCATGTAAAAAGTGGTTAGGATTATGCTCTCTCCCCATCCTATTTAAGGAGGGAGCCTCTCATTGTAAAATCATCTAGAGATTTTTGGCTCTTGCCTCTTGGAATAAAATTTCTATCTTTTGGAGTACATGCTTGGGTTGGAGTGGATGTTGGTTGTTTTGATTGTAAATGCTTTTGTCCACTGCACTGGAGGATCTATTGTAGCTATCTTGCATATTTGCCATATCTTTTTACAGGTGGAGAAGACTTCTTCAACAAGTGCGAATTGGTGGGGAGGCTTGCCCTTCAAGCTTGGAGGAGGACGTTTTGGGTTAAACAGGGAGTGGTTTTGTCTTTGCACCAACTATTCTTTGCTTATCTCTTTCTTGCTTGTATCTACCTTCAACATGTTAAACTGATTGATGCTTTGCTCCTTGGTTTTGACAGGTTAGAGGGACACATAATTGGCTTGGAAAAATCGATTTGGCAAGAGGGCTTCAAAACTTCTCCATTTGATCTTTGGCAAAAGTAATCCTCATCTCAACTAGCATTCATCTTTTCATCCAGGTATGCTCCAAAGGTATGATCTTCTTCTTCTTTGAATCATCCATAATTTCTAGATCATAAAAACCCTAATTAATCAAAACCCTCATTTTGGTTTTTCTTAGATCTACTTAGATCTAGCCTTGCTTTTGAAGAGATATTAAAAACCCACCTCTATAGAATGCACCCCTAGTTGGATCTATAGTTCGACGGTGATTGGGTTAAAATTGACACACTTTTCAAGGCAATAAAGCCCTCTTGAACCAAATCGCACTTCCTTGGAGAGGCTTGTTTGGTTAGATCTAGCATACGGGTAGGTGAGATCCCACTTGATTTGCAATCTACACACTTAATAACCTACCCCTAGACTTTTACTTGGGTGATTTATACCTTGTGGGCATTATTCCACATTTTAAGGGATTAAAACCCCCTTTTGAACTACCTGGCACCTTAAAACTCAGATCTAGTAAGATCTAACCCTTGGATTGACTTAATTTTCTAGATCCACTTAGATCAGTGCCTAAGCTACTTGGATCTACAATTTGGTGGCCATTGGACTTGATTTGACACACCTTATCCACCTTTTAGCCCTCCTTGAGCAAGGTCGCACTTCCTTGGGTGACTGAGTTTGCCCACTTCTAGGACCTGGGTAGTTGAGATTTCAGTGGATTTGGAATGGGCATACCTTGAAACCTATATCTAAAGTATCATTTTGTGACGATCTACCTTGGGGGTAGCATTCCTTGTTTTAAGGGATTGTGGTCCACTTGGGTCATTTCATGAAACCCTAGATCTAGCAAGATCCAACCACTTTACCTCAATTAGCCCACTTGTCTTGACCTCCAGGTGTCTCGATCTACACTTTGACATATCTTTTGACTCCATTAACCCATCCAACAAGGCACTAGTCCTCCTCAAGCAAGTCGCACTCCTTGGGAATTGTGTCAAACCTTAGATCCGGTACATGGGTATTCCTAATTTCAACTTAGATCCATAGATCTACTCATTACATATCCTCTAGTGCCAATTGCATCCCTTAATTTCACCTTGTGGGTCCATATTAAGCCATTTCACATATCCCAAGAAAGTAGGACCCATTTGTGTAACACATGGTACCATATCTTATCATTATAACTAATCATGTGGCCTAAATCATACATTGGTTGAAACACTAATCATTCCTCAAACCACCTTCAACCATA
Organism: Larix kaempferi; assembly: GCA_027924585.1. NCBI lineage: Eukaryota > Viridiplantae > Streptophyta > Pinopsida > Pinales > Pinaceae > Larix > Larix kaempferi. The sequence goes on from BSBM01000106.1 coordinate 21,602,715, forward strand.
CTTTAATTTCTAGGTCCACTTTACCTTGCATTGGTTTCCGTAATTTACCATTTACTCATCCCTAGGAACCTTTGTTTGGGTCCAATCATCTTTGATTGGTTATAGGGTCTCCCCCTTGATCTTGATTCATCTAGATCTAAAGTGAAGAGTGCCTCGGTTGGCGTGACTCTCACCTTGCATTGGGAATCGTGGCATCTCTTGGGTCACCTCTTTAGTTGTCCATCTCCTCTACCGTCCCGGATGGGATACCACTAGGGGCAACTACAAGTTGTGTGATAACAGATCTCCCAGGGCCAAATTATATGTCCTCCCAAAGCAAAACCTCGAAAGAGCATTTGCCAGATATCTCAGGGCCAAATTACATGCCATAGGAAAAACCTTGCAAGACTATCTGCAAATCTCCCAGGGCCAAATTATATGCTCATCTGCACAACCTGATCCACGGCCATAGAGTATCAACTTGATACTCACCATACATCATCCTGATGTACACATGATCATCCTGATCATCATCACTGCAACATCCTGTTGCATATCATCTAGAGCAATATCCTGAAGCTCGTTATCCATGATCATCCTGATCATACAATGCATCTACCTGATGCATACCAAGTATCTACCTGATACATATCATCATACATGATCCACCTGATCATACAGTGTATCCACCTGATACAAATACAAATACATGATACATATCAACATACATGATCCACCTGATCATACAATGTATCCATCTAATACATATACAGATACATGGTACAAGCATCCAACATGATGCATATACAAAATACATACAAATGATCCAACGGATCATATCCAGCATCCAACATGATGCGTACATACATATAAATGATCCAACTGATCATATCTAGTATCCAACATGATGCATACATACATATACATATAAATGATCCCACTGATCATATTCAGCATCCTCTTGATGCATATACAGAGCAGTAACTGGAGCATTGTCCTGATGCTCATCATCCATGATCCTCCTGATCATCATAGCATCATCCTCTTCAGATCATCTCATCGTCCACGAAGCACAGCCTAGATGCACATCATCCAGCACTTACACCACCAACATGGGAGAACACATCTACCACCATTCGGGGAAGGCTCCAACCCTTACTTTTTCACCATGGGAGAACACATCTACCACCATGTGAAAAATGGATCAGCAATTACATCACGACCAAGGGAGAACATATCAACCATGTCAGAAAAGCTCATGTGCATCTGCATCTTCCGGACTCATCACTTCCCTTTGGAAGGAACCTTGATCTGAAGTGCACCAAGCCTCTCTCTGAAGTACTCAAACTGCACTTTGGCCAACGGCTTGGTCAATACATCTGCAACCTGCTCATCCGTCGCAACATACTCTGCTTCGGCTGTACTCAGTGCTACACAGGACTGCTTCCTGCTAAACCAAGAGATCACACCTGATCCCATACTGAAGCAGCACCCAGAAGTGCTCTTCCTATCTGTAGCACTGCATGCCCAATCTAAATCAACATAACCCTGCAGGTTAAACTTTTGATTCGCATCGTACTTGAGCCCATAATCAACCGGATCAGATGGAGCATCACACAGAAGCTTCAGATTCGATTCCATAGATGTGGCCATAGCCTTGTAGTCCATCATCGCGAACCTCTTCAGGATCTCTACTACATACTTCCCTTGTCCAAGGAAGATTCCATCTGCACTTTGCCACACCTTCATGCCAAAAACAAATAGTGCATCATCCCCAAGTTCTACACACATATATGACTACATCATTCAAGAAAGCTGTCTTGAAATCCATCTGGTGTATCTTCTATTTCATCACTTTTATATTTCTCTATGTTGCCATCTGCAGCATGCTTGATCTGATAGTTCCATTTGGAAGTCACAACAGACTTCCCTTCAGCTCTTGGGACCGCATCCCAAACATCGTTCTTCATGATCGACGGATCATGGCATTCTTCCCATATCCTGGAAACTTCAATATCTTCAATAGATAATTTTGTTGCTTGAACAAATGTTGTAGTCCTTCTTTTGTAGGTGAAGGTATATGGTCTTTCCTACAAAACAAGTTAAATTGCATGATTAGAAACATCTCATAATTTTCAGACAAATTCTTACACATAAAGAAATATGTCATACAGTCATGCAATTATCTTAGCCAATGCTTCAATACAACATTCATCCATGTTCCACAACTTTCTAGATGCCTTCCAGTCTCTACCAGAACATTGTTAAGAGTTTGCACTACTCCCAACATGTCAACAAAGAGGTTTCATTCTAGATAAGTAGCATAGGCCACTTACCCATCACATGCATATTAGTAGTATACTGTTCATTAATGCAATCATTCTAATATGCACAATACATATCCTAAGTCTAGGAACATGAGCATATACATCATTGAACAATTTTATTTAAACAAACAAATATGCAAGAAATGATAATAAAAATACTTATCTTTGTTTGATTGTTGGGTTGACTCCCTCTCAGTCTTTGCTTCTTTTTCTGCAACTCCATTCTGATGTGGATTGTGAGAAGTGGTCAACTCCCTTTGAATATCTACATCCTTGCAGAAACTACTGGAGTGTGCTCCCTCTTGATATTTGCTTCCTGGATTACCTATTCTTGAACTTATATTCATTCTCGATCCCTATGCATGCTTGTTAGTATCATCATTGTGTTATCCTTGAGGACTCATACATAATCACACATTTATTAGTATAATCTTAATACTATCAAAACACAATAATCTTAAGCATGTATAGTCATGATCATTTCAAACAGAAATAATAAGCATTAGTATTCAAGGTTTCAGGGAAGTCTTCTTTTACTCATGCATATTCTTATTTGATCATAGAACTCTTCTGGTTAGTTAAATCATCAATCAAGATAAGAGATATAATATGCATAAAACCCGTGATTACTCAAACCTATACCTTCATGATTCTTTTGGTTAGTCATATCATCAATTATGGTAAGAAACATAATATGCATACAACCATGACTATTCAAACCTATGACTTCATGAATAATCATTATCAACAATGAAACAGTATAAGATCCTAACACAAAGTAGGATTCTAGCTTGATATAGGAAAAACATACCTGGATTAGCATGCTAGCTAGTTATGTCTAACATACCCGCATAATGTCTACTGGTTCTCTTTAGTGACTTGTGCTAGTAACCTGCATGTCTCATAAGTTAACCATTGTAGAACCAAGTTATACATACCTCGTAAGTAGATCTTCTATGTGATCCATGATAATGGATGAATCGTTGTCTTCATGTCACCATGATCATATGTTCTTGAAGTAGAACATGATTTGTCTTTCTTGGTGTACCTTTTATGTTAGCGAACAACATAAACCTCATACATCACAATGCATTAGTACATTCATAACTGTCAAAACCTTAATCAATGAACTTCTTCTATTAAGGTGATACGACAAGTCTAGTAATTAATCAAGATTGTACTGTAATGATAACCATATGATAAACTTAACCATGAAACATACCTGTAAGCCATACCTGTCAAGATTGCTTGTAATCTTCTTATGGAAGGCCTTAGCCTCATCTCCCTCTGAGACAAGAACTTCTTCACCTATGCAGGTGACCAATCCATCCTCTTCTAGGATTAACCCAATCCACTTGATTTGCAGGAACTGGATCTAGAGCTGTAATAGGGTTTGTCAGAGAAACCCCAAAAATTCAAACTTTGAATTTCAAAGTTCTGAAATGATAGAAATATGCGCCTTGATGAGCTGATCAAGCTGGTATATTCAGAATTTGAAAACTGCAAAGTCTCACTCCTCAATTTTGCCTTTGAAACTTTTGGATTCACTGGACGTGACCTCGAACTAGGGTTTGATGAAGCCCACTCTTCTGCCCAATCAAAAGGTTTGATCCAAAGCTCTAAGCTTCTATTTTTTATGAGGAGCTTCCAGCCATGGTCGCAGATTTCAAAAATTCCCATTTTTGCAGAAGCCCTAATTTTCCACTTTTCTCATCAAAGTCCCGAACTAGGGTCTGATCAAGCCCGACCTTCTGCCCAACCAAAAATTCTGATCTCGGTCTCTAAATTTTGATTTTGATGAGAAGCAGTCAACCGTGGTCTCCGATTACAAAAATTCCAACTTTCTCCGAAGCTCTAAATTCCGGAAGCCATGAATGAAGGTGCTCAAAAATAATTCTGATTTGACAGAAATATGTACCTGATTATTTCTGGTGTAACTCCGAACTTTTCAATCCACAGGGTCTGAAAATTTTTCTTGAGATAGCCCGACCTGTTATCTTTCCATCCCGATAGGTCTGACCTCAATTGGATTCTCTGAGAGAGAGTTATTCCAAGTGTCGCAACATGACCTGTTAATGGGATAATATAGGAGAGCGAACTTGTACGGCGTACCACGTGTCCCTGGTTCAACTTCGGCCTCTGGAAAATTTTCCTGAGATAGCTCGACCTGTTATCTTTCCATCCCGACAAGTCAGACCTCAATTGGATTCTCTGAGAGAGAGTTATGCCAAGTGTCGCAACGTGACCTGTTTATGGGATAATATAGAAGAGCGAACTTGTACGGCGTACCACGTGTCACTGGTTCAATTTCGGCCTCTGAAAAATTTTCTTGAGATAGTACAGTCTGTGTACTACCTGTTACATTTTACGAAATGTCATTTAGAGCTTCCTAGCCCAAGTTATGACATTTTTCCCAAGGTCACCTGATTTTGACTCAGATCTGGAAGAGGCAGAAACCCTATATTGTACAGATCATAAATCACAAAGTACAACGAATTAGAGGTTGTCCTTTGGACACAAGGTACATGGGGATTGGATCTTCGATCTGTAAAAGTTTCAGATCCGAAAACTTCGCCAAAATGGATTTATAGCGAAAGTGCTACGATGACTGGTTTTTGCTATATCAAGCCCTAGCATCGTAAGTGTAACAAGTGTCATACATGCCATATCATGCCTTCTTTCAGGCTAGCTCTGATACCATGTTAAAATTTCAGAATTTACTTCAATCTGATCTAGGATCTTAACTGACAGAACAATATGTACAACAAATCTACAGCATATCAATCATGGACACAATAATGCAAGCACACAAGAGACACAGAGTTTACTTGGGGAAAACCATAAAGGTGAAAAACCCCAATAACTTCCTCAGAGATAGATAGAGCAATGATACAACCAGAATACAAGAGATAGTCTTCTCCTAGCAGCAGAGCCTCCTCCTCCACAAGTGCGCCACTCTCCCAAGTGTGAGTGAGAGAATAGAATGTGTAAAATGAGAGAGACACAATCTCTATTTATACACTAACTTGACTTGACCTTTACTCAACTAGGTCGGCCTCAACTTAACCACTTAACATAATGCTGATTGGGCCGACCCCTACTAGGGTGGTCTAATAACCCTTTGACCCACATGGCCGACCCCCAATAGGGTGGTCTAATAACCCTTTGACCCACATGACTTATACAGGACCGACCCCAACAAGGTGGTCTAATAACCCATCAAGTATAAGTTACGACACTTACAATATAAATGACGACACTTCCGTATAGAGGAATAATAACATCTCTATAGGAATACAAACACTTCCATATAGAGGAATAATACCATCTCTATAGGAGTACAAAATACATATATGAAATACATGGGTGAAATACATTCCGAAGTTACATATACATCAACATTCTTGTGGTCTTCTTTGCATCTAGTGTTCTTAGATGGTGATTGGAAAGTTTATTGCATTCTAGCATTTGGGTATTTGTGGTAAGATCTATCTATTTTTGGAAATCTTTGTCTTGTCTACAGGAGGGCGACTTCAACAAGGGCGATTTTGCATGGCTTCTTCAAATCGATCTTCTTGGCATTCGCTTGTATCAGGGGGTTATCATTAGTATCATTGTGATCTATGCTATCTTTCTGCTATTTCTCTTGTGGCATTAGTCTTATCTCTTGATTTCATCAAATCTGATATTGTTGACGTTTGTTGGGCAGGAGAGGGCGCATTGGCTTCCTTGGAGCAAATCGATTTCATAGATCTACTTCAAATTGATCGGGTTTGCATAGATCATCATCATCAAGGCATCTACAAGGTTATCCATGTAAGATCCACAAGTTTGTTTCTCTTATCTTGATTCCAATCCATTGGCACAACATATAATTGATAAAACCCTTATATTTCAAACCCTCATTTTTACATTTTCTCAGATCTACTAAGATCTAGTGGCTCTTTGGGTAAGATATTTAAAACCCACCTCTATAGTATCCATGGCATCCCGGATGTATAGTTTGGTGAGGATTGGCCTCCATTTGATCCCCTTCCCAACCCAACTTAGCCTCTCCAAGTGAGGTAGCACTTCTTGGGGAAGGTGAGTTAACGTAGATCTAGCACATGGGTAGTTGAGATTTCACTTGATTCGTAATCTACACATCCTAAAACCTACCCCTAGACTGTTACTTTTCTGATTTCTACCTTGTGGGCCCTATTCCACATTTTAAGGGATTAAAACCTCATTTTGGACCACTTGGTATCTTAAAACTCAGATCTAGTAAGATCTAACCCTTGGATTGCCTTGATATTCTAGATCCACATTGTCAATTGCTTAAACTACTTGGATCTAAAGTTTGGATGCCACTGGACTTGTCTTGATCCCATTTATCCCACTTTTAACCCTCTTTGGGCAAAGTCGCACTTCTTGGGGAGATTGAGTTTGTCCACTTGTAGGACGTGGGTAGTTGAGATTTTGGTGGATCTGGAACAAGCATACATTGAAACCTATGTCTAGTAGGTCATTTTGTGAAATCTTGCCTTGGGGATAGCATTCCTTGTTTTAAGGGATTGTGGTCCACTTAGGTCACATCATGAACTATTAGATCTAGATAGATCCATCCATCAAACCTTTAGTAGCCCACTTGTCTTATGTTATTAGGGTCATGATCTACAAGTTAACCTCACTTTGACTCCATTTGCCCCATTTCCCAAGGCACTGATCTTTCTCCAAGCTCATTCGACTTTCCTAGATTGTTGATGTTGGACACATCGAGCACACTGAGAGGGGGGGGGTGAACAGTGTGTATAGCTTTTTATTACTTTTTCAACTTTAACAATCATCAACTGCTTCTTCAATACATCATTCATTAATGTATTACCACATTATCATTATATCATCAGCATTATTAACAATTACAGGTCATCATCACATAGGAAGCATAGCAAAACACAGTACACAAGATTTTTACGTGGAAACCCAAGTCCTGGGGGAAAAACCACGGAAGCCTTTATAATAATAATTTACCAGCAACAACTGGAAGGAGGCAACAACCCCCTTTGTTACAAAGACTTCAATTCTCCAGCTACAACTGGAAAGAGGCTACAACCCCCTGATTTACAGGCTACAACCTGAAGGAAGCCTTAGCTCCCTATATTTCTTTGCCCCGTCCTACCACCCTGAAATGAAGATAGATACTTAACTACTGCACTGATCCTGCGGACCGGCTATCCAACACCTGTACCACACTGCACAATCTGTACCACACTGCACAATCTGTATCACACTACACAACCACTGTCACTGCTAACCACTGCACATCAACTGTATCACACTGCTCAATCTGTATCACACTGCACAACCACTGTCACTGCTGACCACTGCACATCAACTGTATCACACTGCTCAATCTATATCACACTGCACAACCACTGTCACTGCTGACTACTGCACATCAACTGTATCACACTGCACAACCACTGTCACTGCTGACCACTGCACATCAACTGTATCACACTGCTCAATCTGTATCACACTGCACAACCACTGTCACTGCTGACCACTGCTGACTACTGCACATCAACTGTATCACACTGCTCAATCTGTACTATATTGCACAACCACATCAACTGACCACTGCTCATCACAACTGTGCCACACTGTTCATCAACTGAGTAATCAATTTGTCTGTACCAATCAATCTGCTGTTCACATCATTCGAATTAGTAAATCTCAGTTTAACCAACGGTATACTAGACTCAGTCCACCTGAGTCAAACCAACTATTCATACAAATCAACCAATCTGAGTTAAGGAATCTGCTCATGTAGCCTGAATCAATGTACTCACTGCTCAATACCACCGTTCATCATTTCATCAATGTCATCATTGTATCATTGTTTCTATATATCACTACATACACCACTGAGCATACATAATCCTGTGTACCATCGCACTTTACTGAGCATACAGCAATGTAAACATCACTAGCACATCAACATACACTGAGCATGTCACTGTGTAAACATCACTGATCATAGCATATGTAAGTTGAGCATATCTAGAACATGACTGTGTAAACTTCTTTAGCACATCAACATACATTGAGCATGTCACTGTGTAAACATCACTGATCATATCATATATAAGCTGAGCATATCTAGAACATGACTGTGTAAACTTCTTTAGCACATCAACATACACTGAGCATGTCACTGTGTAAACATCACTGATCATATCATATATAAGCTGAGCATATCTAGAACATGACTGTGTAAACTTCTTTAGCACATCAACATACACTGAGCATGTCACTGTGTAAACATCACTGATCATATCATATGTAAGCTGAGCATATCTAGAACATGACTGTGTAAACTTCTTTAGCACATCAACATCAAGTATACATCATAATGCATAGGAGAGCATCATCACACTATGGTATGCATGTACATCATATTGTATAGTAGTGCATCAACTTCATAGAGTGTACATCATTATCACATGCATTATCATCATAAAGTGTATAATATCATAGCATAAAGGTATGCAACATCATCATCATATCCTCCATAATGACTTCAAATATATATACCAATATATAGGCTCACATACTAATATCAAAGATGAACTCTATCCATGAGAGACATGTGCCATTACAAGAGAAACCCAGAAGCATGAGCCATACCTTTTTGAAGATCATAAGGTCAAGAAACAATAGACAAACCAAAATAAACTCTAGATCATGTCATCACATAGCCCTCGTAACAAGCTTTCCAACGAGCCAAGAATTTTGTAATTCCGATTCCGTATGAGAAAGTTATGCCAATTTTAGTAAAGATGCCCCAAAATTTCTCCTCCACAAAATTTCGCACTTTTCTCCAAGAGTTGCGAAATTCCAATTGATGAGCAAATGAAATGTTTGATATTCTATTTATATAGGTCGTGGAGGAAATTTATTACCTCAAACAGGGCCGACATGCAATTCAAAATTACAAATAATTAAATTTTCTTTTGTTAGGTCGGCTCACCCAAAAAGGTGGGGTACACCAACTTCAAAAATTCATATCTCTTCAACCATAAGGAGTTAGAAGATGCTCCACATATCAATGGAAATGGCTTGACGAGTACTATCTCCCTATGATGGGTTTATTTGCAAATTCTTGGTCTAATACCCTTAAATTATTCAATGTGTCCAGGACGTCAAAGACCCCACACATGAGGGTGCCAAAGACCATACCACTAACTACAAGAGTTTCAAAGTCTTCTTCAACATATCAAGGCACGTCCGTGGGATCTACCTCCATCTACATCCCAATAGCTATATAACCACAAATAGGACCATACATCACCATGGTTCAAGACCCAATCCTCCTAGGGCACCACGAACACCAACATACCACCATTTGTATGGGCTTCCTCAAATTTTTGAGGGCTTCTTCATCATGTGTGTGGGATTCTCATCCACATGATCATGGGCTACATCAAGGTACCTTCATTTCCGAGTGTGTGGACTTCATGACCCCATCAAGGGCTTCTCCATATGGCGATGTGGGTTCCTTAACCTCTTTAATTTCAAATAGTGGGCATCAAGGTCTTCTCCATATGACGATGTGGGTTCCTTGACTTTATTAAGTCATTTATGACATCGATCCACTAAGTGTGGAGCCAAGGACTTCTTCAGAATTTCTTCAACCCAACGAGGACACTTCCTAGGGTACTAGGGCATAGGTTGTGGTATGGGGAACCAAGGAAACAACTTAGGGGTACTTAAACACTCTAAAGGGTGTTCAGGGCTTTTTCCAATGTCCATAGGCCTCCAAGGGCTTCAAGCTTGGGCTTGGACAAAGTCAAAAGGTCTCCTCTGACACAGACAACCACAAATCAAATACTAACCCTCAGGGGCTCCACAAGGGGCACCAAGACTTAACTGTTGGCATCAATGACCAGACATTGTTGGCATCAATGACAACCTAATCAACAGTTGAGTTAACTTGTGTTTAGATCCCCCTCTTAGTTGCTTGAATCCCTAGATGTTGTTCTATTTCATGATCAAGCTTATCTCATGTACTGGTGAGCCCCAATTCAATCCCTAAACTACCCTGCACTGGACATGGTTCCCAAGGCAGTGGATTTTCTCATAATTGACTAGTACTTTAATCCTGGATCTCATTTCAAATACTATAAGTCACTCTCACATCAACAATGAACCAAAGCTATATTCATTGAACCCCTCACTTATCTTGTGACTTCATCCTTAGGTCTAGGATACACCATACACCTTACAATACTTCACTCATACTTAACTTTGATTTGGTGTTTTGGTTTGATCTCTCCTGTCGGGAGTAGATCTGGGTCTCCCCCTTTGTTGTCTGGGCTAGATAACATAAAGTGAAGGTTGCCTCGATTGGCGTGACAACCATCTATTGGAAGTCGAGGTGATCGTGGTTGCACCTTTGAGTTGCCCTTTCCTACTGCCATCCATTAATGGATACATCCATAGGGGTAACTACAATTTAGGTGATAACAAGATCCTTGATGTACTTGGTTAACACCAGGCCAAATTTGAGTTTTGTTGTCAATACCTTGAGTCGGTACATGATAGAGCCTAAAGATGTTCACTGGGTGGTAGCAAAGCATGTACTTAGGTATGTCAATGGAACAACAAAGTATGGCTTGAATTATGTGAGGAAGGGTGGAGTGCAGCTAGTTGGTTTTACTGATTCTAACTGGGCAAGCAATGCAGGTGACAGGAAAAGCACCTCCAAGTGTTGTTTCAGTTTGGGTTCGGCAACAGTGTCGTGGTTCAGCAGGAAATAGAAGTCTGTAGCACTGAGCTTTGCAGAGGCAGCATATATGGCAGCTAGTTTAGCCAATTGCAAGGCCATTTGGCTTTGCAAGATGTTGGTGAGCCTATTTGATCAACAGTTGGAGTCTACCGTGATTCATTGTGATAATCAGAGTTGCATCAAACTCTCGGAGAATCCAGTATTTCATGATAGATCCAAACATATAGAGATCAGATATCATTTCATTCGAGATCATGTTCAGAGAGGAGTAGTTGAGCTTCAGTACATATCTACAAATGAGCAGGTTGCAGACATTCTCACAAAGCCCTTGATGAGAAACAAGTTTGTGTACTTCAGGGAGAAGAAGGGAGTGGTTCAGAATCATTTCCTGGTTAAGAGGGAGTGTTGAAAAGTTAACCAAGGAAGTTGTTCTTTGAAGGGCATGCAAATTTTTGCATGCACAACTACATGCAAAAGTGAGTTTTTGCATGCAATCACTTTACGTTTTTGGTAAACCTAATTAGCCAATGAGGTATTATAAGAAGGAAGGAGGTCACTGGCAGAGGACACTAAGCAAACTGATCAAAGTTAGATCTGTTTGAGAGGTGGGCGACTTTCCTGAGAGAGAAGGGCACATTCTCTGAGGAGAGAGAAGCCCGTTCTACATCCGGCTGACCAATTGAGAAACTAAGACTTTCAGAGTATCCTTGCCTCGGTGTTTGAGGAAGGACTGTGACAATCAGAGCTCAGATCTATTGAGATTTGATTCCATACGAGCATCTAACACTTGGAGGGAGGGCGCACTTTTCCATGCAGAGAGAGGCGTGCATTCTTTAGATCTAGCAGTTGGCCTCTTTGTTGGCTGAGCAGATTAGAGCAGTGGTGAGAGAAAGACTGTACTAACAGAGAGTTACCTTCAGACAGATCTAGATCCAGTTGACAGTTAGGGCACATTTCCTTTGTGCATGCATCAGCTTGTTGCATGCAGATCTAGGGTTTTGACCCTGTCAAGTTCGGTTGTTCCTTCTGAGGTATTTTGTATGTACTTGTATTCTGCTTACCTTGCTCTGGGCTCGAGATAGAAGAAAGCCCCACAGATAGTTGGTTTTCCCCATTTGGGGTTTCTAGGGTACATCGTGAGTTGTGTGATTGTTGTGGTTTATTGTTGAAGTGTTAAGAAAACTGTTGTGTTTGTATCTTAAGTCCTTATTGCATTTTGATTTATAGAGACTCAAACCGCTTGAGTTCTCAGGGCATCCAGAGGGAGTAGTGATCTCTGGATAAATTAACAGCAATCAGTACATGTACTTGGCCTATCTCTCATCGTAGTCCATTTCCTTGGCTATCACTTCGAGTCATACTAGATCTTGGTACACAGGGTCACGAATCTTTTGGCATCTATTGGCATTGCGATGGACCGACTTCCTCCATTTTGGTATTCCTTGGACATGCCTGATCGCCTTTTACCTACCAAGCAGGAGTTGAATAGAAACACCCGAGACGACATCTATAAACAATTCTTGCAGGTCACTTGGATCAACCCTCTGGGTGGGTTACGCCCAAAGATGGCCTTTTATGTTGCACACATTTCATGGATTTGAGGGATGGTCTCATCGTTCGACCCCATTACACACTCTGCCATTGAACACATGTTGTTTGTATCCCTTTGGGTCAGTTTAGAGTGGGTTCTCATCATCTTAGGGTTGAGACAGATCACCAAATCGGCCAATCAAACAAGATCTATCAAGTTTGTCATCTTCGAGAGGTTAAGACAAAGGAGCAATTTGCCTTTTGGTGTCCTATGTATTATGAGATTCGTGGGCGATTCCATTGTCTTTTTAGGGACCTTATCGCAGAGAGTTCTAGTCTTTGGCTAGTTACTTCAAGTATCTGTATTAGAGCTGTCTGGCCTTATACTTGTAGGAGGTCCTGTTATCACACCATAGTAGCAGGGCTACTATTCTTGTACAGCAAATATCTGCACATTCCAGAGCTTCCATTATTCCAGAGCATGACTATATATTTTGGATCACTCGTGATCAGAGCAGTATATTATTCAGATGTATGTTTGACCTTGTGTCAAGGCTGAGTCTTGAGAGTTCAGATTTGATGACCGATGTGACCCTTTATCCCATACAGTTTCAGTTCAGTGCTTAGAGATGTATTGCAGCAGTGTTTCAGATGGTACATAATGATTATTATGATGATGTTATATGATCTATGGATATATTATCACTGACTGTGGATTATTATCTTGTTGATTTAGTCATGATTACAGCATGTGCTTGGTATATTATTCCTGATGTGGCAAACTGTTTAAAATGAACAATTGCTTGCACATTTAGGTCATTTAACAAAACCCACTGGTTTTTCACCTTACATAGATATGGTCTTTCCTGACACCAGTTGTCTGCTAGTGTAGGCTCCATATTCACTTGACTCCATCCATACATGACCTTCCTGTTTGACTTTAAACCTTGACTTGTCTTATTTGACTTTTTGATACCGATGACTTCCCCATTTTTCTACCTCTGTGTTTGGACCACATCCATGTATATTCAGTGTCTCGGCTCTAAGTTGGTGACAAAACTTGCCTTTGGTGAGTTGGATTGTAGGCCTAAATCATTCTGGTCGGTTGTCCCGATGTTTGGCATTGGCTCGAACTCCCCCTAGTCACTTGAGATGTTGTTGGCTAAAACTGAAAGCTCGTGTTCTACCTATGGAAACTCAAAAAAATTCGCCCATGGAAACAAAAAAAGGGCAAGAGCGATGAACAGCTAAAAATACTCCTCGAAGAGTATAAAAAAAAGAAAGGTCCAAAAAGCAATGGTTCTTAAAAGCTATATCTAAACAATTGCTGACCTTATATGTATTGGAAAAACATGCCCTGGATGAAAGCTGCAACTAGTTGTGCTTATCAGCACACCTGAGATCCGAAGGGTTATGTAGGCCAAAAAGGCCATGGAATAAAATTGAATGATCCTAATGAACCTGGATCAACTTGATGTAAACATGATGCCTAAGTTGAATAAGCACTTTCAGAACAACTTATCCATTTGTGAGGCACAGCCATCCCCCGTGTTATTTTGTCCAACACAGAGTTTGTAGCTTCCCCCCTTCTCCCAGTCCAAAGTATTTTTGAGTTAAGTTAGACAGGTCAACCCCTTTGCCCAACCTTGTTCCTAGCCTTCATCCTTCACTAGCAGTTTGACCATGTCCAATGGGTGAGTTTGTCATTTGAACTATTGTGCAAGTAATTTGATATAACAACAGAATATGTTAACTTGATTAATGCCACTGAATGGAATTTATACTTTGAGCTGAGCTGTGAAAATGATTAGAGGAGCATGTCTTAGTCTACTGATGTGATTTATCCTTGGTTGTATATTATTGGGATCTAGGATGATGTGGACCGTGTATAGATGATTATTGATGATGATATCATATGATGGACATATGATGCAGATGATGATTGATCCAGTTCAGCAGGTTTTATTACTACTTCAGATCAGCAGATTATACATTGTCCATATATGGTGGACCCTACAGCTGGCCCATTAGGGCAACCCATGGTGTATGAGTACACATTCCTAGTGGATTTGGGTCTTCTGGATCCAATGAGACACTTATCTTTCAGTTCCGGGCACTTCTGACAGTGATTGATGCAGTTTTACACTTGTTGACCAGATTTGGGGCTGATTTCCCAGCCTGAGCAGCAGGGGCCCCGAGAGGCCAGTTCACCTAGGGCGCTGATGATGGAGGGGGTGGTCCAGCCACTTGTTTTTACCATTTACCCCCCCTTCTGGAGAGCCTGGTGGGCTCAGATGGACAGCGCTGGCACCCTAGGAGGCAGTTTTGGCACTTTCACAGTTCCCGAGGCAGTTAAAAAATGGGATAAAGTGGTCACTGAGGAAATCGATTTGGGCAATTGAGGCAAGGTTTTGGCATTTGGTTTTCACAGAGGTCTTCCAGGGTGGCATCACTATCTTCCAGTCAGTTTTCACCATGTGGGTATGCCCACATTGATCACAGGAGGTCATTTACTACTTGACTGTCATGGATTATGAGGACAGTTTTGGTCATTTATATTATCTTTGACATATTTTATTATTTTATTGTGCCTTGGGGATGGGCTAGTAAGGATTGATACCTCCTAGCCCCACCATGTGCTTATATTGTCACGTCCTAGTCACCATGAGGTGGATTTTGGTACTTATGTTTCTCTAGTGGATGACGTCACCCTCTTATTGTACCATTTAGTGGGGGCGCTATCATTATATTGGGTGATCCATGTGATGTATTGTTATGATTTATTGTTAGCCATTGATTAGATCTTGAGATCTTTTAATCTTAGCCACTCATGTAAAAAGTGGTTAGGATTGTACTCTCTCCCCATCCTATTTAAGGAGGGAGCCTCTCATTGTAAAATTCATCTAGAGATTTTTGGCTCTTGGCTCTTGGAATAAAATTTCTATCTTTTGGAGTACATGCTTGGATTGGAGTGGATGTTGGTTGTTTCGATTGTAAATGCTTTTGTCCATTGCACTGGAGGATCTATTGTAGCTATCTTGCATATTTGCCATATCTTATTTACAGGTTAAGAGGACGATTTTGGACAGGGGCGAATTGGTGGGGAGGCTTGCCCTTCAAGCTTGGAAGAAGTCGTTTTGGTTTGACAGGGAGTAGTTTTGCCTTTGTGTCAACTATTCTATGTTTCTCTCTCTCTCTTGCTTGTATCTACCCTCAACATGTTAAACTGATTGATGCTTTGCTCCTTGGTTTTGACAGGTTAGAGGGAATCACATGTAGCTTGGAAAAATCGATTTGGCAAGAGGGCTTCAACAATTCTCCATTTGATCTTTGGCAAAGTAATCCTCGTCTCAACTAGCATTCATCTCTTCATCCAGGTATGCTCCAAGAGGTATGATCTTCTTCTTCCTTGAATCTTCCATAATTTCTAGATCATAAAAACCCTAATTGATTAAAACCCTTGTTTTTGGTATTTCTTAGATCTACTTAGATCTAGCCTTGCTTTTGAAGAGATATTGAAAACCCACCTCTATAGCATCCACCCCTAGTTGGATCTATAGTTTGGTGGTGATTGGCTAAAATTTGACACACTTTTCAAGGCAAAAAGCCCTCTTGAACCCAAATCGCACTTCCTAGAGAGAGGCTTGTTTGGTTAGATCTAGCATATGGGTAGGTGAGATCCCACTTGATTTGCAATCTAGATACTTGATAACCTACCCCCATATTCTTACTTTGGTGAAATCTACCTTGTGGACATCTTTCCATGTTTTAAGGGGTTAAAACCCCCTTTTGAATTTCTTGGCACCTCAAAACTCAGATCTACTAAGATCTAGCCCTTGGATTGACTTGATTTTTTGGACATGCATAGATCGGGGTACTAGCTACTTGGATCTATAGTTTGGTGACCATTGGACTTGGTTTGGTCCACCAAACCCACCTTTTAACCCTCCTTGAACAAAGTCGCACTACTTGGGGAAGGTGAGTTTGTCCACTTGGAGGAAGTGGGTGTTTGGGATTTTTGGATATTTGGAACGGCCACACCTTGAAACCTAGGTCTAGACTATCTTTTTGTGACGATCCGCCTTGGGGGTAGCATTCCTTGTTTCAAGGGATTGTGGTCCACTTAGGGTCATTTCTTGAAAACCTAGATCTAGCAAGATCCAACCATTAGATCTCATTTAGCCCACTTGACTTGGCTCCTAGGTGTCCCAATCTACACTTTGACATACCTTTTGACCCCATTAGCCCATCCAACAAGGCACTAGTCCTCCTCAAAGCAAGTCGCACTCCTTGGAATTTGTGTCAAAACCTAGATCTAGCACGTGGGTACTTCTAGAATCAACTTAGATCTATAGATCTAGTCATTATCTAACCTATAGTACCAACTTCACACCTAGTTTCACCTTGTGGGCCCACTTAAGGCCATTTCACACTTCCCAAGAAAACAAGACCCACTTGTGTAAACATATCATACCACACCTTGACAACATACCAAACAATGTGGCCTAAACCATACGTAGGTTGAAACATTAACAATCTCTTACACCACCTTCAACCACACCTTAACTCTTAGGTCCACTTAGCCTTGCATTGGTTTCCGTAACTCATCATTTACTTACCTTTAGAAACCTTTGTGTAGGTCCAATCAACTGTGATTGGGTATAGGGTCTCCCCCTTTGTCTAGTTACATCCTGACCTAAAGCGAAGAGTGCCTCGGTTGACGTGACTCCCACCTTGCTTTGGGAACCGTGGCATCTCTTGGGTCACCTCTTTAGTTGCCTGTCTCCTCTACCGTCCCGGATGGGATACCTCTAGGGGAAACTACAAGTTATGTGATAACAATTTTTGGCACCGTTGCCGGGGAGGTAGAGGCCTACCTTGGTTCAACACACCTTCGTGTCTCATTCTCTCCCTGCACTTCAAACGACATACATCTTGGTAGTAGAGTTTAAAAATCTACCTGGCGACTCCTAATCGTGACTCCGCTGAGAATCGAACCCGCAAAGAGATGTCTACTCAAAATAACATCTCTCCCGAAATGACCATGGAATTTATGTCAAACATGTGTGAAATGGTCACCAACATTGCTATGTATCTTAAGAATCAAGATGAGGATTTTAAAAGACGTGATCAACAAACCAAAGACAAACCAAAGACGGTATTGTTTCTGACCATAGATCAATTAGGCCACGACAACCCACCTCTATGTCCACTCAACCCCAATGACATGTCCAACCTCGGCCCCATCCCAACAACTGGTCGACTACATCTAGATCACAGCAGCAGGCTCCCCACTCGTGGCGGCGGCAGACTACCCATTATAGCTCTTCTTCCAGTTCTTCTCTTAGACAAATTGCTATTTTAAGATTCCTTCAATTTGCTTCGGATGTTAGGAGAGGGGCTTCCAGTGATTCTAGTGTTTCCAGTGTGCCATGACATATTCACCACGTTTGTATCTCAGATCCCAGATTCACTTCCCCTTTACATTTTCCTTCCGTACCGGCTCCTTTTGTACTTATCTCTTATGGGAGGGCTCTCCATATTTGGAGTTAGCTCTTCTTGGCTTTAGGATAGAGATTCACATCTTTCTTTATATAGGAGACATCTTATCACTCCCACTTTGTATTGACATCCTGGTACCTCTCAGTCCCATTGAACTAATTTTGTGGTCATTTGTTGGACATTAAATAAATTATCTTATCTACTAGAGATGAAAGCCAACCATGCCAAGATACCATCCATCTGCCAAATATCCCCATACAAGTAAGGGAGTTCAAGTAATGAGCACAAGAAGAGTGCACCTCGGAGATACGTGTCAACCCTTTCAAGCAATAGAATGTGTGCATGCCTCAAGATATATGCTAGAAGAGAGGGAGCTCCAAGGAAAACCAAAGCTTATCTTGAAATTATCACCTTCCAAGTGTGAAACAACTCCAAAAAGTTAGGGAGCTCTAGATATTAGACTCCCATGTGGTCAAATAGAGTCAAACCAAGGACAAATATCCCCAAATCATTTCTAACATGTGCATATAAGCCAAGCACTCCATCAAAGCCAAGCACTCCATCAAGGGGTGACCAATGTTTCATGAGATGGAACATGTGTGGATCACCTCCATTTCTTCTAGAGCATTCTAGCTAGCAGACTTCAAAGTTGAACATGTATACATCATCCACTTTGAACCATGCAAAATGAGCCAACAAGCAAGGGGATCTTCAAGTAAGGATATCAATCATTAGGTTGCTCCATCATTATCATAATTAATCATTAGAAACCATGGAAATCTCCTTAATCAAACCAAGACACAATTATTAACACTTTAAAACTTAGAAAGACCCCAAGTTGATCAGCTTCCAATCCATCAAATGCACAAATTGTTAAAATAATTGCATCAATGCTAAGGAAAACCCTCCAAGATATGCCAATATCAACAAGATGGAGAAAATATCATCATTAATATATCATCAAAACATCATGAAGATATCTCATCAAATAGCTACTAGCAGCTACCCAATGTCAGATCAATCAAAGGAGAGCAACAACTCTAAGCCAAAGCTCACATGTACCCCAATCCAATAAATGAACCATCCTACAAGCTCGATATTTGTGATCACAAGTGTAATCCACATACAATATGAGGGGTAACAAGAGGAAAGGGTTAAAAAAATTATATTCTTTTTTGTTTGGTCTACTAAATTAATATAGTTGACTTGCATTTCAGTGTAGTCTATTTGGATGGATGAAAGGGCACATTCTCAAAGCTCTATGCCATTGTTCTTCATCTGAATCTTTCTAAGGAGCTTGTTCGAAAACATCTACAACCTAGAGGATAGGGAAATTTTTGACAAAAACATCAAACCATTGACCATATTCTCACACTTCAAGTTATCATTGAGGAGGCGAGACATCACTCTTTGAAAGTCTACTATTGTTTCATATACTTTCGGAAATCTTTTGACTCTATCCCACAACACTATTCCAAAAGCTTAGAGTGATCAAAACCTCTGAGCCTTATTCGCATCCATTATGTTCCTCTATGAGTTAATCCTTGGTCATCTATGCACAACTCACAAAGTATCCGACTTTAACAAGAGTACTATTGGGGTCAGATAAGGACGCCCTCTATCCCCCACCTTATTTAGGATCTACATGGATGATCTGAAGTCCTTCCTTCACGAGCGTATCCAGGATGGAGATGGATGCCTTCTTTACCATGTTTTGATATCTATTCTATTGTTCACTGATGATAAGATCCTTTTGGCCTCATTCTCGTAGGACCTATAGAGACAGCTAGATGCTTTGGCCTTATTCTATGACCTATAGCAATTGATGGTCAAGATGGGTAAAACCAAGGTCATGATCTTCACTGGGTTAAAGAAGGTTCTCTTAGATTATCATTTTCTTCAAAGGAGAGGAGAATGAGATTACCAGCACCTATACTTACTTGGGGGTGCAATTCTCAGGGCCTTGTTTCAGTTTGAGGCATGCTCTTCAACCCTAAGTCAACAAGGGCTATGGGTCCCAAGCCCTTCTTGAGAAACAGTGTTTCCATCACTATCAAGAAATTCCATCCCAGATGTCTATCATAGACACCTGTTATCACTTACATAGTAGTTGGGCTACCATGTTAGCAGAGCAGATATCTACACTTTTTCGAGCTTTGCCTTTGCATATTTTCAGTGAGATCAGCTATGATGAGTAGCATTATTTATGATCATTCACACATCAGAGCAACTTTATATCAGACATTTAGTAGACCTTATGCCAAGGCTGAGCCTTGAGACCTCAAATTTGATAACCGATATGACCTTTTGTTCCATACAGATAAAGGACAGTGTTCGGTGTTTCAGATGCAATGTTCTCAATGATTGTAGTTGGTCCAGATTTACAGATATTGATGTATGACCCAGTATATATATATGATGTGCATCGGTGTTATTACCTTGATGTTTAGGTCATTTTGATAGCATTGACTTGGTATATAGTAATTATGATCTGGCAGTATATTAATATTGAAATGAAATTGGTTGTTATGGATTATATGCATGATTGTATTACTGACATTTGGAAACTCTTGCTTTATACTTGTTGGTCTTTACCTTCATATGAATATGAACATGATCATTTATTGTCTCTTTGACTTGCTAGCATAGGCACCATTTCCACTTGTCTCTGTCCATCCATTCATCCTTCCTCATTTGTTGATCTTCACCCTAACTTACACCTTGACTTGTGATATGGAGGACCTCCCCGCTTTTGCCTCTGTGTTGGACATGCATCCATGTTTATTTTGTGTCTCGGCTCTGAGTTGGCAACAAAACTTGCTTTTAGTAAGTTGGATTTTATGCCTTTATCACTCTAGTCGGTTGCCCCAATGTGCGGTTTTGATTTGCGGAAGTCCCCCTAGTTGCTTGAGTTGTGTTCACTAAAACCTGAAGCAAATTGTACTACATTTGGAAATTATTGTTATATTGTGTAAAGCCCAATGAAAAGGGCTATGAAATGGAAATGAAATTCAATGCTATGAAATGTAAATGCACCTCGGATGAAAGCTGCGATTAGTTGTGCTTGTAAGCACATGCAAAATCTCTGAGGGGTCATATTAGGCCTGAAAAGCAACGGATAAATGTATGCTAAATCTAAAGATTGTTGGCCATGAAATTATGTGAAATGAAATGAAAGGTCCAAATAAAGCAGTGGTTAAATATATGCCAAACCTAAAGATTGTTGACCTTATGTGAAATTTTTCTCATTGAGCCTACGGGTTATGATATGAGATGGAGCAAGGGAAAGCTAATTCTAAGTGTCCCCTAGAACCTCAAGTTACGGTTAGCCGGGCACCTAGTTCATGGCGGTTCTAGTAGTAGACACTTTGCCAAGGTTGAATAAACACTTCTCTGAACAACTTACCCATTTGTGAGACACCGCCATTCCTTGTGTATTATTTGTCCAACACATGCTTAAGTGTGTAACACCATTTCCCTTATCCAAAGTATCACAGTGTCAAGTCAGTCAAGTCATCCCCATTCAGCCTAGCCTTGTATCTTTAGCCTTCACCCTTTGCTAGCAATTTGATCATGTTTTCAAACGAGTATATTCTTGAGATTCTTCCTGAAAGTAAGTTATTTAACTAACCTATTATTATTTATTAACTGCCAGTGAAATGACGCTTAATACTTTAGAGTCTTGCTATGAAAATGATCTAGAGAGCATGTCTTAACCATTTGCACTTGCAGCAGCATGGCTTCTTTGGCCAAGGTCATATTTTGATCAGTTTGATCGATCAAACTTAGTTTGACCAAGGTCAACCTTGGGATCCGTGATGAGATGGACCAATTTTATTATGTGATGTTGATCTATGGTCCTTTGTATACCTCTTGATGATTCCATATGATGGGCACAGACTTCAGATGATGATTGATGCAGTTTTTCACGATTATTATTATTTCCAGATCATCATATTTCTACTTGTCTGGGTATGGTGGACCCTACAGATGATCTTACAGCTTGCCATGAGGTGTATGAGTACTCATCTCTAGTGTATTTGGGTCTTTTAGATCCATTGAGACACTTATTTTTCAATTTCAGGGACTCCCGGGCATGATTTCAGCAGTTGTTCACCTGTTGACCAGTTTGGCCATGCTGATGTGGCTTGTCCAGCTAGAGCATTGGAGGCTAGTCATTGTCTAGGGCGCTACAAAGGGAAGGGGTGGTCCAGCCACTTGTTTTTACCATATTACCCCCCTTCCGAACATGATGGCATAGTCAGTTTTTTAGCGCAGGCACCTGACAGTGGGTTGTGGGCAGTTTGGTGGCTTTTCAGGAGGATTAAAAATGGAATAAAAAGGTCATAAAGGAATTCGATTGGGGCAATTGAAGCAAGGTTTTGGCATGAGTTCTACTCTGAGGTCATCTATGGTGTATCCCACTCCCTCCAGATCAGTTTGCAGCAGTCAGTGGGGTCCACATAGTCATCAGGATGTGATTTGATGCATTCTTTTCTCTGCTGTTGGGGCCAGGATTTGATCATTTGTGTACTTGGACATGTCATTGAGTCTTATGTTATATGATTGTGCCATGGGGTGATGCTAGTGAAGGGAAGTAATACCAGTGTTTTTAAACCCGGCCGAATCGGAACCAATGTTATCAGAACCTAACTAGTTTTGACAAAACCGGACGGTTGGACCGGTTTGCAGGGTTCATTGGGTCAAATCACACATTCAAACCGTTTTTAGCCAGTTGTGTACAGAACCGGCCGGTTTTCTCCAAACTGATCAGTTCAATACGGAATCAGTCAGTTCCATACAAAAACACAAAGGACCCCCAAAAACAGTGAATTTTCAAAAAAAAATAATAAAATAAAAAATAGGATCCACGTGTGAGCTGTTTAATTGACCAACAGCCCCTTCTAATGCTATAAAAGGACGCTCCGACCCTCCATATTAATCACATTCATTTGTGGAATTTCCTTTGTCTTATTTGTTTTGCTTGTGTGGTTGTGTACAGAGTACAAACTCAGGAGTCAACTGTGAGAGTACGGATTAGAATCATTAGATTGTAGATTCTAGAGTCTAGACTATAGTCATATGCTTATATTTTGACTTTAGAGGCCATTTCTGGCCTCTTTGTTGATGTACTTTTCTTCAAATATGTATTTGCACTCGATGCTATTTTGGTTGTATACACTCTTACTTGCTATATACATGAGAAACTTTTCATATTTGTTGTAACAATGAAATAATAAATTAATATTAATATTTATTTATTATTAATTAAAGACTATTTAAGTCAATAGTCATGCTTATATAAAGCCCAAACCTATGTAAATATTAATCATCTACCATACATTACATTTTTACATTACTATTGATCCTTTTATGGACCACTTACGTTACCTACATTGGGTTTTCCCGTAAGAATAGTATTTTACTATACCAATGGTATCAGAGCTTGTTGATTCCGGCTTGTGGCCAAATTGTCAAAGTTTCTTTGAGATTTAGGTTTTTAACCTTACATTAAGCTTTTAGCCATCCTTATTGAAGAAAAAAAAATTATTAAAAGAGAGAAAAAAAAAAGGAATAAAAGAGAAGTTAAAAAAAGAAAGAGAACAAGAAAGAAGACCGCATAAAAAAAGAGAAGAATAAAAAAAAAACACAACATAAGTTTTATTTAACCAACCTTGGTTTTATAAAACCACATATTGCCTTGGTTTTATAAAACCATCCCGTGGTTTTATAAAACTAGCTTTGGTTTTATAAAGAAACCATTATTTATAACAACTCATACCTTAATTAGGATGAATTTAGTTAGTAATAATAATCCATTTTTATTATAGTTATTATATAACTATAGTAATAATAATACATATTATTATTATCTCAAAGGCTTGAACTATTGGTAATCCAACAAAAAAATTAGTTTTTTGGAAAAAAAAAACTATATATATATATAGTTTATAAAACATTAATATAATAATATTATTAATTAATTAATAATTATTATTATATTAAAAGAAAAATTATTATTTTATTAAAATAATAATTACTTTTGGGAAAAAAAAAGTTGTTTAACCATAACAAAGAAGATTTTTTTTACGAAATAACCACATTAAAGGTTATTACACCCTTTTGGTGTCCACCTGTTATCGGAAGCAGGAAGAGTCAACAAAGAAGACTTGTCAAGCATCCCAAATCCGCTATCAAACAAAGAAGACCAATTCAAAAAAGTTGGAATTCAGAAGTCATGGCAACGATGATAGCAGAGTTACAATCGCAGTTACGAGCGGTTTCGGCTCAACTAGAACAGTGCAAGGCAACCAATAATAGTCTAGTGTTCGAAAACGCCAAGTAGACACTAAAGATTACTAACTCAGAATTGAATATTCAATTTTTGGAAGATAGTAAAGAAAGACTCATAGAAAGGTTAGCAGATAAAGACGGGAAAATATCACGTCTGGAAAGTATCAATCAAAAACTTGAAGACCAGATAAAAAACCCAAACAAAGTCGAAGGATATCCGTATGGAAATAGTATCGACTTAGAAGAGGAAATTAGTCGTCTAAACAAAGTCGTCATGGACAAGGAAGATGAATTAGCGCAAATACATGAAAAGCTAGAAAATCAAGAAACAGATTTATGCCATCGTCAACAGCAAAAAGAAAAACTCCAGCAGCAGTATGACGACAATAAGAAGGCACATAAGTTGGAACTCACAAAAGTCAACAATCTGTTATCAAGCAATACCGAAGAGATTTTTCGTCTACGAAATCATAACAAAACATTGCTTACAAAGATTAAAAAACTGAAAAACAGTAGTAAGAGGGAACACTCCGGTGAAGACCTCGAAGGAAGAATACTGGAAAAGCAAGAAGAAAACCAATGTCTAAATAATCGTAATCAGGAACTAGAGAGTCAAATCAAGAAGTTAGAAATTGAAAAAAAGTCGCAAGATGAAAGAATCGAAAAGATTCAGAATCATAACAATCTATTGGAGAACCAAGAAGCACAAATCCAGGAAAATGCATCCAAAAATCAAATTGAGGAAATGAAGACAGTCCTCACCGCAGTTCAAAAGAAAGAAAAACAAACAACACATACGCCTTATAGACATCCCAATTATAATCGTCGTTTTGACCAATGACAGGGTCAAAACGAGCACTCACAGAAGAATTATGTTGATAGGCGAAAAGATCGACATATTAAGCAACAATTGAAACGACCCGTCCCACAAAATGATCTCAGAGCTCCGATAAAATTAGATCTGGGATGGACCACAACATATACGATGCGACAATTCTCCTAGGGAGTCCGTAACTCGTATCATCTTATTTCATCAAGTGTCACAGAGGATCAAGAGATGACAGTTCAAGCAAAATCAGAGATTGCTTTCAATGAAGCTTTGAGGACAAAGCTTCCCTGAAGGGGAAGGCAATGTAACAATAAAATAATAAATTAATATTAATATTAATTTATTATTAATTAAAGACTATTTAAGTCAATAGTCATGCCCTTTTATGAAAAGGTGCATGACGGGCTTATATAAAGCCCAAACTTATGTAAATATTAATCATCTACCATACATTACACTTTTACATTACTATTGATCCTTTTATGGACCACTTATGTTACTTACATTGGGTTTTCCCGTAAGAACAGTATTTTACTGTTCCATTTGTGTATAATGGTTTGAATTCACATGGATGCGCGCGCACACACACACACATATATAGATTGAAAATATGAATATTTTATGTATTTTAGCTCAACCGGTTTTGTGATCTGGTTTGTTTCCCGATTTTTGTTCGGTTCCGGTCTGGTTTTGGTTCCCAGGGTCGGTCAGTTCAACCACCGGTCTGGTTCTGATAACATTGACCGGAACCGGAACCGGTCGGTTTGACCAACCAACCAAGCCTGCATACTGAACCGGGACAAAACTCGGACCGGGGTTCGGTTTGGTAATAAACCAGGCCTGAACCGGCCGGTTCATTACCAAACCGGTTCAATAACCGACCGGTTAGATGCCAGTTCTCTACGGGCCTGAATAGGTAATGAGGGGATTAAAAATTGTTTTTTTTTAATTAAAAAAACCTAACCCTAAATCGTTGCTAAACCCATACATACACCCCCCCTCCCAATTCTCTCAAACATTCCTCTTGTTGCAACTTGCTGGGTTGAGTCGTTTTCAATTTTCACGTTGAGGAGGTCATTGTCCAAGGACTAAGGCTTGCAGACTGGAGTCATTGAGAGAGACAGTCGACAGCTTGACTGTTGGAGGGTCGTTGGCTTGGAATTGGACGCTAGAGGCTGGAGCCTGGAGCAGCCAGAGTGTGACTATGTAATCTGGATTGTAGAGGCTATAGAGCCTCATTGATATTGTATTGTGTTTCAGAATCAGAGATATGTGCTATGAGACTTTACTATGTAGTGCACATGGTGCCATTTTCTGACCCATACATGAACTTTATGGTATATATATAATTGAAGACTTTGCATGTTATGTCTCTAATGGTTTGAAATCATAGTTTGGAATGTTAAATATAATTTTTATGATTAGAATTGTAATTATTTTTGTATATTTTAAAATTGCGGTTCATTGAAATCAAACCACTCCGGTTCATTACCGGTTCCGGTTCCAATCCGAGTTGACCCTCGACCGGTTTGATTTCCGGTTCCGAGTTTTAAAACATTGAGTAATACGACCTAGCCCTACCATGTGCTCCTAGTCACTTGTCCTAGTCATCTATTGTGGCACTTGTTGTTTTTATCCACCCCCATGTAGTGCGCACCCCTCCTAGTCTCTCCTTTAGTGAGGTTGCACTCCTTCATGCGAGTGATCCATGTCATATTTGTATTGGCTCATCTTAGCCATTGATTATATTATAGTATCTTTTGATCTCCACCACTAGTTTTCAAAAGTGGTTTAGGGTTTTGGTCTCCCTCATCCTATTTAAGGAAGAGACCCCCCTATGGTAAAGGCATCTTTGGAGCTCTTCAAACTTGGAATAAAAATACTATTTTGTAGATCTTCTCCTCTAGTCTTGATGGATTCTTTTGCAAGTTGAATATACAATATTTTCTCTGTGTATCATTTGTGGATCTTGGGGTTTCAAACGTTTTTCTGCAGGGAGGCCGAATTGGTGAAGAGGAGGACGATTTTGAGGGACGTTATTGTGGGGAAACCCCATATCTTACCTTTGGATTGGTCTTTTGTCTCAGGGAGTATCATTATTGTATCTTAGTGACATAGTTGATGCTTTCTTTTTCATATTTTCATCATTATTGTCAATCTTTTGCTAGATCTTTTCTTGCAGGAGGAGGGCAAACTAGCCAACTTGGAGGAAGTGTGATTTCACTTGGAGCTTTGGATCTCACTTTTGAATATACAAACAGGGGAAAAATTATCAATTTGCAAAGTGGCCACAAGCTTTTGAGGTATGTTCTACAAGGTATGTATCTAGTTCCATGCATTTTTATCCATTGGTCATTTAAACCCTAAAAGTCAAAGCCCTTGCATTTTTTTTTATTTTTCAGATCTACTTGGATCTAGCAAACATTTGGGCTTCATAATTAAAACCCACCTTAATAATAAATACAACATTCCTGATCTAAAGTTTGTTGGACATCCAACTCCATTTGCCCCCCGATCTAAGGCACTAATCCTCTCTTGAGGAAGTCGCACTCCTTAGGTAAGTGGCCATTTGCTAGATCCCACATGTGGGTATTGCTTGTTCTTTCATAAATCCATAGATCAACATCATAGCAAACCCTCTAGTGCCATTTTACCTTGATCTTCACCTTGTGGGCCCCTTTTTGGTCATTTTCCTCATTTTAAGGGTGGGACACACTTGGATATCCATACTTGGCATTAGATCTATCTAGATCTACCACTTTAAACCTATAAGTGACCTTATCCCTTACTTGGTTGAATATTTGCCATCTCATTAGCCTCTTCAACCAAGCCCTAACTCCTTGGGTCCACTTATCCATACTAGATCTAGATCCAATCTACCCTTGATCTCTCTATACTTCATCTTCACACATCCCTAGGAGGTCTTGAGTGGGTTCACTAGTCCTCATTGGCTAGATAGGGTCTCCCCCTTGGTCTTGCTTAGGCTTGATCTACAGTGAAGAGTGTCTCGGTTAGCATGACACCAACTTGCATTGGGAACCGTGGCATCTCTTGGGTCACCTCTTTAGTTGTCCAACACCTCTACCGTCCTGGATAGGATAACCTTTAGGGACAACTACAAGTTGTGTGATAACAACACCCTCATTCATCCCACGATCCTTATGGTTCAAAGGTTTGGGGGCCTTGTTTACTAGAGCCTGATTGAGCCTCAACTGAGAGAGTGCAGACTTTTTTCTTCAATGCATAATCAAATGCAAACAGCTAGTCCCTCCATCTTCCATCCTTGCAAAGCTTGGGCCTTAGCCCCTTCGACTTAAGACTTTGTTTAGCCTAGTTTCATTTCTACATCAAGTTCGAAATTTCACTAACTCGGAGAAGGAGCAAGATCGATATTCATACCTGGCCTATTGTTCATCAAGTCCATTGCTTTAGTGAACCCCCTAGGTCGTGCTTGGTGTTAGCTTGTGGGGGTCTTAGATCTTCAAAATTCTATGGGTATTTCATTGGACCGACTTCCTCCATTTAGACAGTCCCTTGATGCACCAAGTCACCTCTTACCTACTAGGCAAGTGTTGAACAAGAGCATATCGAACGACATCCACAAGCAGTTCATATAGGTCACTTGGACAAACCTACTTGGCAAATTATGTTCAAAGATGGCATTCTACGTTGAGCACTCTACGGACTTAAGAGACGAACTCATTGTCTAGCCTCCCTACACACGTCACCATTCGGCGCATGCTCTTCATATTTCTCTGGACTAGTTCAAACTAGCCCCGCATAGACTTCAAGTGGAGTTGGAGCACCATCTCAATCAATCGGATAGGATTTATCAACAATGTCATCTTTGGGAGGTTGAGACGAAGGTGCACTTCATATTCCACTACCCCTCTTCTACAAGATCCAAGGGGAGTACCATTGTCTTTTTAGGGAGTTACAAACTCTCTCCAGTTTCTTCAAGTACCCTAACCAGAGATGCTTGGTCTTATACATGCAGGAGACTCTTAAGCTTCATTTGCATACTCTTTGTCCACCTCCTAAACCAGTCTCCACCCAGATGATCACTTCCCTTTTACAGTGCTCCCATCTCTTAAGGGAACTAAGAGATAGATGGATAGCGACCTTGGCTCCAATTCTAGATCAATGCAAACTTGTGGGACTATCCCCACTTCTCGAAGACCTCAACAATATTGTTATCCCAAATCCCATCCTAGCAGTCAAACGAGATAACACTAACCCCAATGGAAATCAACCTCTTCCAGATAACAACATGGTACACAGTCCAAATCCCCCTTTGGGTCCTCCTCAAAACAGTCTTCTATCTTGAGTTTTCTCCACTTAGCCTTGGATGTTAGGGGAGCTAGCTCTAGCGGGTCTTGATATGATGGCCTTTTGGGCACTCCATATTTTGGATCCATGCACATTGTACATCCTTCTGTCAAAATTTCTCTTTGCACTTTAGCTCTTGTACTTTAACTTAGATCAACACTTCACTTTATGCATTTTTCTTTTTATAAAAGCCATTTTTAAGCTCCTACTTTGTATTAATATCATTGTACTTGGAAATCCCATTGACCTACTTCAATGGTCATTAGTTGGACATTGATAAAATGATCTTATCTTATCTCTTTATGAATCCTATCTCTCATTGTGACATATTAAGCACCCACAACCATCCAAATCAGTTAGACAACTAGGGATGTGACCCTAGTCGTCCACCCTACTCCATCCACATGTCAAACTTCTAGCATCAATCACCCCTTCCTCAAAGGTTCCTCATTTTGTTGTCACCACCCTTCTCATCATGGTGACTAAGCCCTCCTATGCCATTAGTTCATCACTTCATATGGCATGTCCCTCTACCACTATAAATCCTCAAAAGTGATCTTCATTCTCCCACAGCTCTTCAAGGTCTCCACATGGCACGAACATCTGGTTCATGGTGGCCTTCTTAAAATCTCCATCAAGGTTCCTCCACAAACCAAAATCTCAACCTACTAGAAAATATTAACGGACTACAGCGAGAGCATGTCCACAAATTGAGACAAAGGATAATTCCGGGCACCATTGCCCAACGTGGTAGGGAATGGAAGTTGAAAGTCCAGGAATATTTGAATCAGCACTCATTTTGTGACATAGCTCAACAAGACCAAAACTCACGTCAATTGAGTTACTTCTTACCTCACCCATCCACAACATTCTCAAATATTAGTTATAAAAAACACCAAAAGCCTTAATGGTTCTAAACCTAAACCATTGGATAAGAGTATTAAGCCCTTGGAGATCGTGGTATACAAGTTGCCCTCCATCTACACTGCCAAGGAATTATGTTTATTGATTGGCCCAAAGATCGATTCCCCACGTGGCTATTTCCATCTAAATCTTCAACCCCTGGAATCAAATTTACTCAAATTTGTATTGCAGAGCGGCAATGCATACCAATAAATCTCGATTTCAACAGCCATTGTTAACTTCACTGAAGTAGAGATGTAAAGCCAGAGGCAATTGAGTGTTCTGGTTTCCTGGAGTTGCAGCCTGGGAACATGATGGAGTCATTGCAAAGATCGATTAAGTCGAAGAGAGAGCTTGTGCACCACTAGCTCACAAAGTTGTAGAGGATTGTGATCTTGCAGTGTGCAATGTCGACAGTACTATACGACGGTAAATCAGTCAAACTAGCAAAAATGGCTACAACTATCTAGCAACCTAAAGAGGAAGGGTTAAGAGATATCTGTGGACTTCTAGAGATCTCCCATATCTAATAAAATTCAAAACCAAACCCCATTTCTTTCTCGAAATAGGAAAAACCCAACTCTGAAAAAGTGGCAAGAAACTTTACAATTTACATACCTTGGTCACAGCAGGAGCGATATTGCCCTTCAAACCCTTCGCCATAGTTAAATCCGGACCTCGGCAATATAGCGGGAGATATTTCTAGGGATTAATCACTCATTGAATCTTACTTTGTCCATGTAAACTAGGAGACCCTCCGATGTTGAGACAAAACGTGTCATGGTTGACCAAACCTTAAGTGTAAACTTAAAGCATATTGTCAAGGTCTCTCTTTCAGTGAAAAGCAGCAAACCAACAGTACAAGCACCGATGGTTCTACAAACCAGTGCAATGGGCATGATTGAAATGATTTTGTCTTTAATTCCAAAACAACTTTTTCAGATTGAAAACCCATGAAAATGATGCTTATCCCGCGAGGCAAATGGCTAAGTTTCTCTTCCAACCGTGAAATCCTACATTATGTACCAAATCTAGCTGCCCTAAACAATAAGGCCTCCAATGGACATAACTTAGCAAAATTTATATCCACATAAAACATATTACATTTTAGCACATGCATTTTCTGACGGCGTCCTTGGCAATTTTAGAGGCAATTGCTATATACTCCATCGAAGCCATTTCGACTTAGCTTCTTGAGGAAATCTTCAAATATTTTGTTCAAATTATCAGCAGTGTGAAATCTTATGCATATCTCGTCGAATTTAAACTAAATTTATTGATGAGATAGATAAAAGGTTCCATCAGAGGATTCAAACTAAATTTATTGATGAGATGGATAAAAGGTTCTATCAAAGCGAAATCAAGCATTCTGGTTAAATTACAACAAAATCAAACATTCTGGTTAAATTACAAAAAGCTCTGCTAAAGTAATTGTTTGGCCCACGGAAACCAGAATTTGCCTGTGAAAGGAGCGAAATGAAATCAAAATCCACTTGAACTTACCCGAGTTAAGGCAACTGCCGCGCAGGCAAGGTTAAGCCTCTGTTTGAGTAAAGTCTGGTAATCGCGAGGGTCAGTGGGAGGAGGAACCTCATCCTTCCGCAATTCGTCCCCTAGATCGGAAAAGAGAGGATTGAGCGCCACGGAGAGGTTTTCCGTACGGAAGTGAGGCAGAGGATCCTTAACGCCGACAGGATTGTGGTCACCTCCATCTTCTGACGGAATCTTGGAACCGTCATCATAATTGAGAAACTTCTGGAAGGCCCATTCCGAGGCGCTCCGGCTCATTCGCGCTGAGACCACGGGGCTCTCCTCCTCTTCCTCTTCCGTAATTACAGCCTTGGAGATCCCTTCGACATCGTCAGAGAATGAAAATTGGCTGTCCATTGTCTTCTTCTGTTGCTATGCTCTGCTCAGCTAAAGGTGGAGATGAAGGGCAGAAATGTCTGCCATAGCTTTGCTTTTACCGCGAAGCCTTCTCTCCCCTTTCCTGGCTTTTTGACGACTGCGCACAATCGGATATTTGCCTACGGCCCTCGTGGCATTCTTGAGCGTGCGTTTCTTTCTGCGCTCTGTGCCAACTGCTATTCGACACGTGCTTAAAACATACACGCATATTATTCTCCGCTTCGGGTTGGTCCGATTGACGGCGCCGCCGAAATGAGGTGCCCCGCTGGCTGGTTGGCTGTCTCTGGGGGCTGAATCTCTGTAAGATAGCTTTATGACGTGGCCTCAACTCGTAACCCTGGCGAAGATATTCTTTTTAAAGCGGGGTGACTTTTTACAAAGTGATTTTTATGGAAGCAAGCTAAGCCTATCCATAATATCCATTCACTTTGTTAAGTAGCATCTAGTTTTCAACCTGAAATATGCTGAGCCTGGATATTCGTCGAGACAATGCGAATTAACATATAGTTGCTATATTCTTGTGCAATGATCAAATTTGAAGAGTTATTTTTGAAAAAATTACCCTATAGTTGCTATATTCTTGTGCAATGATCAAATTTGAAGAGTTATTTTTGAAAAAATTACCCTATAGTTGTTATATTCTTGTGCAATGATCATGCAATGATCAAATTTGAAGAGTTATTTTTGAAAAAATTACCATATAGTTGCTATATTCTTGTGCAATTATCAAATTTGAAGAGTTATTTTTTATTTCAAAATGAAGGGTATAATTCATTGTGTTAAATCTTCTGGATTTTAATTAATTTATTCAATTTTTTATTACGAAAAATTATAAAAATAATTGTATTTCAATTGCTAAAAGTAAACTAAAAACACATTTTAAAAAATATATATTCTTTATAAAATATTTAGCATCTATTTTTTTACAATGTTAAAGTTCAAGAATAACAAAATAGATTGGTGATTTTAAGAGAGATAGAAAGTGTTATAGGTGACAATATAGAGTTTATAAAGCTTAGAAACAAATGTTAATATAGAGTTTATAAAGCTTAGAAACAAATGTTAAAATCAAACATTCTTGTGAACACTCATATAAGAGAGAAATTTATTTTGTGAACTTTTTGAGTGCTTCTTGGATACATATCAAAATCATATCAAAATCATGCTTAACCATGGGAGCCATATTCCATGTAATCTTATTAGAAAATTAGAAATTATAGTAGACCTTGAGGTGTTTGTTGAACACTGATAATTATATCAAAACACTATAGAAGTCATTAATAGTCTACTTTCTTTATCAAAAGTTGATGGGTGCTTATGATGAAATTGGGGCTCCAAGAAGTGATTAATTTCAACGGTTGAGCTGTGGCTCTGTTTATCTCTGTGAGGGACATGCTTGGCACTGGATTGTTTGATCGATCGTCGGCGGGATGGTGCGATCGCAAGGGAGGGGCCTCTCCCCTCCTCTGATGAAGGAAACAACACAACAGAATGAGGTTGCTCCAGTACAAGTGCAGGAAGAAGGAATCGGAGGAGAGGGTCGGAATCCTCGGACAAAGACTTATGAGGTGACCAGAGGGGAAGCGGGACAGGGGATCTGTATACCCAAATCAAACAGCATCCCGGCCATTTCAGTAAACCCTATACGGGTTAAGGAAAAAATACAGCATATGACGGACCATGCCCTCATAGGGAAATTTATGGGTATATGGCCTACGGAGAAAGCCTTGACCTGGTGCATTCACTCGACCTGGAAACCGAAAGGCCATTTTGACTTACTGTTGGGCTCTAAGGGTTTCTTTATTATGGTTTTCTTGAATGTAGAGGACAAGGATCGGATATTTGAGGGTGGTCCCTATTTTTACTACTCTACTGGTCTATTCTTACGAATTTGGAAGGACCATTTCAATCCGGACAAGGAGGATCTCTCAATCGCCCCAGTTTGGATTAGACTCTACTCGCTTCCATCGGAATACTGGGATCTGGACATTTTAAAAGCTATTGGAGGAACTCTGGGGCATTTTGTCAAGATCTCTGATCAAACCAAGCAAGGAAGGTATGTTTCATATGCTTGCATCTATGTCTATATGAATATTTCCAAAACCCTCCCGGAGGGGATCACTTTAAACTCGGAAGAATCTGAATGGTTTCAAACTCTTGATTACGAACATATCCCTTTCCGCTGTCGGCGATGTCACACCCATGGCCATCTGGCCCGGGATTGTCACCATAATCTCCCAGAGGCTATCCGTGGCAGTAGCACTCAGGAGCAGCATGATAAGGATGGTTTTGTTAAAGTCACTAATCGTAGAAGAATGGGGAGAAGACACAATGGCCCAGAGGTGGGGAAGAAGGATGCGAACCCCAATAGCTTTGCTACTCTAGATCCTAATCTGGTAGAAAACCCCTCTCCTCTAAGTGTACAGGACTCCACTAAGCTTGAAGGTGTACCTACTGAAGTGGCTAAAGAGATAGGTCAAACTAACAAATCTGCTAGAAAAAACCGTATCAAATCTGAGCACATGGAGGAGGATCTAGAAGAAATGGAACTTGAGGACCTGGATCTGGATAGCATTGAAGAGGCTTGTAAAAACATTGAGGTTCATTCTATTCTTGATAATCAACTGCAACTATTGAAGGAAGTTATTCTTAAAACTAAACCTACTACTAGTCTAGGGATTGGCCCCTTGAAACTGAAGGAGAATAAAAGGAAGTTTAAAGAAGGAAGTTCGAAGCAGGGGAGGAGGTCGAATAGGGACAGGATCGGGGAGATTGGGGCAAGATTGGTTGACTCTGGTCAATATCCAACCATCCAGGAAGCTCTCCTATCAACAAGATATAGTGTCTGATGAAATTCTTATCGTGGAATATTCGAGGCACTAATGGGCCTCACAAAATTAAAACCCTTAAGAATAAGATCATGAAGGAACAACCAACTGTGGTCATGTTACAAGAAACGAAGTGCTCTGGATCCCAATTGGAAGCTAAGGCTCAGAATATTTGGAAACAATGTAAAAGTATGGCACTGGATGCTACTGGTCACTCGGGAGGGTTGGCGGTATTGTGGGATCCTAGGAAAGTGTCTCTTTACAACTTTCTTTCTACTACTTTTAGCCTTTTTGTTGAATTCCATGTTATTGGATCTAATGTGAGAGGTATTCTTACTAATGTTTATGGGCCTAGTAGCTACCCTGAAAAACGAAATTTCATTAAGAGTCTGACCAATCTGAGGAGGATGTTTGACGGAACCCATTGGATATTAGGTGGGGACTTCAATATGATCAGGTCTCTATCTGAGAAAAAAGGAGGCAGAAGAGTCCTTACTCCGGAAAATACTATGTTTGATGAATTCATTGAGGCTAGTAAACCGATTGATGTTGATCTTGGAAGTACGGTTTTCACTTGGAACAATAGACGTGGAGGGGAGCATTTGGTGGCAGCTAGACTAGATAGGTTTCTTCTATCTGAAAGCATCATGCTCCTGGGAGGCACTCTGACCTCTCGCCCACTTGCATCTTCGGGATCTGACCATTGGTCAGTATCCCTGACGTGGAGAAATATAGGAATGAAAATGACCAATCCCTTTAGGTTCGAGAAGTTTTGGTTAACTCATGAATATTTTTCAGCCCATGTGGAAGAATGGTGGCATTCTATTACCCCACCCACAAGAACGAAGATGTATTGCTTTCAACAAAAACTGAAGGTATTCAAACAGAAAATCAAACGCTGGAATATTGATGTCTTTGGGAACATTCAAGCTATAAAATCCAAGCTGGATTTTGAGATGGAGCATGTCCAAGAATGTATTATGCAGACAAGTGTGACCCCCGAGCTAGCCTTGGAGGAAAAGCATCTGGCTGAGCAACTCTCTCAACGACAAAGGCAAGAGGAGATCCTGTGGCAGCAAAAATCCCAAAATATTTGGTTGAAAGATGGTGATAAGAATACGAAGTTTTTTCATAGAGCTACCATTTAGCATAGACAACATAACCAGATATGCAACCTGCGGAGGTGTGATGGGGTGGTAGTGGAGTCTCATGTGGAAATTGAATAGGAACTGGTTAATCACTTTAAAGAGGTGGTGACAGAACCTCCTGTTGATCGGACCAAGGCATGTAGGGAAATCAAAGCTGTCATTCCTAGGTTCATCATGGAGGAGTAGAATGAGATGCTTATCCGACCTATTGAATTCATGGAAGTTGAGATTGCCATCAATCAAATGGAGGAAGGAAAATCCCTCGGGCCGGATGGTTTTACTCCTAATTTTTTCCATGTTTTCTGGGATTTGATCAAAAATGAAGGGTGGCAGATGGTGGAAGAATCTCGGAGAATGAGAGGGGTTCTCTCGGCTTTAAACTCTACCTTTCTAACCTTGATCCCTAAAACTCCGATGGATGAGAAAGCTGATTTATTTAGACCGATTTCCCTCTGTAACATCATTTAAAAGCTCGTAGCTAAAGTCCTTGCCAATCGACTTAAACCCCTTATTCACTCTTTGAAGAGTACTGAGAAAGTCGAGATGCTACTCAAATTGGATTTCTCCAAAGCCTATGATAACCTTAATTGGGTGTATATGAAAGAAATTATGAGCTCTTTTGGCTTCAACGATGTTTGGATACAATGGATTTCCAACCTTACATCCTCGACGTTTTTCTCCATTATGATCAATGGGAACCCTTCCACTGTCTTTAAAACCTCTCAACATATTCGACAAGGTGACCCCCTCTCTCCTTTCCTCTTTGTGATTATGACGGAAGATCTTGGCAGACTCATCTCTCATTTAGTTGAACATGGAAACATTAAAGGTCTTCAATTTCCTCCCTATGAGAAGGCTATAACCCACCAGCAGTTTGTTGATGACACCCTGCTTATGGGTCACTCTTCTGTCCAAGAAGCCAGACAAATCAAGAAAGCCTTGAACACTTTTTTACGAGCCTCGGGGCTTAATATTAATATGGATAAGTCTCTGGTTTTTTCTTTAACACGCCTCCCATCAGTCAGAGGAATATCATAAGAATTTTAGGGTTCAAGAAGAGCTCCCTTCCAACCAAATATCTCGGGGCTCCATTATCTGAGGGAGTTTTAAAAAAGGCATCTTGGGAAGATCTCTTAAATAGAATGAAGGAAAGACTCTCTAATTGGACGTTTCGATCCTTGAACCTCCCGAGCATAGTGGTTCTTGTGAAATATGTCCTACAAGTTATGCCCCTGTAACTATTCTCTGTTCTGGCTTCTCCTAAGTTAGTCATGAAGGCGATCAAGAAAATCCAACATACCTTTTTGTGGGGAGGCACGGTGGATGAAAGGAAGTGGCCTCTGGTTGATTGGGAAACACTGTGTAAACCCAAGTAGGATGGGGGGTAGGTC
Organism: Larix kaempferi; assembly: GCA_027924585.1. NCBI lineage: Eukaryota > Viridiplantae > Streptophyta > Pinopsida > Pinales > Pinaceae > Larix > Larix kaempferi. The sequence goes on from BSBM01000106.1 coordinate 21,640,453, forward strand.
TTCGTGATCCGGAAAAACTCAGTACTGTGTGTGGAGCCAAAATTTGGTGGAGATGGCTTACTCACTTCAATGAGCAATGGGCCAATTTCTGGGGAAAGAAGTATGCTTTGATGACTGATTAACAGGAATGGGTTCAGGAAGATGGACCGGAGAAAGGCTCTCACATCTGGAATATGGTGCGGGCTGGTAGTGAGCTAATCCGAAAACATAGTTTCCGGGCGATATGTGAAGGTGCTTCAGCAAATCTATGGCTGGATGCTTGGAAACAAGAGACCTCTCTTTCCTCTCCGGTGACTGAGATCCTCGTTGATTCCCCTATTATGCACCATAATTGGAAGGTGGTGAATCAGTATTGGCAGGAGGATTCCAATGCGAGAGGTTTTTGTGTCTGGTTCCCTCTGAAATGGTGGACGGATACCTATGGGGATGATATCGGAAGGCAAATCTACGACATTTTGATGACCCGACTTATTAAAACTCAGAGGGGTAAGGATATTATTCGATGGGGTTACTGCCTTAAAGGTATGTTCACTATAAAGGAAGCTTATAGTCTGTAGACTAACCCGAAGAATCAACTGGTGGACAATACTTGGAAACATCTATGGGGAGCTAAACTCTGGCCCAAAATCACCCTCTTCCTCTGGCTAGTATTGAAAGGAAAATTTTTAACTTGGGATAATATTGTGAAGCGAGGTTTCAAGGGACCATCCCTATGTGTCCTTTGTGGTAGCAACGAAGAAACCATAGCGCACCTATTGGATGGTTGCAATTTCGCTTCGACTCTATGGGATGAAGGAGCAACGTGATTCCGCATGTCTGACAGAGTCAGGAATGCACTGGGTGAAACTGTGAAATAGTGGAGGGAAGACCCCTTTCAAGGGAGACTTCTAAATAGGGTTTGGCAACTCTTTCCTGGTTTTATCCTTTGGGAAGTATGGAAGGAGCGCAATAAATTAATATTCACTGGCAAGCTCAACACCTGGAAGATGGTCTGGGGGAATATACAGCGTGGAATCACTAAGACTCTGCAATTAACTATGTGGACCGAACAAGATATGAATATTCTGAAATTGAGTTAAGAATTCTTCATACCTGGGGTATTACTGCGCCCCCCTCGGCATGTTGGACGTATCCATTCTGGTCGCAGCTCTCCGGATAGTCCGGCGGTTTGGTCTCAACCATTACAGGGGTGGATTAAACCGAACTTCGACGGTGCTTCAAAGGGTAACCTAGGGATGGGCGGGTATGACGGTGTTCTTCATGATGATCAGGGCAGGGTTATGTTTAGCTGCTTTGGGCACCTGGGACGCGAAACCAACAACGTTGCAGAATGTGAAGCCATGTTGCAAGGCTTGTGCATGGCGTCCCGATGTGGCTTTAGCTGCTTGATTGTTGAAGGGGATTCGATAATGTTGATACAGATTGCCATTAATCTTATCAACGGGACCCATCTGCAAAGCTGGCACAGTCGTGGCGATTGACGTGTCTTGGTGAACTCATCGCTTCTTCAACTCCGTCACCTTCCAATACGTAAGAAGGAGTGTCAACTGTCTAGCTGACGTATTGGCAAATCATGGCGCTAGCAACCTTAATGACGGATGGGAAGGGGAAGCCTTGGAAATACCATCGAACATATGTCATCAGCAATGCATGATGATTGTTGAAAGTGACCAGGGTGGAGTGGAGCCCTTAGCTGGTGGTAGAGGAACATCAGTTCCCGATGGATTGTAATAGCTGGTACCCTATGCAGGGTGGTATGGACATGTGGTTTTCAGGTAACCTTATTAACTGTGCCACTGCTTGGCCTTCCGTATACTTCCCATCGTCAGAAATTATCATGTTAAGATATCTGGCATGTGAGAAGGTAATGGTAGCTCGGCCTCTCACGGTTATGATGGGTCATATGGAGAAGGTTTCTGCTAAGGTGACAAGAGCGCAGGACATGATGAATTATTACAGAGCTTGGTTAATTATGATGGACTTAATGGACAAAGATGGGGCCTTCCTTTAAATTCTGCATTCAGGGACGACACTAGTACCAGTGGCTATAGTCTTTGTTCCACTGGTATCTGGTGGAGTTTCTTTGTTTCCAATTGTGGGGTGACGGGTGATAGTAAGGGTATCGAGATTATGCCGCCGAGGGGGAGACCTACTAGGAGGGGTAGACAGGCTCATGGTGAGCCAAGCAATGGGGAAAGGGGGAATGGTGCCCAGGCCGGTCCCAGTCGGGATCAGTGGAGCATTGTCGCGACTGCACTGTTCTTCCGCCGTTATTTTCCTCAAAACGTGCAGAGGGTGGTAGAGAATGTGGAAGCAACTCTGTGGCGTAGGGTGGGAGAGCAGGAGTTGCCGACGAAGGCTGTTGCTCTGTCTGATTGGATCCACGACCCTGGAAACACTAGGGTTCGTATGGCTCTTTATAATCAGGCTTTAGTTATGCTGTGGGTGACGAAAACTCTCATTGCCCAGGTTATGGAAACTCATGCTGATATATTGTCTGGCTCTCTGTAGATGACCCAATTGGAGGACCTCTGCAAGGACCATGTTGAAGAATCGAAGTGGATTCATATGAAATTGGACGCGATGGCGGCTAATATGGGGATCTCGTTCCTTACCCGTTCCAAAAAAGTGGAGAACCCGAGGGAGATCAATCTCTGCGGTAAGGAGGAGGCTGCTGCTACGCCATCAATGGTGATTATTGAGGACGAAGTTGGTCCGTCTGTATAGTTTCAGTCCTTCTATGCCTAGTTTCTGCTTAGGTTTGTTGTTTCGGCTTGTTTTGTCTGGCTCCGAAGTCGACTCTTCTCCGTTGTAGCTAGATTTGGTATTTACGGTTTTCCTGTTTATGGTTATCTGGTGTTGGTTTTTTCTCAGTATGATGTCTGTTCTCTCGACATCCCTTTTGTAATGGGGTTTGGGGTAAAACTTTTAGCTGTCTGATTGCTGGTAGATTTCCAATTGATGAATTGTAAGTGGATCTGGCCTTTTAATGTTGATAAGGTTTGTAATGATGCTGATCTATTGTTGTGGTTATGGGATTATGTTGTTAAGTTTAGTTTTGATATCTGTGGTGGCTGCTTAAGCACCCAGCTTTTTGTAAAGATGGAAAATGTACTTTTGATCCTACTTTAATAGAATGATGGTCTTTTTTTGCTTAAAAAAAAATAGTCTACTTTCTTTATAGGCTTCTAGGAACATGCAAATTTAGCATGATTGCATCCATTACTTATTATTTAGGCTAAGATGTCTATGATTTGGATTTAGAGTTTGATAAGATCCATACAAACACAAACCTAAAAGAAATTACTCATCAAGTCCACCAAGTATTGGGTATCGATTCTTTTACAATGTTAAAGTTCAAGAATAACAAAATAGATTAGTGACCTTAAGAGAAATTAAATGTGTTATAAATGATAATATAAAGCTTCTAAAGCTTAGAGACAAATGTTAAAATCAAACATTTTTGTGAGCACCCATATAAGAGAAAAAAATTATTTGTGAATTCTTTGAGTGCTTCTTGGATTCATATCTTGAGCATATCAAAATCATGCTTAACCATGGGAGCCATATTCTATGTAATCTTATTAGAAAATTAGAAATTATAGTAGACCTTGAGGTGTTTGTTGAACAGTGATAATTATATCAAAACACTATAGGAGTCATTAATATAGTCTACTTTCTTTATGGGATTCCAGGAACATGCAAATCTAGCATGATTGCATCCATTGCTTATTCTTTAGGCTAAAATGTCTATGATTTGGAGCTTGATAAGATCCATACAAACACAAAGCTAAATGAAATTACTCATCAAGACCACCAAGTATGTTATTACTATTGAGGATATTGGTTGTTCACTTTTTCTCTCAAATCTTGCAAAAATGTATGACAAAATGGGTGTTAGAGCATAATCCCTAATGCATAGCTTTGTGATAACATAACTATGTTACCTTCTCCAATGCTTTCTTAAGAATCCCACCCATGCAACAATAATGTTTCTCCAAGCATTAATGCTACAAAGGATACATCTCATTGATCATGGGAGCCTTGAGGTGAGATAGAGGGAAACACAGTTAAGTGGAATTCAAATATTTGACACGCAAAGTGTCATCACACTCATGTTAATTTCACTAGAAACAACAAGAATAAAGTGAAGGCAATGATAAATAAATATGCATCAAATTAGGAAAATAGGAATGATCATTCTAGAGAACATAGGAATGGGGATTCGATGTTGCAAATATTGAACGAACTAAATCAAAATCTCACTGGTGTAATCCCAATTTTAGGCTTTGTGATGTTGACAAGGTTCATGTTGTACAGGTTCATGTTTAAACATAATCGATAACATACAAGTTAAAACATTTCATTGAGCTTAATAAATATTTGTATCCAAAACAAATTCATTAACATAGTTTTGTTTGAAAAAAGGAAAAATTGTGCATTAACATTGCGACAAACTAACTATGAAGCAACATGTTAGATATCTTTAGAAAGATGGAATATTGGAACATGAAGAAAGAGGGATGACCTCATTTCCTTGGGTTGCTCCATGTTTATTGTTAGCTCTTCAAAATTGTAATCAAGCCACACAATTGCAATTAATCTTTCTTATACATTTCCAATGTCATTATAATTTAGACCCATAACCCATGACTAATTATTTTTGTTGTTCAATTCAAGAGCAAAGGAAAATATAACATAGGAAATGACCTTATAGTGAGTGTGGAATCCAATCACATTAAGTATGGACACTAAATGTGATGTCAATTCTCATATCGATAAGGATAAAAAATGCTCATAATACATGAATTCAAGTGGGGATTTAGAAAGAAAAAGTGTCTAAGCTTCTTCAAGAAGCTTGCATTCATGCGACACTTAAAATGGTGCATATGTCAATATGGTGATAGAATTTTCTGGGCATGAGTTGTTTGAATTAAATGTTGGGAAAGGGTACATGATATCATGGAATATGTGAGAACCAAAGTGAATACATATGGTTGATGAATCGTGAACCTTGCTCGTGATTCACATCCATTCTCATATAATATGGAAGGTATGATGCTCACTGAGAAACCAAGAGTTGGAAGTCATGACATTGGGGAGTTGTTGAATAGATGACCAATCTTTTAAAATTTTATAATATTTGTAGTCCTTCATAAATGACAAGTGATTTAAAAAATTTACATATTTTTTGGGGTGTTTTTTGAATTACCCTTCTAGGGAGGGTTCAAAATCCTTGAAAGGGTTGGGAAAAGTTCAATTTTGATCACTGAGTATGTGTTGTGAGAGAGTGAAGTTCTTGTTTTGCGATTTGAATTTTTATTGTTTTAGTGAATTATTATTTTTTAAATGATTTGATGGCGGTAATACAAATCCATCTTGATTTGTGTTTCCAACTTGCTAACATATATAATAATTTAGAAATCCTTTTTTTTACTTTGATCTTTTTTATTATTTTATGATAGATGAAGTGATTTGAGTGGGTTTGGTTCATTTTATGATTATCTTATGGTAGATGAAGTGACTTGAGTGGGTTTGGTTCTCATCAAGTTATTGAGTTGTAATTTATGGGATTGTGGAACTCTCAACCGGGTTGTTAGGATACTAGAGCATGTTTGTTGTAAATAATATGTAAATAAAAGTCATAGTGTGTGAGTATCTCACTTGATTATTCATTTGTATGCTGGAAAAGTCTCTCAAAAAAATTGTCTTTTTGGCTAAAGGCAAAACTTAAGTGTTCTTCGCCAAACTGGTCGCAGAATTTTGTTCATTTTACGTCGACTAGTTTCGCGGTTTTTTGCTCATTTTTTCCGAAGTGGTCACACCTTTTTGTTCATTCTTTGTCGACCGTTTCGCTATAATGTGTTCAGTTTCTGTCGAGCATGGTTGCAATTCTTTGTTTATTTTTTCCGTCCAGTTTCACAGGTTTTAAGTCTTCCTTTGTCGACCATTGTCGTAGCGTTTCGGCGCCAACTGGTCGCAGTGCGTTGAGATTTCGCCGTCAACCTTTTCGCAAGTATTTATTTAGTTTTCTGCGACTCCTCTCGCTACATTCTGGATTTTCGACGTCGATCAATCACGTTTTTAGCTTATCTATCACCGACCATTTCACCAAACATGGCTTATTTTTACCGACCGATCGCGTTGGTCTTCGCCGACGCCCCGTGAGTTCCTTCGCCGAAAAGTGGCGGTGCTGCCAAAGCGGTTGCAGACTTGGAGTATTTGTCGTCGATCGTTTCGCACTAAGTTTTGACGTCGACTTCATCACCAAGGGTTGGTCGAAAGCGCCGACCTTTTCGAGGCGACTAAGTTAAGCCCGCCGAAACGGTCGGGTGGTCTCGGCTCGCAAATCAATAAAAGGACGCGCCTTAATGGTTCTCACCGATTGAACCCTGTTTGCAATTAAGACAAGTTTTTTTTTTATTTTCTATATATGGCGAGGGGTTTTTTGTTTGTATTACCACTTATGCAAAGCGTAAAAAATGTCGTTCAAGCGCCGTTGGAATCATCGCCAGTCAGAAAGCGGCAGGTAGCCCCAACCGATAGGTTCACGTTTTTCGCTCATCCACCCCATTGTTGCCATGTAGGTTTTCCCAAACACATTTCCATATTTCAGTTTTGATTGGGGTTTTGGTTTGTTTACTTTCGTTTAAGCATTTTGCAAAGGTTTTTAGGGTAAAGCTCCTTAGCGCAGGTTAATACCTTCTTGTGTAACTGTCACCTAAAACTACTAGGTTGCTCACTCGCTCAATTTTATTCTTGTGAGTCGTAAGCCCAGTCGCCCGTAGCCTGTGCCAACGCCAACCGTCGTTAGTTTGGGGTTTCGCTGGCTTAGTTCCGCTGCATCCACTTTCTCCTGTATTAACCGAGGTTCTAGATGCTCAACGACCACGAGGAGAGCCTTTTGTCTTAAGTGATAGTGCACTTTCAAGTTAAAATCGTTGAACATCCTGTCACCGAATTGCTTGGTCCCAAGCACTTGTGCGCTTTCCCGCTCCACCGTAGCCCCTAGTTTTGTTTCACGCCGAGGGGAGTTGTTTTATGCACCAATTTTTTAACACGAAAGCTTCAGTCAGAAGTGTGCTAGGATCAATACTTCTCTCACACTCACACACACACCCGAGATGTTTTTCTGTCAGCATAAAATCAGAATCGCTTAATTGTTGTATTTCGTTTCGCTGCATTAGTTGCTCACTTAAAAGCTAAACTTGTTTAAACTTTAGCTGCATTGTTTGCTTTAAAAGGTTCCATTTTTCAGTGTAAATAGTTTGCACCCTGAAATCTGAATAAATCCAATGAACACCTACTACACTTAAACACTGTTTTAATCATACTCATTGATTGCACCATGGAAAATAAATAATATGTAAATATTGTTTCCTCATTTGCTCTTCCTATGTCTCGACAGGCTTGATATGCACAGACGTTCCGCTAGAAGTAAAGCCAAGCTAGTTGAGTCAGACTCAGACATAGAAGTCCTATTAGACACTGTGCTTGAAACAATGTTCGGAGACACAAAAGCTGTGACGGGAGCCACCCCAGAGTTTAAATGGAATGAACTATATCGGGCTATCAGAGACACGGATTTCCCTAACTCCACTATCGAGGAGTTAATGGTCTACCAACACATCAGGAAGTCTCACCTCCACAGAGCAGCCACACGCCCTGAGCTATTTCCATGCTCAGAAGTCATAGGGTGGATTCTACCCCAGACCGACGCAACCTCTAGGATCGTCTCAGACATCAATGGTGAAGGACTAGCATCTTTCCAACCAGCTCACATAACCGCATCATACAAGTTGCCCGCTCTTGACATTATGATGAGTGATGAATGGATTAAGGCGACCAATATAGACCAGTTTGAGTGTGCAAAGAAGATGACAATCCATGAAAGGCAGCTGAGAAGAAGAAGTAGTGGGGAATATGAAACTCAACACCTAAGAACCCCCTATCGGCTAATAGATTTGATTGTGAGCCGAATTTTTGGATTGGCTAATAGGAGTACTTACAAACTCAGCTGGGTACCAATGATGTACCACATTGCCATGCATGGCACACTGTTCAATTTGGCTGAAATCATCTTCGATAGCATGTCATCACATATCGTTGCGGCTCAAGGAGGATTGACTCAGAAGAAGGATGAATTCTTTATGTCCTCCTATCTCCTAGACTACCTATTTATTAGACATCCTTTCCCTGCTTTGGGATGTGTTTGAAACCCCGCTGGGCCACCCCTTCACGTATCCTATCAAATGCTATGGGCCCACCAGTACCCAAGCCACTATAAAAGGATCTGTGAATGATTCATCATGCCATTGCACCGGCTAATCTTCAGAGAAGAACCAAATTGTATGTCCGAGAACGCCATATCAATCATTGAAGAACATGGGGATTATTATTCTCCATGGAAGGTGTATACATCAGAATGTACGATGGAACCAAACCTCCTCCTTTGTTGCCTCAATACGCCACCGACTTTGTTATACAGAAATAAGTCGTTGGGCAATTTTTTGTCGATGGGATTGGAAGATTTCTTACAGACAAGAAGAAGTCAGTGTACCCACAATTGCCATTCACGATAAGAGCATATAAACTAGCAAATTCTAAAAAGGGTGAAGTGTTTGTCCAGGATTTAGAGGCCTTTTGTTTTGGTACGAATAATTTCAGAAGGCATGATCCTGAAGGAAAGGTCACTGCCCACTGTTCTTCCTGCAGGATCAACTTTGAGTATGTGCACATTTTCTGGAAAGATGAGGAATTCTACCGAAGCGCGAATAACATGACTGAATTAAACAAGCGATATCGTCCCAAAGGCGGAGCAAGTTCCAGTTCTAAGGCTAACAATTCCAAGGAAGCTGAGGCAGAAAAGAAACGTCAGGAAGCATTAGCTATACAGGTAGCAGAGGTAGAGAAGAAAAAGTTAGAAGAAGAAGTTGATAGAATCCAAAAGGAACAAGCTGAGAAAATTCAAGAAGAAGAAGTATAAAGACTTTGGAAGGAGGAAGAAGATAGACTGCAGAAAGAAGAGGCCGAAAGACTTCGGAAAGAAGAAGTCGAAAAGATACGAAGGGAAGAAGCTGAAAGGTTGCAAGAAATAAAAGAGAAAGCAGATAGAGAAGCAGCTAAGCAGCAAAGGCAAAAGGAAGAAGAAGAGAAGTCCAAGCAAGCTATGGAACCAAAGAGCCCTGATGTACAAGCCATGGAAACAGACCCTCCAGAAATAATCACTGGAGGACACCTCCTACTTCCAGGGCTCGATCTCACCCCGTTTACGCCCTCAAAGAAGCATACCATGGCCCGACTAGTCATGATATTTTTTGACTCCCAAAAGAAGGCTATCATGAGGAAGTCAGAAAAGAGAATGAAATGTCCAACTTACGAAGATGTTGTGATAGTAACCGAAAGCGCAATCTTCGAGGGTACTCACAAGGACCCTTAGTTCGCGGCAGTAGTCAATGTAGCTACATCACAAGAAAATGCTGACAGTGTCGACAAGCTTATGGAAGACGTAAGAAAGAAGAAGGAAAAGCTCTTCAAAGTAAAAGACAATTTGATGAAAGAGGTAAAACAGGGATTGGAGCTGAAAAGAAAACATAGCGTCCTTCTCTTTGAAAAGGAAAGGATAACTGAGGATTACCAAAGCTTGGAAGCTGAAAAGGAAGCCTTAGTTGTTTAGTTAATGATATTGGAAGGAGAGAAAAATGATCTTGAAGCTCAAACTACTCATCTAGAATCAAGAGAGACATACAACAGGTGACATATTGAAGACTTAAAGGCTCAGCTGGAAGAGACAATGAAAGACAAATAATATTTGACAGAACAACTAGAAACTACAGATAAGAGAAAACTATATATGTCCCCATTCTGGGATCAAGCCTGTAAAATCCAAGATCAAATACATCATTCTCAGGTGACTCTCACGGAAAAGATATACAGGATAAAGAAAATGATGGAGAGAATGGACAAGATATCTATTGAGTCACAGACAGTCAAACAAAATTTGTTTGATGTTGCAAAAAATCTCAAAAGTCAAATAGCATGGCTGGAGATAGACACTGAGTACCTTGGAGGCTTGCTTCCCAAGACAGCAGCAGAGTTGAAATCAGAAATGGAACTTTTAGAATTTTGCAGGAGAGCTTCCATAAAACTAAATAATGATATCATAAATACTACACATAAGTGTTAGGAGTTTTATGACAAGATTCAACAGATTCATGAAAAATGCCACCTCTCTCCTCTCCCGCCAATGAACAAGATTCCATCAAGGGATCTACGCATATCAGAGCTACAGAATGGATTGCAAGGGGAGTTAGAATACATCAATAATTTGGATGTGCTCACAGAAGAAGACATTCACCATTTTATAGGGCAAGCATCCATACATCTATATTTCTTGGAAGATGGTTGTACAACGGCAGAAGCAGGGGTGGCGTATGTTGAGACCCAACTGTCATACCATGAAGTGTCTTTGCAGGTTCTGGAGCCCAAAAGGCTAAATGTCATCACAAAAGGAGCTAATGCGTGGGGGGAATATTTTGCTAGTTTAGCTGAGCCCACATAAATTCAAATCTGTAGTTACCTTTTATATCCGCTCATGATGGGAAAAATATATTTATGGACAGAAAAGACAGCTGGAAGCTGATATTGTTTTTTCCATTGTATAAACATTTAAAAAAAAAGAAAAAAACAGTTGGAAACTTATTTTGTATTATATGAGCACTAGAAGACAAACTTTTGAGATTCCCTAGGGTTAGGGTATGTGAAGAGGCACTGGAGACAATTTTGTAAAGTTATAAATAGGAGAAGAGAATAGAATGAGAGGAATTTTGGCAGGTGAAAGGACTGGACTTATCTTGAGAGGGACTTAGCAGAAGATCCATGGTTGTCCAAGCGTTAGGATGATGAAATCGCGCGAAGTTTAACACTCTCGGTGCATCCCTGGAATAGAAACCACTACTTCCTCATGGCATCTCCACGGTTGTTTAGGGGCCAAAAAGAGGTTTTGATAAAATACTCTTTAAGGGATCTGAAACCACTTGTGGTTTATGATATACTGCTCCTCGTCATGCTCCATCCTCTGCATTGTTCGAAGACAACTCACTCAAGCGGTCTTGTCAACCGCCGCCAGTCAGAAGCAGCGACTCTCAGCACAGAGGTTTTGCTAAAATACTCTTTAAGGGATCTGAAACCACTTTTGGTTTATGATATACTGCTTCTTGTCATGCTCCATCCTTTGCATTGTTTGAAGACAACTCACTCAAGCAGTCTTGTCAGCCGCCACCAATCAGAAGCAGCGACTCTCAGCACTCATTACTGACGTCATCGTCGTACAGGAGTAGTCTTCTTCCAGCATGCAAGAGCCCGATGGATGGCCGAATAATCATAGCATAAGTACAGCAAGATTCTCGAGCAGCGAGCATTTGAGGCTATAAATACTCAAGAAATTGTATAGTTTGATTCATTGAGTCCTTGAAACCTCGGAGGTTGGGTGCGCTAAGCTTAATGCGCGAGTTTACCAGAGTTGTCAAGTGAAGCAGCGAGGATACGTGGTTTCGATGGCTCATTTCATTTCCAGCGGAAGCACGCAGAGAGCCTTAAGGGCACGAAAAACCAGTGTTTACGAGCAACCCGCAGATGCACATTTGCAGACAATTTGGCGGAAAAGGATTGAGGTCTCAACCGAGATGTCTAAGGAAAGTTTAGTAGTTGAGAGGGAGTTAGGCCTTCTGAATGTAGAAGCATGGAAGGTAGGGGCATGCTTGTCCTAGCGAAGGATGCTCAAATTGTGGGGCGGTAGTACCTGAACGATTCCAATTGTCTGAAGAGAGATCAGGTCCTGTCCCACATCTCGGTGACATAGATGAACTTTTACCCTGTCGAAAGCAAGGTTTGAGAGCAAAGGGATTGGATGGGGTAGAATGGATAGATGATGAAGGTTTCATTTAGAAACACATAGCAGTGAAGAGGCTGCATCAACATCTCCATGGCGCCAAAATGTTCGACGGTTGTCAAGCTCATAACATCCCTGAAAATAAAGAGCACTGCTAATACGGGTCTGCCTCATATTAGTGAGAGTTTTGTCCAGCCGAACGTACTGCTTTACCAGCAAAGCGGTCCTAGTTCGCAGTCATAGATTAGCCAATAATAGTCAGTATGACTGTTTTTTGTAACAGACTCTGTTGAAGAGTACGAACATAATTGCTTAAGCCGTTGGGCTGTAACAAACTCTTTGTAACAACTTGTGTTGTAAAGCCTGTGAAGGCTATATATAGTAGAATAGGCAATAGCCACAGGGTCGGCTCTTTTTGTAAGAAGTATTACTTCTAATATTTTACAGTCCGATCAATACATAAAGAAGAGTATCATTTGCCCGATCTTGAAGTTTTATGGATTCAAAACTTTGATGTGTCCAGTTAGTATTTTCTCCTCTTATTTCATCTCTTTCATATTATTCATGATTTATGAATCAGTTTCTGAGTTTAATGTCAGTGTTGTAAGCTTGAATTATTGCTTTTAAGATGGTTAGGACGTGAAGTTTTCATGTTGAGTTATCTGGAAATAATATCCTCATATTATTCAGTTTTAATGATGTGATCATTTTTGTTTAAACTATTGAATTCCTCCCCTAGGCTCAGTACGTTATTCTCTAACATAGAACAAAGATTTACTCTCTCTGAAGTACCTTTGTTTTGTGCCATTCCATTTTACATCAACACTTAATTCTGGCTACTGGCATATTGAAATACTGCCTATATTTTCCAAGAATGGATATCTGTATTATCTTATGGTGAATGTGATTTTGATTAAGCAAAAGAACATAGAAAATTTTATTGATGCCCAGGCACAGTTCTAAAAGTAGTCTTAGAACGTATCTGGGACTAACATCTTTTTTGGCGTCGTTGTTGGGGATGCAAGCAAGAAGATAAATCTTCCCTGGGGACAACGACATAATTTTATGCACCTAATTTCGTAGTGGATGAAACTAGGTTGCAAGATGTAATCCACCTGGCGACTCCACAGTAGCAAACATGGCATCTGGACGAAGACATACCCGCGAGAACCCAAGCCACGAAGAATTTGTGGCCTTAGAAGATTCAGTCTCCTGGAGACATAGACGTGGAAAATACCAGTCTACTTCACTAGGCTATCAGCAAAGTTTCTCTTCACCTTTATTTAGCCTTTAATTCCCTGAATCTGAATTCATTCCCAATCCCCTGAAGGAGAGCCTTCTCCTCAAAATCTGCGCACTCCCTTTGATTTGATTAGATCTCAAACGTTTCCCATCCGGAACGAGGAACCCTCTATTCGTGCAAATCATCTCAAATCTTTCATCTCCCCTCAGGACAAGAATTTGATTTCCAATCACCTCATGTCAGGAGGAGGAGGCGGAGGACCACCACCACCACCACCCAGAACACCCAGATGGGTGGCCAACCGACATGGACCTCTGCAATTACCCACGCCCTTGAATGATATGCCTACCCACTACCTAAAGTTGTTACCAAAGTACGATGGCAGCAAGGGAACATCTGTTGAAGATCATGTAGACCGATTCCAAGATTTCACTGACAATATCCTGATTGAACATGATGATGTGTTCATGAGAGTTTTCGCTTAATCGTTGGAAGGAGAAGCCAAAAAGTGGTTCAAATCACTGCCCAATGCCTCTATCAACACTATGGAAATCTTGGAGACCACCTTTGTCAAGAAGTGGGGATTTAAGCATGATAGTCTCTATTACTTGACATAATTCTTTGCCCTGAGAAAAAGCAACTCTGAAAATGTGGTGGACTTTACTGCGAGATTCAACAAAATATATTTCAGAATCCCCGAGGACATTCATCCTACTGAAGCAGCAGCTCAAGTCACCTATGCAACATCTTTCCCCTCAGATTTTTCCATAACGTTGAGGGAGAGAAGATCGCTCTCACTCAGTAAGATGCAAGATGATGCCATAGACGTCAAAGGAAACATGAGGATAGGAGGCAAGATAAAAATTACCAACGATGTCAAAACAAAAGAAAAAGGAAAGGCCAAAGAAGAGGGTGGCTCTTCAGAAATAAAAGACTCTCAAGACGCAAAGATTGATGAGATGACTCGCATTATAAATAATTTGTCAAATAAAGTTACCAGGATGGAATTAGAAAGCAGTTGTCCTAACAGACAATTACCTGCTCGACCTCCTACTCAGTTCAGAAGGCCTTACAATCCCCAAATGGCGTACAAAGAAAAAAGGAATGATGAGTAGACATTAAGGCCACCTGCTTGAGAGAATGAAAACAATCTGGTCGAAATTCCAGCAGAAGAAGTTTATGAAGAATTTGAAGAACAATTGAATTGGATGGAAGAAGATTCCCACTTTGTGCACCTCACTAGAGAAGATTATGAGAGATCACTCTCATATGAATAGATTGGCACAAATCTTCTTAACTCCCAAGAAAGTGACCAACTCCCTGGTGATTATCCTATTTTTCATAGTGCTCAACCAGATAAGTCACAAAGAAAGTATGACTTGAGACCAAGGCAAGAATCGACAAATAGACAGAACGGATTTATCCCCAAGAAATCCCCATGGAATTCGGCTCAAACCAAATTTCCACAAACGCCCTCCATATCAAAAAGAAAAAGCCTACCAAAGGATAAGGAAAATGAGGCCACAGTCCCAGATAACCAAAGTAATCCAGGCATAACCCCCCATAAGAAAGTAGAGCCAAACCCCAAAGAAGTGTCTACCTCTTTCAATCTGGAATAGGAGTTGAACAAACTAAAGATAGTTGTTCCTTTGACTGAATTAATAAGGAATCCTATGTACTAGAATTAGATTGATAAAATGTTAAACAGAGTTGAAAACGCCAATCATGTTGGTAGCTGGTCAATACTGAGAGGGGGGGGTGAATCAGTATTGTTAACTTTTTACCACTTAAACCACTTATTTAAACTTTAATCAAAACATTAAATCAACAAGATACACAGAACACAGATTTTATCGTGGAACCCCAATTGGATAAACCCCCAACTCTTTCTATACTGCAAAATTATATTTACAATAGTTATTTGCAAGCAACCACTTGTTGGAGACCACAATCCCCAAATTTCTCAGCCACTACTGAAGGATGCACCCACACCCTGGTTTCTGCCTGCCCCTACAGACAAGGATACACCTATACCCTGATTTTCCAGCCATTACTAGAAGGAGGCTAAGACCCCCTTGCAAGCATGTAGCCTTCCCTAGCACCACCCTACCACCCTTGCTTGATTATTATAAAACTTCTCAGACCTTCTTCAACTTGGTCTTCTTACTTTCTTCACTTGGTCTCTTTCTTACTACTACATAGGTCTTCACTGCCCTCTTTACTTTGTTGCTACATAGGTCTTCTATTCAGCTCTCCTTCTCCTTGAATGTGCACTCAACCTGGTCTCTTTTCTGGTATTCAATGTTGCTTCAGATCTCAGCCATACAGAACACCCTTTAATTCTGGATCTTCATACTCCTATCTTCTTATGCTTCTACTTCGAATTATACTACTGGGCTGCCTTTCTTAGATCTTCATTATTCAACACAAGAGACAATTTAATCCACTTCCATCTTCTTCTATATATATTCTTCATTCTTTATGGATCATTGCATCTTTTCAAATGAACCTCATGGCCTTTCGTTTTCATGCCTTTTCGAATCTCTTGTTTATTTCACATTTATTTTAGAATTCTGTTAACCATTTAATTAATTAATTAAACATTCTTTTACCTTCCTTTTTAATATCCCTTTTTAAATACCATGGGTAATTACCATGGTTTCAAAAACCATGGGCTTGAATTTACTTTCACGTAATTTTACTTTTAGTCTTTTTAACCTTCCTTCTTTTTAACCTTCTTTCTTTAATCTTCAATCTTCTCCCGTTTTTTTTTTTAATAAGACTTTATTCTTCTAATTTCTTTTCTTTAATAATTCCAAGTTTTTTTTCTTAATAATACTTCATTAACCACTTAACTCGTAGTAATAACATAATGAATATTTCATGTAACTTATCTAGCTTTCTTATTTCATGAATATTTCTTAAAGTCACTTTTCAATTTTCAAGTCACCTTTTTAAAAACTCCAAAGTTTATCTTGAACCCTATTTTGGAAGATCCATAACTTTTTCTTCAGACATGCTTAAGGATAACTAATACCATGGTTAGGTAGACAATAATTAGCCATTTTCCAATACTCAGCCATTTCTCAGAATTTCTCCAAACCGACAAATTTCTCAAGAATGATGTAACAATGACTTCAACTTCATGCCACATCATCATCTATGTCATTCTATGTCATCATATCTTCCATATCATCATTCATGCCATGTCATCACTACCTTTGTTTTTCCTTTGACTTTCATTGATTTCACTTTGCCATCATGTCCTTAGTTATTCCTTTGTCATCACTGAACTCCTTTTGACATCAATGACAACCACATTCCATATTGCCAACAGATCAACAAGATTCCATAAATCTAAATGATGAAGCCCCCGCTTTTCAATGTGACCCACACATCGATAATAAGGAGGAGCCCACTGCCCCGTTTTATGTTATCCTGAACTTACATGAGAAACTTCTTCATAACTGCATGCTGGACTCTGGATCATCTCACAATCTGATGCCCAAAGTTATCATGGAACAATTGGGACTAGAGATCACCAGGCCATATCATGATCTCTATAGTTTCGATTCTATAAAGGTGAAATGCATCGGTATGATAAAATATTTGGTAGTCACTCTTGCTCAAATACCAGCCAAAAGTGTAATGATGGATGTGGTGGGGGCTAAAAAACTTGGAGGCACCATGTAGATGGATATGAAGTACACTACAATTCCCGTTTTTGCTGGAGAGACTAGGTGGTTGTATAGAGAAGCTATGTTTTCCTATGTGATAAGTGATCAAGACAGTCCTATGAATTATCCTATATATGCAGCCGATGAAGACATGGGATGTTACAGGTTATCATCGGGAAATCTAGTTGAAGAAGAAATTGTAGAAATTCGAGCGGCGGAACCCATTACTGAAGATAGCAGGAATCAGGTCTGGAAACTCTATTTTGATGGGCCTCTGCCAAAGAAGAATCTGGAGTTGGTGCAGTATTGTCATCACCATTGGGGGATGAGATCAGTTTGTCTTACAAGTTGGATTGTGATACCACAACCAATGTTGCTGAATATGAAGCTCTTATCCTCGACCTCCGAGTAGCA
Organism: Larix kaempferi; assembly: GCA_027924585.1. Classification (NCBI taxonomy): domain Eukaryota; kingdom Viridiplantae; phylum Streptophyta; class Pinopsida; order Pinales; family Pinaceae; genus Larix; species Larix kaempferi. The sequence goes on from BSBM01000106.1 coordinate 21,657,677, forward strand.
AGGGACTTAAAAATCACCAAGCTGGCAATCTTTGGAGACTCTGAACTGGTGGTAAACCAGATTAGAAGTATTTATCAAACCAAACATCCAAGACTCAGAGCATATCGAAATCTCGCCTGGGACCTCATTGAGAATTTCTTTGACACTTTTAACATTACTTTCGTTCCCCGAGAAGGAAATCAACAGGAAGATGCATTGGCCTTGATGGCGAGTTCTTTCAAGCCTCCCAAGAAGCCGAAGCTAAATTATGAGGTCGAAATGCGATATCGTCCCTCCATCCCTAACAATGTGAAAATTTGACAGGTTTTCGAAGACGACCAACAAATCAAACGCTTCTTGCAGCTTGTCGGTGACTTCTCAAATACTGATATAGATGGTAATTCCGGGGAGACGGAAGAAAGTAGCTCACAGAAAGAGAACGGAGAGGTCTCTGGGTTGACGCAGCATATTGCTGGCCACAATTTTTTGCAGTTGAAGAGTAACTTTATTCCTAAAGGACTGGTTCTATTAGAGAAGTTGTTTGATAAAAACAAAATCCCAGTCAAACCAGTAGTACAACCAACTACTGAGGCTATACAGGAAGTAAGTCTTGGTACCATGGAAGATCCCAAGTTTGTAAAACTCTTTCAGTCCCTTAGAATTGAGCAAAAGCAAAGGTATGAGGAATTGTTCAAAAATTATGTAGATGTTTTTGCATGGAAATATGAAGACCTCAGAACCTATGATACCACTATCATACAACATAGGATTCCCTTGAAGCCAAATGTTAAGCCAATGAAGCAAAAGTTGAGATAGGTGAACCCTATCTTGCCGCCGGTGATTGAAAATGAAGTAAGGAAACTTCTTGATGCAAAAATCATCATTCCTCTAATATATTCAGAGTGGGTGGTTAAGTTGGTGCCGGTCAGAAAGAAAAATGGAGAAATCCGGTTATGTGTTGATTTTAGAAACCTAAATAAGTGCTCGTTGAAGGATAATTACCCCTTACCCAAAATGGATCATATTCTACAAAAGGTAGCTGGGTCGACCAGAGTGTCGATGATGGATGGATTCTCAGGCTATAACCAGATTGCCATGCACCTAGATGATAGGGAAAAGATGATTTTCACTACACCATGGGAAACTTTTATGTATGATAAAATGCCCTTTGGCCTTATGAATGTTGGCGCAACATTCCAAAGGGCCATGGACATAGCATTCATAGGTGAAAAGGACATATTCATTTTTATATACTTGGATGATATGACAGTATTTTCAAAGTCTGACGAGGACCACCTTCAATATCTAAAGCAGAATTTTAAGAAATGCAAAAAGTATGGCCTATCTCTCAACCCTAAAAAAATCCTTTTTTGCAATGACAGAGGGGAAGATGCTGGGGCACATTGTCTCCAAAGATGGTGTGAGGATAGACCCAGATAGAGTGGCTGCTATCAAGCTGATTGAACTCCCAAGGAATAAAAAGGAGGTAAAGTCTTTTATTGGTAAAATAATTTTTTTATGAAGATTTATTGCTAATTTTGCTGAAATAATGAAAGAAATTACTGACATGCTAATAAAGGATGCCGAGATAAAATGGACCATAGTTGCGGGAAACTCCTTTAAAAAAATAAAGGATTCCCTAGGAGAAGCACCTATTTTGACTAGGCATGATTATACAAAGGATTTCCTTATATTCTCTTTCGCCTTTGAGGTCACTATTGCAGTAGTTCACTTACAAAAAAATCAATAAGGGCACGAACAACCCTTCTTAAAAGTTGTGCCCACTTTGCATAGATCTCGAGAGGGACTTAGCAGAAGATCAACGGTTTCCCAAGCGTTAGGATGATGAAGTCGTACGGAGTTTAATACTCCCAGTGCATCCCTGGAACATAAACCTCTACTTCCACGTGGCAGCTCCACGGTTGTTCAGGGGCCCTTAAGAGGTTTTGCTAAACTACTCTTTAAGGGATCTGAAACCACTTGTGGTTTATGATATACTACTTCTCGTTGTGCTCCATCCTCCGCATTATTCGAAGACAACTCACTCAAGCGGTCTTGTCAGTCGCCGCCAGTTAGAAGTAGCGACTCTCATCACTCATTACTGACGCCATCGTCGTACAGGAGTAGTCTTCTCCCAGCATGCAAAAGCTCGATGGATGAATAATCATTGCTTAAGTACAACAGGATTCTTGAGGAGCGAGCATTTGAGGCTATAAATACTCAAGCGGTTTTATAGTTTGAGTCATTGAGTCCTTGAAACCTCAGAGGTCGGGTGCGCTAAGCTTAATGCGTGAGTCTACTAGAGCTATTAAGTGAAGCAGCGAGGATACGTGGTTTCGATGTCTCATTTCATTTCCATCGGAAGCACGCAGGGAGCCTTAAGGGCATGGACAACCAGTGTCCACGAGCAACCCGCAGATGCACATTCGCAGACAGTTTGGCAGAAAAGGATTGAGGTCTCAACCGAGATGTCTAAGGAAATTTCAGTAGTTGAGAGGGAGTTAGGCCTTCTGAATGTAGAAGCATGGAAGGAAAGGGCATGCCGGTCCCAGCAAAGGATGATCAAATTGTGGGGCGGTAGTACCTGAATGGTTCCAATTGTCTGAAGAGAGATCAGGTCCTGTCCCACAGCTTGGTGATGTAGATGAACTTTCACCCCGTCGAAAGCAAGGTTTGAGAGCAAAGGGATTAGATGGGGTAGAAGGGATAGATGATGAAGGTTTCATTAGCAACACACAGTAGTGAAGAGGCTGCATCAACCTCTCCATGGAACCAAAATGTTTGATGGTTGTCAAGCTCATAACATCCTTGAAAATAAAGAGCACTGCTAATACGGGTCTACCTCATATTAGTGAGAGTTTTGTCCAGCCGGACGTACTGCTTTACTAGCAAAGTAGTCCCGGGTGTCAGTCATAGATTAGCCAATAGTAGTCAGTATGACTGTTTTTTGTAACAGACTATGTTGAAGAGTACGAACATAATTGAAGGCTATATATAGTAGAATAGACAATAGCCACAGGGTCGTATCTTTTTGTAAGAAGTATTACTTCTAAGATTTTGCAGTCCGATCAATACATAAAGAAGAGTATCATTTTCCCGATCTTGAAGTTTTATGGATTCAAAACTTTGATGTGTCCAGTTAGTATTTTCTCCTCTTATTTCATCTCTTTCATATTATTCATGATTTATGAATCTGTTTCTAAGTTTAATGTGAGTGCCGTAAGCTTGAATTATTGCTTCTAAGATGGTTAGGACATGAAGTTTTCATGTTGAGTTATTTGGAAATAATATCCTCATATTATTCAGTTTTAGTTCTGTGATCATTTTTGTTTAAACTACTGAATTCCTCCACTAGGCTTAGTACGTTATTCTCTAACATAGAATAAAGATTTACTCTCTTTGAAGTACCTTTGTTTTGTGCCATTCCATTTTACATCAACACTTAATTCTGGTTACTGGCATATTGAAATATTGCCCATATTTTTCAAGATTGGATAGCTGTATTATCTTATGGTTAATGTGATTTTGATCAAGCAAAAGAACATAGAAAATTTTATTGATGCCCATGAACAGTTCTAAAAACAACCTTAGAACGTCTATGGGACTAACACTTGCCATTTCCCTTCTACTGCAATAAGTGTTTCCCTTGAAGTCTTTCCTGGTGTATAAATTTCCATGCAACATTGCCTTGTTTCCTCCTTCGACACTATTTAACTACTTCAAGGATACTTGTTAAGAGCACACTGAAACCTACAAACGAGAGGATTACCACTAGTGTCGAATGTTCCTTTGTTAGATGTCCTTAATGTCCCCTTGACTTGACTTATTGGCGCTTCAATTCCTAACCCAACTTTCTGCCTAAGCCCTGTGTGGAAGTTTACCCTTCTTGGTTAGGACTGTTCCCAATTCTACTAATGGTCGGTTGTTCTATCGATGGGCCTTGCACCCTAGAGTTGGGAAAAAATACTACCCTGTCTCTATTTTATATGCTTCCAATAGTGTCCTGTCCTTTCCAATGGAAAATACATGCTACACAAGCTCTATTGCATGCTACCGATGGATTGCTGCTATGTTGCGTTGTCGACAGACTTTCTTCTGCCAATGGTTTCTACTTTGCTATGTTGTCGATGGGTGCTCTTCTACTGAAGGGAATTCTTACTCTACCGAGTTTCTGATGGGTTCTCTTACTATACACTTCTTTGTCCATTGTTTCTAGTGTCGTTCCCTACCAATGGATGGTGTGTACTTCCCAGTTTTTCCTTGCGCTTTTCCAATGGAAAAGCCCAATCCAAGGTCGTGATTTTGCACCCTTTGCCTATTGGAATTGAAACATTCAATGAATTTGCTTTTGGCTTTCTTAGTATCTTCCAAAACTTCACTTTTGGCACATTTTCGGTGTTACATCTAATACCAATTGTCACAACCCCAAAGCTTAAGTGCCCAAACTTTGGTGATCATGTGGCACTACCCAATTTTTTTATGTCAGTAGACTATACCTCTTCACTCAAGGAATTCCCATACTTTTTTCCTTGAGCTACTCGTTGTCTAGGGTTGTTGCACCCAACAACCTTTCCCAACCCTTGGATGTTTACTTATTATGGGCGTGTTGTTTACTTAGCCAATATTCCATGAACATGTACAAAGTAAGCCACAAGAACAACACAAGTATGTTTGGTGTCCAAATCGAGTAGCAACAATCCTCTTTTATTGAAGTAGTATACAATGATACAATGGAGAAATACTATTGGGCCCTGATTTTAACACATTTTCAATGGTCATTTCATTACATTTTATATAATTGATCCCTTATCCTTCATGCATATTTCATCTTCATTATCATAATTTAACCTATCCTAGCCATTTTCATCCCATATGAACCTTATGATCCATAAAAGCATTAACATGGGGAAATTCCCACATTTTGGTGCTTTCTTCGAGTGGATGTTGTCATTTACTAAACTTTTTTCTTGAGATTGTGGTAGTTTTGGTGTCTCCCAAATTTCATGTAGTAGGTTTCCTATAGTGGACAACTGTCAAAGCCAGTTTTTCCATTCCATTTGTGAGCAGATGAAGACATTGAAAAAAATCCAAGACATGGGTTTTGTGCAAACTATAACCATTTAGGTGACTAGGAAGCATAATCCTCAAAAAATAAAAAAACAAGGCATGAATGTGTGAGGAACCTGCAACAATTAATTAATGAAAATGCACGAGATATAAAAAATAACAGAACTCAGAATCGATTTATTGATCGCGGGCCACTTCGAGGGGGAAACCTCCTTTGAGCAAGCTCAATACAAATAACTTCACGGTGCCTTCATTGGCCTCAACACGCACTTATATACTAAATCTACACTTAATACTATGGGTCAATACCATGGAACATATAATACTATGGGACGACCTACAAAGCATATGCGTCCAATACTATGGGTCAATACCATGGGCTAATACAAACTATGGATCAACAAATACTACGGGACGACTTACAAAGCATATGCGTCCAACAACAATATACTAACAAAATAAAGAGAAGGGTTGACATAGGTTCCTAACATCCCCTCTCCCTTAGAAAAAGCTTTATCCTCAAAGATTTAGATGTGGAAATTGAGGCGGAATCAGAAGGAGTGGTTCCCTTGTAGCATCTTCTGGTTGCATTTTGTGCCACTGAATTATACCTCTGTGATAGATTGAGAGAGAAGCTGACGGCTTTGGAGTTTCAGGGAGGATTGCTTGGAAGGATGTAGACGAAGAAGAACCATATCACCTACTTGAAAAGTGCGCTTAGAACGGTGTTGATCGGCTTGTTGTTTTAGTCAAATTCTTGCCATTTGAAGATTGTCCTGCAAAATGAGAAGAATCTGAACGCGGTTTCAAAGAACCGAGTCAATTTCCTGAACTGGTGAATTGCTGAGGGTGTATGGAAGAAGAACTGGTGGTGCTTGACCATAGATTGCTTCATATGGATTCATTTTAGATGCAATATTGTACCACCAGAGCCCTTTAAGGAAATCCCTAGAAATATTTGTCCAAATCTATATAGGGATGGGCAAGGGTTCGAGCAATCCCGAAAGGAGTGTCGTTTCACCCTTGTCGACCTGGAAAGTATCACATTCAACCACCATCTGTTGAATTGTCATGTTCAGTCATTGCCAAAATAAGTTACACTATTCCCGGTCATACATTTTGAGGAACCTAGAGTGCCCTGCCGATGGAGAAGCATGGAGTTCATAAAAGACATAGCCCTGTTGAACAGATTGCAACCAATTTGGAACAAGCATAGAAATAGATGAAAGAGAAATTGGATCATCAAATGTGCAAGAAGGAGCATCCGCCACTAGATTGTCCTTACCCTTCTTGTAAGTGATCTCATAGGCATAACCCATCAGTTGGCTAACCCATTTCAGGTGTGCTAGGGAGGAGACCCATTGTTCCAGGAAAATTTTCAGACTCTGGTGATTAGTCTTGATGCAGAAATAATTCCCTAATAGGTATGGCTGCCACTTCTGTAATGCATGCAAAATAGCCATCATTTCCTACTCAGATGTAGAGGCGGCTAAATTCTTACCGAAAAATGTCTCTTGAAGGTGGAAATCCCACTGGTTCAGCAAATACACCTACATGTCTATCCAAAATGTGTTGTAGATCCAAAGGAGTAGTGGAGACCATTGATGGGTGCATTTGAATTGAATGGAGATGAGTGATGACACCATGTGAGTTCTTCTTAAGGATATTTTCTAGGAGATGTGAACTGATGATGCAGAGAGACCCTGGTTGCAAGCCCATAAATGTGTGTTTTTTTCCATTAACTGAAAAATGCATCCAAAGTTCAACAAAATCCCATAAGATGGGGCTAAGTCTGTGTAACCATTGAGCGCCCAAAACCACATCACATCCACCTAAGGACAATGAAAACACGTCAGAGCGCAAGTTATAATATTTCACAGAGATACACATATTGAGACACTTCCCCTTGCAAGGTAAGGTGCTCCCATTGGCAATCATGACTTCAAAGTTGGAGCAAGGATTGTTAGGATATTCCTATACTCCATCCTAGTCCTACCATCATTTCAGTTAGTTTCATTATCAGTCTTGCATGCATCCGCATGTTGCCTAGTAATCAGGTTGACACCTCCAGCACCTAGTCCCTAGTCTTCCAGCACTCAGGAGCTTATTTCCACTTAGATTGAGCCCTCCTAGCCAGTGATGCCCCCACTTCTCACCCACCACTTGAGAAGGGCACCTTTTCTCATCAACCACTCCTGTTGTACTTCAATTAGTTAAGTTATCATCAGTTCTTTCCTTGATTTAAGGCTAGACCAACTCTCAACTGTTTGTATCACTCTGATGGACCTCTGATGAGACTTAACTACCCATTTTGACTCCAGATAGCTCCTCATGTGCCCTCCACTGAGCTTCCTTCATTCAGTTAGTTCCTCCATGTGCTAGTTACACCTACCACACTCAGTTAGACTCAGTTTGACTGATGGTTGACAGTTACTTGTGCATTGATGACTCCACCGATGATGAGATAGACTTCTAGTTGTGCTTGATGACACTCCACTGATTTTGGATCTATCCATGCAGGCTAATTCGAATCACACCTAGTGTATTCGAATCCTGAGCATTGCATATTTACTGTTTTACTATTCAGATTAATGTAACATGTGTAATTATTCTGCCTCTATCTGAGCTCCTTTGGATCTATGTTCTACTGCTCTATTCTTCTTCTCTTATTCCTAAATTCTTTCATTGTGAGGTTTACATCATCTCTTGGATCTACTATGAGCATTTTCACATGGTATCAGAGCCATTTGAGAGTATATTCTACCTCCATTCTTGAGAGTTTTTTGCAAGTATTTCGAAGTTCCAGCAGTTGCAGCAGCAGTATCAGCAGTTTCACTTTTGCACTCGTTCTAGCAGTCAAGATGAGCAATTCGAATGCTCCTTCCTCTCCTATGATCCTCACTCCCTTCAATTACTTTGAATGAAAGGGTGAGATGAAATTACACTTGTGTAATAGACAGCTAAATAGAACGGTATTTGAAAAAGATGCCATACCACATACAGTTGTAGAGAGAACCAAGCATCTACATAAAATGGATGAAGCCTTTGGATTCATATGCCTTCATATGTCTAGAGATCTATTGTTTCATGTTGAAGGATTGAAGTCTCCAAATGAGTTATGGACAAAATTGGAGAGTCTCTTTGGCAACTAAGACGGGCTAAGAGGCCATATTCTCGAAAATGAATTGGTTTCCCTACAACCTAGCAATTTCGAGAGCATTCAAGAATTCTTCTCAAAATTTCAGAAATTGGTTCTACAATGCAAGCATTGTGGCATCACTAAAAGCGATGAACAATTGGTGCTCTCCATTTTGAGCAAACTTGGATCTCAATTTTCTATATTTGTATCTACCTTCCATTCTGGGCGAATTTCAATCCATGGATGGAAGTTTCCCACCTTAGCAGCCTTCACTGAAGCTCTCATTCAAGAAGAGGACAAATTGATTCAAATGGGTGCCATCAAGGCCTCCAGAGATCAAGCTCTTCTAGCTAGGGGAGCAAGTGGGACGAATGTGAAAGGGAGGCAAAAGGACAAGGATAAGAAGCCATCTAAATCCAAACTGACAAGTCCATCAAAAGGATCCTCCAGCTCCAAGAAGGACAAACATAAGAGATCTACATGTCCCTACTGCAAGAGAGGATACCATTCTGAGAAAGCTTGCATTCACGAGAAAATAGACCTACTAACCAAGCTTCTTAAACAGAACAAAATTGTTGTTCCAAAAGATGCAAAGATGTCTGATTCTGGAAGTGGATCTGATGGTCATGAGGATTGCCATGCATTGATGGCTGGTTTTTCAAAATCAAAAGCCCTCCTCATAGATTTTGGAGCCTCCAACCACATGGTTGCCTCTGAAGAGTCATTTTCTTCTTTAGATCTCATAGATGGGCCTACTATTCACATGGGAGACAACTCTCAGATTTCTGCCAAAGGATTGGGTACAGTAAATATGGAGCATGGCAAGTTCAAGAATGTTCTATTCGTTCCCTCCTTGACAACAAACTTGTTATCTGTATATCAGATGACTCACACCGGATCACCTAAAGAGGTGACTTTTGGCCCCGACACAGTTGAGATTACAGAGAACTCCACTGGGAAGACTATAGCAAAAGGGTTTGCAAATCATGCCTCCAAGGCATATGAGTTCTCTCATTTTCTGCCCTTCACTCTTCCTACTTCCTCAGAATCTGATGAAGATTCGAGTAACTCTTCTTCTGATGAAGATATAGAACAAGATCTTGATGTTGAGATCAAAGTTCAAGAAGATTCATATCCAGAACCAACACATGTTCTCAATCCAGAGCCAAGGCCATTATGGGCTCACACACTCCTTGCAGCTACTAAGAACACAGTTGAGGATTCGTTTGATCACAGAACTACAAGACTTCAACATCATGCCAACCTTGCATTATGCCATCTACCTCTCCATGAGAGATGCAGCATGATGATGGGGTTCTCTCTTCCATCCCTTGGGAAGACTCCTCATGTTCCATTCGCTCCAGTTGCAGAAAGAATTCCTGAGAGACTTGCTTCATCCAATACATCCTCTACACAATGGAAGGCACATCAGAAGACCAGATCCAGATCTAGCACCTATTTTGGCATCCTATAGGGGATCATCTTGCCAATTTTTTTGCAAGAGTTTTCACTGATGAAAGCTTCTTTATTTTCTGCTTAGTATGATGGTTCTTTGAGTTATTTACTATTCTTTTGAGGGGGGGTATTTTTCCCATGAGGTTTTCCCCATTTCCTCGGTTTATGGACAGTTCTTTTTTTTTATTTTGATTGTATGGGTGACCTTTGGTCCTAGTTACCAGGGCCCAGGATGGATTAAGGGGGGGTGTTAGGATATTCCTATACTCCATCCTAGTCCTACCAATATTTCAATTAGTTTCATTATCATTCTTGCATGCAGCATGCATTCTGTATGCATCCGCATGCTGCCCAGTCATCAGGTTGACACCTCCAGCACCTAGTCCCTAGTCTTCCAGCACTCGGGAGCTTATTTTCACTCAGATTGAGCCCTCCTAGCTAGTGATGCGCCCACTGCTCACCCACCACTTGAGAAGGGCGCCTTTTCTCACCTACTACTCCTGTTGTACTTCAGTTAGTTAAGTTATCATTAGTTCTTTCCTTGATTTAAGGCTAGACTGACTCTCAACTGACTGTATCACTCTAATGGACCTCCGATGAGACTTGACTGCCCATTCTGACTCTAGATAGCTCCTCATGCGCCCTCCACTGAGCCTCCTTCATTCAGTTAGTGCCTCCATGTGCCAGTTACACCTACCACACTCAGTTAGACTCAGTTTGACTGATGGTTGACAATTACTTGTGCATTAATGACTCCACCGATGATGAGATAGACTTCTAGTTGTGCTTGATGACACTCCACTGATTTTGGATCTATCCATGCAGGCTAATTCGAATCACACCTAGTGTATTCAAATCCTGAGCATTGTATATTTACTGTTTTACTATTCAGATTAATGTAACATGTGTAATTATTCTGCCTCTATCTGAGCTCCTTTGGATCTATGTTCTACTGCTCTATTCTTCTTCTATTATTCCTAAATTATTTCATTGTGAGGTTTACATCATCTCTTGGATCTACTGTGAGCATTTTCACAAGGATGGACAAAACAATCAACCTGTTTGGCGATTCGAGGGTCATTGAAGTTATGAGTGCTACCAGAATCAATGAGTATTGTAAGAGGGAGCTTCTTGAAGTAACCCCTGACCCGCATTGTTTGTGGGGTGGTGACTCCAACTAAAGCATGGAGAGATATCTCTGGGTGGTTGTCCGGAGACGGAGGGTCAACTGGCGGCTATTGAATGTCGACCTGATCATCTAATGTATCCAGAGTTTCTTCACCAAGTTCAGAGGCAGGCGGAGAATCCACATCCAAGAGATAGAACCGTTTCTCAACACATCTATGTCCACGAGTGAATTTTTCATCGTAATTATAACAAAGCCCTTTTTCTCTACGTGCCCGCATATTTGCTTCATACAAATGTTTCTTAGGAGTTGTGCGAGGAGCTGGCATGATGGGAGGTCGTTGGGAAATCATATGTCTGAATGGAACAAAAGTGGATTTGGAGCATTGTTGGGCTGTGATCTTGTCCTCTGCCAATTTAGCCAACCCTAGTACTTCCATCATTGTGTTGGGATAGAACATTTTAACCTCTGAGCGGATTTCATCATTTGAGACCACTGATAAAACAACTCATGTAGAATTCATCAGACAATCATTCTGTGTGATTGGCCAGTTTCTCAAATTTTGTCTGACACTCTCGCACAGTGCCAATTTGGCGAAGTTTAGTGAGTGCTCCTGTGAAGTCATCTAAAGCACTAGGTCGAAATCGTTGCAAAAGGAGTTGGCAAAAATCTGTCCATTTTGGCTCATCATGAGCCTTGATGTACCAACGGTACCATTGAAGGGATTCCTATTCCAAATGAAAGGATGCAAGTGGAACTTTTTGGACATCAAAAGTATTATGCAGACTGGAATATTGTTCTTCCCGGTATATCCATCCAGTCGGATAATTTCCATTGAAGCGAGGAAAATCAAGCTTCGACCCATGAAAATTGCTGGAAGAAGAGAACTCAGTGTCTGCAGAAGAGTTTGGCTATCGTTTAGTGTTCATGGCTGAATGCTGAAGATGGAGGCTGAGAAATTTTTCATCCAAATATTGGAGTTTGGTTTTGAGGGCTGCAAGTTCGTCCTCCATGATTTGTGCTCCTGTGCGGGTGACAACCATAACCAAGAGTTTTTTTGTTTTGTGAATGGGTAGAAAATCACAAACAAAAGCCTCTTTAGTAAAGGGAAATTTGGATTTGGGAAATACTTTGATGGGTAATTGGGGTTTGACTAGGTTTTGGATACTTTCGAATGGACAAGGAAGAAGAAAATGAGGATTTCAGAAGTGGGAGGAAAGAATGGGAAAATTTATCAGAGAGGGATAAAGAAGCAGAAATAGGAAATGAACACTGTGGCAAAATTTGAAGGCGATTGGGTGAAAATCGAAGAAGTTATGACAAACCCTACAAATAGGCAAATGTGAGATTTCTGGATTTCGGAAGTGGAATTTGGGATAGGGTCCTCAGGAATGAAATATGCAGAATGGAATTGCAAGGATGTCAGTGAAGTTTCAAGGGAAATAGAGTTAAAAGAAAGGAGATATGGAGAAAAACATTTTTTTCTTTGGAATGGATCTGCAACGGCACGGAAGTGATTAGCAATAGATGGATCTGCAACGGCGCGAAATTGATCGACAACAGGTCTGGAGAGATGTAATCGGCAATTTATCAGCTGAAAATAGATATGGACCCCAGGTATGCTCGACTTCCTAATAGGTCAGGGGATTCACTCGACCACCAATGCTGTCTGACGGCTTGTGTATTGGGGCAGTACCCCTCACTCCATGGCTCAGTTAAAACTGATAACCGCTTTTCCATAAACGACAGCTCTTGGTTTAACTCACGGGTGGGAACTAGTCAATCAGGTAGGGGTCATTACCCTTTTCGCTGGCAGGTCCTCTCAATGGGCCAACTACTTCAGGGTTCCTGTGGTACTCACAATGAGTTTTAGGTCTTATGCCCAAATACGTCCCACAGTTAAGTGGATAGGGATTATTCCCAGATCCGAACCTGTAAAAGATGCGGAATTTGTTTTTGGCAGAAATTCCACTCAACGAGCCCAAGAAAGTGCTCTGATACCAGATGTGAGGAACCTGCAGCAATTAATTAATGAAAATGCACGAGATGTCAGAAATAACAGAACTCATAATCGATTTATTGATCGCGGGTCACTTCGAGGGGGAAACCTCCTTTGAGCAAACTCAATACAAATAACTTCACGGTGCCTTCATTGGCCTCAACACACACTTATATACTAAATCTATGCCCAGTACTATGGGTCAATACCATGGGCTAATACAAACTATGGATCAACAAATACTACGGGACGACTTACAAAGCATATATGTCCAACAACAATATACTAACAAAATAAAGAGAAGGGTTGACACAGGTTCCTCACAGAATGAGTGTGATTTTAAAATAGATTTATTATGTCATGCCCATAAATTCTGTAGTGCATTCTTGTAGTAGATTGTCATGCCCATAAATCTAGTACTGCAAGAAATATGGTAGCACTTCCATGTTTTGAGTATTTGTAGTTTGGATGAGAAAATTTGGCGACATGAATCTTGTAGGGAACAATGTTGTCATGCTTTTCTGTTGTTCAAACAAGCTCAACAACCTTCAGCAAGAATGTAGATCTTTGGTCAATATTACAACCACCATATTTAATGTAGTCAATTAAAAGATCGATTATTTTGTTTGCTTCCTCCAGATGGGTGATCCACCTCAATTCGAATGATCTAGTAATCAAACTAACTCTCCTTATTCACCAACAAGTTAATAGATCGTAACCACCTACATCCAAGTTAAGCAAATTCCAAAGGCACATTGGATGGGTGATCTCTCTTTTCAAGGGATACAATCACATCATTATAAACTTATTTATTTTTATAAATTGTAATATGTAAGTATATATACGGGAGCACATTAGATTTGTGGGAGTTCATGATTGAGTATTGTTTCATGTATTGACTAGAGCCATTACTACATTGAAATTGTAATACACTCTATATTTCTCTTTGATGCTGAAAAAAGGATGCAATTGCTGTAGATCTCTAGTAATTTACTGTAGTTTTCTGCACCGTGTGCTAGAGGAGGCAGGTCTAGATTTTTGTTTGAAAACTAGGTAACTGGCAGGCAAATTTCACAAATAAAGTTTTGCATGATGATGTTGATTATTTTAATTATGGTATGTCAAATTATTTATGTTTGATGCTCATGATAGATGATGTGGGATTTCTTAGGGTGCTCCTAGTAAACCTTGTCCCATTGACTTCAACACACTATCTGGGATTACGGTTAGATATTTTTACAGTACCTTGAGTCTTGCATTCAGCAACGATACGTTCTCTCACTTACAATAGTGGGAATACATCAATGTCCCCTAATTGTCAAATCTTGTAGGTGACTCGAATTCAACTCATTTATTCATACGTAGAAGGATGTACTAGGGTATTTTGAAACTCATTGACATCAATGGTGAGTTGTCTCACATTGGTTAACGACATACATCGGTCTCCAATAATCCAATAATTTTTCTCATGTTCGACTTCAACATATTCATTCACATGAAAAATTGTACCACAGGTTTGGCACGCTTGAAGACTATATGGTTTAATGGTATTAATACCAATTATAGCCTTTTCCTTTTTGCAAATAAAAAAAGGGTAGATTGATTATTGAGGTAAGCATGGTAGTTTTGTTTCAAAAATTCCATGTAAAGTTGCAATAGATATTGTTCAATGTTTTAGGGATTGATTCATTACAAAGCTCAATATAGTTATCTTTGTTCAGTCATCCATACAACAATCCATTTCTACCACTGCATTTGCAGTCCTTCCTCCTCTTCAACTCAACATTTGCAAACTTGTCTCAATCATTCATAAAGTGTGTTCAAACTCCTTTAACATGTACTATTATGTGTTGAATTGGTTTCACTACTTTCGGATTTCTAGTAGCTGGATAGTGTACTCAACATGACTGGAAACTATAGAAAATTCCAGCTTTACATTATAAACTCTTTTTAGTTGGTTTCAAATAGATCTCTTCCATTTTATGCAATAAGAGTACAATACTTGTCTCTCTGATCATCCTACATCCAAGAGGTAAAGTTGGGTAAGCAATTCCATCTCTAAGTAAGTCTTCTAGCTTGGGAAATTACACCCTTTTATATTCGTTGTCATGTTCCTGCAATCTTTTTACATTTTATCCATATTCCATTATCCTTTACCTTTTTATACCCCATCTTCCATTATTCATCTATAACTACCCTATGACATTGATAAACTATGTAAAATATGAATTCAAAACAAACTCTTTCCCATTCAAGTCTTGTATCCCACAAATGTATGTCGAGTCTCATTATTCTAACTCTCCCTGCCTTGCACAAAAAAATATGATATATCAAATAAGAACATGAACAAATCTGTACCTTGAAGATCAAAATGTAGATTTGCATGCCCGTTCTTTATTACCTTGCAAAAAGAGAAAAAGAATACAAATAAAAAACATATGTAAATAATATAAAGAATGATTATATAAAAAGGGAAAGAATAAGAGTTCTGTAAAGAAAGAAGGAACCCTGAGCAAGAGGGTAAGAAGTCAATCTAGTATGCATGGGATTGAAGACTATACACTCACGATCCAGACATTGGTTTCACCTTTATCCTCGTTGCATGAGGACATGCAAGAACTTGAGTGTGGGGGGATGTTTGGCCCTATTTTTACATGTTTTAATGGTCGTTTCATCACATTTGATATAATTTATCCTTTATCCTTCATGCATATATCATCTTAATTATCATAATTTGACCTATCCTAGCCATTTCATCCCATATGAACATTATGAGCCATAAAATCATTTTTTTAATCGGAACTAGAATA
Source organism: Larix kaempferi (assembly GCA_027924585.1). Classification (NCBI taxonomy): domain Eukaryota; kingdom Viridiplantae; phylum Streptophyta; class Pinopsida; order Pinales; family Pinaceae; genus Larix; species Larix kaempferi. The sequence goes on from BSBM01000106.1 coordinate 21,673,252, forward strand.
TTGTATTAAAAAGGGTTGGGGACGAACCATCCAACAATGAGTTACAAAAAGAGGAGCAATATATCAGTTTTCCCAACTTCAAAATAACCATTGTCTCTAGAATTTATCCATCTTATCCTATTTTTGCTAGCCTATAGGTATAAAGTTTTACAAAACTATTGCCACAAAAAACACTTTTACAATACATAATTAAAAAAATACATGGTAATTTGATACACCAAGAGGTCTAGTTGCCATATTCCTTGCTTGTTGGTGCGATGCTGCAGAGAAGCTTATGCTATGCTGAGGGAATTAGTATCGATTGACTCGGCTGTTGACTGAGGGTTCCTCCCTATCTATTCCCTGATACGTTTTTGGAGAGCCCACAGGGGATGAATCCCGATGTTCCACTCTTCTAATCCTTGGCGCAATTTCCTTCTGAAGCTGATGGATTTCTTCCTGAAGCCCTTTAATCAATTCCCCCTGTCTGTGACCATGTCCCCGGAGACAACGAACCTCGAACTCTAGCAGAGTAATTTTGGAATTTCCTTGTCTAATTTTAGATATGCATCCTTTGTTATCTGGTTAGCTCGATGTATTTCATTCTTCGTGCGTTGTTCCATGTCGTCCTGCCAACGCCCCAAATTATTTAGTAAAAATCCAATTTTTTCCTCTAATTCGGCCAAATGCTTCATGTGCTATAGTTGTGAAGGCATGGTGGGAGAACTTGGACCTGCTATCATTTCAATTCTTAGTCATTCCCAGAAATAGAGACAGAAGAATGTCACGCTACCTCGACGCTACATGTAAACCTAGAGATTCCACTGCTTCTTACCTCTGTCCCTTATTTTGAACATTGTAACGAGAATATTTGCGTGTTCGCCACCTTGTGTTGCCATTATACATCGGATCCCACACGCTTGTTGAGAGTCTCTACGAGATGTTTTCATAATACTATGATGAGCATTAACGGTCATATGAGGTGAGATTTCAAGGAGATGTACGCTTGATTCACCCCACCTCACATCATGAGTGAGGGTGACATCACCACTTATCCTTTCTAGTTGTACCATGCACTTCATTACTCGAGCTTAATGAAGATTAAGGGATGTGGGTATATCAAATACTCCCTTGAGTTTGCTTATTCCCAGGTCTAAATCATAATCAAGGTTGACTTGTTCATCAACCACCTTGTTGTGTTTTCTCAAGATATGGTAGGCCCTTAGATCCATGAATTTTTTTCTTTTTAGGATAGTTTAAGAGATCAGTCCATTGAGGATTGGGTCTTTTGGAGGCGATTTAGTAGTTATGCTCTATATTATTATCTCTGAGTCTCCTACTATAGTGAGTCTCTGGTATCCTTTTCTTAAGGCAAGCTCAATCCCTATCCATAGGGCCAAGGATTCTGCTTGATTTTTTTTCGCTATTCCAAGAACTCACACATACTTTGTTTCGTGTGATTAATGTGAAATTCACAATAGATATTAGAGCCCGAGAACACCTCACAGCGAAATAATTAGTAAATATAATGAATTACAGTGAAAATTGTAGTGAAAAGAGAAGTAAAATTAATCATGCCTTGAATCTCAGATGTACACAGAAATGTGTGTCAATATCCATTAATCAATATAGTCAAAATACATGTTACAATAGAGGAAATTCGAATATTGTTGGCACGGGGTTGAGGCGCACAATTTTTGGTACATCCAACGATGAAAGGGACATCGACAAGGGTAAAGGACCAGTCGCGGAGCTGATAAAGAAAAAGTTAAGCAGATAGTGAAGAGTAATTGGTTAATTAGGTAATTAGTTGATGAGTCACTCTGCGAAGTGGACCAAGTGTAACGACCAAGTGATCCTATAAATAGGAGTAGAATTGTAGGCCTAAGGGAATATTGAGATATCTTGGTATCTTTTTTATTGGATTGTAATCTATCTTTGACATTGGAGCTGATCTGACCTTCAACATCTTTTGTCGTTTTCATGTTGATATGTTGATTTGACTTTGTATTGGTTCTGCGGATGTATATCCCTGGTTCTGCGATGTAAGACAGATTGATGAGTAATGAGAAGGATTGATCCATCTATGTCGTTGTCTCTTTTTTTGTCACATTATGATTGAATCTGTGTTACCGCAATATAATTGAATGTATGTCGCAACATGGTTAAATATGGTGTATGAATCTATAATGTCGCAGTAGTGTTATGTATCTCATATCAGTTAGATATGATTATATAATATGTTATTGCGTAGAACTGATTATTATGTTTTGATGCGAATGATGTCTAAATGTTGATCTCCGGTTTACATTAGGATTGAGTGCAAATGATGCATGTTCTCTCATATCCACAGAAACGTGGTTCCTGCAGCCCCCCTTAGGTATCTCGGGTGAGACTTCACTCGCTTTGCAGGTGTTGCTGGAAATGATAAACCCTTTCCGGGCCGATGTCTATGGGAGAATGCGTTGAGTTTTGTTGACAATTGTTAGAAAGGGAACCCCTACCGACAAATATGTGTCAACAAATGGTTCCATTGCTGGGACCCTAGTGCGAAAGAGATAGGACATGCCGTGGCATCTGACAAAGCCGAAGATCACAAAATGGTTCCATAAGAAGACACGAGAATTAGTTGAGGAATAAAATTGGAACCCTGGATGGTCGAAGACCGATTGGTTGCAAAAGTACATCTACTTTGATATCCACGAGGTATTTTTGTGTGAGTTTCTTATACTTCTATATGAATGGTCGGCGCAACTAAATTTTCAGAAGAAGAACTTCCAAGGAGGTGATCCTGAACATTGGACTCTGGAACCGATCCAACAATTAAGTAGGGTTAACAACAAAGCTTCAAGGGCTGTCGAAGTTTGGGTAGACAACATTTTGGAAGGATACATTACTGAGTTTGTTGTCGACATAGTTAAGTCATACAATGACGCAGAAAGGAAGTTATTCAAGGGACCCAGAGGAAGGTATCTATTGTCGCTGAAATTGTGGATCAAAATGCTCATTTGTGAAAAGGGAATATTAAAGATGAACTACAACGAATAAAGCTAGGGTGTACGGAGGCTATGGGTACTACGTAGATGCAGGTATGATATAATGATGTGGGGTAGATGGACATGAGCTACGACAAAATTATGAGGGAAGATGTGGAATATTGTGGTCGCCTGAGAAGTGGGGTGAGGTTCCATCCGGAGAAGAAGAGGAGGACTGAGATAGAGAGAGAAAGTCCTAGTGCGACCAGAATAGAGAACTGTGAAATGAGACCACAAGGGAAAAAGTGACCCTACAACGATGAAGAGGACGACTAGGATACCCCTGAACCTGAGGAAGAGGATGTACCCACAACCTTGTGCACTGCGCCAAACTTTGGAGGAAGAAACACAAACTCTTCATAGGGTTGTCCTGCATGTCAGAATAATAGTAAGAGTAGTAGTTCTACAAACACCAGTAGAAAACCAAGGATGGTGGGAAATGACGTAAATATGCCTCTTTTTCAGGGTAATGGGACTGAGGATCCTGAACAATATTGGTTCTTATTCGAAGTGGTGTGGACAGTGAAACAAGTCCAGGATGACGATATTAAGAAAGGACAATTGGAGATGACCTTTAGAGGACATGCGGTATATGAAGTTTGTACAAGTACCTACAGGGTGTCCGCGGAAAACCCTGGTAGAAATCAAAGAGGGATTGATCGACGAATTTAGGAAACCCAAATCGGAATTGTAGTATATCACAGAGTTGAAGGAAATAAAGCAATTCCCTAATGAGTCGGTGTGGGAGTTTGATCAAAGGTACAAAACTCTGATGGCCAAAGTAAGTTTTGGAATGAGAGACATACAAAAAAAGAATGGTTTATTGCAGGATTGATACTGCACATTCGGATGTCGCTGATGCAACAAAAGATCGTATCCCAGGCGTAAGCATTAGAAATGGTGATGAAGCTCGAAGCTTCACCGATTGGCGAAACAGGAATTGGCATGATTCAGATCCAATCGCAGCTAGCGATTGACTATCCAACTAGAATATATCAAGAAGGGGAAGGAAGTTCGCGAAGAGGTATGGTGCATTCGATGCAAATATGAAGGAGATCATAAAGATCAATGTCCTGAATTCCATGAATATTTACAGTCTGGTGCACCAAATCCAGACATTCAAGGAGCAATGCCCTGGTGTCTAATTTTTCAAACAAGGGGACATCGCTTAGAAGAATGTGTGTACTTATCGAAGGTTGTGTCGAAGCCGACTAATATTTTCTGTAACTTATGTCGATCTATTGTTCATGAGGAGAAAGACTGCAGAGCATATGATTTGCTCCAAGAAAGAACTACAAATACTTATTTCATGAAGGGAGATGAGGAACCTCCTGTACAACCACAGTCGCAGTATAATCGACCACAACTATAGTACAATAAACCACAGCCACAATACAATCAAATGCCACTACAGTATAATTAGTCGCAGTACAATCAACCGCAACCGTAGTATAATCAACCACATTACAATCCGCCACAATATAATCAGCCGTGAGGCAGATTCAAAGGAGGATTTCAAGGTGGTCGTGGCAGAGATTTTGGTCGCGTAGGAACCTTTGGTCGAGGTCGAGGACTAGTTACATGCTATAATTGTGGCCATATCGGACATTATCAGAGAGATTGCCCAATTCCAACCCTGCAGTGTACCTATTGCAGTGCAACAAATCTCAATGTCGAATATTGTCCTCAGTTAATCACGAAGTGACAGACTAAGAATGCACCACAACCAAAACCAAATACGAATGTAAACTAGAACCGGAATCCTAATCCAAATGTGCAGAAGAATATATTAACATAATAAAACTCATTAGAAACACCAACTTTTATCTCAATGGCAGAGTCCAAAGACTCAAAAATTTCCTTCATTCAAAAATCCGCAATAGTAATATCAGACTCAGAAGGAAAATCATGACTGGATTTTAATACAATTAGTTTTAGTAAAATAGGATCACAGAGCAATAACATAAAATAAAACACATAAGAACCCAACACAATAGAGACACCAATATACATGGTTCACCCCATAAGGGCTACGTCCATGGAGAAACAACCAATCCTTTTTATTATTCCATCCATCAAATGAAGGGATACAACCCACATCACATCCACTACAACTTTATATTCAATATGTCATAGTCTCTCTCACTTAGTAACACTAATCTTTCACCAATACACATGCACAATGAAATTCCCTCATAAGTAAATGAGGGTTTCCATATAGGGTTAAAAACCATAACATAATTTCTATCGTCATATTTGCAAGCTAATAATAACCATGGGAAAATACCAAGGGATACAAAAAACCATGGGCCTATAAACCACTAGATAAATACAATATTGACCAAGTCAAGAACGGTCCATATAACTATGAAATTACAAGATTTTACAAGACATTTTTAAAATTTCCAACAAGGGCGGTAAAAATAGGGTTTGGCTGCATCAGGAAGATAATTAGGCTCCACAACCAACAATCTCCCACTTGGAGATTGATCACAACAACTCTATTGTAGTTATAGCTATTGGATTATGATCCATATTGGACCTAGCAAGTTTATCATCTTCACCTTCATGCTTATTTAGGCTAACCGAAACTGAGAAAGAACTCAATTTCTCCCTTGTTACTACCTTTTCTAACATGTCTACAAGATTTTGGATATTGTGTATCTTTTCCAACTTCAACTATTCATATTCCATAATGGATCATATGAAATGGTGTTTGAGATGTATATATTTAGTGTTAAAATGGAAGGTTGATTTATTTTCAAGATGAATGGAACTCTAGCTACCACTGTACAAACTTCTATTCTCCTAGTTATTACCCAATTCCTCCATGAAACTCTGTATCCAAATATACCTTCTCACAACTCCCACTACATGTGCAATATCGGGTCTTGTCCACACCATCGCATACATCATAAGGGACCTTGGATATGTATTCTATCTCCTCCCATGTCTTGGGAAACATCTCCTTAGTTAGTTTGAAATTGTTGTCCAAAGGTGTACTAATTGGTTTTGCATCCTTAATTTTAAATCTCTCTAACACTTTCTCTATGTACTTTCCCTAAGAGAAAGTCAATTTGTGATTTTTCCTGTCTCGTTATTCTCATACCAAGTATTTTCTTTGCGTCACTCAAATTCTTCATTGCAAATGAATTAGCTAATTTCCTTTTGAGCACATTTATATCTTTCATATTAGACCTTGTAGCAAGCATGTCATCTAAATACAATAATAATATAATATAGCTTCCATTATCTATCCTCTTGAAATAAACACAATGGTCAAAATGACATCTACTATAACCTTTTCTTGTCATAAACCTATCAAATTTCAAATACCACTGCCTTGGAGCTTGATTTAGGCCATACAAGCTCTTCTTCAATCTGCTTACCAAATGATCCTTTCCTTTGACCTCAGACCCCTTATTATAGGTCAAATATGCACTTCTCCGTCCGTGATCACATTGCCCTGTCGATCACACAAAAGGACACTATGGATGGAAGAGATGGATTGATCTTGAATGAGTTAATGTTGAGATTACACTCTTCAGTTGAAAATCTTATTTTTTTTCTACAGTTTTCATGACATGTGCGCTACTTTTGCTACAGCCATATAGCGTTCTAAACGCTGGTTCTTCTGAAGAGAACCCACGCACTTACCTCAAAAGATGTGTGCGCTAGTTGTAAAGAACACGAGTTGCATACTGTGCGCTGGTCTACTTGTATGATACGCGCACATATCTTAAGATGAATTTGAAAAATATATTAAGATTACGAATTGGGATTAGTTGAGGTTCGTTCTGTAACTTCCCCAACCTCCCAATTCAACTACCTCTTGAATCCAACTTCCAACCTTGTGCCATAAATACAAGGAGAAGCCATGAGCGGGAGGGACCAAGGAAGGATAAGCTGCTGTTATGCTGGAGGAATTCTTAAGTCATTGTGAGGAGCAAGAGCCCAGGACTCGATTGCAGAAGTGTTTGGACAGATCAGGTATATTTGTACTTATCTACATTTCTTTGACAATAAAAGGTGGAAATACCCTTCCCATCCCAATGAAATGTTTCTTTTGTTGGATATCTGATTGTAGTTAATGTTAAATTGCTTTCAATTTCATTATATTTATTGCAGTCAAGATACGCTGAGGAAGGTTAACTTTTTTTGCAGGTTCATCTCCGTGGAAGATTGGGAAAAAGCTAGGACCAACCATCGTTAAAAAGGTACAACTTTCAGAATCCTAATCTCTTTCCATTCGTAGTAATTAATGCAAAACATGAATGTATTTACCTGTCACCCCATGTAAGTTGATAGTGTCATTTCCCTCACTATAAGGTATTATCCTGCACAACAGAACTGGCGACTCCGTTGGGGAGCACTGGTTGTTTCTTCTATAGGGGACCTTGCTAGGTTTTATTTCAGTTTATGTAGTCTTTTTGTTTTCTGAGAGGTTTCTTATAGGTTACTTGGCTTTTCCTTTTATCTTGATTCATTTAAGTCTGGCCGAGCAAAGCTCTTTTTATTGTTTTAAGTACCCGTGTGCTAGTTTTCTGTGCATACAGAAGCGTACTTTCTGCCTTGTGCGCTAGTTTCTGTGAAACATAGTCACGCCCTTCTTGTTGCAGGCGCTGGTTTCTATACCAGACAGAAGCGCATTTTTCTTGTAGGTCTAAGCCTTCCACTAAGGTTTGGTTTCCAAGTTGTTGGGTCTACTTCTGGCATTTTCCTTGCTTCTCTGACTGATTACTGAGACACATTTGTCTTTTTTGAGTCTTGTTTACCTCTTTGAAGTCCTTTAGATTGCTTTACCTGCTTCAACATTTGTTTTAGGTGTCTCTTCTGTTTTTTAAGCCTTTTTGAAGCTGTGCGTGACTATCTGCTAGATACAGTAGAACACTTTTTGCCCTAGACATGTGTTGCACTCCTGCAGACCTGGGCACTCAATGCTTATTGTCTGTTGCAATAGCTGTGCACTTTTACTGAGTCTTGTCTTTTTTTTAAGGGTTTGATTCCAGTTTGAGTTTTTAGGGTGGTTTTTGAAAGGTTTGATAGTCTAGGTACCTTATGAACTTCTGTTCAGATCAGTCTGAGTTGGTTGAAGCCTTCTAATTAGCTTTTCCTTTGAGTTTATGTGGCGGTAGAGTTACCTTTGGTTTTCTTGCCTACCCTATTTGTTTGGCGGGTGTTTTCTTGGTTTTTGGTGCTTAGGAGCAGCCTCTTAGGTCTGTTTTTTTCGTTGCATGTATCTGTTTTCCTTTCTTCTTTTACACCTTGTTCCAAACCTAGATTTTTTTCCATCGAAACAACTTTCTAGGTCAGGTCTTTTTCGGTCTTTTGATTTGATTGGTTTAAGCCATTAGGTTTTTGATCTTTACCCACACCTTTGTTAGATTTTGCTTGTTCCTTCTTTCAAGTTCATTTTATTTTTGCAAATAAAAGAAAAGACAAAAATTGAATTTGGTAGCTTAGTAATAAGATTTATCATCTTTTTTCGAAGTAGCATAGATTGTCTTGCTTTGAAAATTTAAAAGAAAATTTAAAAAAGTTATGCTTAAGATTGCCTATTTCTTGTTTTGAAAAAACATAAATGAAAAAGAAAAAAGAGTCTTTGTGAAGTTTTAAAAGCATTATGTACACACTTTGCTTTCTGTCGAAACCATTCCACACATTTCACTACCCTTCTTGAGTAAAAAGTAGCATCTAAAATGAAATTTTAATAAAATTAATTAGCACATTTTTCTTTTTAGGTATGACACAACATCAACTAGCTTAGGCTAGGGTTTCGGGGTAAATCACCTTAAACTACCCGAAATCGGTTTCATTACTCAACAATCGTAGTAAGACAATCTCTTAGGTAAATCCTCCTATATCAAAATATCTTGGGAACGCTCTACTCAAACCAGAGTTAAGCACGAGGCCGTGTGCGACTGGACCTGTTGAGGATACCCCCTCACTTACCTTTAAAACATAAACCAGAGATGATTCTTGTACAGGGGTCCACTAGTGATTTTAAGTGCTTTTGGATTTCGAGCTTTGCTACCCTGCCCATGCGTCTTGGCTAGGCTGACGACTGTTCCCCTAGTTATTTTCATATTTGTGGTATCCTTAGTATCATAACCCTAGGGCTCTACATAGGTAGAGTGGAAGGCTATTTCCACTTCACCTCGGATAGACGCAGAAGGTAACCCTTTGGCTGTAATCCCGGGAGGGCGGTTTGGTGATTCAAACGCTTGCACCCAGAGGACCTCCATTGGACGCTGTGTAACTGACCATCGATAATCTATTAGTTTGTTTTGGGCCCTCATCATCCAGACTTGCTTCTGAGAGTATTAGCCTTGTTTTCTTGGTTTTGATCACTTAGGGAATTTTTAGTGGTATGTTGTTTGCTCCCTAGTCGTTTAGTGGCCACTAGGTTTTATACTTAGTTTGCTTTTGATATAGTTGTGGTGGACCAAACTCTTCGTAAGTCTCAGAGGCTGCAAAACCTTCCCCCACTCATTGTGGAGCCTCCACCGCCACCGCGACGCTGGAGGACAGATTCCCATGGTTCATACGAACTTACGGGAGAAATTGAAATACCTGAAGAACCACAGCCCATAATTCAGGATCAACAGGTCTTTGATACTATTGAGGTTGAGGATTTAAATTTTTGAGAGTTTAGAACTCCTTTAAACCCTCCCTTGACTGGGCCAAACGATCCATTACTCATAACTGTAGACTCTCTAGGCCAACCTGAGTATAATGCATACTGGTTTACCCTTGGTTATCACATGGCTACTTCCGTAGATGAAATTGGAGTTCCCTAAACTCCTTCTGCAGCCATTGTTATGAGATCTCTCTCTCATTCTTTCGCAAGCACATCGGTATCCACCTCGTTGCAGGCTACATCTACCTCAACTCCTCCTTTTAGTTTCAGTACTAGTACCATATGGATGTCTAGTTCTCAACCTTCGACAACAACTACCCCTTTTGGTACTACTGCTGGACCTTTTCAGATCCCTGTCACTTGGATATCCTCGATACCGTCTACTTCATCTCCTTTCATGCAACAATCCCAGGGCATTCCACAAACTACTCCTTTCGGTCAAGGTTTCCCTTGGTTTGGAGGGCACATAGCTCCCTCCATGCCCTTTGTAGGCTCGATGCCCACTTTATCCACATCTATAGTAGGCTTGATGCCTGTGCCATCCATTACATCTATACCCGGGTTTAACCCCTACACAGGTTAGAATGTACATCATTCCAATGTGCAGACATTTCATATACCTGTAGGGAGTATCCCTTTTTCACTGTTTAGTGGAGGAGGTGGTAACACATTTAACCCACATTATGGAGGGGCTAACACCTAGCCGCAATGGACACACACTCAAGGGAATAACCCTCTCTCTTTTGGTTGGAGCAATTTTAGGAATGCGTTTGCTTCAAAACCGGTGGCTAGGGGCAACCCCAACCAACAGTACACGAGTCAGGCTTTAGGTGGTTCTTTCTACCAAAACCCTGCTAACCAAGTGCTATCAGCAAGACCTCGTTTACCTTTTCTGGCAACTTTGAATTTGCCAGACCTTTCAAAACTCACTAACGATCTGGTGCGGCATCACCCTGCATGGCCACCTGTCTCGACCACGCTGCCTTCTGACATTCCAAACTTCGAAGGCAAGACTGGGGAGGATCCCGGTGATCATGTGACTACTTTCCATCTCTAGTGCTCTTCTAATTCTTTGAATGATGATTCCATCAGATTAAGGCTCTTTCAGAGAAACTTGACTAGTGTTGTAGCTAAATGGTACACTGAACTGCCCACAGCTGCTTATGGCACCTTTTGGGATCTAGCTACTATTTTTCTGAATCACTTCCAACTTCCTATCCGGTATGATAGTGGTACAAATCTTCTGTCAAACTTTCGATAGAACAAAGCCACTCACTTATCTGACCATATTCAGGAGTGGCGAAGGAGGAAGAGGCTCATTAAAGCCGACATCCCTCCAGAGTTCTTATTAAAGTGGTATCTCAAATCACTCCTTCCTTACATTTCTAAGGAAGTGGCAACTTTTGGGGTGTCCTCCGAAGAGGAAGCTATCCTTAGAACCCAGCAGCTTGATCTAGTATATGCTCAGTCTGGGCTCTTATATGAGATTATTCCCGATGCACCGAGGTCTGACACAGATCTAGGTAAACCTAAGCATGGACCACATGCCGATGGCATTGTGGGTTCAGTAGATTCTGTAGCGTTTGATGCTTTAACTAAACAGGTTCACGCCTTGTTTGTCAAACAGTCTACTGCAGAAGCAACTTCAGTTGCATCCTCCCTTTCGCAAAAAGAATCTGTACAACAAGTGCAGATGAATCAAAAGGGCCCTCGGCAACCCAACAACAAAAAGAAGGGAAAGAAAGGGGAGGGGAACCACCAAAAGCCCAAAAACAGTGAAAATGTCGAGGGGGGGGAAAAGGAAAAAAAAGAAAGTGAAGTTTCCTTGCAAGCTATGCAAAGAGGATCACATTATCCATCAATTCCCTTTGATGGAAGAAGCCCAGAAGCTGCTCCGTGAAAAGAAACCAGCTATCTTAAAAGATCCATTCCCTCATGGGCAAGGTTCAGCTTCTGGCAACTCTAGTGCTGGGGGCACTCATCATGACTAATATGCTGATCAATCGTTTATTAATATGGTTAATTCGGACGCGCTTTTACAAACTCGAGCTAGAAATTATACCTCGGATCCACAGCAAAAGGATGTTCCTGAGTCAGCTACCCATCTCCACATCGAGAGACTGGTGGATTCGTTGCCGAAGATCCCGAAAGGTGTCTTCAAATGGGCTGTGCACAACCCCAACGCATGGGTTGCCCCCAACTACAATGTTGTAGAGGATTTAGCCCAAACCCCCTGTGCCATGTCCACTTTAGAAGTATTGTAGAGTTGTCCATTACAACGTAGTGCACTTCTTGCAATGATTGGGAGCGTAGACTCATCTAATATGCTTGCTCATTTTGATATGAATAATATCAAACCCCGGTTGTCATACCACGTTGCTCTCCAAATAGAGGTAGTCCATGGTCCTAAGACCATTGGGTGAGCTATTGTAGATGAGGGCACGTCTACGTGTGTAATGTCCATTTCTTGCTGGAAGGCTTTGGGCTCACTCGAATTATCCCCCTTGAACACCTTGCTTACTGACTTTGATGGAAGATATTTCCGTCCACATGGAGTCTTACCATCATTTGACATTGAACTCGCTGGTAAGTTAGTGTCTGTAGAGGTTGAAGTGCTGGATGCCCCACTTGATTACAATTTGTTATTAGGTAGGAGATGGATGTATGCAATGCAATCAGTGCCATCGGTCGTTTTTCGAGTTTTAATGTTCCCTCATGAAGGAAAGATCATCACAGTTGATCAACTTTCGTTTGCTAAGAAAAACAACCAAACTTCATCGGATTCAACAATTCCGTTGGTTGATCAGTCTCACCCAGCTACTAAGAGTTTAAAAGTAGGGCTCTATGGGTCATTAATGGGCACTTTTGACCTACCTTCTCTTGTTCATTTTATTGGTTCTGAGGAGTGTTCATAGTCTGTCCAATGACAGATCCATGGATTCTTCCCACCGAATCAGAACCAGTTGTGCCCCTATCTGTTGCAGAGGTGGCCTACTTAGATTCACAACATGCTGCAATAGAACATATCGTGACTCCATTGGTCTCTGCTGAGTTAGATATGGACTATGCCCCAACATGGTCAGTGGAATCCATCCACTCTTTTGATTGTCTTGATACTATTTTTCCCTTTGATTAGGCCATTTTAGAAGCAATGATAGGCCTGGAACATCCTTGGGAACACATGCACTACAGGTCCTATCTTCTTCCCAATCTAGACAAGATAGAGAGAGGTGCGTTTCCTATGAGACCCAGTGGAAATTCTGATTTGTCTGCTATCCCTTCTACTTCAAAAGCTGTTTATGCCAAAGGGAATATGGAAAACATATCGAGAACTATACCGATCAACATTTCCATCAAACCTAGAGTCGTGGAAAACCTTTTCATTGGAGCAGACTGTTCTCCTGAGGAGATCATTTTGTATACCAATCTGTTTAAGGAATTCCGTGACGTTTTTGCATGGTTGTATGAGGAGATGCCAGACATCGACCCTACCATTGTTGAGCATGTTGTCACAACTTATCCAAATGCTAAGCCTGTGAGATAGAAGCTTCGTCCAGTCAACCCTCGAAAAGCAGCTGCCATCAAGGCAGAAGTCAAGAAATTGCTCAAAGTCAGATTCATCTATCCGATTGCTACGACGGAATGGGTTTCAAACCCTGTTCCGATAGATAAAAAGCAAGGAACCATTCGAGTCTGCACAGACTTTCGGGACCTATATAAAGCTTCCGAAGGACAATTACCCCACACCATTCATAGATCATATCATTGATGCATGTGTGGGCCATGAAATGTTTTCTTTCATGGATGGTTTTTCAGGGTATAACCAGATACAGATCAAACCTGAAGACCAACAGAAGACAACTTTTATTTGTCCTTGGGGGACCTTTGCTTATTGGAAGATGCCATTTGGCTTGAATAATGATGGAGCTACCTTTCAGCGTGCAATGAACTTTGCTTTTCATGATATCAATCACGTAGTTGAACCTTACCTAGATGATCTCCCAGTGCGATATCGAAAGAGACGGGATCATCCTGATCACTTAAGACTTGTGTTTGAATGGTGCAGATATTATAAGATTCGATTGAATCCTAATAAATGTGTATTTTGCATCAAGTTTGGACAATTACTGGGTTTCATAGTATCCAGTCGTGGCATAATGGTGGATCCATTAAAATTTGAGGCTATTGTAAATCTACCTTCTCCTTGAACCTTAAGACAACTTCAGAGTCTGTAGGGTATGTCTAACTTCTTACGGCATTTCATCATTAACTATGCCAAAATCACAAAAGGTTTTATGAGACTGCTTAAACAAGATACCTACTTTCTGTGGGATGAGGCTGCTCAGACATCATTTGAGGCCTTGAAAAAGGCATTACTATCAGCCCCCTTGTTGAGCCCGCCAGACTATATGAAGGATTTCCTTCTATATCTGGCTGCATCTGTATACACAATCGGCATAGTACCTGTTCAGGAGGATGACAAGCTCCAAGAGCATGTCATTTACTATTTGTTGCGCGCATTAATAGCTCCTAAGGATAAGTATTCTTATGTGGAGAAGTTGGCATTAGCTTATGTCTATGCTATTCAGAGGCTACGTCACTATATCTTATTGTGAACTACCATAGTGGTTGCGGAGGTCAACCCGTTTCAATATCTTCTCACTCGACGTATCATCGGTGGGAAATTCAATAAATGGATTGTAATCCTACAAGAATTTGACTTGATTTTTCAGTCCGCTAAGTCAAAGAAATCACTGGTTTTCACTGAATTGATTTCTGAATTTCCTAGTGACATAGTACACCATGAGGAAGAGTCATCATTCCTGGATGAGAACATCTTCCTTATTGCGTCTTCTGATCCATGGTATGGGAATATTTTGGTATATCTCCAGACTCTGAGGTGTCCCCCTACTTTTCCTCGGGATGAACGACGAAAACTTAAGAGTCATGCAAAGAACTATCTCATCATTTCTGACACTCTGTATAGACGTGGGATAGATTCCATTTTGTGCCATTGTTTGACCTTAGAAGAAGTTGAAACAATATTGAATGATGCTCACAGTGAAGCCTGTGGGGGTCATCTTTTTAGGTTGGAAACAACCCAGAAAATACTGTGTGCTGGTTATTTTTGGCCCACGATCTTCAAAGATTGTGTGGAAGCTGTGAAACACTGTCTACGATGTCAGTTTTTCACCAAAAAGATGAGAACACACCCAACTCCTCTCCATCCTGTGATTACAGCAGGCCCTTTCACCAAATGGGGGATTGATTTTATGAATTGCAATCCAGTTTTGGCTGGAGGCCATCATCATATCATTGTTGTCATTGACTACTTCACCAAGTGGGCCGAGGCAAAGCCTACTGTCAAAGTAGATGGGGAAACATCTGCTTATTTTGTATTCAGCCAGATCATTGCTAGATTTGGTGTACCCAAAGAGATTGTTACTGACCACGGCCGACACTTTCAGAACAACATGATGACCGAATTATACACCATGTTAGGTTTTCGACAGGAACATTCATCTTCATTTTATCCATAAGCGAATGGTCAGGTCGAAGCGGTCAACAAAACTTTGAAGACCATCTTACAAAGGACCGTTAATGCCGGTCGAACCAACTGGCACATCATGCTGTATCCTACTCTTTGGGCATACCAAGATAATGTCAAGACTGCCACTGGGTTCTCTCCCTTCCAACTTGTTCATGGGATAGAAGCAGTCATTCCGGTTGAGTGCGAGATCCCTTCATTGAAGTTGGTTGTCCAATTACTTCTTGATACTTCAGTCTTAGAAGAATGTTTGTTGCACCTAGAACATCTTGATGAGCAACGCCATGATGCGCTCACAGCAAACAAAGCACATAAGAATCGAGTTAAAGGTCAATACGATAAGTCAATTAAACCTAGGGTTTTTCTTGAAGGAGACCTTGTTTTGCTTTATGACCAAGACAAGGAACCCTTAGGAACTGGCAAGTTTAAATCAATGTGGCTCGGTCCTTACATAGTCTCTAAGGTTCTGAAGAAGGGTGCGTATGAGTTAACGGACTATGAAGGTAATAAGTTGTGGGAGCGTAGAAATGGGCTCTACTTGAAGAAGTACTATGCTTAGGATTTTGTGCTTTTTCAAGTATTATAGTTGTACATTTTGTAGAGTTAGCTTTGTTTGTGGTTACGTTACTTCTTATGTGTCTATTGCTTTGTGTTTCAGATGTCGACTAAACACTTTATAGGATTTACTGATGGCGCTAGCTGCCACACCCGTCAGTTGGCCGCAGCAGCTTGGGTTATATACTCACCATCTGACCAACTGGTTTCTTCGGGAGGGGCTTGCTTGGGTCCCACAACGAATAATGTAGCTGAATACAGTGCGGTCATAGAGTTACTCTGTGATGCTCTTTACCATGGCATTTCACATCTGGAGGTAAGACTCGACTCGCAGCTGGTTGTGTTTCAGTTAATGGGTGAATATCAAGTTAGAGATCCTATTTTGCTACGTCAGTTCTTGCAAGTTAGGTTACTTGAGAGACATTTTGATTACATTATTTATCAACATATTCCAAGGAAATTAAATGCACTAGCTGATTCATATGCAAATTGCGTTTTAGATTGGCATCTACATCATACGCATCCATAATTAACAATTCATGCATAAATATAATTAACACACATGTAAATAAAGCCGATACTGTATATATAAAGCCGTATCAAAAAATATATGAGTCTGAATCATAAGTTTGTCACAATGTTATAAGATACAAAAATGGGCTCGATGGCCTAAAAAATATACATATGTATGTCCTTCTCATATGGAGAAGGAGGGGCCTCATTTTCCTCTGCCGCCTCTGCCACAGCAGCTTTGTAGCAAATGACTAGCCTAGCTACTTTCCTCAATAGCCGAATCCATGCTGGGGGAACACCCACAACATTCTCCTGCATGTCGAGTGGCATCCGCTCGATCCTGTATGTCGGAATGTCATGAGTCAACCGACTCATCTTCCCCTCTATGTTCGCCAACATGGCGTCGGCTGCTCCTACTATGATTGGTCTCACAAAGGTACAGGGGTGTCCCTCAGGATGCACTGGCCCAACATCTGCATAAGACATTTTGTTAAGTATTTCAAACTCATTTAAAAATCATATATATAAAATGAAAAAATTAAATAATTTTTCAAAAAACAAACTTACCAATCTCTCCCCAGGCCACTCTTGGAGGAAGAGCCAACTCAGGATCATTGCGGAAGTCTATACCCGCATAAGGGAACTGCTCAAGAGCTGGTACTTGCCGGTCCCACGATGCCCAGAAATCATCCTCATGATAACAGAAGTTGCTCTCGCCACCACCATGGCGTAGGAAGATGTATCCCCAACGAGACATAATAGGATCATGAGGATTGAGTGGGGGCAAGGCCATCCCCAGACTCAATGCAGGTACCCTTTCAAAGAAAAAGGTAAAACGTATACTTCCGTACCCAAAGTTTTTCATCCTCCCGATTTTGCACCCAGAAAGCTGAAGTTTCATGTTTTCCAGTAAGCTGGAACACTAGTCATACACTATCCCTCACAAGCATTCAATGCCTATATGCATATAGTTCCTCAAAGCCAAGTGTTGTGTTACGCTTCCTCCCATCCGGTTCAGAATAATCAAGATGAATTTTAGTGGAAAGCTTGCAACGGTGGAGATAAGAACTTGGCTACCGGTCTTTGCGTTACCCGCCACACAGTAGGTATTAATGTAATCTTGTGCAGACAAGGCACCCACATTGCGAGAGGAACCTTTGAGATTCACTACATCTCCCCTTCGAGAGAGACCCGTAATGAAGTAGATGTCATCAATGGGTAATTCCAGAATCTCCCCTTGGAGATTGAACACCAATGCATTGGCATCCCAATATTGAACTAACCTCTCAAGCAATCGGATTTGTGCCCGCATATTGACTGTTCGATAGAATTTTAACAAGCCGCATCTTCTTAATGCATGTAAGGTCAATGGATCATTCAAATCATGTCGATCCATCTCCTCATGTTCCCTTTCACGCCATACAAGCACCATCCTGCCAAGCAACCATTTAAACGTTTGTCATTTTTTATTTTTTCCCTATGCTTTGCGGTGAACGCTACTATTTGAAATTGACAGTAGCGTCCCAAACGCCTCTGTGTTGAAAGTGAACTAGCACACTTTTGTCGAGTGTGCTAGTTTTATTCTAACATAGTAGTGCTCGCGCAGAAATGCATTTAAAACATTACTAAAAAATGAAATTGACCACCAAAATTAATAAAATTAGCATGCAATTGAAAGTATAGGATGTGACAACTTACTTGGTGAAAGCAGAAGTTGGTTTGGTAGCTCGATTTGGTCGCAACGAACGGAAGAAGTTTGAGGTTTGCACTCCACTATTTGCCCTAAAAACTTGAAATGGTGAAATTGTTTTTTAAATTGAAACTATTTATAAAATTTAGTTATAAATTTTTACCCACTTTGCTAAATGTGGTATAGTTTTAATTTGTTTTTAATATTTCATTTAATTCACTAATATCTTTTTGAAGTTTCGGTGAACTAGGTGAAGTACATATTGCAATTTTCACCATATCTTTTCTGCCAAAGGTATGTCGACCTCATTGACATGTCAGATTAGGTATGTGTTGCCCAGTATTTCATGTCATTAGTAAATTTCTTTTGAGTTTGCGATATATTACTAATTTGGTTGTCTAGAATTCTGTCATCTGGCAGGTCACGAACTTATGATTCTTGAAGTTGTTTTAAGTCATTTTTAAGCTATTGTTTTGACTTTTCAAAAACAAACAAGATTGCCGAGCATACTTGTTCCCTTCAGACTCGTTAACGGAATTGAAGGAACATCCACTTGAGTATAAGTTTAACCCTTTTCCGGACTTTTGTGGATTACTTATGAAAAAAGAATACTCTAGTTATCCGTGGCTAGAAGAGTTCTTCTCTCATTGTTTTACACTTTTTCGGGTGAGGAGACTAACTATACGAAAAATGACCTTTTGGAGTCTTCTTTAGGATTTTTAAGACTCTCGAAACATGAAAATACCAAGTGAGCATTCACCTACTCAGGCTCGATGAGAAATCCACGAGAGGGTATATAGAGGATTGTTTAAGTTTTTCAGACTCTATAAACAGGAAAACACTGACGAGCACATACCAACCCGGGCTCGATACTAAAATCCACGGGTAGGTGCATGGAGTTATTGTTTAAGTTTTTTAGACTCCTTAAAATTGAAAACACCGGCGAGCGAGAACAGATCTCGGCTCGATATTAAAATCAAGAGATCAGTGTTATAGAGTACTCGTCTATCTCTTCTTCGAACTCTGTAAAAAATGAAGAAGGTCCTGAGTCTTCCTCCCATGGGCTCGTTAAACTTTTACATGGTTGGGCTTATTGAGTTTGCTTTCTTGGACTCATTAAAACAACATGAAGGATATTCTTTTGACAAAAAGAATAAGGGAAGAGAAGGGTATCACATCTTTTCAGTTTCAAAGGCAGCTAAGTCAGTCATGTCCTTGAACACATCACCTATTTGAGTCCATCATTCAGTTGGGTTTTAGTTTTTGACCTTAGGGTGAACCCGATCTCAGAGTTTCTACTCCTCCGGTTGGTTATTCTTCCAATCATATGGAGAGTCTGCTAATGTCTCCTACATTGCAAGCTTATATCACTTTCCCCTCATGTTAAAAGTTGCCTAAGTCACTTTGTGTCGTGCTCACTGTTCAAGGATACAACCTGTGTCGGCCATTCTGCAGTTACCTTGACTTCATGTGTCGGCCATCCTAGTGTTAGTTTGTTTCTTCTTGTATTTTTCCTACTCCAAATCAACACAAACTTTTGAGTGTTCCTCGTGTTGGATGATGGAGGGTGCATTAAGGCCTCCCTTCCAGCGGACTTCTTCCCATCGACTTCAACTCATTTTTCTTTGGGAATGAAGTTTAGAGTTTTGGTTAGTACCTTGGGGATTGCAGTCATCGGTGGCAGTTTCCCTCGCTGTTGGATAATGGGAATACATTAATGTCTCTTATTCAACAGGTTTCTCAAGTGTTCTACTTCAAGTCCACTTATTCACACTTGTTGAAACGTACTAGGTACCTTGGGCCCCATTATCATTATCGATGGAAGCCCTCGCGTTTGTTAACGGTATACATCAATGACCAGTAATCAAACGATACCCCCCATGTTCGAATCCAGCTCATTTATTCACATGGTTAGGGTTTGTACCTTGGGTTGTTTGGATGAAGACCTTGGGACTCTGATAGCATCACCATACTTATGTTATCACCTAAGTGGTGTAAGACTGAGCCTCATTCATTTTGGCTCTGCATGAGACATAGATCCAGCTTGTTGTTATGGCTATGGTCTCTCATTTTTGACATGGATCCACGATTGTATTTCAATGTCCATGCTATATATACATCTCCCAGTTATGTATTGGAGATCACGTTGTATCACACCGAACATCTATATGATGTCAAGATTGTAATTTCTCGTTGACCTTGATCATTTTTTTCAGGTGCTTTTGTGACTTGGTTCTGCGGTTTCTTGCTCTTCCTATGACTTGGAATTATAATGTATTTCGGCCATTGTTTCCCTCTGACCTCACACATTAGGGGGCATCTGTTATATGTCAAATCTGCACTTCTCCGTCCGTGATCACATTTCCTTGTCGATCACACAAAATGACACTATGGATGGAAGAGCTAGATTGATCTTGAATGAGTTAATGCTGAGATTACACTCTTCAGCTGAAAATCTTATTTTTTTCTACAGTTTTCATGACATGTGCGCTACTTTTTCTATAGTCATCTAGCGTTCTAAACGCTGGTTCTTCTGAAGAGAACCCGCACACTTACCTCAAAAGATGTGTGTACTAGTTGTAGAGAATAAGAGTTGCATACTGTGCATTGGTCTACTTGTATGATACCCGCGCATATCTTAAGATGAAATTGAAAAATATATTAAGATTACGAATTGGGATTAGTTGAGGTTGGTTCTGTAACTTCCCCAACCTCCCAATTCAACTACCTCTCGAATCCAACTTCCAACCTTGTGCCATAAATACAAGGGGAAGCCATGAGAGGGAGGGACTAAGGAAGGATAAGCTACTGTTACGCTAGAGGAATTCTTACGTCATTGTGAGGAGCAAGATCCCAGGACTCGGTTGCAGAAGTGTCTAGACAAATCAGATATATCTGTACTTATCTACATTTCTTTGACAATAAAAGGTGGAAATACCCTTCTCGTCCCAATGAAATGTCTCTTTTGTTGGATATCTGATTGTAGTTAATGTTAAATTGTTTTCAATTTCATTATATTTATTGTAGTCAAGATACGTTGAGGAAGGTTAACTTGTTTTGCAGGTTCATCTTTGTGGAATATTGGGCGAAATCTAGGACCAACCATCGTTAAAAAGGTACAACTTTCAGAATCCTAATCTCTTTCCATTCATAGTAATTAATTCAAAACATGAATGCATTTACCTGTCACCCCATGTAAGTTGATAGTGTCATTTCCCTCACTATAAGGTATTATCCTGCACAACACTCCTGTGGATGTTGCATATAAATCTCTTCCTCCAAATCCCCATGGAGAATTGTTTTTTTACATCTAACTGTTCAAGATGCAGATATTCTACTACCACTAGAATTAAAATAGTCCCAATTGAATTCATTTTAGCAAGAGGAGAAAATATTTAATCAAAATCTATACATTTCTTATCTGCAAACCCCTTTACAGCAAGTCTGTCCTTGTATCACTTTTTTCTCCATCTTCTTCCTTCATGTAATACCCGCATTTTGACCCTTGGAATTATTGGCTTAATATGTAAATATTGTAAATATGTGGTCTATGATTTCTAGTGTGGAGCTCAAGGCCAAGGCCCTACTAGTGAATGCTCAACTTATAAAGGAAATTATTTTATATATTGTGGACACGTTCCAATCGGCCATGGAAAAATGTAACATCATAGAAATATTTATAATACAAATAAAATGTCTGAGAGCTGGCTATGGAAGCAACTAGAATGAGGGGGCTGTGTGTATCCACTAGGGAGAGGCGAAGGGTGTGTGGGATCCAATCCTTTGTTTCCAAGTGTCATCTTGAGAACCCCTTGTGCCATAAATGGTAAGAAAATACGTAAGTGGAGTTCCATGCTAATATTTATTTCTGTTGTAAGAAGGAAGTTGAGAAATCAACTCATAAATTTAATGGAGCATGAGATGTCTGTATAAATTCATATGGCTATGTATGGGCTCAATCTTTGGGACCTAGAAGTTAATTTCCTTCATGGGAATTCGTTTCCCTTCATCCCCATTCAATTATTTTTCAACCAGAGACCAATTCTCAGGAAGCTACATATTCCCAGCAAGAGAAATAACATAAATCACAACTTAAGAAAGAGCCTTGTTTTAGAATTTCAAAAACGCCCAAAAATTTGTGTGGGCTGTGAAATTGAGTGGGGGATCCATAGACCTGAAACCTAGGACAAATTTGAAAGTGTCAAAAGCCCAAGAATCCATGGGAGAACCCATATTTCGAAGCCCAAAAATTGAATTTCATGGTTGCAAGTTAGTGTGACTAAAAAACAAAGACCTAAGAGACCATTAAAGTCAGAGAGAGATCATAGGATATATTTGCTTGATAAATCCAGTGTAGGAAGAAATATCTAAAGGTTTATCATCTTGGACCTTTATATTCCCACCTTGAATAGCACTGGAGGGAAGGGTTCCTAAGGGACTGTGGAGCAGAGAAGGGGAGCTTCCTTGTGTTGGATGTGCTAGGTATTGTGGTTTTCAATTCTGGTTGAAGCCAATTGAGATTCCTATAGCTCTATGGTTGATCTCACTATCTTAGGATTCTCCTTTCTTGTCTCTCTGTATGATTGATAAACCCATTTATGTGCTGCCTTAGCATTAGAATGTGTTCCTATGGATGTGAGTGAGCTCTTGTAGTTCCTCCTCAGTGGATACATAGCCCATCTCGAGGGTGCCCCCTCTTAGTAGAGAGATAAAGTGAGTAGAGAGATAAAGTGTTGGATAGAGTGCCTATGGTTGAGTGGAACATTGCTCTTCCACAGCCAGTTTCTTGGACAACTTCAATTAAAAGATAAGTGTTTACTTGTTAATTCACAGTTGTGTTTGGATGTGCATTAATTATTGTTATGATTATGTCTATGATGAATATACTAGCTTATGCATATTGTGTGTTGGGGGTATGAATTTATTTTCCACTATGTATTTTATTATGCATCTGTACATGCATTAAATGCTTATGAGTTTCATAATATGGTCGTTTGGGTGAAATTTAGAATCCCCATAAGTCATTCATGTCCCCCTCCATTCGGTTGATGGTTGGGGGCGTGACACTTCAACCTGTAAAACCCATTTATTCTACAATTATCTTTTACTTGTTGGAAACTGAACCAAGTCCCAAGTATGGTTTCTTACCAAGGAGTCCATCTCCTCTTTCATTCTTTGCTCCCACTTCTTTCTAGTGTCTAACTGCATTGCATCTTCATAACTTTTCGGTTCACTAGAATCATTCAAAAATAATAATACAATGAAGGAGAGTATCATTTAGGGGGTCTACTTAACTTGGTATACCTTCTAGCAACACTTGTAGGATTTTAGGTACCTATTGCTGATGTTGTTATTCATTTTGATTTTTTGACACCGTAGGAATTTCATTTTCCTTGATTTCATCAAGAACTATGTATTATGTGTTTTATTTTTCTTGTTTCTTTCCCTTCATTTGATACTTGTACAAGACCTTTTCATTGAATACCACATCTCTGTTCCTAATGATTTAGTTATTTTCATAATCCCATAAGTGATAACCAAAAGCATCAACTCTATATCGAATAAAGGTACACTTCTTAGATTTAGCCTTAATATTTGTTTTATTTTCTTTATCAATATGGGCAAATGCTTCACAATTGAAAGTCTTCAGAAATGAGTACTTTACCTTTTTACCTATATGTGCCTCCTATGGAATGCCACCATCCAAAGAGATTGAAGGGCCTATTTTATTAAGTAAACATCAATATCTACAACATATGCCCAAAAATGTAAGTGAAACACTACATGCAATCTCATACTCCTTGCAAGCTCCATGATTGTCTTATTCATCATTTCTAGCACACCATTTCCTTGTGGTGTTCCTGGAATTGTCTTCTCTCTATGAATCCCATGGTATGAGTACTAAATACCAAACTCCATGCTGCAATATTCACCTCCGTTATATGATCTAAGACACTTCAACCTTTTTCCTGTCTCATTCTTAACCAAAGCTTTCCATTTCTTAAAAGTAGCAAAAACATCATATTTTTTTCGAATGCAATAAACCCGGGTTTTTCTAGTTGCATCATCAATAAAAGTAACATAATAATGAGCGCCACCAAGATATTGTACTTGAACTAGTGCCCATAGATTTGTATGAACAAGCTCTAAATTTTCAATCTTCTCTTTCTTCCCAAACCTAAGAAATCTGACTCTCTTCTATTTTCCACAAACACAACTCTCACATAATTCCAAATTAACCTACTTCAAATCTGGCAGCAATTTCCTTGAATGGAGAATATGCATCCCCTTCTCATTCACGTGGCCAAGAATACGATTCCACAATGCTGTATCCACTGTTGTAGAATCTAAATACATAGAAGAGTCTGTATTACTAGTACATAAATATAATGTGCCTACCCACTCTCCTTTTGCTATTACTAGTGATATTTTAGTGACCTTCCATGCCATTTTTGAAAATGTAGATAAACAACCTTCACCTCCCAACTTCCCTATTGAGATTAGATTTCTTCTCATAGCAAAAATGTGCCTTACATCTTTCTCCAGCCATTGGTTTCCATTCTTTAAGTCTTACTGTATCTTACTCATTGCAACAATTTTACATGATTGATCATCACCCAATAAAACTTGTCCAAAATCACCTTCAACATAATCTTGAAAACATTTCCTATGGGGTTTGGCATGAAATCAAGCCCCTGAATCTACTACCTAGAAATCGGTAGTTTTATCTAATGAAATAATCAAATCATCTTGTAACACATCACCTGATACATTTGCTTTCTGATTACTATCCCACTATCCATCTCCTTGTTTCTTTAGAGCTCCGCAGTCTCTCTTCAGATGCCCATCCTTCCCGCAATACCAACACTCTATATTTCCTAGTTTGGATTTGGATCTAACCTTCCTAGACTTCCCACAATTAACTGGGCTCTTTCCTCTCTCCATTTGTCTTCCCTGATTCTCCATGGTCAACGAATTACTTGATGCCTCACCTATTCTTCTTTGTCACATTTCCTTGATAAGAATGACACCAACAACATCATCAAATTTTAGAGTGTTTGAACCAAATACATATCTACTTACAACCATGACGAGGCCATTCCATCTTTTTGGCAATGAAAAAAAATTAAAAGATCCCTAACCTCATTATCGAAGTTCACTCCTACAGAACTTGTTTGATTAGTAGTTGTATTAAATTCATTTAACTGGTTAGAAACAGACCCACCTTTTGACATATTCATATTAAATAATCACTTCATTACAAATACGTTGTTGGAGGCTGAGTGTATTTCATATAGTTTATCCAATTCCTTCATTATGTCCTCTGTTGTCTTTTCTTTTGAAATGTTGAAAGCCACCAATGATTCCAAGCACAACCGTATCATTCCTAGTGCCTTTCTATCAAGAACCTCACATTCTTCATACTTCATAGTCACTGAATTACTTGTTTTTCTGCCCAATGGTAGGAATAGATCCTTCTGAAATAAATAGTCCTCTAATTATATCTTCCATAACTGGTATTTTTAGCTATGGAAATTTCTCATTCCTAAAATTTCCTTCTTCCATCATTGCTCCCACTCGAACCAAGAACCCTTTTTTCCTATGAGTTTATCAACCAAATAGACCTTTGGATTTGATACCAATTGTTTGAAAAATAGGATCGTAGAGAAATAACATAAAATAAAATGGGGAAATAAAACACATAAGAGAACAATACAAGAAAGACATCAATATATGTGGTTCACCCAATATGGGATACGTCCACAGAGAAACAACCAATCCTTTTTATTATTTCATCCAACAAATGAAGGGATACAACACACAACACATTCACTGTAACTTTCTATTCACTCTCTTACAGTCTATATCACTCATTCACACTGATATTTCACCAATACAAAGCAATAATACAATTCTCTCATACATAAAGAGGGATTCCTTCTAGGGAAAAAAAACCTAACATAAATTCTACCGTCAGATTTGCTACCTAATAATAACCATGGGAAAATATCATGGGATATGCAAAACCATGGTCCCAGAAACCACTAGCTAAAACCATTATTTCCCAAGACAAGAACGTTTTAGATGACTATGAAAATATGACATTTTACAAGGAATTTTTAAAATTTCGATCGAGGGTAGAAACAATCGGGGTTGGTGCACTAGGAAGATAATCAGGCTCCACAACCAACAATTGGGTCCAATCTAGGGAGATGAACTTTATAAAGGATGTGAATATATGAAGGAATGTTAGAATTGATCATAACCTCTAGGAAAGATTCATTTGATAGAAGTATGTCATCCCAGAGAGAACACATGTTAGAACATTCACTTGGATCAACAGGGTGGAGAACAGGATTCAATGCCCATATTGGATTAATCACCTGGTCAACTATCAAAATCAAGTCTCAAGAAGGTGAGCATGAATCCAAAGGCATCTTCTCAATAGAAATTGTACATGAAGGATAATAGGCCACGTAATTCACCCTTGGCAGGGTAGTGTATACTGAAACACTAGGAACATACAAAAGATATACTTGGTCTAAACAAAAGACATGAGGAGGATCAACAAATTCAAGCTAATCAATAGTGATAATGCTTTCCTTGTGAGAAAAATGCATCACAAGAAAGAGCGTAGACACCAAAACATTCATATCATATATATAATCACTCCCAATGAGGATATTGAATTCTAATGTGCCCTCCATAACCATACAATCAAGTAAGACATCTTTCCACCTAATGTCATAGGGATTTGAGGGAGAAAACCCAGAGGGTCACTAGGTATTCTATCAAAAGTCAGCAGTTGATTGACAATAGACACAAAGTTGGGGGAATCTAATAGAGGATCCTTCATTTTATAATATAAAATACTAATAGAGGCTCCTTCATTTTATAATACATTTAAAAATGTTTGTTTCTTTAACTTGAATCCTTATTTGGAAGGGTGTAGATGAAGGAAGGTGAGGCTCAACTAGACTATCCCAATCAAAGTAAGCAATCCTAGAGCTTGGTGAGGGTTCATTTGAGGTGAATGGATTTCCCCCTCGTCCATAGAGTTTTGAACGGGTAGTGAAGAATACTTGAGCCGCATCACTCTCTAAAGGAAGAGTGGGGTCGACTGAATATTGCATCAATTTGACCACTTGAATCTTGTCACTCTCCAAGGGAAGAGTGAGATCAACTAAATATTGCATCTATTTGACCACTTGAATGTTTTCACTCTCCAAGGGAATAGTGGGATCATCCAAAATAGCATCAATTCGACCACTTAAGTGTTTTCACTCTCCAAGGGAAGATTGGGATGTACTAAAGATTGGATCAGTATGACCAATTTATCATACAAAGGTTGAATGGGTTGTTGTGAAAATATAGACAACTTAGGAGCCAAAGATCCTAGATACATGGACCACACTATTTGTGCCTCTGGAAGTGCAAGGCACAAATGAGTAAGGATATATCCCCTGCAAAGATTACAAGGGAAATTAGGCTTCAGTCATATTTGTCTAGATACTTCCACAACTTCCATAATATCAATGTTGTTACACATAATTTTCGTCCTCGCCATGATTATGAACCATGTACACTTTTCCTTTCCTTAATCCATGAAGTGCTTGGCCAAACACCTTGGAAGATGATCCCTGAGGTTTTTTCCCTTTGAAAAACTTTGCTTTGAGAGGGTGACTCCCTTCATTCTCTAACAAGGTGCGTCACCATCCCATTGACGCACTTTGCATCACTATGGGGTGCGTCAGTGCCACACTTTTATTGTGTATGGGGTGCGTCACTTCCTGTATGAAGGGAAGAAAGAGAATTCTCGAGAAGTCTATAGCAAGAGATCCTCGTGGAGGTTTATCCCTTCCATTTAGGGTGTATCTCACTCGCCTCCAAGATTTGTGGGATCCTACTCCATCCTTCTCCCTTGATCCTCTCCTCTCCTCCTTATCTCTTTTAGCCTATAAATGCAAGCCCATCCTCATGGGTAATGGGGGTTAGAATGAGAGTATCAAAATGTAGAAGAAATTAGACCAGAGATCTGATATCTTGAGGCAAGGATCCATTGGAAGGGATTCTCAACACCAAGGATTTATGGTTGTAATTATTTCATCTTTGTTATTAATACATTAATGTTATCCTTTCCCATAAATGATGTTTAATCTCATTTGTAGCATTTCTCCTTGGTCATTTGCGTAGATCTATCAGATTATCTTGTAGTTTCTACTTGTTTCTTGTTTTCTTTGAATATTTTGTAGGGTATATCTTCATTAATAAGTAGGTCTGTGAAATATTCGGGTTAGCGAGGACAACCTTCGAAAAGAGGTATGGATTCTTCACAATCAAGTGATTTGAGAAATCTAGGAAACGGTTTACATTTTTGTTCTGTTTTGTTCTAGATCTAAATCATTTATACTAGAGAGCTTTGTCCTTGTCTGCATAGACAAAGTGTCTTCAAACAAATGTGACTAACATTGGCTGATAGTTTACCCCCAATATGACTTAAAATGGCTAATTGCTTAGCTGCAAAATATTTTTGAGATAAGGAACACATTCTTTGCACCTATGGAAGTGCAGGTCACATATGAGTAAGGTGGCATCCATTGCAAATATTAGAAGGGAATTGAAGCTTTTGTTGTTAGGTTTTTTCAATTGTATCAACATTCCCAACATGACTTGCGGTGGCTAGTTGTTTTCCCCTAGCATAAATTTCAGTGGATGCTTACTTTCCCCCATCATGACTTGCAGGAGTTGGTTTCTTTCCCCGATCATGACTTGTAGCAGCTAGTTTCTTATCTCCAATATGAGTTGTAGTGATTGCTGACTTGTATCTAGTATAACATGCAACGATTGGTGACTTGTCATTGACATGAATTCCAGTGTTCATGATGTGTCTTTAACATGACTAATATTGTTCGGTGTTTTATTTCTTGTATAACTTGTAGTGACTGGATGTTTTCACTCATCAAGACTTGTAGTGGCTGAGGAATTTCCCTCAACATGACTTGCATAGGTTGAGGAATTGGCACTAGCATGACTTGTATAGGTTAGGGACATGCCCCCTTGTCCTCGCATCTTTCTCTTTCTATTCCTTTTAAACTATTGGTTACTAGTATCTATAATTTCACCACATGGGGGATAAGGAGGAGGTAAATATGTCACTGAAAAAGAAGGAAAATGGTTTTGATGCTCTTTACATACAATTCCTACCTGAGAAGCAATAGGAGCATTTTGGACATATGGAGTGGAAAACTACCAAACCAATAGCCTTATTATGAATTCATAAAAGTTCAAACCGACAATTAAGGGAGTACAAATGTTTCCAAAAAAAATAACAACACAAGGATCCCCTTGCATAGGGGTCCCTTGGTTGGTCTCCTTGGAAATATTATCCATGTACTATGAAAAAAGTAATAAATATCTAAGGATTTCTATGGAGGGTGTATGGAGGTTAAAAAATTGAAATCAACACACTCCTATAAAAGGCACTCTAAGATACAACCAAGCAAACTCACTCTCCCAGAAATCGAACTAGGGTGTTTAAGTCTTGAGTTCAATCAATGAAGATCCAAACATGGGCCTTCAAAGGAATACTTGCACTCAGTGAATACTCTCCCAAGGAGGTAAGACTTAGATTCTATGTTTGTATCAGGTACCACAAGATATTCCCCTTGCAGTCATCTGGATGGATCCTAGGAAGAGAAACTATGGACACCACTTCATGCTAGGTAGTTAGGTGGAATGTTTGTTGGGAAGGGATTCTGCAAATGGGCATGGAATGTAGGACTAGGTCCTAGATACAAAAGCGTAAGTATATTCATGGTTTCACCCCGAGGATTTTCCATAGCTAAACAACTCCCAAACTCACATAAAAATGCTAAATCAAGTTGTCAGGGACAATCTGACCACTTGAAATCACTTAACCTACTGCTTGACACTTGTGTTAGAGGAACTTTTCTAACAAGTACCTCACGTTACTTATGTATTTTTCACTCTTTAGTACTCCTAGTTTCATTTTACATGTCCTTGGAGAATTTTAATATCCAAACCTACAACCAAGGCCTTAGAACCTAGACTACAATTGGTTTTCTATCAAAGAGAAAACAAGTCTAGTTTATTTTAATTAGGTTGCTTTTAAAGGTTGTTGTTTACTTAGAGCGACGTGAAAGTGTGAAAAAGATGATGTTCTAAACTAAAACAGATATAAAACATATCACGTGAAAATGGAGAATACCACTTAATAATTTGAAATGTATACTTGACCATAAACCAATTACAACAAGAACAAGGACCAAGTAGAACCTTTCAAAACCTAAGAAAGATATAAACTTTTAAGGAAATTATTGTAACCAAATAAATAAATTCTTTATTATCCTCACGAGAACAAGCTAATGCAAACCATATAATATTTTACTTAATACGAAAACACTCTCATGGGAATCCAAATAGCTAAGAGATTCCCATATGAACCAAAATAAAACTCTGATTTCATATCATATTCAATTTTCTTTTGATTCAAAGAATAAAGAAAAACCCACTTTTTTAGCTAACAAGGTCCATGCTTTTGTTATTCAAGAAAGGTGCATGGGAAAGAGTGCACATGCATTTTTCTCTTGTTAAAAGTTGCGTGTCCACGTGCTTTTCACTAAGAAAAGGTGCGTGGAAGATGTATAAATCCTAAAAGGTAAAAAAGTAAATTTTCAGGGGCTCTTCGAGGGAGACTAGGGAAAGGATATAGTGGACCCTATAACACCTATTAAAGTATTGTAACACCCAAAAGAAATAGAAAAACAAGGAAAATATGACCTCAAAATATGTCACTATTTTTTAATTATTATTCTAAATATAATTACTTGTCCAAACACCACTCATAAGGTTCCAAACAAAATATGATAGACCCTACTCTTCCTAGGACAATCAAACAAGTCAGATTGTCAAGAAGGAGAATTGAAGAAATAGGAAAAATACTAATGCTCTTCCTCCCATATACCTATTTAGTGTAGGAACCACATGGCCATGTGAATGTCTAGTATAAGAAGCACATGTAGACCCTACAACATGCACCTATCTACACTGGGAAGCGCATGGAGTTCCTAGGTTTGACTAGTAAGAGCAAAAATCAAGGAAATTGTCCCAAATTCAAAAAGAAAAAGCTTATTGGGTTATGAAAATACCTTTCTAATATTGAAACACCCAAAAAACCAAAAAATATAAGAAAAAATACACTATAGAGACTCTTGTGTCCCTAGCAGAGTTGCCAATTTTGTTGTGTGGAAATTCTTCCTAATGACTAGGGTGAGGTCACCAACATACTAAATTGGATAGAGATTCACCTAACGACAAATTCTACAAGATGATTAGACTCAGTTAAGGGTAATTCTACCAAGCATTGAGGCTTAAGCAAGCAAATGAATATGGGAGAGAGAGAGAGAGAGACCACTTTTGTTGTGTGGAAATTATTCCTAATGACTAGGGTGAGGTCACCAACATACTAAATTGGATAGAGATTCACCTAACGACAAATTCTACAAGATGATTAGACTCAGTTAAGGGTAATTCTACCAAATATTGAGGCTTAAGCAAGCAAATGAATATGGAAGAGAGAGAGAGAATTTTACCTTATTACAAAGGCTAGTCCTTGTTGCTCTTATTGGATTTATTCAATCTACTCTTTCGTAGAAATATCCAACCTACAAAACACCAACCACCCTTCCTCAAAATATTTTGTCTACAAAGTAATATACAATTGAAACAAGAACATGTATATGATGATAATAAAATGAAATAATATTGTTATCAACTACAAATCACTTTCCAAGAGTCAAGAATAAATCATTTCACGCTTCTTTTGGGGGAGGGAAAGATGTAAAATATCTATTGATGCAATGAACAATACATAATAGTTACCTTTTCACTATTCGACACCTTTTGGGACCTTCAATCTTGTTCCTCTTCTCTTGATTCCTTCATAATCCCACTTCCAAAAAAGTAGTCTTCCAAATGTGTAGCAAGTAGGGGTCACATAAGGTGGGTGACTTCAATACTTCTGAAAGGGATGCTTGAATGATAGGGATCAATGAGGGACGAGGGAATGAATGAATGAAACTTGTGGTGATATTTCTCCAATGTGACAATATGGATGGGAGTCTCTATTTGGTGATCCATATCATCTCCTTTTATGAGTGATGGATATAGTTTCAGATGGTTATCATTAGTTATGTATATTATAATAGAGACCAAAACTATCTAAAATTGTTTTAATTTGCCAAATTTCAAATTTTTATATGTTTTACCATTTTTTTGAGGCCCATGCACCTTTCTTAAGAGTAACATGCATGGCATGTAACTTACTCAAGAGAAACATGCATGACATGTGCCTTTCTAGTTCAAAGAATGTGCATGGTCTCATTTAAGGTTGCAATTTTGACAATTTGAGGGAGAATGAATTGGAATTTCATCTTAGGGATGTGGGACATCATATGGAGTAAAATTGTGGGATCTTACATATTTATAAGTTCATTATGTGGATGATTAAGAACACTTACATGTCATCTTTAGAGTATTATCATCACAAACAGGGAGGTTCCAATTTTAACTATAACAAGAATGTTTGATGTTGATCTTTGGGATGACCAACAAGATCACTAGTTGCTTCACATGTTGTATGAACCAATTGAGGAGGTGTCTGTGCTAGTGCATTAGAGGAAAACGAGAAAGTGGAGGTGGATTTTCATCCCCATTGTCATCATCATAAGAAGAAGCTAGAGTAGGAACACTACCAAATAAATTGGGAGTAGAAGGTGGCACAATCACCAAAGATGGATCGAAGACTGAGGATGATACAAACATCGACTTAGGCTCACAGTATGAAATATTTTCATCAAATTTAACATTTATTCTAATGCTAATATTATTATATTTTGGTTGAAGAAGTGTATAACCTTTTACATCTTGACACCATCCAATAATATGCACTTTCACTCTTAGGATGTAATGCTTTCCATTTTTCTTTGGGAATGTGAGCACATGCTTCACTACAAAACACACCAAAATGGATTACATATGGTATAATGTTACTCCCTGCTTCTTTCAGTGTTATATATTTTAGAGCCTTGGTGGGAGTGCAATTGACTATGTGATTAATGGCTTTGGGTCAAAATTGTAGACTTAATCGCTTAGCTTGGATTATACAATTAGCATTTCTTTTAATGTGTGATTCTTTCTCTCTATAAAACCATTTTGTTGTGGTGTGTATGGAACAATTTGTTGCATCTAAATTCCATGTGAAATGAAATACTTAGTAATTTTTTTTTTTTTTACATATTCGCCTCAATTATTTGTTCCTAGCTTGTGTATTTGATGACTAGATTGTTTATCTACAAGGACCTTGTAGACTGAAAACTTGTCAAAAAATTCACTCTTAATATTTAAGAAGTAAACATAAGTGCATATGAAGAAGTCATGAATGAAACTTATGAAATACTTGAAGCCAGAGAAAGAAGCAAAATGAAGTGGACCAAAAAAATCATTCTGGACAAGCTGTAAGGGGGCCAAGGTGTGCTAAGAGGCATATTTTTCAAAACTATCATGATTATGTTTACCAAGAACATACATGGGACAGACACAATCTTAGAAAGAGAAGAGAAGAAGACCAACCACCATTTTCTGATTACATAGTTGTTACAATGAGTGATAGTTTAAGTGACCAAATCGTTGATGCCAAAGTTTGCTCTAGTCATTAGGGGAAATGGTGATGACCCAAAGTTGTTGAATCTGTACAGCTTGGTAATATCATCAACAATTCCTATTGCTAGGACATGCTTAGGATATTTGAAATTGTTGATTACAACTTGGTGAGGTGTAAACTCTACTATCTTACCTTCACCAAAATGAGTGATTTGATAGACTAACAACAAATTGCAGGAAATCTTTGGAGCACATAATACATCAATAAATTGACCATCATCTAGCTAATTTTTTCGATATCCCACAACATTAAGATATCTATCATCAAAAGCATATATTTATTTGTTGTTACATTCATTTAGAAGCAAACAAAATGGAATTATCCTTAACCATATGATAAGATGCTCAAGAATCGATGAGCTACTCATTAGAAGAAGAAGAAGAAGAAGAAGATGCTTTGAAGGAAAAACTAGAAGAAAAAAATGCATGTCCATGAGAAGTAGAATTAGAAGAGGTATCAAGGTTGAT
Source organism: Larix kaempferi (assembly GCA_027924585.1). Taxonomy (NCBI): domain Eukaryota; kingdom Viridiplantae; phylum Streptophyta; class Pinopsida; order Pinales; family Pinaceae; genus Larix; species Larix kaempferi. Next base: position 21,707,421 of record BSBM01000106.1, read on the forward strand.
GTTGTGCTTCTTCGTTGCTACTTCCAAGACTTCCATTTTCTTGAAACACTTAAATTACACATGACCATATTTCCCCCAAAAATTGCAATGATGCTCAATCATCTTATCTTTCAATTTGGTTCCCTTGTCACCATTGGAAGGATGTGTTGGATGAGAGAGTTTGGGACCCTTGTTTTGCTTATTGTTATGAGGATGTTGCTTCTTAGGATTCTTGTTTTTATTCTTTTGTTGTTCCACTAAGGCGTTGCTAGATGTATTGGCAGTACTGATTAATCGAATATGTATGAGTTTATCTTGATCCCTAATCAAAACATCACAAAAGATTAAATATCGGGTTTTGTATAGTTAGTCCCTAGAGATTCTTTCATGGATTAAAAGGTATATACAAAAAACATAATAAACATGACCAAACTAGGAAATAATAGCATAAATATATTGCTCTTATGGCTTAGATACTTTTAATTCTTCAACTAAGGTTCTAAGTGTTTTGAATTTATATAGATAGTCTTGAATCCAAGAAAAAACACTTGGATTTAAAGCAACCAACTCATTTTCAAGTTGGGGACCTTGAATTTAATTGTATTTATTGAACAAAGTTTCAAAATTTTCTCAAGCTTTATATGGTTTTCCAATTCCTTGAAGGTGGAATCGTAATGCATTAAAAATTAAAAATTTAACATCCTGATTAACCCATGTGTTTCATCACATTTATTGTCCCATTTTATTTTCCTATTATCATCAATTGGGACAGTTTATTTTCGCAAGGTAATTCGGTAAAGTCCCCTTCTCTGTAGGACAACCTCGATACAAGATTTCCATGAGAAGTAGTTGGTGCTAGTAAGAAAATATCACGTGGAGAGGCCATATTGTAATATTCATGTGATATGGCTTCAAAAACAGAAAATGATAGTCTAGATGCAAATATATCGAAAGAATAGGCAGTTAAAAAAAATGACATTGAAAACATACTCCGAATGTCAAAGTTAATCCATTTTGAAGAAAGACATAAAAATGAACCAATGAGCTATGTGACAAGAAAAGGTTGATCCATGTAACGCCCCGTTTTGACATTTCTACCTAAACTATTATTATATGTTGTATATGCTTGATTACGAGACTTCGTCAGATTGACGATGCTGTGGACATGTTTTTTTCCGATGTAAATATGTGTGTGTGTGTGTGTGTTTGTGATGTTAGTATTAGGATACGTAGTCATGTTAGATATGTATCATGTGTTAGCTATGTCTCATATGTGCAAGTTAATGAATGATGAGTACGTGGATACCATTAAAGTTATTGTTGAACGAAAGAATGTTATACCAGGTGCATGGTGAAAATAATGAATTGATTATTGTTGTTATGTTATGACAAAATGTATGTGTACATGTTGAGGATTTGTGCACGATATTCGAGATTGTATGTCGAGGACTGACTTACAGGTTAAAATGGCTAAGTGATAGCTGGATCCTACGAGGTAGGAGAGCCTCGGGGACATGGACTCCGAAAGATAAACGATATGTAGGTGATGCATTATTTACTTTCGCATGATTATTATGATGTTCATTATGATGTATGGGTGGGGTAGGGTTTCAGGAAACTCAACCGCCCAGATTGGTTATACGATGACAAACCGAGTACAAGTGCAACGCTGTTGTTATGTCGAGTAGACATAGTCCCTTGTTCCATTAGGGGGGTGGAGGCTTTACCCACCGTTTATCCCCGAAACCCAGAGTCATGGGAGGGCTGTGCTACGGCGCGCTCCCCAAGGTGTGTGATGATGACTGCTGGTTTCCTGCTGGGGAAGCTTGGTCGATATAGTCGACACTTCCGCTTACGAGTTCTAGCTGGAACCGGTCATGGATTGACATTTCAGGGTAGTCCAGCAGAGGAAAGGATAGGATGTGGAAGTTAGTGATGATGTAGGTAGATGGGTGTAGCTTGAAGTAGGGGTGAAAACAAGATCTAACTGTATGTATGTAAAACCCTTGATTGAGTATGTGTCGTAACTCAGTAATGTATGAATTGTCGTAACTTAATAAGATTTCAGTTAGTTAATGGATTGTACCTTGCAAACTACGTTTAAAACTTGTGTCAGTGAACAACAAGTTTTATGATTATGACTGATGTGTGTGAACTATTACTGTTAGTGTACTTACGCGAGGTAGGTAAGCAGTAGCTACGCTTACATAACTCGCCTACATATTTATGATTGCATGAAATACTGCTGAATAGTAATGTTAATTAGTGTCGCTTAATAATTAATTATTGTACATTAATGATTAATAAACAAGTTACAATTAAATTAGATAGTAAATAATGCATTTGGTTAGTAAGCTTAATTAAATGTTAATGAGTTTGATTAGTAAAAACTAAGGGTTAACATGTTAAATGATTATTGTAGTGATAATTAAAGTAGTATTAAATTGATAAGTTACTATTAATTGCAAGGTTAGATAATTAATTAAACTGTATGGATAAGAAATTAATTTATAATTATTAAATTTTATGACGACCATGAAGAAGCTAATTGGAACATAGGATAATTTACGAATAGATGTAATATGAAATTGATAAACAAGTGTCGGGTACACACTTGGGAATTGTTCATGAAAATGATAAATTAATTATAAGTTAATCAATTATGAATTAATTATAATTTAATTATGAATTATTTATAAATTAATTGTGAATTAATTATGAATTAATTACGAATTAATTTTGAATTAATTATGCATTAGTTCTAAATTAATTAAGAATTTATTCTAAAGTAATTCTAAATTAATTATGAATTAATTAAGGAAGACATTACCTTATGTCATTTTATATCAAAGTTTGTAATTATAATGAATTTTAGTTAATAAATTAAAATATTAATTAAATTGTAATTATGACCACTTGAAAAGAAAAGGGCGGTGGAACCGCATTAATAATTTAGTTGACTTTTACATACGGTGTTTGAATAAAAGAAAGGGATAATATTTATAATTGATTTATAAATTAATTAATTAATTAATTAATATATTGAAAGTATCAATAAATGTGGACATGTCTCGAGGGAGAAAAGGAGGACTGACATCTTAGCTAGAATTGAATGGAGAGGATAAGGGTAGTAATGGGGAGCATGGAGTCGGCAGGAAGGGGGGGATTAAGTGGAAGGATGGTTGGGAAAGTATGGGGGATCTTTACCTTAGATATTTTGGGGAGAATTGAGACAGAGTAGGGAGAAAAATTGCAGAAAAGAGAAGGAGGTTCTTGTTGGAGAAAATTCAGAAGGGAGAGCAGGTTGGCTTTACTCGGTTTGGGCTCGGGGGTCCAAAGGGGTACCTTTGGAGCTGGGTGGTCGGCGAGACCTCACCAGTTGGGAGGGTGGAAAGACTGTTTGGGCTGGTTGAGTTTCAGAACTTGGGAAAGGCTTTTGGCTGCAGGGAAAAGCGAAGGAGAAACACCGACGGGGAGAGCAACAAGTGCGAAGCTACTAGCTATTTACAGGTATTTTCCACAAGGTATGTTATCGTTTCGACCTTGACAAATTCTGTTTAATTAAATTTCAAAAGTTTATATGCTGTGATTATATTTTCTACCTGCACAGTCAACAATAAATTGTTAGAAGTAGATAAAACAGATTTATAAATTTTCAAATTTGAAAAGAATGAAAATGCAGATTTTATATTAAAAATGCAGATTTTATATTGTTTTTTTTCAGGCACGTAAATGAGCAAAAGTTAGAAATGAAAACATGAAATAAAAACAGGATTTTAATGGTTCAATTTTGAAAATGTAAACGCTTTATTTTCTTTTCAGCCAAAACTAGTGATGAGAACAAAAATCTTAACAAAACAGAAATTTTAACCAAATGTGAAATATCTAACTTGTAGAAAAAACAAAAAAAAAAGACCCAGGTTGGGGGTCTTACAGATGGTATCAGAGCCATGGTTCAAGCACTGGAACCATAGGCCTACACAAGAGGAAAAAAAAAAAACAACAAAAAAAAAAACTTCAACCTTCTGGATTCAAACCTGCATATTCTTTGTTCTAGTGTAGACAACTCTTGCTTACTTTAATAGAAGAGATAAACTCATAAAAACAGAAAGGAATAATTAACAAACTAACAAAAAAAAACTTGTCTATAAAATGGTTCAAATTCAATTTTATTTAGTTGCCATAGATTAAGCTCGAATTATATGCAAAATAAATTTTATTTAAAATAAAACAACAGAGGTATGAAGTTCATGTTATATGCAAAAAGAAATAAATATTTAAAATAAAACAAAAGAGGTATGTAACTGTATACAAATTTTCCTGGACTACCTGAACCGCCGAATAGAAGTGCTGGTGATTTCGGAGAATTTCTTGCAGGCATCTATGTTTATAAGGACAACTTCGTCCAGGGTAGAGAGGAACTTGTGGCCCACCTTCAGAATGACCTTTATGCATTGGGGATGGATATGGAACCCCTTTCTTTACTTTGTTGAACCAGAACTTTGAAGTTTTACCTTGAAACCCTAAATCCTTCGGATCTATTTCTACTCTGCGATTTCAAAATTTTTTTTTGCAGAGTTTGGAAACCTAGCAGGCGTAAAACTGATATCAAAGGAATGAAAATATGTAAGAAAATGACCCGACATCCTAGTTTTGGGTCTATGCTGCAGCTACTTAGTATCAATCCACGGTGCTAAAACCATTAATGGAGCTCGCGTTTACAAGGCTAGCGCACTAATTGTTACAAAAAAAAAAAATCCACCCAAATGCTTTTCAAGCCATCTATCCAGGTTTCTGATATATATATATATATATCATTATTTTGGATTCTGCAATTTGCAAATAACAAAAACAAATTGTTCAATTCTGCCTAGAATACTTAGAGGAGAGACTAGAGATGCAGAAGCAGTTTTATTAATAAAAACCAGAAGTTGCAGTTAATGTTACAAATTCACCGCCTATACTGTGTTGTCCAATCCCAGCTGCTACCAATTGCTTGCAAATCCGCCACTCTGGAATCAGAGAGGGGGACGCTGTTGGGAGGCCGCCTGGACCACGCATCCAAAAGATGCCCAACCCCTTCTGCTACGTGCAAAGATACCAATGTTTCCGTACTTGCATCCTTTCACAGTGCCCTCCTTTTGTCTTCAATCCTGGTACACCAAAGGGACGTTCGCTTGAGAAGAAATAGCCGACAAACCTACAGAACATAGAGTTTGTAATAAAGAAAATAATGAAAAAAATATATATATATAAAAATGAAAACCTAACTAAAAAAAAAAATTACTGAACAGAAGGAACAGACCTTCTTCTTGCTACGGAGTGGTGGAGCTGAGACTAGCTGAATATAACAGCGGGACGAGTTGCAGAGCTCACTGCAGACCTGACCTAGGGAAAGAAGAAAAAAAAAAAGAAGAACTGAGCGAAGGGTTTCTGCACATAGTTTTGTGCCCTTTTATGACCTTATTATTTTAATATTATCTCATGGTTTCGTGGGCTGAGGGAGGAAGGGCGCGTGGCCCTCATGCAAGGCCGCCGTTCGGCATATGCCCTTTGATAAGATAACAACATCTTGCAAATCATAAGCTAGATCTTGTCCGCCTTTTTGAATCGTTGCGCTGGCACCGCCTCATATTACATAGATAATATATGTTCTTGTAGTAGACGCGAGCGATTTTTTTTTTTTTGATCATCTCGTTCCAGCAGCCTTCTATTAAGAACTGCTTTTCTAAAGAGTGATCAACGTTTCAATGGCTTATTGGAAGTAGGGCGAGTGGCGCTTCTTATATAATAGGAGGGCGTCATCTTTATTGCTTCATAATATCCGAAAAACCATAATATAATAGTCACATTATTCTTAATAGGGTGCGTAATTATCTGGATCTTCTTGGAATACCCTGTTCATCACACGCATGGACATGGGTTGTTTGAACTAACACCTAATCAGGGACCCTCATGCAAGGCCGTCGGCTCCACCCCAAATTCGATTATAGGTGAATAACGTGTTAGATAAGGCTTAATTGATTTTCATTATTATAAATAAATAAAATAAAAATTCCTTATGGAAAATTCCCAGAATAAACCTGGCCTACGGGGTAGCTCATAGATAAAAATTATTGACGTAATCTCCGAAGTTTTGGCATCCTGTTTATCAGTCCCTTTCATAGCCCGTTTATTATCAACTTAGCGTAAAGGCCAGGTGTATGGGCCTTTGTCATTGTCTACCAAAGATATCCCAATTAATAAACCAAGTGGGTGGGATAAATTTAGAAGGAGATGGGGAGATTATATTGTACTCACTTCGTCAAAAGGCCATATGAGCCCTACTCTTAATATTATATAATAAATACTCGCAACGCTCTGCACTAGCAGGAAAGATATTTATTATAGGCCATCCCGGTAAGCAAAGAGCACTGACCATCATAATATTCCTTTCGGGCCACTACCTATGGGTTATTATATACTATGTCTTTTACGACCGAACAGACTTGGGAATGCGATAGCGAGGAGTCAGTCTCATATGCGACCGAACGAGAGCACCTCCTTGTATCTATTCTTGTGTGACCGGCAGAGAGCACTAAGAGCACTAACAGACTTTGATAAATATATGAACTATATAATTAATTTTATTTTAAATGCGTGAGCAAGAAAAAACTAAACTAGTCTGTTGGCATTGACCCTTACATTGAAAAGTGCGATGATTACTTAGTACTTCGGTCGAGTAATAAAGGTGGAGTCCATTCTATAGCACAACATCCCACCAGGTGGAAAGATAGCATGACACATTTTACTTTTGTTCCCATCATGGATTCCAGGTGGAACGGCGGTAACATGCAAATGTAGTGAAGTAATAAATGCCCTAACAATAAAAATTGATTACACCTTGATTACGAGGTGTAATAATGGGAGCATCCATGCATCATATTATCTACGCGTCATACATACCAACCAAAACCAATGAGAAGCGAATGAGAAATGTTGTTTTAAAATAAAAATAAAAAAACACTTATTATTATTAATGAATAAGAGTTTATTATGGAATGCAAACGTCATGGAAAATATTAAGGGCTAAGAAAGCCACCTATTGTAATTTAATAGTTATTTTAAATAAGGAGTGGACTATCTACTCATCAATTTTAAATCATTTCCATTTTATTCCATATATATGGAAAATAATTATTGGCCAAGCATGATATAGGTCATTCAAATAATAACAATATAAATGTTGAAAAGTAAGGCTTGAGTATTATATATATATATGAGTTAAATAATAATACAAAATAACAAATAATGAAAAGAAAATAAAAATGATTATAATTTTGAATAATGAGGGATAAAAGGGGTAAGGTTCGTGTATGCAGCTTGAAATGTTAGATATAATTGTGAAATAACATTAGGAGATAATAGAAATATACAACCTTTTGATATGGTGTAGTTTGAATGGAATAAACACACGAAAAGGGAAATAGTATATGATTATTATGTTGTATATGAGCACAAGTAATGCATTTGTTATATATTTATGTGAATCCTGTAGTAAGCATAAGATAGGAGTTTATATATATATATATATATAATTTTTAATTTTAATATTTTATATACCTTTGGAAACAAAATTTTAAAAATAGTTATGTAAGGACATATCATAGTATTGTAGGTTATCCTTATTGATATTAATTCCTAACAATATAGTATGCTCGATAAAAGACCATAGCAACAAGTGAATGTAATTAAATGTGGTTAACCACGTAAAAGGTAAGGAATATATATATATATATATATATATATATATATATATATATATATATATATATATAAGAGTAATATTAATAATGTAAAGTATAAATAATTAATGAAAGAAAAAAAAAATTTAATGATAAAGGAATAAGTGTGTATAAATTTGAGGTTATTATAATGAGACTTAGTAATAATGATCCAGATTATATGATAACACAAGTGAAAGGTAAAATGTATGCTAAGCAAAAAAAAAAAAAATTAAATATATAGAGAGAGAGAAACAAAAAGAGAGAGAATAAATAAATAGATGATAGTGGGTAATAATTAAACATTGCAAGGTAGTTTAATTATTATTGATTTAATGATAGTAAAATTAATAAGTGCAGTGTTATGGAGGACTATGCTAAGGAGTGTGTCAATGGTAGGGAGATGTACAGGTTAAGATAGAAAGTAGAGGTGGGAATGGTGATAAACGATAGTATAATAGTATAAGAGAATAAATGAATATAATTAATGGAAATTTTATTAATTGTGAAAGTATGATTAATGAAATAGATACAATATGTTAATAAGGGTATATACGGTAGATAATGGCACTTTATTAACAGCCAAGTCACCACCAAGATTATGAAATTTTGGATAGGGTTAAAGTCAAGAGAGTAGATTCAACAAATGAGTTTCCCTTGTACTTAAATGTGTAGATAGGTACGAGCCTTGACCTAGTAGGGTATGGAATCTACCCTGCCATAGCTAGTGTTGTGAGCATGTTGTATTGATCGTATTAGAATTAGTGTGGAAGGAGGTGAATGGATAAGTGAATTATAAATTTCGTTACGACAAAATGATATGGTAGGAATGCAAGCTAAATGAAATAATATAGAAAGTGTGGTCGTTGTTGAAGTTACCGATAAATATGTGGTAGTTGTTGGGTGACATTCTAGAAGTAATAGGAGATATGATAGTTGTAATGAAGGTAGAGAACGGAACTAACACCACATCAAAGGATAGATTTATGCAAGAAAAGTACTCAAAAGAGTGGGTGGGCTAGGATTTGATAATAACATAAATGATGAGATAATCAAATAAGGATCAGTAGTTGGCGAATGATGTACATATAAAGAATAGGAATAACAAAATATAAGTGGCATTATCGTTATGTCTAAAATGTATGAAGAGTATGGATATCAAACCAATGATTGTATGAAGTAGCAATAGTATAAGGTAACATGAATGTATTCAGGGAATATAACTTAGTCCTTTCATGTGATAGTGCAAAGACACGTGATGTATTAGTAAGTTAATAATAAAATAATGAGGCAAATATAATATGCAACGATAATAATAAGGATTAAAGCATAGTAGAATAAATGTGTGCACATGGTATCAATAATGCATGGGGTTGTAGAATCGTAAAACTTTATGAGTAACCTATGTGGACATGCTAGAAATACATGGTAGGGTGATGGTATCCTAAAAGGGAGTGACCTTGTATTGAATTTACGATGTAACCAAAAGGTGTAATTAAATAATGGAATCATGAAAATGCCTTGAGGGCCAACTGAATTTATGCATGTTTAAAAATAAAAATAAAAATAAAAACAACAACAACAACACAATTGCAACATATCAACTATAGGCGTGTCAATGACAAAAGATCGTTATGATAAGTAAAAAGGGGTTAAACAACATGAGAACCAACCATAATATCTGGTAAGGTGTGATAATAACTGATAAACTCATTGGCATATTTTGATGAGAGTTTGTTAATGCAGTATAAGCAATGATTCATGAGTAAGGACTATAATGTTAATGTGCACAAATAAGTAAGAGACATCGTCTTGTGTAATTAATGGATTATAAATAAGAAGAACTAATAAGTGTAACTTAGATACTAAAAGTAATATAGTAGGTAGGATTGGTGGGACAACATAAAGATGGGAATGAAGGAAATGAGCATATCAAGGTAAGGGATAGTTAGAGAAATAGTACCAAACAAAGGACAATAATGTAAGGATTACAAGATAAATGGAAATACAGTAGAAGATAAGTTCTAGTTGAACTTGTAAAAGTTGTTAATGATGATATAGAAATTTCTCCATAATGTTTAAACTGCAGTCTTAAGGGTGTATCACTTAAGGCAACAACCTTTAAACAAAGAGCATGTTGACTTCATAATTTATCACTAAAAATAAATCTTGATATAGAGAAATGGCGTAAGTCAGGTGAAATTAACTAAAGATGATATCGGATTAAAAGTCATGACAATGACTTAGAATCAAATTACAGGTTATATATAAGATAGGGTATTCTTATGAATTGCATTATGGAATGTACAAATTAGTTTAATTTAACAAGGATTTTGACTATTCTATGGATTAAGAATGGTAATGAACCTTGAGTAGCCAAACCAACAACCTATGCAAACGTTAAACAAAATGTAAGAACACCTCCAATAAGATTAAATGAGTAAATTTTGTAGATGTCATTATGTAAAAGTAGGAAATGACCGAGTAGGGAAGGTATACCCTAGGTTTTGCAACCTGGGGGGGGGACGCACAGATCATGCATCGTGGTTATCCCACACTATTTTGACCATAACTTCGGGACGAAGTTTCTTGAAGGGTGGGTGTATGTAACGCCCCGTTTTGACATTTCTACCTAAACTATTATTATATGTTGTATATGCTTGATTACGAGACTTCGTCAGATTGACGATGCTGTGGACATGTTTTTTTCCGATGTAAATATGTGTGTGTGTGTGTGTGTTTGTGATGTTAGTATTAGGATACGTAGTCATGTTAGATATGTATCATGTGTTAGCTATGTCTCATATGTGCAAGTTAATGAATGATGAGTACGTGGATACCATTAAAGTTATTGTTGAACGAAAGAATGTTATACCAGGTGCATGGTGAAAATAATGAATTGATTATTGTTGTTATGTTATGACAAAATGTATGTGTACATGTTGAGGATTTGTGCACGATATTCGAGATTGTATGTCGAGGACTGACTTACAGGTTAAAATGGCTAAGTGATAGCTGGATCCTACGAGGTAGGAGAGCCTCGGGGACATGGACTCCGAAAGATAAACGATATGTAGGTGATGCATTATTTACTTTCGCATGATTATTATGATGTTCATTATGATGTATGGGTGGGGTAGGGTTTCAGGAAACTCAACCGCCCAGATTGGTTATACGATGACAAACCGAGTACAAGTGCAACGCTGTTGTTATGTCGAGTAGACATAGTCCCTTGTTCCATTAGGGGGGTGGAGGCTTTACCCACCGTTTATCCCCGAAACCCAGAGTCATGGGAGGGCTGTGCTACGGCGCGCTCCCCAAGGTGTGTGATGATGACTGCTGGTTTCCTGCTGGGGAAGCTTGGTCGATATAGTCGACACTTCCGCTTACGAGTTCTAGCTGGAACCGGTCATGGATTGACATTTCAGGGTAGTCCAGCAGAGGAAAGGATAGGATGTGGAAGTTAGTGATGATGTAGGTAGATGGGTGTAGCTTGAAGTAGGGGTGAAAACAAGATCTAACTGTATGTATGTAAAACCCTTGATTGAGTATGTGTCGTAACTCAGTAATGTATGAATTGTCGTAACTTAATAAGATTTCAGTTAGTTAATGGATTGTACCTTGCAAACTACGTTTAAAACTTGTGTCAGTGAACAACAAGTTTTATGATTATGACTGATGTGTGTGAACTATTACTGTTAGTGTACTTACGCGAGGTAGGTAAGCAGTAGCTACGCTTACATAACTCGCCTACATATTTATGATTGCATGAAATACTGCTGAATAGTAATGTTAATTAGTGTCGCTTAATAATTAATTATTGTACATTAATGATTAATAAACAAGTTACAATTAAATTAGATAGTAAATAATGCATTTGGTTAGTAAGCTTAATTAAATGTTAATGAGTTTGATTAGTAAAAACTAAGGGTTAACATGTTAAATGATTATTGTAGTGATAATTAAAGTAGTATTAAATTGATAAGTTACTATTAATTGCAAGGTTAGATAATTAATTAAACTGTATGGATAAGAAATTAATTTATAATTATTAAATTTTATGACGACCATGAAGAAGCTAATTGGAACATAGGATAATTTACGAATAGATGTAATATGAAATTGATAAACAAGTGTCGGGTACACACTTGGGAATTGTTCATGAAAATGATAAATTAATTATAAGTTAATCAATTATGAATTAATTATAATTTAATTATGAATTATTTATAAATTAATTGTGAATTAATTATGAATTAATTACGAATTAATTTTGAATTAATTATGCATTAGTTCTAAATTAATTAAGAATTTATTCTAAAGTAATTCTAAATTAATTATGAATTAATTAAGGAAGACATTACCTTATGTCATTTTATATCAAAGTTTGTAATTATAATGAATTTTAGTTAATAAATTAAAATATTAATTAAATTGTAATTATGACCACTTGAAAAGAAAAGGGCGGTGGAACCGCATTAATAATTTAGTTGACTTTTACATACGGTGTTTGAATAAAAGAAAGGGATAATATTTATAATTGATTTATAAATTAATTAATTAATTAATTAATATATTGAAAGTATCAATAAATGTGGACATGTCTCGAGGGAGAAAAGGAGGACTGACATCTTAGCTAGAATTGAATGGAGAGGATAAGGGTAGTAATGGGGAGCATGGAGTCGGCAGGAAGGGGGGGATTAAGTGGAAGGATGGTTGGGAAAGTATGGGGGATCTTTACCTTAGATATTTTGGGGAGAATTGAGACAGAGTAGGGAGAAAAATTGCAGAAAAGAGAAGGAGGTTCTTGTTGGAGAAAATTCAGAAGGGAGAGCAGGTTGGCTTTACTCGGTTTGGGCTCGGGGGTCCAAAGGGGTACCTTTGGAGCTGGGTGGTCGGCGAGACCTCACCAGTTGGGAGGGTGGAAAGACTGTTTGGGCTGGTTGAGTTTCAGAACTTGGGAAAGGCTTTTGGCTGCAGGGAAAAGCGAAGGAGAAACACCGACGGGGAGAGCAACAAGTGCGAAGCTACTAGCTATTTACAGGTATTTTCCACAAGGTATGTTATCGTTTCGACCTTGACAAATTCTGTTTAATTAAATTTCAAAAGTTTATATGCTGTGATTATATTTTCTACCTGCACAGTCAACAATAAATTGTTAGAAGTAGATAAAACAGATTTATAAATTTTCAAATTTGAAAAGAATGAAAATGCAGATTTTATATTAAAAATGCAGATTTTATATTGTTTTTTTTCAGGCACGTAAATGAGCAAAAGTTAGAAATGAAAACATGAAATAAAAACAGGATTTTAATGGTTCAATTTTGAAAATGTAAACGCTTTATTTTCTTTTCAGCCAAAACTAGTGATGAGAACAAAAATCTTAACAAAACAGAAATTTTAACCAAATGTGAAATATCTAACTTGTAGAAAAAACAAAAAAAAAAGACCCAGGTTGGGGGTCTTACAATCCATGTGGTTATGGGAGAAAAAAATGCAGTAAAAAACTCTCGCCCTTATTAACTTTGCCTATAAGCTCAGTTTTACATGTAGGTTGATTAAAATAAGTGACCATGGAAAATTTTAGTGGTGTAATTTAGCCCATGGGCTAATTTTTGAGGTTATTTTCCAAAAAATATTAATCATTTTCCATTTTTCCCAATATGATTTTCCCAAATTCCATGTGATTAAATTTTTTTAATATAAAAATTGCTAATATTGTCTGAAAACTATATAAAACCCTTAGAAAATTGAATATTTTTTACAAAATATTGCCAAATATTTTATGGTTGGAATTTGATAATTAGTAAGATTCTCCAAGGTTTTCACACTTAAGAAAATTATGGATCCTTAAAATTTCCCTAGTAAGTGACCCACTTTAAAAAAAGGAAGTAGGAATCACTTTTACAATGTAATTACTTTATAAATTAAAGTTACATGAAATTTTGAAAAAAGTAACAAAAGAAAGATTTGAAACCAAGGCCTCTTACTTATTAAAGTAACTTTCAAGCAAGTGACTTAAGCAAAATATTAGACAATATTATGAAGGAGGATGGGGTTGTTGTTGTTAACCTTGTTGTTTGGATTGCAAGACATTGTTTGGATTGCAAGACACTTTACACAACCACACAAAACTAGAAAGTGAAATTCTATTTGTCGTTGGTTAGCTTAAAACTAGAAAATGTAAGTTTTCTCATTGTTTATGGTTTACCGAGTTCATAGAAGGTACATGACAAAGAATACATAGTCAAAAGAACCCTTTCTGCTCTGTTTGTGATTTGTGAAGTTCACACAAAGTGCAGAATAAAGAGCATACATAGACCAAAAAGGTAACAAACTAGGAATAAAAAAAAGGCTAAAATATGAAAGAAAATGAGAAGGTTTTTTTTAAAATCCTTAAATGTAAACAATATACCTTTGGATTTGGTAAATTGGTTGTATCTAAGAAAAACATAAACCTTTTCTAGTGAAATGCAAAGCACTTCTAATTGAAAACAGTGCCATAGACACAATGGGATAGTTATCTTAGGCAAGAAATACATAGAAGTATCAAAAACTAGAAATCCTTTGAGGCATAAGGCAAGTCTAGTTCAAGATCTCGATCAATAATAGAAGCATAATTTCACAAGCACTCTGATACCATGTTCAACTAACACATGATATTTATAAAATATCAAACACCTTGAGAAAACGTTCACACAAATAGATATCAAATAAACACACCGATGCTTAACGTGGTTAAAACCCTCTAAGAGGGAAACAATCCATGACCTCATCCAAATAGCTACTTGAGGCAATATATTAAGCAAAGGATATGAGTTTCTCACAATCAATCATAAAAAAACGACCCTTCATACTCTTTAATAGAGAGCATGGATCAATCGGGTGTTAAGCCACAAATTAAAAAACTCTTGAAAACTTATAAAACATAATTTTCAATATTCTTTTTTATTACATAATTCTGTTTATTTTTTCAAAATAACTTACCTCTTCTTATTAAATAATAAAATAACTTATCATAACTTACCTCTTCTTATTAAATAATATATATATATATATATATATATATATATATATATATATATATATATATATTTTTTTTTTTTTTTTTTTTTTCCTCCTGAAATCATTTATATACATATAGAAAAAGAATCATTTTACCATTTCTTATGCGCAAGGATGTTTCTCTTTTCACAAAAGGATGTTTCCCTTTTTACAAAGTTATATGTTAATGAATGTAAGTTTAATTTTTCAATACATATAGTAAAACCTTGAGTTATAACTTTAAATTGATAATGCTAAATATTTTTTCAACAATATGTTCATGATTGTTTTTACTTTGTAAATGAATTTAATAAAAATTAAAAAAGGTTATGCTTATTTCTGAACCAATTTCATGGATTGGTTATTTTTATGATCATTATCATCATGACCATACACTCTAACAAAAAATGCGACATAATTTTATTGTTCATCAAAATTTTACAACAAAATTATTTAATTATCTATACAAAAATTTCCAATTTTTTATAATATGGATATTTTTTTCATTTTTTTTAAAAAGCATAAAACATTTAAATGGATTGATAGTTCCCCTATCACATATATAAATTCTTTGTAATGGAGTAGCTCTAGATTTTAATTTAGTTCTTTTATATTCTAGTTATCTATAAAAAAATCTCCAACTTGTTCTAATATAGATACATTGTTTTCAGTTTTTTGAAAAAACATAAAACATTTAAAATAGATTGATAGTTCCTCTATCATATATAGATTCTTTGTAATGAAATGGTTTTAGATTTTAGTTTAGTTCTTTAGATTTTTTGTAATGGAAATATAAATACATTGTTTTCAGTTTTTTGAAAAAACATAAAACACTTAAAATAGATTGATAATTCCCCTGTTACATATATAGATTCTTTGTAATGAAGTGGTTCTAGATTTTAGTTTAATTCTTTAGATTCTTTGTAATAGAGGGCTCTAATTTTAGATTTTAGTTTAGTTTTTTAGATTTTAGTTTCTAGGGCTTTACATTTTAATTTTTAATTATAAATAGATTATAGATTTTATATTTTAATAAATTTAAGTATAATATAAAATAATAATATATAAATACATTTTAAAATTAAAAAAACATTAAATTTTTTAATAGTTTTTTAGTTTTGAGGGACTTTACATTTTGGTTTTTAACCATAAATAGATTGTAGATTTTATATTTTAATAAATTTAAGTATAATATAAAATAATAATATATAGATACCATTTAAAATTAAAAAAAACACTAAATTTTTTAATAGTAATTAAATTACTAAATGTTGAGTTGATATCCATAATAATAATATATGGATACCATTTATTTTTATCTATCATGAATATTTATTAAGTTGATATCCATAATTATAGACTACAAGCATACAATTTAATATTTATAATTATTTAGATTTCATACTATTTACAACTTCCATTTAATATTCATAAAAATATGATATCCTTAATTATAGATTATAAATGTTGATTTACTTTAATCCTTCATAAATTTATGTATAGACTACAAACCTAGAATTATTCTAACACTTCGTGAATTTTTATTAAATTGATATCCATAATTATAATCTATACATAATTATAATCTATATATGTGAATATATTTTAGTCCAACATGGACTTTTCTTAACTTAACTATACAAAATAAAGTTTTGGATAAAGACTACAACTTTCACATAACATTCATAATTATTTTAGATTTCATATATATATTCACAACTCCCACTTTTTTCATAATTATAAAATTTAGAATTCATAATTATTTTAGATTTTAGATATATATTTATTATGAAATTTAACATTCATAATTATTTTAGATTTTAAATATATATTTACAACATTTACTTAATATTCATAAAAAAGCTCATATCCATAATTATAAACTAGCACAATCATTTAACTTGTGGCCAGTAAACACTAAAAATCACAAGTTAAACACTAGTTATTTAATATTCCATATATCACTTATAAATTATTCAAACATAACTACCAGTTATTCATACATAACTACCAATATTTGTCTTTGGAAAGCTTGTTTGAATATTTTTCAAACATCTCCATTAAAATTTGTCTTTGGGAAGCTTGTTTGAATATTTCCCGTGTCTGTATTTGCCGCGCCAATTAAAAAAGTGAGGAGTTGCTAAAAGTTTTTCTTAATACTTGCTTAGTAGTATGAACACTCACTGTGTCATACATTACAATTAGTTTCATTGTTTCATATCTTAATAAAATTCTTGTGTGTTTAGATTATGTACATTTCTTTTGGATTTAATGTCTCTGTATCTCCTCGGCTGTGTGGTATTTAAAATATAAAACATGGATAATTTAAGGTTGTGTTTCAATGTTATATTATTTTTACATTTACATATATATTTATATTTTCTTTATCCTTGTGCAGCTGCCTTCTAGATTAAAAGATTAAGAAAATAAGAAGAACAAATTACTGAATAACAATTTATTGTTGAAGGGAAAATTCTTTGACAAAGAAATTTTATTTAAAGGCATTTTTAAACAAAGCATTATTTGCGATGAATATTTGAATGGGTATGGATGCAAAGAAAATTCTAACATTGATTGAAATAGTTGCAGAGAGCCTTGACAACCACCTATGAGGATGTGCCCAAAGCCATAGAAGTGGAACCTAATCCAAAATCTCCAAGCCACTAGTTCACTATTATCAAAACAAGATTGTAAATGTTGCAGGAATACAATGTTTACAAATTTGTGTGTGTTTTGATGTCCTGAATTCTAGATGTAACAAGACTATTGTATCATTCTTTCGTTGAATGTGTCTTTATATAGAACAAGAAGTCCACAGTCATTATTATGAAATCGTTTGTGTATCTATGGATATGTGTGTTATTAGCATCTTGTCACTGTCACATATTTCTACTTGAACATAGCATACCAATTAACAATTCCCTTAGCCATTGGGGAACACATGCAAATTTAATCTTTGATTGTTGAATGAGATTTACCAACAATGAATTTATCCCTACCATTCATACATCAAATTAAACATAACTCTTATGAATGAGAAATCATTTATGAGAAAACTAGCAAGAATGATTATGAGATTTATAACAATCCCCATTCCATAAAATAATTCACTCAAAACAATTGAAGTCACGGATCCAATCTCATTATAAAGGAGTTGACCAATTTTAGATTTTTTTTAGATTCCATGCTCAAGTCAAATGAATGATCATGTTGTTGGCTTCACAACACATGTGATTCAATTGAATCAAAGTTTGTAATAAAGGTGATTTAAGTATGTGGATGCTTTCTAATGATTCAGTCAATTGTTTATTCAATATTAAGGTTTTCACTAGGCTTGGACACAAGTTTAGAATGTAAATGTTGCAATGCATCAACAAGTGGATACCAAGGGTGATTAGCACTTGTGAAAGTAACAAAGAAAGAAGGCTAGGGGACCTACTTTTATAATTAAGTAATTCTTAATGGACAACTAAAGTAGCTTACTTTAAATTGTGACTCTCTTTTGTTTATATAACATTGTGTATGATGTTCAAAGTAGGATCATCTTGTCTCTAAGCCAATCTTTCCATCTTTTTTAAACTTATAATTTTCTTTTATATAAATATTTATAGTCACATATATAAAAAGTACATATAATATATAATAAATAATTTTCTTTTATAGAAGTATTTATAATCAAATATGCAGATACTAGGTGTTACTTTTATTAATGTGAATCTAACTATTTCCATCTACTTTGATAGACTTTCATTTAAGTCATTTGAACACATTTTATTTGGATTTTTTTCATGTATATATATATAAAATAAAATGATAAATATTTTACTTAAATTAAATTTTTTTTTTAATTGAAAAATAGATAACTAATCAAAGAAAAGAAACACATTGTAGTTGTGGCTATTTTCGAGCTATGCATATGACTACCTGAAAGTTCATATATAATAGTAAAAGAATAATCTTTTACATAACTATGATATATGTAACTTTTGTTCATGCTTAATTGATTTTTTTTTGTGCACAACAAATGTCCTTTTTTCTAAATTGGACAAAATGATTCCATTATTTATTTGCATCTATGAAAAACTTCACCAAGCATGAGAAGACATAAGAACTATTTAAAATTTGTAGATGGTTTAAAATGCTAGATTAAAGCTCTCAAAATTCCAATATCACAAGAAGGGCTTCAATTTTTCATTCCTTTTTTGGTGCCTGAAATTCACTAAAAGAGAGCATAATACCCTCTAAATTCTAACATTCATACATATCTAACCAAGTATGCTAGCTCAAGACAAAGAAGTTGCATTAAAGAAAAACATGACCTTCACTAAGAAGGACCTAGGAAAAATTTGGATGGAAATTAGGTTTGTGAAAGGTAGGGATGGGGAACTTGAGCTCTCTTTTGGGAATCTTTATGTTGATGACACACCAAAAAAAGGACAAATCAACAATATGAATGATGATTCAAATAGAAACATCCTCATTTATCACGAAGCATTGTCGAAATTGTTTACTAGCTTACTCCCAAGATACATGTTTGGTATCGCCTACCAGGTTACATGCTCGGTCATATACCGCTTACTACAAGGTAGCATTGGGTTGAAAGAGACATGGTGCACCCACTTACTCCTATGAATTATTAGGTAAATATGAGGCAGTGGGATACATGGTTGGGTACATCTTCGTTGGGTACATGGTTGAGTACAACATCACTTTATCCTAGGACATATCTCTTCCTCCCAAAACATATAGAGAAGTAGTGGGAGACATATAGAAAAGCAGAGGTTTGACTTCCAGGAAGTAGTGGGTTGACAAATCTATTATTTATTATTATGACCAAAAAATTATGTCTTTTATGCATGACAAGTGTTTTTGTTTTACACAAGTTATATTTAATATATGTATATTTTTTATTTTTTATTTTTCAAAAATTAATGACTAGTTAATTAAATTTTTAAATATGTCCATCACCTTAACGTCTTTAATGCATTTCATTTAATTTTTTTAATTACTTTGACTTTCCCTTATCTAGTTAAGTTCCTCTATTTCCTAAATCCTTGTATAAAATGTTTACATGTGAAACATTTTTCCAACTCCAATATATAATAGAGTTATGATAAGAGGTAATTATATGGATTAAAAAAATTGAAAAACGAATCTATAGTCCCAGGACAAAATATGTTAGGAAATAAACAATATAACAACATTATACTAGAATATTTTAATCATAGTCGATTAATAACAAAATATTTTCAAAACATTCTCAAGAATTGTAAATCTCAGGGCTGGCGAAAAAGCATTCTTCAATATTATAATGACGCATTGTTTATAGTTAGATCTTTTTATTGCAATTGAACATGGTCTCCTAATCCAATACATAAATTCGAAACCATATCTTTAACAACGGATTATTAAAATGTGTTAGGTGTATGAGAGTGCATCAGTTATGAAAGGATGCCAATTTATTCATAGGTGGACCCTGCATTAGAGTGAAGAGCTTAGAGTTTCAAGTTATCAAAAATAAATGCGCCTTCATCTGCTGTGTTAGTTTTGGATGGGTGAGTTTCTTTACTGTAACAATTTGTGTCCATAATTACTTTCATAAAAAATTGCATTAGCTAATTCATTGCATAATGAATCATGCAAAAAAAATTCTAACATGAGTTAATGTAGTTAAAGTTGCAATAATTGGCGATAATGATCCCCGAGCTTGTTATATTCCTGTATCAAATTTTCAGTAGATAAACATAAATACGCAGAATAACAGAAATAAGAAAGAAAATAAAAATCAACAAGTACAGATCATAGATTATGTGGTATTCATTCCAATAATCCATTGAATTAAAAGGAGGAATGAAACATACAGAATAGTCACCTGGATCCGAATGCCAAGTGTGAGCATGTTATACAGTCCATGGATGTCCTAGTTTATAAGCAATTTACTTAGTGTGCGTAGCTTAAGAACAAATTGGATATTTGAAAATACTATTATTATTATTATTATTTATTTAATACTATTTTAATACTTGTTTTAAGGAAGATGTCCGCGTACTTACAATTAATATGCTACTTGCTAATTGGACATGTTTCATCGAAAAATTTGAAAATTGGATCGAGGCTGTCACTTTGGACATGTTTCATCAAAAAATTGAAAATAGGATCGAGGCTTCCAGTTTCTTCTCCGTGGAGTTGTACAATGTTTGCATGCCCTCTACGTTCTTACTGCCCATCACTTAGAGTACCCTAGTCTAGGGATAAAATCCGTTTTCCTTCAGGAGCTTGAATGACTCGGTGGGGACAAAAATAGAAATCATCTCATTAGGGGCTAGTGTCACATACCCAAAATCTGAACATTTTATGTTATGAGAAAAACCTTAAATGTTATAAGTTATTGCAAAGTTTTTATGATTATTGACCAAGTGGAGTCAAGGATGACTGTAATTAAATACTTTAATATTTTTATTATTAATAAATATATGAGGAGACAAATATCCAAAGGAGACTGTTAAAGAGTGTTCACTGACCCACTAGGAGGAATGGACTGGGGTGGAGAGCAAATGGACAAGTGGTAACTTCTTCATTCACTTCTAGTTGTTGCAGGTGGCAACTTCCCTATTTTTGTGGTCATGATTCCCAAGAAAGTGGAACAGAGCAGGTGGCTCAATAATTATTGAAAACTGACGAAAGACCTAGGCACTCTACAAATCCATCGAATTGAGTAGGTGGCTCATCATTCACTATTCATTATTCTATTTTTCTCCTTGTGACATTCTGAGTTATCATAGAAAGTTGGGAGTGCACAAGATATTTGATGAGGGGAAGGCTAGGGTGAATTCTAGAGTAAGACTGTAGCTGAAAGAATACTGCAGAGTGCAGCTATTATACTGCTGAAGCAGCAAGTTAAGAGGACTACTGAATGCAGAATTTTTACTTCTAAGTACAGAAACCTTTATTGCTGAGTTGTAGAAGGATAAAGCTTTCCTCCACACAATAACTTCATCTTGGTGGTTCAGTGAATAGGCTCGGGGGTCCTAAGGCAAGTGACTTTGGTTGTCTTCAGGAAAAGATTGGGTGGAACGGGCTCCTTTGGGTGTTTGTCCCCCTCTTCAATTATCAGGTTCTTCTATGTTTTCAGTTATTTACTGCTAGTCTATTTGAATGATGCATTTTGCTTAGCTGCTAGATTAGTAATGCTCAAATAATAGCTATTTTTGAATGAATGAATCAAATGAATGAATAAATTTATTTCTGTATTTTTCCACTCACACTTGAGTGGAGTACTCTAGTATAAAAAGAATTTTTTAAGTAGATAAATGTGAATGATCCCTTAGATTGAATGATTCTGATTATAATGTTGTTCTTTTGTTCCAAAAGATAGACATAGTTATTAATGATATTTAGAAATACTTAGTTACAATCTACTTCTGTTACAGTTATGATAACAATAGTAACTAGTTTAAATAGTATTTCTATGGAATTAATCAAATATATATTCTATATATATCAGACAAACTGTTTATATAGTTCTTTGACAGTATATCTTTGTTAAACATTTCGAGAATTGTTGTAATATCATAAACAAAATCAAAATACCATAATCATCTCTTAAATTTACTTATAATTTAAATATAAACATTGTCTATACAGAGCACACAGAGTATTGACCTTTATAAATAAACAACACTGTAACTAATAACCATATTCTCAAATAGTACCCAAACAAAGTCCATCTTCAAGTATAGTACATATATTTGTTTTTAAACAAAGTACAACATACACACTAACTCAAACAGATTTCTTGATCAAACATATTCATAACTAATACAAACTGATAAATCATTAATACTATTCGAGATGCCTTCTAATTCCATAAATAATGCCTTCTAATTCCATAAATAATCACATTACAAGTTTTAAAGAATAGTTAGGGTTTAATCCTGTAACGAGTTACTACTTCAAACGAAGTATTCATCATTATCGCTATATAAAATAACAATAACATTGTAAATATGTAGGTTTATTTGTAATACTTGAACACATCTTTAGACATAGCTCGATGTCACACATCGAGAGTATCATCGCCATAACAATGAACATACATCAAAGAAATTCATTCAAATGGTTACAGGTTCGAGTCTCTTAAATGAGCTCGCCCAACCACAAACTACTTATGAAATAAATTATAAATTTGGGCAGGGTTTAGGGTTATGTAGGAAACCAACTTTTAAAATAATGCAACTCTGAAATCAGAACAGAAGAAGTTAAAATGTAGACTTCTAGTTAGGGCTTGGCCCAAATACATTTAATTATCAGATCTTTTAAAACTAATAGCAATCAAATTAAAACATCTTTTTACAAGCCGTGAGCAACAGGGCTCTGTTCCTCCTTTTATTTTAAAAATGCCAAGCTCATAAGCTATGGGGCATTTTCCCTAGACATCCCAATACCTCAATGTATTGTGGAAAACATAAACTACTTTCCAACCCTAATAATGCATAGTAGCAATCAAATAATGCATTGAAAAACAAAGTTACTGCGGAGCGAGGGTAATGCCTCGAGTACTTAACCCCAAACTCTAATCCATTTTAAAATGCTTACAGTCGAAAAACAAAACTGTGGAACTTCCATGCTCAGGGTATAACCCTTTATATATCAAGTTAATACTAGAAACAAATAAAACAAAACTGCTTTTAAATCGAAAACACAAGGTCATTGTGTGGGTCGACATTATGCCCGAGAACCCAATTTCTTGGCACACATAACTGTTGCAGGGATTAACCCTGAATGCATCAAGTTCATACTCAGATAAAAACTTATTAAACAAAACTCGAATTTCTTTACCAAAGTATACTTCCAAGCAAGGATTACAAGAGCCGTATCTTGAGGGAATAATACCCTATGGTTTATGTTACAGAGTAACCTTACGGCTTACAAGATGTACAAACAAACAATAAAAACCAAATACAAGTGGTAACCTCATCTCGACAAAGTTTACAGACTGGCATCTTTACCCTATCATCACCATTCACATAAAGAGTCACGACTCAGGATATCCAAAGAATCGTTCAGGCTTACAAGGGCCATTTACGAAACCGTGAAGGAATAGTTACCCGGGTAACAGCGACAAGCCCAACCGAAAGGTTACCCTATCACTCAATAGTAAACACCAAACATTAAGAATAGGGTTAGAAATGATATAAAAGATAGGGTGAAACAAATAAACAACACCTCACTGTAAGTCAATGGCTTACCTATGGCAGGTGCTATTTAGTTAAGCTCCCAACTCTAATGAAGAGATCCACCATCGAAACCGTCGAAGATACGTGAAGCATTAAAACCCTAGACATTCGGGAGCCTGTCGGCCTCCCCTACCACCAGCAAATGCCAAATAAATTAAGTGTGTTATGTTTTGGTTCGAGGTCATTCAATGCATGGCTAAGGTTTTGGCCAAAACCTACGCGATTCACATGGACCTACTGACGTGTAACCCACTACCTTTTAAATATTGTAATACACATCTATAGTCAAGACCCCTTTGATTTCAAAACATTTACCATCATATAAATTCTACATTAAACCATAGGTTAATTCTCTCATTGGCATGTCATTTACATATTATCACTACAATCCTGCACGTGGACTATGCCATGATGGCATTGACACTCAGCTATCCACTAGTTTTCAAATATAATTCATTTGCATATAGTTTTAAACCTGACAAGCTTTCAAACCAAAATCAAATACTATTAAATGTATAATTTTTATTTATATAGGTTGGCGCCATGCAAAAGGCCATGCGCTATTGTTGGCTTGGTTTTGCAACCAAGCTTAGTGCTATGGGCACCTACTAACTAGTAGCAGCAGTTTCAATATAAAGCAAAAACAATAAACTAAATCTAAACTAAACTAAACTAGCATGTGCATTTTCGAATTAAAAAGCAAGAACAAGAAATATAAGAAATAATTTTGTATTGAAAAAATAGGGGCAAGCGAGTGCTTGCAATAACAATACCCCAAGTGATGAAGGTTGTTGAGTATCTCCAATGGTGAGCAGCTCCAATCTCCAATGGGTCCTTTCTCCAAGGTTGCTACAATGGCCAAATACTCAAGGGAGATTTTGGCAGCATGAGGATAGGAATATGGATGGATGTGAAATGAGGAGCCCCTACCACCTTTTTATAGGTTTTGGTGGTGGGGAATACCATTTGTGGTTTTGTGGAAACCAATGGTATTGACCAACATGGTTTAGGTACTTTTCCCTCCTTTTTTCCTTTTTTGAATAAAATTAATATTTTTATTCCCTTTTTAATATTTTGGGAATTTGGACCCTTTTTGAGGGTTTTTTATGCTTTTTTAGGAAAAATAATCTTTTTGAGTGGGAAAAAGGGGTGTACTAAGGTCTTTTGGTGACCTTTTGTTGGCTTCAGAGGCTCAGATGGTGGAAAAGTGGACAAATGGGTCATGTGAATAAGGGAATGAGCTAGTGAGCACTTTTTGGGTGTTAACAGATTGCCCCCTGATGTGTGACGGCAGGAGCTCATCGTATGGCCGATAGACATCATAGTTCTTTTGTCTTTTGTCTGGGGTTTTAGGGAGGAGAAGAGACCGATTGGAGACTGGATCCGTGACCCTTGGAAGCTGCAAAAAATAAACAAATATTACATGGCCTCAATATGAATGAGGAATAATCTCTGATAATGGACGAGGCGGGCATACCCATGCTCGTATCAAGACATATACATAACAATTAGTCCCAAGAAGGGGGATCTAATACATAAAGAATCTACTGGTACATCATAATGGTCCAGAGGGGACATCATTTTTGGGATGTACTCATGATCATATCATGACTGATCTCAATAACTGATACACTGGAATAATTGATGAACTTGCTGAAACTGAAGGTGTCCAACATCTGTAGGGACTCAAAGACTGTGAGTCATCTCTAAGAATTAATGTAACTGTATACTCAAGGGAGTATGAAATTGGGGTACATCTGAATACTGTTTCCATGCGCAACCCAGATATCTATAGGAAAAGTGTAACTGGTTGTATCCATAGGTAGACTCTCAAATGTGGATGAGTCAGATGGTATCCGGGGTCTTCGACTTAATAACTGAACGAACCAATGCCATGTGCGAGTCTCAACGATGCGATCAAGGTGTTGAAGTCGAGCATGTGAGAAACAACCATTTGGAGAAGCACTGAGGACTCTTCTCGAAATGATTCGTAGGCACTCATCATAAATGGTGATGAGTCCAAGACACAGGGACCTCTAGGTCTATCCTCTGGAATAAGTTTGGTTGTCGTCGACAGAGGGAGACAAGCAACTAACAAGGCAATGATGTTTCCTTGATAGGAGCGCGAGGTGTAAAACGGAAGTGTGCTAGTACTGATGGTAGGACTGACATACTTGTGGCGATGGGAAGTAACTGGGGTCATACAGTGGGTAGACTCAAACTTCCTTTGTTCAGAGCATGATGACATGGTTGACCTGGAAGCATAGGGAACTGACTTGTAGGTGTGGGTATCATTGCTTTTAAGGACTGAAGGGTATGTATTGACTCGGGGAGGGGGGGGGGGTCACGTTGATGGGTGCTGTCGAGGGATTCTCAGGGTGACATATTGCAGAATACTCTGAACAAAGGCAACCAAAATGGGGAAGCTGCCATATGAGTAGACGTGATCTGTTGTGGCACCGAGAAGCACCATTGGGTCCTTCTTCGTAGTTTTAATGAGCTCCAAGAAGGGATAAAAGTGTGCTCTAAAATGGTACTGTCCTGTGGATTTGTGAGCCCAGGACTGTTCATGCTCATTGGTGCTTTCATTTTTTAAGGAGTCTGAAAACGATAAGAAGACTCTGCAGTGGTTATGACTACTATCCTGTTGGTTTTATGAGCCCAGGATGGTGATTGCTCGTGGTTGCTTTCATGTTTAGAGAGTCTGAAAGCAGGAAGGGGACTCCATTGGTGTTCTTTTTCGTAAGTTTAGTCTCCAAGGCCCGAAAATGCATAAAATGATGCAGATGGAGAACTCTTCTAGCCGATGTGACTAGAGTATTCATTTTTCGTAATTAGTCTACGAGGTCCGGAAAAGGGGTAAACTTATACCACCAGGTAGACGCCCTTTCAGATACGTTTAGCGAGCATGAAAGGAAGCAAGGTTGCTCGACAAGCTTTTCATTGTTTTAGGAGTCAGAAAAGAGCTTAACAGAAACTCCCTAAGTGCCTTTTTCATAAAAGGGATTGCTCGGCCCGAAAAAGGGATAAAATCATACCGAACAACAGGGGATTTGATGGGAGCGAGAAAAGGTCTCAAGCGTCATCATGTGTGCAGAAAATCAATCCGGTGACATAAAGATTGTCAAAAAGGGGCAACGGCCATTGTGACACGCAAACCGAGGTAATGAGAGGGTGACATTGGAAAAAATTTCCGAAAAATCTAGAGGTGAGAGCAATAAATGATCTCAAACATCATCACGAGCGCGGAAAACTGAATCCGACGATATAAGACTTGCTAAAAACGGACGACGGCTGATGTGGCACGCAACCCGAGGTGAGGGCGTGAGAGCGAGAAATGATCTCAAGCATCATCACGAGTGCGGAAAACTGAATCCGACGATATAAGGCTTTAAAAAATGGACGTCGGTCGATGTGGCACGCAAACCGAGGCAACGAGGGCGTGAAAAAATGGTCAAAAAATGGACCTGGTGAAAACAGGAAAAGGAGAGAACTGTCATGAAGTTATCGCTGTTCTGATTCCAATGGTACCAACGGTTTGAGAAACGGACGTCGTATGAGACCGGAATGGTGGTTTGAAAAATGGTGGAATTTCTATAAATAGGGCGTGGGGCCCATATGACGTGTCATTGTTATGTGCGAGTTTGGTAGAGTAGTCAGAGCTCTTTCTCGATTTCTGGGAGATTTGACCGTTGGTTTTCGATTCTGTGAGCTTCAGATAACCCTATTTTCCTTAGCCTTTTCAATTATGTCTTTTTGTTTGACGGCGGGCCCTCGAAGGCCGTGAAATTCCACGTTGACCTTCCAACGTGGAATATCGCGGGTTTCAGGTCTCTTCCCGCGATGAACCGCGTGGGTTTTAGACCGATAGTCGCGATGTTCATCGCGACTGTGAGGTTGGAACCCGCAATGTTCATCGCGAGTTCATGGGAGATAGTCGCGATGTTCATCGCGACTGTCTGGTAAATATCCGCGATGTTCATCCCGGGTTCTTGAATGGAGGCCGCGATAATCATCGCGGCTTTTGATGAAAAGGCCGCGATGAGCATCACGGATTTCGATGAAAAAGCCGCGATGGTATTTTTTGTAAAATTTTTTTTGCTGGGGCTAAAAATTTCTTCTGTTTTTTGGCAGGATGTTGAGGAGACCGCTGAGTTCCTGGCGAGAGTGGGAGATAGATGATGATCTGATGGAGAAGATTCGTACTGATCCGGGGGTCCGGCAGACTCTAGCTGTGAGTGGACTTTTGAAGTTCACTCAGATCCCACCAATGCGTTCAGTGAGACGGCTCCTGAACAAGTTGGTGAGTTGGTGGGTTCCCACAGAGGGTGCTTTTATGATTGGGGGACAGAGGTTGGAGATCACCCTCACAGACGTATATTTTCTGACTGGGTTGCCTTGTTTGGGGGAGGTGGGAGATCTTCTGCCGAGGATCCCGCCAGGTATTGATATGGAGGATTTGCTGCAGACCTTTTGTGTTAATGGGGCCATTTTGCAGAACAGTGCCTTGAGTCTGCGATCACTTCGGGAGTGGGACATGAGGGCTGTTGGGGCAGGTGTGCTGCGAGTGTTGGGTGATGCGGAGCCACATCGTTTGTCCAGGGGACAAACAATGATGGTGGACTCTGTGCTTCGGGGGACGTATTATGCATGGGCTCAGATGTTTCTAGCAGGTGTCCGGAGAGATCTGGACAAGTGATTTCGAGAGGGAGGAGAGTTCTGTTATGCCTCCTTTCTATGTTGTTTTTTCTTCGAGCGGGTGCCGACGTTGCGACCACGGGTGCCCATTCGTGATGGTCTGGTGAGTGAGCCGCGCATGGTGCGGTGGGGGCATATGATGCCTCGAGGCGGTGGTGGTGTGCGTGGGTTCTTTACGGAGGAGGTATATGAGCAGTGGGAGCAGATGCCCCTGGTGATTGAGGACTACCCGTATGCTGGCATGGACTATCGAGGGGACCCAGAGATGCCTCGAGCCCAGGGACAGGCCTGGGGTTTAGACGGTATGTTTAGTGGTTTGTTTTATACTATATCATGTGATTTGTTTATGATTATAGTTAGATATGTATATGATGGTTTATTTTCATTGTGCAGATGTTGGGCCTGTACCACCGCCCGACTACGTGGTTCGTCAGGGGCGAGCGATGGTGGTCGCTCAACCACCTGCAGCGGTACCACCTCCACGTGGTGGAGGATTTGTGGCTCGTGGGCGAGGGGTTGGCCCTCGAGATGATGCTATAGAGGGTGTTAGACAGAAATTCGACATGATTCTAGTTGGAATCCCCGAGGATGGCTGGAGAGACCTGGACCGGGACGTCGTGGAGCGTTGCTTCGGTGCGCTGCCTGAGTGGCGGTCGCTCCTGTTGAGGACAGCGGTGTTTGTGGCCGAGCACAGGGATGGTGTTCGGGATGACCCGGCAGGGCCGGCTGAGAGGAGGATCCGTCTACGGGATGATCCAGCGGGGCCAACAGAGCGGAGAGTTTGGGCTCGCCATGATCCGACGGGACCAGCGAAGGAGGCGCCAGAGGAGCCCAGGGACCCTCATGACTAGATGATATGTATTTGCCCCCAAATGCTGATGAGCATATGGGGAAGCTCTTTTTGTACGGCTGATGTATTTTTTGTATATTGGGTGCTGAGGGCACCTATGACATGTTCTGACTATATGATGATGTATATATATGTATATATTTGATGTTGGTATATAGTCGTGTATGCACGCGGATGCACTTGTTGTCTTTATGTTCGCCTGTGGAGGCATGTTTGATTTTCTGTATGCCTGTGGAGGCACATGTTATGCACGTGGATGCACATTTTGTTTTTGGTATATGCCCGTGGAGGCACATGTGATGCACGTGGATGCATTATTTGTTTATGGTATGATGCGATTTGTGTGCCAGTCAAGTACATTGTTGGCCATATGGTCTGCTACACTATGGAGGTTTCTTGGGACATGTGTGAATGAAATGGATTCAAACTGTCTAACCCTTTGTTTAGTGCGTAGGAATTTTCTGAAAAGATAGGGATCGCGTACCTGGTAGTCATTGTTGAGTTGGGAAACAAGGAGTTGTGAGTCCAAGAAAACGTTAAGGTGACATATGCTCATTTGGAGAGCTGCGGCCAGGAGACCGGTCACGGCATCATATTTAGCCTGGTTGTTGGTAGCGGTACCCAAACACACTCCGTCGATGTGGATCAACTCATGTGAAGGGGAATATATTACCCAAGCTGCGGAGGCCAGATTGGGGGACCAACGGCTTGCACCATCGGCGAAACCGACGTAGTAGAGTGGAACATGTGTGTGAACGAGATCAATGGAAGGGGCCGACCAGACAGAGGGGTATCCAGTGGAGATCGTACAAATGGCGTGGTCAAAGCCAGGCATGTCGGTATCTGACCAAGTAAAGACATCAGTGAATTCTTGGAACAGTTTTTCATATTCTCCAATCTCATGCTCACTGTGGGAGGCTCCTAGTGTAATGGTATGAAGGGCATCAGGTGGGTCAGAGATGTCGATATGGATGACGGGAGAAATATTGGCCATGTTATTATCCTCAGAAGCATCAGGAGTAGGAATAGGACCCTTGAACCAGTCAGCTTTAGTAGGAGGGAAATGTTTGGACTCAACTGCAAATTGGGTAGCGGTGGTGGATGAGGTCTCTTCTGGGAGGAAGTGTGAACGAGGGTGCACGTCTTCCCAGGGACAATCAGGGGCTATAGGAGCCTCGAGAATCTCGTCATCATTGCGGGAGCTTTGAGTGGTCACATCAAGTGATGAGGTAGTGGTAGTCAAAGAGATCATATAGATGGTGTTAATCTCTCCAGATGAGGATGATGCGGGAGGGTAGATCTCCTCGATAGTAGGGGGCGCCGTCTCAAGGTCCAAATTGTTCATCTCGTAGAGAGCTGCTCTGTAATCTGGGATGTCAAGACAGTTATGTGAGTAGTGGCCATAAATACCGCATATCGCACAAGGGTGGTTGGTACGCAGTGATTTGTCACGAGGCATGGGGTTCGGATCAAGTTTGACCACTGGGATGTTGGGGTCGTCGTCTAGCATTTGCATGTGTTCCTGTAATGCAGGTAACTGTGGACACTGATGAGTTGGATGGCCTAACTCATCACACAACGAGCATTTTGGAGGAGCACGAAATACGGGGGGAGGTTTAACTGCCTTGGGTGGGGGTACCGCAGTGTATGGTTGTGGGCCTCTGCTCCCAGTGGGTCTGATGAGTGGAGGGGGATTCGTCGACGACGAAGGAGTATTGATACTGGGAGGTGGTTGAGTGGAAGTAACAATGGGTTGCACCGGTTGCAGGATGACATTTGGTGTCGGGGGGGGGAACGAGAGGCGTAATATACCACACGGGTAATCCTAATGTTAACCCGGGGAGACTAAGGGTAGCCATAACCGGGGCGCTTACTACACCCGAAGGAGGAAATAGAAAGGGGATTGTGTGGATGGGTGTAACCCCAATGTGACTAGGGACCAATGGTGGTTTGGGAAACAAGGAGGGTTGATTATCGGGTGTCTGTGAAAGAGTGCAGAGGTTAGCGACGTGGGTCTCCGGTGACGGTGGTGGAATAGACTGGAATGTAGAGGTCATTGGCGCCTCGGAGTAAAGTCCGGGTCCTACTGAGGAAATGAATGAGGTAGTTGCACCACAAACAGGTTGTTCAACCATGGGGAGAACATTTTCAGGTGCGGCGGGGGCCTTAGGATCGTAATAGGTGAGTTGGTCGACCTTGACCACGCGTCCCTCATGGGGGAACTGCATGGTACGAAAAACGGATGAGGCGACAGCCCGCATGGCATACATGTAACTACGGCCAAGTAGAAGGTTATAGTCAAGTTGTGCATTGATGACCTCAATGTCAATGAGCACGGTTTTACCCACGAGCTGGACGGGGACATTAGGTAAGAGACCCTGGGGTTGAGCCGAACGACCGTCGTAGGCTCGTAATGCAGTGGTGGACTGCTGGAGAGTGGGAGATCCCAACTTCTGCCAAACGAATGTGGACATGATGCATGTAGAGGTCCCTTCATCGATAATGCACCGATGGATGACAAGATTCCGAACAGAAACGGAAACTTGGAATGCTAAACTGGAAGGCAGTCGAGGTTCGGACTGGTCTGAATCGAATGCGATCAGTTGTGAATCATTCGGGTCAATGGCGCCAATGGAAGAGAGCAAAGTCTTGCGCTGTGAAGGACAGTTTTTCAAGACTTCTAAAGCAGACATGGCTGCAGGAGACTGGGCTAAGTCGTCTATGATGTTGTAATTCGATGCAGCCCGAGCATTGGGATTATTGTTGATGCGACGAAGTGGGAAGCGAGGTGCTTTGGAAGCGCCATCAAGTGGAGCCGGAGGTATACGTAACGTTTGATCTGTGGGATTAACGTTAGTGTTCTTGTCGGCGGGAGGGGCTTCAGAAGTGGAGCCGTATTGGTTCCGACAGGTTTGGAGGTTGGCATCGGTAGTTGACATCATTAACAAATGGTGAGTACCTGAATCGAATGTGGGTTGATCAGGGGCTGCATAAGTGATCTGTTGTGGTGGCGCGTTGCCCTGAGGGGGAGCTAACGGCTGAGTGTTCACTACACCTTGGTTTGGAAAGGGGTTTTGCAGCACCAACGGTTGATGTTGAGGTGGTGGAGGGTTGGGTGGCGGCTGAGGAGCCGCTTGCCCTTGACGATGGGCATCGTCGGTCCAGAGTTGCCGAGCTCGCTCCAAATGTGGGCAAGAATGCGTGTAATGACCATAGACCCCACAGATAGAACAAGGGTGGTTTGTTATGAGGTTACTATTTCTAGGCTGCTTGGGATTCCAATCTAGATTGCGGTTAGGAGGAGCAGCATTGTTGTTTTGCGGAGGATTGGGAGGTGGAGGACCTTGCTGATGTTGTTGGTTATTACCGCGGTTACGACCTCTACCACGGTTCTATTGCGCACCTTGGTTGCGCTGGTTGTTTTGGTTCTGGGGCTGGTTGTGCTGTGTGTACACTTGCCCTTGAGCAGTGGGAGGATTTTGGTTCGCCGCAGGTGCAGGAGCAGGTTGTGGTGGATAATACACCGGTGGGGTTGGAAGTGGACCAGATACTAGCTGGGGTTGTTGGTAACCCTGAGCTATTGGAGGTGTTGGGTTAGCTGTCGCAGCTAGCTGTGGGTAGTACACTGGTTGAGGTGCAGCTGGGGGGGCGTATGCAAGTGGTGCATGACCATAGCACTGAGGTGGACATGAAGGTCCATGGGTATGGTGGTGATGTGTCATGGGAGCATAAGAACTGGTTGCTCTAGACTGAGATGTAGCCCGCGAAAATTCAGGACCACGGTTAGGATGTGCAATGGAAAAGGGTTGGGGATGCGAAGCCATACGACCAATGATGCCATCAGCGGCATGGGATGCCCCCGACGCATCATGTTGGAATGAATCGCCTCGAGGGGCGTCTGGTATAATGGTATACAGATAACTCGACTGGGCGTAAATGAGATCAAACTGTTGGGCTTTGAGGATGGCCTCTTCTTCAGACTGGGGTCTTTCGGATGCCACATCCTTCGCAATGAGAGGGAGGAGGGATTTTAGAAACCAATCTAGGAAGATACAGTCGTCTAACTTGATTTTGCAGAGGCTTCGGCGTCGACGCCACTCATGAATGTGGTTAGTGATGTGGGTGGCCGTGTTCTGTCTGCAAGATAGTAGGATCTCAACTCCCGCATCGTAGCGGACAGGTAACTGGAAGAACTGCAGGAAGGTCGATGCAAGGGAGGTAAAGGTGGCATGTGTCCCATGGGGTTGTTCGATATACCACTTAGTTGCAGAGCCAGTGAAGGTGCGCTGTAATAGACGGAGGCGGACAGAATCGTCCACTATGGAGTTGGAGGAACACCATAGATGGAAGGACATGATATGGTTCTGGGGGTCCTCACCTGCCTTGCCCTCAAACTTAGGGATGTCGAAGGGGAGTTTGGTGGGCATGTGAGGCCACGCAGGATCATGTCTGATAGGATCATTGGTGAGCCTAGCTAGGTCTGGCAAGTTCAGACTTGCCATGTACGGTAAGCTAGCAGATGTAGTGATTGGGACTGGGACATGCCTAGTCATGGTGGTATGATGTAGGGGTCCAGTAGCACCTAAAGGTATGCTAGGGATTGAAGGTATATGTCCTCCAATAGGTGTGATCTAGTGTGGGCCAGCGCTTCCAAGTGCAACATGGGTTACACTTGGGTTAGGAATAGTAGGGGTGATTCCTGGAATCTGGGTTGTGGGAATCAGAGGGGGTATGACCCCGATGTTGGGCATACCCATAATAGGTGGTGGCCCTGTGTTGGGGATTCCTATAACAGGAGGTGGCCCTGTGTTGGGCATTCCTAAGGGTGGAGTGTTGCCCATATTAGGCATACCCAAGGGGGTGGTTGCTACCATGGATGGCACTGCAGTAGCAGGGTCTGTGGATGTCTCACCTATGGTGCTGGTAAAGAGTGGGTCAAAAGGTGTTCCAGCCATCAGGTTGGTTGGAAATAACGTAGTGGGGTTTTCGGATTCTGCCTCAGAATCAGATGTGGAGTGAGGCGTGTCAGAATCGGATGACTGTCTGGATGACCGACGTTGTGTCGAGTCAAGGGATAAGGCTCGGCGTCGGTGACGTGGCGAGCCAAGTAGACTGAACTCTGGGAGTTCGCCCTGTAGACGACGAGAGCGTCTAAAATTTTCAATGGTGAGAAAATAAGTTTTTGTGTAAAAATCTGTATGTGTAAAATGGTAATGTATAAAAAACTCAAAACCCTAATGCAACCAAGGGTGCAAGAAGGGGAGTGAAAATGAAGGCTCTCAGGCCAAAAAATCGACCTCAAAAAGGCACTTATTATAGCAGCTGTGCTATAATAAGTGGAGGGATGCAAAAAATGGTAAGAGTACCAACATCCAAACAACTTCTAGAAAAAATAGGTGTAACTAGACCAAAGGTGGGTTGAATCATGCAAACACCTAACTAAAAGTATTGTGAATCAACAAACTATATTCTCTGCAAGGTGATGAAATCCAAGTCAGACAATATTGAGTGTTGAGTCAACGGCTAGATATCCCCCTACCGGGAGGGACACCGGGTAATCAATCCTAAAGAATGGCTACTAGGATACTCCATTCATGACACATCGAGAAAAGGTAAATCTGCCGTTTGGTCCTTGATTGCAATATCCCAATACAGGGATATCCCGAGAACTGCGAATGGTAGCCCTTCGATTACTGAATGGATTTCAGTATTCCACTCAGGCTTCCGGAACCATTCTCGCGACTTCAACCCTCCTAGGGGAGAGGCCTTCCCATAAACCGGTTGTGACCATGCCAATAAATACTAAGAGATTTTAGCTCCCTAAAGGACAACAACTATGTCTCAGATGTAATAACTGAGGGGTGTTATTGGAACACCTATCCCTTCAATACTACCTAGCTACAAAGTTCTTTTAGTGTTCCCCAAGTGAGGTTAAAAGTGGGTTGAAATTAGGGTAAGTTTTAAGGCTCAGTTTAAAATTAGTGTTTGAGTGGGTGCACGTGTGATATTTTAAACTAAAATTGAAAAAGTAAATGCTAAGTATTCAAAAAACAAAGGATTTTTTGAAATAAAAAGCAAATATTATGACTTTTTCAATAAATGGAAATTAAATGCTTTTCAAGGACTATTAAAAAAACAAAGGATCTTTTGAAATAGGAAAGCAAATAATAAAACTTCTTTGTGAAATAAATGGATTTCTTTTAAAATTCTGCTATGGGCAAAAATATCAAAGAAGTAAACAGTAAAAATTTTAATCTAGATAAAATGCAATCAAATCCTTCTTTCAATTTATGAAAATATTTAAAAAGACTTTTTCACATGTGCATTCTAAATAGTAAAATTTTTCTATGGCTGTAAAATATGCAGGATTTCTAATACTGGAAAATGTGCTAGTGGGCAGAGAATACAGTAAGAAATTATTTTTTTAAACGATTCGGCCGAATGAAAAAATTAGCATCGCGGGTTCTGACAGAAAAGCCGCGATGGACTGCGCGGGTTTCTGTCGCACAGTTGCGATGGGCAGCGCGGGTTTTGACCGCGAAGCCGCGATGTGCAGCGCGGGTTTTGACTGCGAAGCCGCGATGTGCAGCGCGGGATTTCGTCACATAGGCGCGATGTGCAGCGCTGAAAAGGTCCGCGAAGCCGCGATGTGCAGCGCGGAAAAGGTCCGCGAAGCCGCGATGTGCAGCGCGCTAAATGGCCGCGAAGCTGCGGTGAACCGTGCAGAAAAAAGTCGCGATGAGCCGTGCGACTGTTGGGAAAAAAGCCGCGAGGCGAAAGCCGTACGCAGATGCCGAAAAACGAACTCGAAAATTGAGAATTTCGGGCTGTTAATGGCTAAAAAATGGGCCAAGATTTAGAACAGCAATGGATCTGCTGTCTAGTGTGGCAGATCTATGAATTAAACTAACTAATACAATAAAAAACTAAGATCTAAAGATTCAAAAGCAGCGGAGTCGCCAAAAACTGTTGGCTTGGTTTTGCAACCAAGCTTAGTGCTATGGGCATCTGCTAACTAGTAGCAACAGTTTCAATATAAAGCAAAAACAATAAACTAAATCTAAACTAAACTAAACTAGCATGTGCATTTTCGAATTAAAAAACAAGAACAAGAAATATACGAAATAATTTTGTATTGAAAAAATGGGGGCAAGCAAGTGCTTGCAATAACAATACCTCCAAGTGATGAAGGTTGTTGAGTAGCTCCAATGGTGAGCAGCTCCAATCTCCAATGGGTTCTTTCTCCAAGGTTGCTACAATGGCCAAATACTCAAGGGATATTTTGGTAGCATGAGGATAGGAATATGGATGAATGTGAAATGAGGAGCCCCTACCATCTTTTTATAGGTTTTGGTGGTGGGGAATACCATTTGTGGTTTTGTGGAAACCAATGGTATTGACCAACATGGTTTAGGTACTTTTCCCTCATTTTTTTCTTTTTTTGAATAAAATTAATATTTTTATTCCCTTTTTAATATTTTGGGAATTTGGACCATTTTTTAGGGTTTTTTTTATGCTTTTTTAGGAAAAATAATATTTTTGAGTGGGAAAAAGGGGTGTATTAAGGTCTTTTGATGACCTTTTGTTGGCTTCAGAGGCTCAGATGGTGGAAAAGTGGACAAATAAGTCATGTGAATAAGGGAATGAGCTAATAAGCACTTTTTGGGTGTTAACAACTATATAAATTCAATAACATGACAAATAGTTTAAACATTATATATTCATAATTATACATAAAATTTAATATTCATAATTATTTAGATTTCACACATATTTATAACTTCCATTTAATATTCATAAAAATATGATATCCTTAATTATAGACTATAAATGTGGAATCCCTTGTGAATGACTACAAACTTGGAATTATTTTAACACTTCATGACTTTTTGTTAAATTGATATCATAATTATAATCTATATATGCGAATACAAGGACTACAACTTTCACATAACATTCATAATTATTTTAGATTTCCTATATATATTCTTTTCATAATTATGAAATTTAAAATTCATAATTATTTTAGATTTTAGATATATATTTATTATGAAATTTAACATTCATAATTATTTTAGATTTTAAATATATATTTACAACATTTAACATTCATAATTATTTTAGATTTTAAATATATATTTACAACATTTACTTAATATTTATAAAAAGCTGATATCCATAATTATAGACTAGCACCGTCTGTATTTGCCGCAATACAAAAAGCGAGGAGATACTAAAAGTTTTTCTTAATACTTGCTCAATGCTTAGTAGTATGAACACTCACTGTGTCATACATTACAATTAGTTTCACTGTTTCATATCTTAATAAAATTCTTGTGTGTTTAGATTATGTACGTTTCTTTTGGATTTAATATCTCTGTATCTCCTCTGTTGTGTGGTATTTAAAATATAAAACATGGATAATTTAAGATTGTGTTTCAATGTTATATTATTTTTACATTTACATATATTTATATCTTTTTTAGCCTCATTCTTTTTCCAGTAATTTAATGTTTCAAAATTTTAAACATGGAGAAAAGAGTAAGTATGTTCTTACCTTTGATTAATGATTCATTTAAAATAAAATTAATTTAATTATTTAAAATAAAGTAATCAAACAAAGTTATAGTTGATTTAATAAAATGTTAGTTACATTGATAAGTGTCTATATTTTAAAATTTGGGGTGGAGTAGTAAGTATGTTTTTCCTAGATTGCATTGCAAGAGGATGAGGTAAGTGTAGTCTCCATATGTTAACTGGTTGCTAATGTATAGATAACTGGTAGCTGATGCATAGATAACCAACAATAACAAACAACGAGTTTAATTTGAAAAAAAGTAGTGATACTAAGACATGAACTGAGATAATTACGACTACAAAAATATCCCTAACATTTAACTTAACTTGACATTGTTCATTACTATAAATTAAATTGCTCTGTTAATTGGCATATTTCTCTCTCTTTGTTTGATATATACCTTATATTTTTACCCAACAACTACAAATTAAATAGCTCTGCTGCTGAACAATCCAGGTCTATCTTTATGAAAATTCTTTTAGCTCTATTCCTTAAAATAGAGCTAGAATTATAGTTTAACATAAGGATATATGTATTTTTCCAATTATTTTGTAATTGTTTTAATAACTTATAATTTATTATAGAGGGGCAATGTTCTCGATTTGATGAGGGTAAGGATTGGTTTGATGATGTAGGGATTGTTCGCACTGCCGGACGCTATGAAGCTTTGCAAATGAAGAACCTTAGGAGCCCATCCAAGGAGCTTCGAGTCTTCTTTGCATCCTCCCTGTATGATTTTTATATATGGTATAATTCTTTGCATTTTTTGTGTATGTTTTTTATATATGGTATGATACTTTTGTATATATAGCATTGCGTCAAGAGGCTAGTAACGTTAGTAATATGTCGGCTAAAAATAATAGTGATAGTAAATATTATGGGAGAGATCTTGTAACGTGATGTAACATTAGTAACGTTTGTAACATTAAAGTAAAAAGAAGTAAAATAATAGTGATAGTAAATATTATGGGAGAGATCTTGTGACATTAGTAACGTTTGTAACATTAAAGTAAAAAGAAGTAAAATAATAGTGATAGTGAATATTATGGGAGAGATCTTGTAACGTGATGTAACATTAGTAACGTTTGTAACATTAAAGTAAAAAGAAGTAAAGTAAAGTAAAGTAAGTATGGGGGAGATGTTGTAACGTTTGTTACTAACAAAATAATTAAAAAAATTCACGTCGGCTCATAAAATAAAAAATTATGGAAAGTATTTAAAAAAAATCGATTTGGTTCATAAAATAAAATATTATGAAAAGTAATTAAAAAACAGATGTTAGTTTATAAAATAAAAACTTAAAACTTAAACCCGGATCTGTCAATCAAGAGAGATCAATTTTCTTGAGTTTAAATTTAAAAAAAGAAATGCACCTCAAGAAATTGGATCCCTCTCGGTGGTGCTTGATAGATACAGATTTAAGATGGATCTATGCTGGTATATATAAGTTTTGATAGAATTTAAAATAGTAAAACTATATATATAATAATAATAATAAGTAAGATGTCAAAAATTATAACAACAATGACATGTATGTATTTTTATTTTTTATTTTTTATTTTTGACAACAAGAAATTGAAAAGAGATATATATGTGTGTGTTAGTGGGTTAATTAGTGAGGGATTTGGGTAGCATATCTAAAAATATTGTGAAAAATGAAGATATTGTAAGGGATTCATAAAAAATGAGTTTATGTTATTTTGTAACATAAATCACCATTCATAAGAGACCAATTCAATTTTCAATCCATTTAGGAAATTTTGAATTCTAGGAATTGCATTATATAAATGGGTGGGCGCACAAAGTTGTTCCCCATAACCATTGCAATGGGGTCATGCTAGCAGAAATAAACAAGGACGCGCACACACCTAAGGAAGCGTGCACGCGCCTTCAGGTTTGGTACCGAACCAAGGCGCGTGCGCACTGTTAGCGCGTACGTTCCCATGGGTGCGCATGTGCCCCTGTTAAACCAAATAAAAAAGGGGGGGGGGGACAATAAAGGCCTCTAGGTCCTCTTCTAAACCATAATCCCCAAGTGCATAAGTGCTTAGGTGTTTAGGGGTTTTGGGATTTAGAGCTCGTGGGTTAGGGGGTTAAGGTGTTTTGGGTTAACTAGGATTTAAGGGTTAAGGTGTTCGGGGTTAACACTACTAAATTCTTATAAAGTCCATACAAATAAATGCTACAACAATGATTTCAAGATAGTTAGTAGGGTTCATAAAGGCTCGTGGGGGATAAGGATTACAATTTCTATGGAAGGGTTTTATTGGTCAATAATAAAGTGTTAAATGTTATTTGTGCTAGAGTTAAGAGTTTATGGGTGATAGGGTTACATGGTCTATATGGGTTAGGGATTATTCAGGTTACCATTTTGGGGTTGTGTTAGTTGATGTTAATATGTTATGAATTATATGGCTTATTAGTTACAAATATATAGTGGTTCTAAGGGTTAGAGTGTATATGGGTTAAAGGTGGTAGGGGTTAGGGTTATAAGGATTGTAGGTTAATAGTTGTTAAGGTAGTCTTTAAAGGTTATATGAGTAACGAGTTCTTGCTCTAAACCCATAACCCCCAATCTCTCTATCTCCCTTTAAAATCCTAACCTCCAATTTTTCTCCATCTCTCTATAAACATCTAACCCTAATTTCTCTCTCTTTTCAAACCTCCAATCTATTTCTTTCCCTCTAAACCCATAATCCACAATCTTTCTCTCTCTCTCTCTCTCTATCTAAACCCTTGAACCCCAACCCCAATATCTCTCTCTCTCTGAACCCCTTACCACCAATCTCCCTCTCTCTAAACCCATATGCCCCAATCTCTCTCTCTCTCTCTCTCATCCCCTAACCTCCAATATATCTCTCTTGCTCTAAACCTTTAACACCTAATATCTCTCTTTCTATATGTCCCTCTAAACCCCTAAATTCGAATCCAGCACTCTCTCCCTCTCTCACTCTACCCCTAACCACCAACCTCTCTCTCTCTCAACCTCTATCTCCAAACCCCTCTCTCTCTCAACCCTAACCACCAATCTCTCTCTCTCTAAACCCATGACCCCAAATATTTCTCTCTCTCTAAACCCTTAATCCCCAATCTCTCTCTCTAAACCCTTAACCTCCACTATCTCTCTCATTCTACCTAAACCATTAACCATCAATTTCTCTCCCTCTCCCTCTCTCTCTCTCTCTAAACCCCCAAGCCCAATATCTCTCTCACTAAGCCACTAACCACAAGCCTCTTTCTTTCTCTCTATCTAAACCCCGAAGCTCCAATATCTTTATCTCTCTCTCTCAATCTCCCTCCCTAAACCCCTATTATCCAATCTCTCTCTCTCTCAAAAACCTTAACCACCAACCTCTCTCTCACTCTCAACCCCTATCCTCCAATCCCTCTCTCTCTCTAACTATCTCTCTAAGCCCCTTACCACCAATCTCTCTCTCTCTAAACCCATATGCTCCAATCTCTCTCCCTCTAATCCCTTAAAACCCAATCCCCCCCCCTCTCTCTCTCTAAACCCCTAACCCCCAATCTCTCTCTCTCTCTAAACCTCCATCTCCCAACATCTCTCTCTCTAAACCCTTAAGCCCCAACATCTCTCTTTGTAAACTACTAACCACCATTTTTTCACTCCCTCTCTCTAACTCCAAACCTCCAATCTCTCCAATCTCTCTCTCTCTAAACCCCTAACCTCCACTTTATCTCTGTCTCTCACTCTCTCTCTCTAAACCCTTAACCCCTAACTCCCAATATCTCTCTCTCTTTACACCTCTAGCCCATAATCTCTTTCTCTCTCTCTCAAAAACCCTAAACCCCAATCTATCTCTCCCTCCCTAAACACCTAACCACCAATGTCTCACTTTGTAACATCCCAAAAAATTCACAAAAATTTAAAATTTTCTGTATGGCAATAAATGCTAAACTTTAATAGTGCGGAAGTAATTGCTGAGAGTTAAATTCCCTTTTAATTGCAGATTAGTTATATGTTGAGAAGGATGTCACGACAGTCCTAGTTTATTTTAAAAGCGTCGTAATGACATAATGATGCAATTATTTCACTTGTGACGTAATTAATTCATAAGATGCATTTGTTTGGATAATTCTACTATTTATTTTATTTCTATTTATGTATGAGCAGCCACGACACTAAGTTGTCATTCTTTGTATGGATATGATGATGTAGTAATTGTTGAGATACAATCATATTACTTAATTGTGAAAGCTATGTTATGATTACTTATCCGAAGTATATGACGACACTTATTTTATCTCTTGTTATGATATAAATTGGTTATGGTTACTAACTTTTTGTTTTCTTTTTGATGAAGGGGTCCTATGGTACCTCAAGGCTTACTTAGCTATTATATAGATAACGCTCTTAATATTACTGTACATATCACAAGTAAGATACTTGATACTAGTCCTTCAAGATTTGATGTTTGAAGATTACGTAAAAATCGTCAAAGTGTCGACGATATTATAGGGCTAGGATTTTACACCCTGCCATGCACATAACTACTGTTGGGGTCTATGATACACATCCTAGCCATCATTGCAAAATTTGAGTTTGTTTACAGTATGCTCCGAAGTATCATTATTGGTTTCAACAAAGTAAATGTTGATACCTATGCTATCTAGCAAGGGTATTACTATCATGATCCAATATAAAAATATTTTATGATTTTCAAATTGTAATGTTGAACTATGTGTCAATGTATATTTTATTTTGTGAAATACTATTGAAATAGGGCCAAATTATATTT
The DNA here is from genome assembly GCA_027924585.1 of Larix kaempferi. NCBI lineage: Eukaryota > Viridiplantae > Streptophyta > Pinopsida > Pinales > Pinaceae > Larix > Larix kaempferi. The sequence goes on from BSBM01000106.1 coordinate 21,750,326, forward strand.
ACATGTTCTAAATGTTATAGTAATAATGCTTCCCGTTGGAAAACTTGATCAGTTTGGACACTATATAAAAATGCATTTATATGCAGTTAGTGGATATCCGAGTGTCAATATCCTCATAGCATAGCCCACGTGAATGATTGTAATGATCTTGTTAATAATATGAATTTTATTATGGTTCAACGTAGATCCTTTACAATGATTGGATTCTTTGTAATGTTAACAGGTTTAAACTATAGTTGTGATTGTGGGATTATTTGTTAGTGGTTTACACATTGGCAAAGCCCACATGAAGGGCATAGGGTTCTTGGCCTAAACCCTAGCCAAGCATTGAATGCATCTTGAACAAAACACCCTCTGTGTATTCATTTTGGCATTTTCCGAAGGTAGGGGAGGCTGACAGCTCCAGGTCGTTTAGGGTTTGATTATGCACGGTTCCAGGGTTTGATGGTGGATCTTCTTCTTCTATGCAGATGGAGTCTAACTGTTCGGCACTTGTTAAAGAAATAGGTAAGCGATGAACAAAATGTAGTGTGGTGTAATTTATTTAAGCCAACTTTTCCTATTATATCGTTACTAACTCAATCTTCTGGTTTGGGTTTGAATGCTGTGTGACAGGGTAACTTGTTGGTTGCGCTCATGGCTGTCACCTGAAAAACTTCGTGGTTTTACAATGGGCCCTGGTAAGCCTCGGCGTTTTCTCAGGATTCTCTGAACACTGGTTAGGTTCTGTTTGCTCCAAAAATTATATTTATACGAAGGTCGGTTGTATGGCTCCACTGTGACCTATGTGTTGAGTTTTTAAATGAGAGGTGGTAAGCTGTAAGGCGTTTTGTAAAGTAGAGAGGGATTAAACCCTCGAGCCTTGGCTCACATTGGTTTCTCAACATTTTTCTTGGATTAAAATATAAAATTATGCTGGTTGAGCGACTACATTCTGTTTTGACTTGGTAATGGATGATAGTGTTTCCCAATAGTTACGGCTCTGGACTGAAATGAAAAGTACCATGTGCGTGAATTCTAAAAGATGAATTATTTCTTGATATTTGATTCTGGGCGTGCTCTTAAAGAATCTATGTTTTTAGTTGCGTTTTTACAATGGTTACTATGTAAATTACAGGTTGTATGGTTTCAAGGGTTGTTGAATGTATTGGAAGAAAAATAAGGGCATTCGCCTCTATAGTAATCTATGTCATAAATAAATTCTGATTATGTTTTTAAATTTGTCACTGTGTACAATGATCCGAATTCATGTATAATATAATGTTGGTGACTTAAATATTATGGGCATAATACCCGAGCTCGGTAATAGCATTAGATGAGGGTAAAAACCCTAGAGCTCGATGCCAACATATTAATGCTTTATTTAATGTTGGTTAGCCTTTTAAGTGGTTTCTCCCAAACCCTAAACCTTGTAAATTATTTGTATAACTTGATGGCAGGGTGAGCTCATTTACGAGACTTGAACCTGTTAGGATATTCCCACACTCCACCCTAGTCCCACCAGTATTTTGATCATTTACATTTTCAGTCATGCATGCACTTTTAGGGTTTGCATGCATCATTTAGGGTTTGCATGCATTCCAGTCATCAGTCCAGCACCTAGCCCTCAGTTAGCCAGCCCCCGAGAGCTTCTCTCAGATCAGTTTTAACCCTCCTAGAGCTTAGTGCACCCTTCCTCCTTGATTTAAGGAAGCCACTCGTCCTTTATCACCTACTAGTCTAGTTTACTTTAGTTAGCCACCAATATTTCCTTGATTTGAGGCCAGACTGACTCCTCACTGCTGTTATCACTCTGATTGACCTCCGATGAGACATGACTACCTGTTCTGACTCCAGTTAGCTCCTCATGCACCCTCCACTGAGCCTCCTTCATTCAGTTAGTGTCTCCATGTGCCAGTTACATTTAGTTACACCTATCACACTCAGTTAGACTCAGTTTGACTAACGGTTGATAGTTACTTGTGCATTGATGACTCCACCGATGATGAGATAGACTACTAGTTGTGCTCCGATGACACTCTAGTGATCCTTTGATCACTCCATGAAGGCTAATTCGAATTTCCACCTTAGGCATTTGAATCCTCATGTATTGTACTACTTATTGTCCATATTGTGATTAATTAATTAGTGTGTGTGAAGTATTTTTGCTTCTATCCGAGTTCTACTGTATTATTATTATGTTGCTCATTATACTGCATTGACCACTCTTCTTCTATTTTCCTGCTTAATCATAATTACTCTTGTGCGGTATACATCATCTCTTAGATCTGTTGTGAGGATTTTCACATGGTATCAGTGTTAAATTTTCAGAATTTACTTCAATCTGATCTAGGATCTTAACTGAGAGAACAACATGTACAGCATATCTACAGCATATCAATCATGGAGACAATAATGCAAGCACACAAGAGACACAAAGATTTACTTGGGGAAAACCATAAAGGTGAAAAACCCCAATAACTTCCTCAGAGATAGATAGAGCAATGATACAACCAACCATAAGAGATAGACACATCCTAGCAGCAGATCCTCCTCCTCCATAAGTGCGCCACTCCTCCTTGAGTGCATGAGTGAGAAGTGAGTGAGCAAATAGAGTGCCTCCCGCACTCTATTTATACTTGACTTGACTTGCCTTTTTACCTAACTCATGTAGGCTCGAACTTAACCACATAACATAATGCTGATTGGGCCGACTCCCAATAGGGTGGTCTAATAACCCTTTGACCCACATGGCCGACCCCCAATAAGGTGGTCTAATAACCCTTTGACCCACATGACTTATACAGGGCCGACCCCAACAAGGTGGTCTAATAACCCATCAAGAATAAGTTACGACATTTACAATATAAATGACGACACTTCCTTATAGAGGAATAATACCATCTCTATAGGAATACAATATACATATATGTGAAATACATTCCGAAGTTACATATACATCAACACCCCCTCTTAACTAGGAAGGTATTTCTCAGCACAGTTCTTCTAGCACAAGTCATCTTCTCTAGATTATTGTCACTGGATAATCGTCATCGAGTCATCATCATCGTCACTGCTGCTGCTATCTCAATCAATCTCTGAATCTACTCATCATAGGAAGTTCTACAGAGCCAGTCCTTTTTCATACTGGATGTAGGCCCACCACCTGCAGGTATTCATCATCACTGGCCATACTGTGGAATCCTCAGGACTTATTACGTGCGTCACAAAACCTGGCTGCAGCATCCCAGGCTATTACGAGCACACAGCTCTACCTGTAGGATCTCCCAGGAGCACATTACATGTGACCCATCACAAAACCTGGCTGAAGGATCCCAGGATGTTATGAGCACGCGGCTCTACCTGTCGGATCTCCCAGGAGCACATTACATGTGATCTCACCACAAAACTTGGCTGAAGCATCTGAGGCCTTTTTCATCCTGTCCAGATCTCCAAGGAGCAAATTACATGTGGTCATGGCAAAACCTGGATAAAGCATCTGAGGCCTTTTTCATCCTGTCCAGATCTCCCAGGAGCAAATTACATTCCATAGGACAAAACCTCGCAAGAGCATCTGCCAGATATCCCAGGGCACCGAATTACATGCCATAGGCAAAACCTCGAAAGACTATCTGCAGATCTCCCAGGGCAAAAATTACATGTCCTTCCAAGCAAAACCTCACAAGAGCATTTGCCATATGTCCCAGGGCACCGAATTACATGCCATAGGCAAAACCTCGAAAGACCATCTGCACATCTCCCAGGGCACAAATTACATGCTTTCCTGCACAACCTGATCCACAGCCACAAAGTATCATCTGATACTCATCAAACATCATCCTGATGTACACATGATCATCCTGATCATCATCACTGCAACATCTTGCTGCATGTCATTTGGAGAAGCTCGTCATCCATGATCATCCTGATCATACAATGCATCCATCTGATGCACACCAAGTATCCACCTGATACATACATAGATACATGATCCACACAATGTATCCATCAGCATACATGATCTACCTGATCATACAAAGATACATGATCCACACAATGTATCCATCAACATACATGATCTACCTGATCATACAAAGATACATGATCCACACAATGTATCCATCAACATACATGATCTGCATGATCATACAAAGATACATGATCCACACAATGTATCCATCAGCATCCAACATGATGCGTACATACAAAATACATACACATGATCCATCCGATCATATCCAACATCCAACATGATGCATACATACATACATATAATGATCCAACTGATCATATCCAAGCAGAAACCAGAACATCATCCTGATGCTCATCATCCTGATGCTCATCATCCAGCGCTTACATCCACAGCCATGTGGAGGATCCCCCTTCCAACATGCTTGGAATGGCTTCAGCAAATGTGTCCATCACTTCTTCCTCGAAGTGTCCTCGATCTGAAGCATGCCAAGCCTCTCTCTGAAGTACTCGAACTTCACCCTGGCTAGTGGCTTCGTCAGCACATCTGCAATCTGCTCGTCTGTCGCAACATACAGGAGCTTAATAGCTCATCTCTACACCATATCCCTGATATAGTGATATTTGATCTCTATGTGTTTCAACCTGTCATGAAACACTGGGTTCTCGGATAGCTTCACACAACTCTGGTTATCACAGAAGATACCAGTAGCATCCAACGGGAGATCAAATAACTCAGACAGTAGCTTCCGTAGCCATACTGCCTCACAACTAGCTGAACATGCTGCAACATACTCAGCCTTAGCTGTACTTAGTGCTACGTAGGACTGCTTCCTGCTAAACCAAGAGATCACACCTGATCCCATACTGAAGCAACACCCAGATGTGCTCTTCCTATCTGCAGCACTGCCAGCCCAATCTGAATCAACATAACCCTGCAGGTTAAACTTTTGATTTGCTTCATACTTGAGCCCATAATCCACTGTACCCTTCAGGTACCTCAGAACATGCTTTACAGCAACCAGGTGAACACTCCTCGGATCCGTCAGGAACTGGCTCAATGTGTTCACAGCAAAGCAAATGTCTGGTCTCATGTTCGTCAGGTACATCAAGGACCCAATCATCTGACGATACATGGAGACATCAACTGGCTCAGATGAAGCATCACATAGAAGCTTCAGATTCGATGCCATAGGTGTGGCCATATCCTTACAGTCCATCATCCCGAACCTCTTCAAGATCTCTACTACATACTTCCCTTGTCTAAGGAAGATTCCATCTGCACTCTGCCACACCTCCATGCCAAAACAAATAGTGCATCATCCCCAAGTTCTTCAACTCAAAATCAGCAGCAAGCTTTCGCTGCGTGTCGGCAATCAATCTATCATCTCTTGTTACAAACAGGTAATCCACATACAACTATTCAAGAAAGCTGTCTTGAAATCCATCTAATCAGTTTCATATTTCTCTATGCTGCCATCTGCAGCATGCTTGATCTTGATAGATCCATATTGAAGTCATAACAAACTTCCCTTCAGGTCTTGGGACTACATCCCAAACATCATTCTTCATGATCGACAGATCATGGCATTCCATTTCTTCATCCCACATCCTGGGAACTTCAATATTTTCAATAGATATCTTTGTTGCTGGAACAAATGTTGTAGTCCTTTTGTAGGTGTAGATATACAGTCTTTCCTACAAAACAAGTTAAATTGCATGATTAGAAACATCTCATAGTTTTCAGAACAAATTCTTACACATAAAGAAATATGTCATACAGTCATGCAATTATTTTAGCCAATGCTTCAATACAACATTTATCCATATCCCATAACTTTCTAGATGCCTTCCAATCTCTACCAGAACATTGTTAAGAGTGTGCACAACTCCCAACATGTCAGCAAAGAGGTTTCATTCTAGATAAGTAGCAATGGAAAGTTGTACAGTGCCATAGGCCACTTACCCATGTATATTAGTAGTATACTGTTCATCAATGCAGCTATTCTAATATGCACAATACATATCCTAAGTCTAGGAACATGAGCATATACATCATTGAACAATTTTATTTAAACAGACAAATATGCAAGAAATGATGATTAAAATACTTATCTTTCTTTGTTCGTTGGGTGGACTCCCTCTGAGTCTTTGCTTCCTTGCAGGAGCTGTTGGAGTCCTAATTTGAAGTAGCTTCTTCTACACCTTTCTGTTGTGGAATGTAGAAAGATGGTCAACTCCCTCTGAATATATGCATCCTTGCAGAAACTACTGAAGTGTACTCTTTTTCTTTCTTGCAGGAACAACTGGAGTTTGCTCCTTTGCTTTCTTGCAGGAGCAACTGGAGTGTGCTCCCTCTTCATCTTTGCTTCCTGAATTACCTGTTCTTGAACTCATATTCATCCTTGGTCCCTATGCATGCTTATTAGTATCATGATTGTGTTATCCTTGTGAGCTCATATAAAATCATACATTCATTAGCATACTATTAAAACACAATAATCTCAAGCATGTATAGTCATGATCATTTAAAACAGAAATAATAAGCATTAGCATTCAAGGTTTATGTAGGATTCTTATGGTTAGTCAAATCATAAGAATCATAACATGTCTAAACTTATAATTACTCAAACCTATGACTCTTTAGTTGAATCATCAATCAAGATAAGAGATATAATATGCATAAAACCTGTGATTATTTGAACCTATACCTTCATGATTCTTTTGGTTATTCATATCATCAATTATGGTAAGAAACATAATATGCATACAACCATGATTATTCAAACCTATGACTTCATGAATAATCATTATCAACAACCGTATAAGATCCTAACACAAGGTAGGATTCTATCTTGATATAGGAAAAACATACCTGGATTACCATGCTAACTAGTTTATGTCTAACATACCCGCATAATGTCTTTTGGTTCTCTTCAGTGACTTGTGCTAGTAACCTGCATGTCTCATATGTTAACCATTACAAAACCAAGTTATACATACCTCGTAAATGGATCTTCTATGAGATCCATGACAATGGATGAATCTTTGTCCTCATGTTATCATGACCATATGTTCTTGGACCAGAACATGATTTGTCTTTCTTGGTGTACCTTTCATGTTAGTAGACAACATAAACCTCATACAACACCATAATGCATTAGTGCAATCATAAGTGTCAACACCCTAATCAATGAATATTTTCTATTGTGCATTCATAGTTTTATTAAGGTGATATGACAAGTCTAAAATCAAGATTGTACTAACCGTAATAACATGAAGACAAACATACCATAAACTTAATCATGAACAAATCTCAAAACATACCTCGATGAGTCATACCTATCGAGATCGCTTGTAATCTTCTTATGTAAGGCCTTAGCCTCATCTCCCTCTGAAACAGGAACTTCTTCACTTATGCAGGTGACCAATCCATCTTCTTCTAGGATTAACCCAATCCACTTGATTTGCAAGAACTGGACCTAGAGCTGGATATGGGTTTGTCAGAGAAAACCCAAAAATTCAAACTTTGAATTTCAAACTTCCGAAAGGATAGAAATATGCGCCTTGATGAGCTGATCAAACTGGCATATTTAGAATATGAAAACTGCAAAGTTTCACTCCTCAATTTTGCCTTTGAAACTTTTGGATTCACTGGACGTGACCCTAAACTGGGGTTTGATGAAGCCCACTCTTCTTCCCAATCAAAAGGTTTGAACCAAAGCTCTAAGCTTCTATTTTTCTGAGGAGCTTCCAGCCGTGGTCACATATTTAAAAAATTCCCATTTTTACAGAAGCCCTAATTTTCCACTTTTCTGATCAAAGTCTCGAACTAGGGTCTAATCAAGCCCGGCCTTATGCCCAACCAAAAATTCTGATTTTGGTCTCTAAATTTTTATTTTGATGAGTAGCATCCAGCCGTGGTCTCCGATTACAAAAATTCCAACTTTCTACAAAGCCTTAAATTCCGGAAGCCATGAATGAAGGTACTCAAAAATAATTCTGTTTTGACAGAAATATGTACCTGATTGTTTCTGGTGTAACTCCGAACTTTTTGATCCACAGGGTCTGAAAACGTTTCCTGCGATAGCCTGACCTGTTAGCTTTCCATCCCAATAGGTCTGAACTCAATTGGATTCTCTGAGAGAGAGTTATGCCAAGTGTCGCAACGTGACCTGTTTTGGGATAATACAAGAGAGCGAACTTGTACGGCGTGCCACGTGTCACTGTTTGAACTTCGGCCTCTGAAAAATTTTCCTGAGATAGATAGGCCTGTTATATTTCCCTCCTGATAGGTCTGACCTCAATTGGACTCTCTGAGAGAGAGTTATGCCAAGTGTCGCAATGTGACCTGTTTATGGGATAATACAGGAGAACGCACTTGTACGGTGTTCCACGTGTCACTGGTGCAACTTCGGCCTCTGCAAAATTTTTCTGAGATAGTACAGTATGTGTAATACCTGTCACTTTTTACGAAATTTAATTTGGAGCTTCCTAGCCCAAGTTATGACCTTTTTCCCAAGGTCACCTGATTTTGACTTAGATCTGGAAGAGGCAGAAACCCTATATTGTACAGATCATAAATCACAAAGTACAACGAATTAGAGGTTGTCCTTTGGACACAAGGTACCTGGAGATTTAATCTTCGTCCTGTAACAATTTCAGATCCGAAAACTTCTCCAAAACGGATTTATAGCGAATGTTCTACGATGACTGGTTTTTTCTATATCAAGCCCTAGCATCGTAAGTGCAACAAGTGTCATACATGCCATATCATGCCTTCTTTCAGGCTAGCTCTGATACCATGTTAAATTTTCAGAATTTACTTCAATCTGATCTAGGATCTTAACTGAGAGAACAACATGTATAGCATATCTACAGCATATCAATCATGGAGACAATAATGCAAGCACACAAGAGACACAAAGATTTACTTGGGGAAAACCATAAAGGTGAAAAACCCCAATAACTTCCTCAGAGATAGATAGAGCAATGATACAACCAACCATAAGAGATAGACACATCCTAGCAACAGATCCTCCTCCTCCATAAGTGCGCCACTCCTCCTTGAGTGCATGAGTGAGAAGTGAGTGAGCAAATAGAGTGCCTCCCGCACTCTATTTATACTTGACTTGACTTGCCTTTTTACCTAACTCATGTAGGCTCGAACTTAACCACATAACATAATGCTGATTGGGCCGACCCCCAATAGGGTGGTCTAATAACCCTTTGACCCACATGGCCGACCCCCAATAAGGTGGTCTAATAACCCTTTGACCCACATGACTTATACAGGGCCGACCCCAACAAGGTGGTCTAATAACCCATCAAGAATAAGTTACGACATTTACAATATAAATGACGACACTTCCTTATAGAGGAATAATACCATATCTATAGGAATACAATATACATATATGTGAAATACATTCCGAAGTTACATATACATCAACAATCAGAGCATGTTGAGAGTATTGTTTATCTCCATTCTTGAGAGTTTTTTGCAGGTTATTACCAAAATTTCGAGTGCAGCAATTGCAACAGTTTCTACATTTATGCAGTAGTAGCAGTTGCAGATATTCTCTATTGTTTTTGCAGTTCTTCTACAGCTTCAATGAATTCAAAAGAAATCCCTCCTCTTTCTCCACTCAACTATGATGAATGGAAACCGAAAATGATAGCATATTTAAAGAGCCATGATCTCTTTGACTATTGTTTTGAAAGAGAGTTTGAATCTTCTAAAGAGAATATTGATTGGTTAAATAAAGGTGACGGAGCCTTTGGATCAATGATGCTTGCTATGTATGAATGGATGTTATATGACCTCCTTGATTTTTCATCACCAGAAGAGCTATGGGCTCACTTTGATGTAATATTTGGTAGACAGAATGAAGGAATTGGTCCAAACCCCTTCAAGAGCAAGCAAAGTGATGCATTTGCCCTCCTTGATGATCTCATTGATCATGAACCAGTATCAAACACTTCTCATATTGAAGTTGTCCACAAAGAACTTGCAGATTCTACACTCATGCCCCAAAATTCTTCTCTTTTTGTGCCAACTCACACTCTGGATATTGCAGAAGGTCCTAAATCCTCTCTTGCACCAAAGTCTGTTGGTTTGCATCATGATCACATGATTATTTCAGAGGTAAAATCAACTATTGGAGGTAATGCATTCGCCCTCCTCAAGCAATCACCTCTTATTGACTACTATATGATCATTATTCCATGCTTTCAGAAGGTTATTGAAGAACATGGCCATTGCCACCCGCTTGGGATAATTTCTCATGCATCCACTGGTTTTGATCTCACCTCTTATATATGGTTCAAAGGAGATCTCAAGAAACCATTTCCATTCGCTTGGGATAATTTCTCATGCATTTACTGCTTTTGATCTCACCTCTTATGGTTCAAAGGAGATCTCAAGAAACCATGATTCAAGTCTTGGATCTAATTTGGATGCTAAGCAAACACTACTTGAGATAATTTCTCATGCATATGATGGTTTTGATCTCACCCCTGTCGATTCAAAGGAGATCTCAAGAAACTATTCATCAAGTCTTAAATCTGACTTGGATTTCAAGCAATCATTATTATTTGATGGTTCTTTTTGGCATAATCTCACCCATGATGGTTCGCAGGAGAAGACAAAAGACTATCTGCATATTCATAGATTTGATCCTACCTTAGCTGATTCGAATCACAGGTTCAAGGATCATCCTCATACTTTTGGATTTGTTCTCATCACATTCAATCTAAAGAGCAAGTACAAGCACATGCTTGTTGAGCATGATCCACTTCTTCCCAAGAAGAAGATGCCTCCAGACATATGACCAAGCATCACACCTACTTGAGTTTGGAGCATTTATTTTTATGTGTGCCTTACAGTCTGTTTTGAGGGGGGGGTATTTTTCCCATGAACTTTTCCCCACTTCCTTGGGTTATTGACTGTTATTATTCATTGTATTGGGTGACCTTTGGTCTTAGTTACCAGGGCCCAGGATGGATTAAGGGGGGGTGTTAGGATATTCCTATACTCCATCCTAGTCCCACCAGTATTTTGATCATTTACATTTTCAATCATGCATGCACTTTTAGGGTTTGCATGCATAATTTAGGGTTTGCATGCATTCCAGTCATCAGTCCAGCACCTAGCCCTCAGTTAGCCAGCCCCCGAGAGCTTCTCTCAGATCAGTTTTATCCCTCCTAGAGCTTAGTGCGCCCTTCCTCCTTGATTTAAGGAAGCCACTGGTCCTTTCTCACCTACCAGTCCAGTTTACTTCAGTTAGCCACCAGTCTTTCCTTGATTTGAGGCCAGACTGACTCCTCACTGCTGTTATTACTCTGATTGACCTCCGATGAGACATGACTACCTGTTTTGACTCCAGTTAGCTCCTCATGTTCCCTCCACTGAGCCTCCTTCATTCAGTTAGTGTCTCCATGTGCCAGTTACATTCAGTTACACCTACCACACTCAGTTAGACTCAATTTGACTGACGGTTGACAATTACTTGTGCATTGATGAGTCCACCGATGATGAGATAGACTACTAGTTGTGCTCCGATGACACTCTAGTGATCCTTTGATCGCTTCATGAAGGCTAATTCGAATTGCCACCTTAGGCATTCGAATCCTCATGCATTGTACTACTTATTGTCCATATTGTGATTAATTAATTAGTGTGTGTGGAGTATTTTTGCTTCTATCCGAGTTCTACTATATTATTATTCTGTTGCTCATTATATTGCATTAACCACTCTTCTTCTATCTTCCTGCTTAATCATAATTACTCTTGTGAGGTATACATCATCTCTTAGATCTGCTGTGAGGATTTTCACAGAACCCGTAACCATTCCTTTGTGAAAGGCATTGGTACCCTTGATGGGCATTATCATGCTCTATTTTTAAGATGTAATTATCTTTTATTTATCATTCTTATATACTTTTGGTGTTAATGAAACATGTCACAATTCCAGAGCTGAATACTTTGTATGCACAGGACTCATTACAGAGTTAATGTTTTAAGATTTATAAAGGTTAGGGTTTCGACCCTAACTCAAGTCTGGAAATTAGTTATGATTGAAATATAGTTATCTTGACTGTTTTAAATATTTTCCACATGTGTATTCTATTTGAAACTCTTTTAAGTTCATGCTATACAACTTGTATGGTTTATCTTAGGCTAACGTGCTTTGAACATGAAGGTTTGGACTCTATTTAATTTACTAGTTAAAAATATATATGTTTTGAGTAATTAATAGAAAAAATGTTTACTGCTTCTTTTACATATTTGTGATATGTAGATGTATTCTGTAACTTAATAGTATTAAGAAGTATAGTCTTGGTTTGTTTAACTTTAAGTAATAAATTTGTATGCCGACCTATGGTGAAACAATGTAAAGTTCTAAGTAACTTAACACTCCTAGAACCCTAGATTATTCTTAATGAAAATATCATGCAGATATAAAGAAAACTTATTTGTACTGCATCAAGAAGGTTACTAAATCAAAGCTTTTATATAGGCAGAAATACATTAGGTGACAATGATGAACATGTTAGTGCTACTCAATTAGATGATGAAGATGGTGATGATGATGAAGACGTTGATGATGATGGTGATAGTGATGAAGATGATGACGATGATGAAGAAGCTGTGATGATGATGGTGATGGTGATGGTGATGAAGATGATGATGATGAAGAAGATGATAATGATGGATATGTTGATGAGGATCCTAGAGATGATGTTGATGATGATGATGACAAGTCCCTCTAAGGGGTTATCTATAGGAATAAAGCATTAATCTCCAACCATAAATGAGCATGTTTTAAATAAATTGATGGGATACATATCTAAGAGTCTAGAAGATCTCTATGCATTTTCCATCAAATTTGGTCAAGTAGATTCTAGTATCTAGTTAAAATATATTAGTGGAAACCCTAGGTTGATGACACGATGCTTGGATAAGGGAAAAAACCCAAAATCTAGCTAGATTTGGGTGAGCATTGAGCATGGGGAACCAAATCTATGAATATGTGTATTGTTAAATATAATTTTGTTGGGTGAAGCCAATAACCAACATAATCATCATAATATAAGATTTTTTGGGATGGGGATATACCTCAAGGTACCCAAAGCATGAAAAAGGTTTGGGTGGACACAAAACTAAAGAGAGAGAAACCAAAGAGATATTTGATCGATAAGGAATTTCACAATTCCCCAATGCTTTTCTCAAGTATAGATCTCAAAAATACCACCCTTGAAACTTTATGATAACTCCCTACCCCAAGTGGAAGGCCCTTCTATCCATACATGGATTCCTAGAAGGTCTCATCTACCAAGCTAAATTTTCAAGACCATTGTAATAGATTATGTACTTCAAAAAATTTCCTAAAACCTAGGTAATTCTAATCTTGAGAACTTATCAAAACCACTATCTTCAAATGCTACAAACATGGATAGATATATTTAAGAAAATACTAACTCAAATTTGATCCAAATCACATCACCATTTTATTCAACATAAAAGAGAAGCATGGAACAGTTTAATACATATAGGAAAAATAAAAAACATAGGCAAAGACATGTATGTATGTATGTATCAACAAAAAATGCATGTACCAATGAAATAACATAAAACTACACATACCTTGATGTAGAACATAACATTCTTTGATGCAATTCTTTCTCTTATGTATAGTTGATTGGCCTCATTCAATAAATCCATATGGATCCTTTCTGTTGCCAATTGTCTCCATCAATCTATCGTGCTCTGAATGAGGCAGGTAGTAGCGTACCTTGGTTGAGCTCTTGCTTGACATTGTCTGAAGATGGATGTTTGTGCCAACGATCAAGTTTGTGAAGTGACACAGCACTGAACCTAGTTTGTAATCCATGAATACATGCCCACTAGTCTTCCTTGACTTCCCATCTAGTGTAAGATATTACCCCTTAACCACCATCGAGCCAATAGGAAATTCAATGCCTTCATTGTCAATCAATGATGCGTATAGAGTCTGCTTACCTTGGATGCATCGTGCCAACAAATAATCCGCGCCCCATTCATTTCCATTCGGGGAAACAACTGCGTATATGTGTCCTGGTTGTACAAGATCTGAGATATGGTCGTAGTCTATCGAAATCGCTGACTGGCCCTCCTTTAACTGGGTTGTTTCAACAACTGCACGTTGGTCTACTACAAGTGACACACGATCCCATTCATCAACCTAGTCCATGCATTTGCATTCATCCCATTCTCCATTGCTGCAAGGGCTGCAAAAGCATGCAAGATTTCGCGGCCATATTTCAAATATGGGGTTGTTTGAGCTTCGAACTGAATGAAATCCACGTGTTCCTTGTACTGTGCTGCAACTATAGGAACGCAATCAATCTATGTCAACCACCCGCCAAAAATTTCTTACCACATGTCCTGCCACTGATGATGTTTGTTGATCTCTTGCTTGGTTTGAAAATGTTGCAGAGCACCATTGAACTATGGATTCTGCATCTCGGATATGAGGTTCCCTATCAAACCTCATCTCTTCCCTTCGTAGTGCGGTCTTGATGCATGCACTGACCCCATCATGCTCGCCTTTGCCGTGCCCGGTCTCAAAATAGTTTCATATATGTAGAACATTATAATTCTTATGCAAAGTACTCATCCATTGGAATACTCGGGCATTTTTTAACTGGCCGCACAACCATCCGACCATATCCAATGCTGATCCATCTATATATCTCTCTTCTTCAACTGATCATAGAAAATTCGAAAACAATGTTGCACATAATGCAGATCATGGGTTCTATCACCACTTATGTAAAAGTTTGTCTCCTTCAGTATTATCCTCTTGTCATTCCTACTTTCTGGACCATGCCTATACATAATATGTACCATGATGCTGACTTGGTCTGAATGGTAGTATTGACTCTGGATTTCATTTTGTGGCTGGAGGGTGTAATTTTATGCAAAATACACAATTGACACTATGGTTCCAACGGGAAATGTGTCCCTGCATTTTCTATACTGCTCATCTTGCCATCGCGCTACATACACATGTTTAACATACTACTCTGTTTTCTTGTAGAAATCCATCAAGAAGTCACATACCGGTACCTGTTACCATGGAAACAAGGGAAATATTACAATGTGTCCTTTGGAAAAATGTATATGCCATAAATTGAATGTGTAATATGAAAAATATGCAATATTCATTTGTACCTGTGACTTCACGAATGCAATATTTTTACTTTCTCTGACAATGTCTGATTGATAGGTCACGTACTTGAAGCTCTGCATCTCCATGCCCATCATGCCAAATTCGTGCTCCTTGCTTTCATGAATGCAATGATTCAAAAGAGAAAACCCACTGCACCTAGAACATGTCCCATATAGACACGATTTTTCATAATATTTTTTTCCTTTGGGCCTTGGACACATGATGTTGTGGATAAAGTCTCTTGATGCATTCGGTGGTAGTATGGATTCATTGCATCCCTACACAATGTTAGTATGCAAATAATAAAATATATGTTTATATGTGTCATAATAATATTCATATTCTACGTGGTATCTACAACAACAAGTGTTCTGATCAATGCATATACGAACATACCATGGTTTGCATTTCTCAAAGGACCTTTGGCCCAGGTTCAATTGTGTGTGCTTGTTCCTGAATCTCTCATAGAGTTCAGTCTATGTGGTGTCAAGGAAGTGTTTAACATCGGGTTCACGTTCAGTAGAACCTTTTCTCAGTTTTAGCATGTCTCTTTGGTTTGATGAAGGTCTAGTATGATCATGCCAAAAATTTTGTACTAACCCCTTAGCAACATCAATTAGCTTACTATCTGCACAAGGAAACCTACCAACAAAAGCCCAATAATCATTTCCACCCGGAGTGTCAAGATTTTCTCTTATAAAAGAGTACTTTTTAATAGTTTTTCTATTTAATTTGAGTATGTGAGAAGTGTGTAATAGCAGGCGACGTTGCCTTGTGGACTTGCTTACAACTGATTCCACTAAAACATGATGATCCACACAAAGATCTTTTGTACGAGACGTCTTCCCAATCGCATTAAATGCATATTGGAGATTTATAACAATATGACTGTTGGCCTCTGAACTTTTAACCATCTTTATGCCCAAAATTATCCTAACAACAGCTAAAGAATGTGACTTTAACAAACATAGCAATAATTGACATTTACCTGCATCACCTTTGGATTCAAAATATTCTTTGACAATTTTGTTGCATTGCCATTCGATAGTGCGTTTTGGAAACTTTCCTTCAAGCCCCGACATAGCACTTTCATCCACATGAATACATCTAGGAGTTGTTCTTTTTGCACTGGACAATCGAGGTAGGGAGGGTGGACATGAGACATGAATACCAGAGCTTGTTTGTTGTGGTGCTTCGTTCATAGATTGGGCCGTAATGGGAGTGTGGTTGACATGGTTGTGGTCTTCTTGGGGAGATTGCAAATTAAGCAAGGCTTCTATGTCCATATCTACACATGCAGCATCTCCCAAAATTCTTGTGTCGTGAGGAACTTCAGAATGACTCATTGATGGATTGTTGGTTGGAGATTGTGTTAATGTTGGAATTTGAGTTGGGTCCGTTGGACGCGACCGCTTTATTCGTGGTTCTGAACAAGAGGTTGTCGTGTCAACAACTGTGTTAGGATCAGTGGAAGGATCTGGGGCAATGATAGGACCATGTCTCAATCTTTCCATTCCCAACCTGGCCTTTTCTCTTAAGTCATTGACCTTTTCAATGGGCAGATTCCTTCTATTTTTTTTTGCGTTTTGTGATTTTCCCATCTCCAAAAGTCTATTTAACACAACTATAAGATATTAGTGCCATTATATAATGAGCTTGACACATTCCAACATAGCTTACCACTTTACAAATTAACATATACAACTACAAACTATGTTGGTTTATTTGTGTTCGAATAAACATCATTATCCCTTACAATTCCAATCATTATAGATGATGGTTGGTCAAGTGTAGAGAGGAGAAACTAGTGTCTTTCCTAGCCATGAATTCATAAAAAGTATGGTAGTAACACCCTACAACAGAGATGGCTAGAGATTCCTTGGAAATAGTTTGATAGTTTTTCTACATCAAATAAGGTAACCTTAATTAGTTGCATTTTTTGCTTTCTCCCTTAATGTTATCAATTCTAAATTTTGCACCTAGTTTGATTGCTTTGTCTTCATAGTGGAATGGTATATCCTTCCATTTGAGGCAATGTCCTTTACCATCATAAATTAGTAGGTTATATAACACCTTAAGGAGTTGAAGAAATAGCAACAAACTATTTTCTTATCTATAAACCTTGAGATGATAGAATGTGATTTTGAGTTTAAAATACCCTTGGTTGAATTCAACAATGCATCACAATAGAATGAATGTATACCTTGTATTTTGCAAAAACTTAAGGAGGATGAAAAGGTTCCTAACAAGGATAATGGTCTTGGGAAGGGTGATTAGGGGGAATATAATTTGACCTTTCAATGTGCAATATCCAGGGTGGGGAGGTGTTCAAGGGTGGGGAACTAGGGACTGACTATACCAACAATGATCATGTTGAATAGAGCATGAAGTGGGAAAGTCTTGGTTTTTGGAAAAAAAAATCATTATTAAAGGTGAGGGGATATTGTAAGGATGGTAAATATGGATGAATATTATCATACTTGGATTCATAGAGAAAGGAAAGTTGCATATACTTACAGATATCCTCATTCCATACAATGGTATTGAATAAGAAATGAGAGAGTTGAGGTTTTGTGGATGAGTTGAAGTGATAGTTTTAGTCATGTTTAGTGAGTGTGTAGTATTTTTTGCTAGCATAATATGAGGTGAAAAAAACCAAATTAACTTGGGAACTAATTACACAATGAGGAGGTTGCATACTTCATCTTGTCTAGTGTTCATATGAGTTTTTTTAGATGTGAACTTGGGAAATCGTCTTGTCAAATTCATTGTTGTCTATGCATGGATATTGTTGTGGGAATATGATAAAAACAAAAAGGCATGGGCTCATCTCAAATCTTGTGAATGAAAAGACTTATTTACAATTCACCATACCTCTATAGAAATGATCTCCACTTGCAATGGAAACTGGTAGCTTGAATGAATCCACTAGATTCCAAGACCACTGAAGATGTTTGTTAGATTCCAAGGGTGATTTTGTGTCCAATAGATCAAAGAGTGTCCAAAATATCAATGAGTGTGAGCCAATAAGAAACCTGAGAGCTTGAAACCCGCGGAAGAAGTGAAACCCGTGTTTTTGGTGGAATTCCCGAGAAACAAAGAACTCTATTTTTTTTTAACTAGTAACAGGGATGCGCATGCGTGCTTAAATGCGTGTACATGTCAGAAATGCACACGTGCCCCTGTATAACGTTTGCACCATTTATTCCCCAACGTTTACACCATTTAAGGCCAAAACTTCCCCCACTTTGAAAATATTTGCATAAATTGGACTCGGTGATGAAGTTTAAAGGGTGGGTCTTAATTTTTATTTGAAGGGCTTACTCTTTGCGTCTTGACACATTTGATAATTTATGGTTGTCTATGCGCCTTGACTCAATTGATATTGTAAGGTGAGGATGTGCATGCATAATAATCCTTATTTATGACTATGCGATGAGGATTTAAATGGAAGATGATGTAAAGACATGTTATTTTTATACATATTTTGATGGCGAGTGTCGAAAAGAAACGCGGTGATAAACCACATATGTTTGGAAGGACAGAGGGAGGTTACATGATCATGATCATGCCACCCATCAAATTGAAGACAATTCCTGAGCCAAAATTGTTTTTTAAAATTTTATTAATAACCATTGTGGTACTTTGGTCCAAATGTTTTTTTCTAACTCATTGTTTCTCCATATTGTGTGCCTACTGCCACTTCTCTATATCAATGCATAAAATCAACCTCTGCTTGGTTTGTGGTTATAGTTGCATGTCATTATTTGTATTTGCATGCCATTGAGTGTTGTTTAGAGTTTTCATGAGTCTGTGACATTCATGCAATAAATGAAGTCTTGTAGAGGATAACTGATCAAAGAGGCAATTTGAATTTCATTTTGACAAAAAACATATTTTGTAAAGATAAAATGCCATGAATGCATCCTCGGCCTACCATGCAAGACCGTGGACATGTTGAAAAGCATTGAACATCATCGAAGAATGAAAACAGGTTCCTTGAGATCTTATTGAATCATATTGAGCTCAATTGAATTCCACCCGGGCCTTAATTGAAAATTATAGACCTTACGCGTCATCAATAACACATAGAATCCATGACACTATCCCTCTACAAGGAGCCTCCTCCTCCTCCTCCTCCTCCTCATCATCATAGTCATCTTCGTCATTGTCAGTATCATCATCATCATCATCCTCCTCATCATCATCATGTCCATCATCATCATCATCGCTATCACCCACTTCCTCATCATCATCCTCATCCTCCTCCTCCTCCTCCTCATCATCTTGGTCATCATCTTCATCATCATCTTCATATTCATCTTCGTACTCATCGGCATCATCATCTTCCATCATCTTCATCATCATCTTCATCATCATCATCATCTTCTTCTTCTTCATCATCATCATCTTCTTCTTCATCATCATCATCATCTTCTTCTTCATCATCATTATTGATAATGATGATGATGACGAAGATGATGATGATGCTGATGAAGATGATGGATGATGAAGAAGATGAGTACGAAGATGAATATGATGATGCTGATGATGACGAATATGATCATCATCATCATAATCATCATCATCATCATCATCATCTTCGTCATCGTCATCAATCATCATCATCATCTTCGTCATCGTCATCAATCATCATCATCTTCATCATCATCATCATCTTCGTCATCATCAACATTGATGATGATGATGATGATGATGAAGATGAGTACAAAGATCAAAATGATGATGTTGATGATGATGAATATGATCCTCCTCCTCCTCATTCTCCTCCTCCTCCTCATCATCATAATCATCTTCGTCATCATCGGCATCATCATCATCATCCGCATCATCATCATCATCCTCGTCATCATCATCATCTCAATCATCATCACCATCGTTATCGCCCACTTCCTCATGATCATCCTCATCCTCATCCTCATCATCATCATCATCATCATCATCTTGGTCATCATCTTCATCATCAACATCGTCATCATCGTCATCATCATCATCAACATCGTCATCATCATCTTTGTCATCATCATCTTCTTCATCATCATCATTGATAATGGTGATGATGACGATGATGATGAAGATGATGGATGATGATGAAGATGAGTACGAAGATGAAGATGATGATGCTAATGATGACAAATATGATGATCATCATCATCCTCAACATCCTCCTCCTCCTCATCATCATAATCATCTTCGTCATCATCAACATCATCATTATCATCTTCATCATCATCATCCTCATCATCGTCATCATCCTCATCATCATCATATCCATCATCATCATCATCATTATCACCCAATTCCTCATCATCATCCCCATCATCATCATCATCATCATCATCTCGGCCATCATCTTCATCATCAACAACATCATCATCGTCATCATCATCATCAACGTCATCATCATCAACTTCATCATCATCCATCATCATCATCATCATCATCATCATCATCATCTTCGTCATCATCATCATTATCAATGATGACATCATCATCATCTTCGTCATCATCATCATTATCAATGATGATGATGATGAAGATGAGTACGAAGATAAAGATGATGATGAATATGATGATGATGATGATCATCATCATCGTTATCACCCACTTCCTCATCCTCATCCTCACCCTCATCCACATCATCATCATCATCATCATCTTGGTCATCATCTTCATCATCAACATAATCATCATCATCATCATCATCATCATTGTCATCACCATCATCACCATCATCATCATCATCGTCGTCGTCGTTGTCGTCGTCAGTATCCTGTTCCTCCTCCTCATCATCAACATCATCAACATCATCATCATCGTCATCATCATTATCATCATCATCATCTTCTTCTTCTTCGTCATCATCATCATCATCATCAACGATGATGATGACGATTGAAAATGATGATGATGATGATGATGGATGATGATGAATATGAGTACGAAGATGAAGATGATGATGCTGATGATGATGAATATGATCATCATCATCATCCTCATCATCCTCATCATCCTCTTCCTCATCATCATCATTATTGTCATCTTCGTCATCATCATCATCATCCTCATCGTCATCATCAACATCATCGTCATCATCCTCGTCATCATCCCCATCCTCCTCCTCCTCATCATCATTATCTTGGCCATTGTCTTCACCGTCAACATCATCATCATCGTCATCATCATCATCAACATCACCATCAACATCTTCATCATCATCATCATCTACGTCATCATCATCATTATCAATGATGACATCATCATCTTCGTCATCATCATCATTATGAATGACGATGATGATGAAGATGAGTACGAAGAAGAAGATGATGATGCTGATGATGACGAATATGATGATGATGATGATGATGATCATCATCATCGTTATCACCCACTTGCTCATCCTCATTCTCATCCTCATCCTCATCCTCATCCTCATCCTCATCATCATCATTATCACCCTCCTGCTCATCCTCATCCTCCTCCTCCTCCTCCTCCTCCTCCTCCTCCTCATCTCAGTCATCATCTTCATCATCAACATCATCGTCATTGTCATCATCATCATCATCATGACGAAGATGATGATGATGATGAGGATGATGGATGATGATGAGGATGATGGATGATGATGAAGATAAGTATGAAGATGAAGATGATGATGCTGATGATGACGAATATGATCATCCCCATCATCCTCATTGTCATCATCATCATCATCGACATCATCCTCGTCATCATCGTCACCATCCTCATCATCATCGTCATCTCCATCATCATCAACATTGTTATCACCCACTTCCTCATCATCATCCCCATCCTCCTCCTCCTCATCATCATCATCATCTTGGCCATCATCAACATCATCATCATCGTCATCATCATCATCAACGTCATCATCATCATCTTCATCATCATCCATCATCTTTGTCATCATCATCATCATCATCTTCGTCATCATCATCATTATCAATGATGACATCATCATCATCATTATCAATGATGATGATGATGAAGACAATGGATGATGATGCATATGAGTACGAAGATGAAGATGATGGTGAAGAATATGATGATGATGATGATCATCATCATCGTTATCACCCGCTTCCTCATCATCATCCTCATCCTCATCCTCATCCTTATCATCATCATCATCATCGTTATCACCCGCTTCCTCATCATCATCCTCATCCTCATCCTCATCCTTATCATCATCATCATCATCGTCATCTTGGTCATCATCATCATCGTCATCATCTCCATCATCATCATCGTCATCATCACCCTGTTCCTCCTCCTCATCATCATCAACATCACCCTGTTCCTCCTCCTCCTCATCATCAACATCATCAACATTGTCATCATCATCATCATCATCATCATCATCTTCTTCTTCTTCTTCGTCATCATCATCGTCAACAACATCATCATCATCTTCATCATCATCATCTTCTTCATCATTATCATTGATAATGATGATGACGACGAAGATGATGATGATGATGATGAAGGTGATGGATGATGATGAAGATGAGTACGAAGATGAAGATGCTGATGCTGATGATGATGGATATGATCATCATCATCATCCTCATCATCATCATAATCATCTTCGTCGTCATCATCATCATCATCATCATCATCCTCATCGTCATCATCAACATCATCGTCATCATCAACATCATCGTCATCATCATCCCCATCCTCCTCATCTTGGCCATCATCTTCACCATCAACATCATCATCATCGTCATCATCATCATCATCATCATCTTCATCATCATCATTGATAATGGTCTTCATCATCATCATCATCATTGATAATGAAGATGATGATGAAGATGATGATGAAGATGATGATGATAATGAAGATGAAGATGATGATGAAGATGAGTATGAAGATGAAGATGTTGATGCTGATGATGACGAATATGACGATGACCATCATCATCATCGTTATCACCCACTTCCTCCTCCTCCTCCTCCTCGTCATCATCATCGTGGACATCATCTTCATCATCAACATCATCATCATCGTCATCATCATCATCTCCATCATCATCATCATCATCGTCATCACCCTCTTCCTCATCGTCATCTTCATCATCAACATCATCATCATCATCATCATCATCCATTCAATATGATTTTTGTATGGATGCATATGTGTTTGAGCTATGGTTTGGTCCGATTTTACTAAATAGCTGAAGAGAATAATAATCATTCCTTAAAACCACTTAAACTAAACTTAATTCACTTAAATATTTTTATTTTTTTATAATTTATAAAATTATATTATTTTCTAATTTAATTTAATTCAATTTAAAACATTACTAATTATTAAAAAATATATAATTTATAAAATTATTTAATCACTACGACAAATTTCAAGCTTAATTAAAAACAACGCGCACGCGCCATTGTGAGCGTACGCACTATTTAAATCAACACGCACGCGCCATTTTAATTTTTAAGTTTTGGCGAGTAATTCGTTTCCCACCAACGTGGTGGATGAATTGGCTGCTATGGTTTTAGGTTCGGGTTGCCAAAATACATATAATACTAAAAAAAAATACATCTTATAACAAAATACATCTTATTCTATAACTTCTTCTTTTTCGAGCATGATTCTGCGTATGCTACACTAGTCCACTGCTAATGAAATTGCACACACTTGTAGAACTATGTGTGCAAATTCCAAATATGTAATTTTTTATTAAATCTATTATTTGTTCCTATTTTTTAGTCAATTTCAATTGCACCAACGTCAATCTTACACAAAAGTAGGTTATTTCTTTCGTCTATAACTTTTTATTGGCTCACCTATTTTGAAAACGGAAAAGAACCCGCACAAGTACACACAAAAACCTACATCCTAAAAAAAACAACAATGTTGATTGATTATGTTAAGACCATGATATCGGGGGCTAACACTCGACCTAGTCATTTTAGGGATGGGATGACTTCCTTAATTTAAAAAAAAAATTAACTTAAATAAATATGGAAAAATAATGCCGCACTAGAACGGCCTGTTATCTATGACTGCATATAATTTTTTTTAACACAAATCCACCATTTGAATATCGAACCAGGGGGCTAATGCAAACATATTCATTATGTTTTCTTAAAAAAACAACATACCAACCTTAGGAGAACCCAATTTTTTCGGAGTTATATTTAATTTCCATAAATAATATTTATATATTCCGGAAGGTAATCCGATTGTCTACATTTCATCTTCTTGCACCATATTCCAAAAAGTTGTGTAGGTAACTCTAATATTGCTTTTTGACGTTCGGATTTCTGTTTTTCCAGAAGTCCATTGCGACTAACGTGTCATGAGTGGCCAGCATTAGCTTGTACCAGCCCATAAAATGATAATATATGAACACAATTTCAAATAACTAACACTCAATTTTTTTAATAGTAATTAAATTATATATATATATATATATATATTCCTTGGAACATGTCAAGTGAGGTCCTTAAATATCTATGTATAGTCACTTGGAGAGACCTTCTTCTTACAAAACTCACAGCTCTCAACCAATTGAGCTAACCCACCTGAGTTACTAAATAATATATATATGTGTGAAGTTCTTTCATTATTATTTTTTGCTAATTATTTATTAAACATAATTTTAATACAAACTTATATATAAATGTGGTAATATTTACTAAACATCACAAATATCTAAAAGTTGATATTCATAATTATAGAATATAAAAAGTTGGTATCCATAATTATAGGCTACCCATGTGAATTTACTTTAGTCTCTCATGAATTTATGTTAAGTTGATATCCATAATTATAGACCATAAAATTAAGTTGATATCCATAATTATAGACCATAAACTTGGATTTAACTAAATAGAAATGCATGGATTTATGTTGAGTTGATATCCATAATCATAGATGGATTTGATTTATCCACTCATGAATTTATAGTAAGTTGATATCCATAATTATAGAATACAAACATGGAATTAAGTTAGTCCCTCATAAGTTTATGTTAAGTTTATATCCATAATTATAGACTATAAATGTGGATTTACTTTAGTCCCTAAATTATGTTAAGTTGATATCCATAATTATAGATTATAAATGTGGATTTACTTTAGTCCCGCATGAATTTCCATAATTATAGACTATAAATGTGGATTTACTATAGATTTTAGATTTTAGATTTGAGAAATAAATTTATAACTTCCACTTAATAATCATAAAAAATGATATCCATAATTATAGATTACAAAATGTAAGAGAGAGAAAAAAGAACATAAAAAAACTTATGGTTGATGCATGAATGCACAAATAACTCTTAATTGATAAATGGATAACAAGTAGGTGATACCTATATGTGTTCTTATGTATACACACACACAACTTCCACTTAATATTCATAATTATGAAATTTAATATTCATAATTATTTTAGATTTTAGATATATATTTACAACTTCCATTTAATATTTTTAAAAAATTTATATCCATAATTATACATACCAATGGAGTTAGAATATCTATTGAATTAACTATATAAAAGTAAAGTTTTCAATAAAAAGTACAACCTCTACATAACATTCATACTATTTTAGGTTTCATATATATTTACCAAGAAATCTAAAAATAAGCAATTTACAACTTTCATTTATTATTCATAATTATTGTGAAATTTAATATTTATAATTATTTAAATTTCACATATATATATTTACAACTTCTATTTAATATTTATAAAAAGTTGATATCCATAATTATAAACTACAACGTGTATTTACTTTAATACCTCATAAATTTATGTTAATTGATATCCATAATTATAGACTACAAACATGTAATTACTTTAATCCTTCATGAATTTTTGTTAAATTGATATCCATAATTATAAACTATAAATGGGGATATAAATGTGGATTTACTTTAGTCTAGCATGAATTGTTGTTGAATTAACCATATACAAGTAAAGTTTTCGATAAAGACTACAACCTCCACATGACATTCAGAATTATTTTAAATTTCAGATATATATTTACAACTCCCAATTAATATTCATAATTATAAAATTTAACATTCATAATTATTTTAGATTTTAGATAATATTTATAACATTCACTTAATATTCATAAAAAATTGATATCAGTAATTATAGACTAACACACCCACTTTGCTTGTGGCGGATGAACAGTCACAAAGTCACAAGTTAACTCCACTAACCAGTCAAGTTATTCTTCTATAAGTAACTGTTACTTTTGAATGGTATTTTCCCAACTTTCTGTTTTGCTTTGCATGTAACTAATAGCTAACAATGCAGTATAAATGTCTGGTTTGGTTCTTCCGAATCAGTTCATAATTTGCATTGATGCATTAAGAAGAAAGGAAGAAAAGGTGGAACTTCAACGCTATGAATCAACCACTAATGGAAATGGCAGATCACAGAGAGCGCTCAGATTTATTTGAGGGGTCGTGGAATGACTTGCCGAAGGATATGCAAATAAAGATATTGGTTTTATTGCCTGTGGAAAGCATTTATAGATTTCGCTGTATAAATAAGGAATCGAAAGCTCAACTTTCGAACAAATTCATAAATGATATATGGGCGAAGGCGCCTGTGAACAAAGAGCCATGGCTGGTTTTGTGCGATATATTCTCCGCAACTCCTTGCATGGCTTATTGCTTCCACACAAGGACTTGGAAGCCCTGTTTCTCCATATGCAAGGGACTACGGGGCTATCACTTCTTTCACCGCGGATCGGCGGCAGGCCTGTTGTTGGTAGACAAGCTACCCGCATACTTATACGATCCTTTGGATAGTTTTCATTCTGCCGGTTGTCAGCTATACGCAGTCAATCCTTATAGCCCTTGTCCTCTATACGTATACAATCCTTTGAGCCGAACGCACATCAAACTTCCCCGCATGCGATTTATAAAGACCATCGATGTCGCCAAACTTATTGTGCAAAGTGGCAGTGACGGGAATAACCAGGAAAACAGCTACAACGTGGTGGCAGTAGGCTATGCGATGCTTCATACAGGTCGAGAATCAGCGGTGGAAATCTACGAATCCTGTACCAAGTCATGGCGAATCGCGCGATATCTTCCAAAGGAGTTCAACGTAATGAATGATTTGGTTTTCTTGGACGCTACCATCTACTGTTTGACGACGATGGGGATTTTGTGTTTCAGCATTAGTGCAGCAGCCGAGACGCCTTTATTTTTTGCAGCATTACCGGAACTACTTCGCAGATATTCATTGACGGCTCACTTGATCATCTGCGGGTCGCGGATTCTGATCGCGACAAGCACAGCCGCCCAAGTTGGGGTGACTATTACTATTTGGGAGATTGTAAAAGATGACCGTCTCCCCTCGTTTTCTTGGAAGGAGATATCAACGATGCCTCTATCGTTGTACCGAGATTTTATAAAGTCACCCATTCATAATTACTTCCATTGCGTAGGAGTGGGAGAAACCTGGGTCTGCTTCAAATCGCAACCAGAGGAGCAGGTAGTTGTCTATAATTTAGAGCATCAGGAGGAGGACCGAAGCTCCAACGTGGTAGTTGCCTATAATTTAGATAACAACTCTTGGAGTCAGCTTCCCCGTTGCCCAAAAGGCCAAGGGACCGATGAAAGGCTCGTGGCCTTCGAGCCGAGACCGAACATGAGGGTCAGTTGAAGCATGCCACGGTTTCTTAAGCCAGAAGAACATCTCCATTAAAATTTGTCTTTGGGAAGCCTGTTAGAATATTTTCTTTGCATTTTAGCAAAGCACGTTATACTTGCAAGTCATATATTACAATTAGTTTCACTGTCACTGTTTCATATCATAATGAAATTATTGTGTGTTTAGATTATGTACGTTTCTTTTGGGTTTAATGTTTCTGTATCGCCTCCGCTGTGTGGTATTTAAATATAAAACATGGATATTTAAGGTTGTGTTTGAATGTTGTATTATTTTTACATTTACATTATTTCTTTAGCCAAATTTTGTTTCACTAATTTAACTTTTCAAAATTTTAAACCTGGTTTTTTCAAGGGGAGAAAAGAGTTATTATGTTTTTACACTGGGTTAATGATTTATTTAAAAAGAATTGAATTGAATTATTTAAAATTTAGTAATCAAATAAGTTTCTAGTTAATTGGATAAAAAGTTAGTTACATATATACGTGTTTATATTTTAGAATTTGGGTGGAGTAGCAAGTATGCTTTTAGTAGATTGCAGTGCAACATGAGATAAGTGTATTCTCCATATTGATAACTGGTAGCTAATGCATAGATAACTGGTAGGTGATGCATGGTTAATTGACAATTTAGAAAACAACCATTTTAACTAGAAAAAGAGCAGGTGGTTACAACTACAATATATATTAAAAGATAATATATTCATAAAACTTACTATGTTCACTACTATAAATTAAAAGTTAGTTATATTTATAGGTGTTTATATTTTAGAATTTGGGTGGAGTAGCAAGTATGTTTTTAGTAGATTGCATTGCACTATGAGATAAGTGTACTCTCCATATTAATAACTGGTAGCTAATACATGGATAACTGATAGATGATGCATGTTTTGTATATATACTATATTATGGATAAAACATTTTTTTAGACCATAATTCTCTCGCATGTTGTTGGAATAGCATTGACACATGCTTATAGAGTATTAATTAGTAATTCCTTTTCTTTTTATTTATTTATATTATTAATCCAGAATATGGATTATAATTGTATTTCTTCTCTACTTTTTAATGAATACATATAAATGATAAATTTTTATTTCCTTTTCATTAAATATAAGAAATAATATAAAAGTACATATGTCTTCCTACAAATTTCTTATGTTAATGTTTGATGTTGATTTAAGTTGAAAAACGTCATGTACTACTCACTCCAACAATAAATATATGGGATCCATAAACTTTGAATTATTGGTCAGGACTAGATTAGTCCCTTGGAGGTCTCCAATGTTGTACATAGTATTTTTTTATACACCCTTTTGACCATGAAAAGGTCCAATGCACAATCTTATTTCAAATACTCAAAATTGCAACTCAATGATAGTGCATATGGTCACCACTCAAAGTGATCATGATTTTGGTGGATCATGGATTAGAGGTTTGGCTTTCCATGTGTGTCAAGAATGTACTTGAATCCAATTAAGTTATAAGGTGTCTAGAATTGTACTTATGATAAACTTAGTTTTGTATCTTGAACTATTAGCACCATATTAAGATGTCAATAGGTTAATTCAATATTTTGAATGTCTTGACAACTCATCAACATTATTTTCACTTATTATAAAAATATTTTTGTACCTTTAACTATATAAACCAAGCATTTCTATCATTAGTCATTGTATTTTATATTAAATATGTAAATAACTATCAATATAAATAGTTTCCTATTGCTCAAAGTTCCATAATATGTATGTATGAGACACAATTGATGAATACACTATTGCAACATCTACATCAGTTCCAGAAATTTCACTAGTGCATCTACATCAAATGGAGGTGTAGTATTAGAACATGGTTACTACACATAACAAATAAATAGTTATAGAAAACAATGGCACAATTATATGTGTGTGCGTGAATGAAACTAGTAATTTTTAATTATATATAATCAATGAAGTAGAAACAGATGATTTGATCCTAACCTCATCCATGAAATTTCCATGTGCACTAGCCTCTATTGAGAAATAACGAGCCTACCTACAACTCAAGTATCGATAAGGATAATATGAACTAGGATGGGACTTAATTATATTGTGTCCATGTGACGTCTCCTAGCTAGAGTTTGCTGAATGACTTGAATGCCCTAAACCCTCCCCCACCATCAAATATCTATCCTAGTGGGTTAATGCAATGAATGTGCTACACTGTAGTAAGCTATGAGTCATGGTGGAAATGGAGGTTTGGGCCTAGTGAATGTTATCTAAAATCAGAGGATCTTGGGTATGGGTTTTAGGAATATACCTAGTAGGGTGAGGCCCTCTCAATTGATAACACTTTTAATTTTATCAATCTTCTGTGGACCAAAAACCAAACCCTTGGAATTCACCAAAGTTAGCCCATAATTTCCTAAGTAAATACATTGGAACATCCCTATTATTGTAGGGAGGTTTGTCAAACACCATGAACCACCTATCCATCTAGTGATCTATAAAAGGTTGAAAGGTTTACCAATCCATGCAAATGTGTTTCTTTGTCATTGGAGGGTCTGTTTTTATTATAGGATTAATAAACAAGGTCATCAATTCTTGTTTTGAAATTTGAATATCACTTGTTTAGGTTAGGCTAATTTCAATTCAGATCTTCATTTTTAATGAAACATTTATGTCAGAATGCATCTCAAGTAGATTTATTGTCTTTTTCAAGAGTTCTAGATACAAATCCCAACACTCCCATACCATTTTTCATTTTTTACCATTTTCCATCTACGTTTCCATAAATTAATTTGCACTAAATTAGTGTACTTTCTATGTGGATCTACATTTTTAATAACATAATTTTTTCTTGATGTAGCTCAAGTAGAGCTAATACCTTTTGGCAAGTGATTTGCTTTCAAATCCTAACATTCCCTTACAAGTTGTCATTTTTGTTGTCTTTTTTACCATTTTCCACTTTAGTTTTAATAAATTTTACTTCATAGACAATTAATGCTAAAGCCAATGGTAAACTTGATACTAAGGCCTCTCCTAAACCCAATTCTAAATGCAACACAAAATTTGGTTCTAAATTTGACGCTAAATATGCATATTTCTCTAACATTGATATCTTTACTGAGAAAATGGTTCAGCTTATATATATATATATATAGATGACATAAACTCAATGTTAATGACATGTTTTGTTGTAATGATTATATGTGGAATTTTGATTCATTACACTCACTTGGAAATAATGCACCTTACATGCAATTCATGGGTTAATACTTAGACTAATGCGTACCCACACAAAGTTGGTACCCAAAAATGTTGCAATGACAACACCTGAGCGCAAAAAAAAAACACGTGCACGTGCCTCTAAACACATGTACGCGCGCCTGCTTCGGCAATGTCGATCCTCCACGTCGGTGAGTTGACGTGGATAGCAGAAGCACGTACGCGTATGTGTATATATACACGTCAACAGACGTGGACACAATGTTAACGCGTATGAAAAAAACACGCGTGTGCGCTCCTGTGTTTTTTATAAAAAAAAACACAGTCCGCGGGTTTCTTATTGTGTAACAAAGCCGCAAGCGTGCTTGGAGCATCCAACCACCTCCGATTCAACATCCAACTCGACCTCCAACCTCCATTGCAACCAGTACCTCTAGGTAGGTGCTAAATCATTCATTTTTTTTTTAGTTTTGTTTTGTTTTTCATTACAATTTTAAATTAAAAAAAAACTACAATCAATAAAAATCCAACAAATTTTCATTATAGATAAATTACACCTGGAAAAATGAGAAACACACCACAACCATTAGAGGAAACCAATGAAACTGAACCGTCAGATGATAACATTAACATTGGAATGAACAATGAACCTAATGATGAACCATTTGAAAACCCCGAGGATGAATGACATCAAGATTTAAACCAATTAAGGGTCTTAAGAGATGATTTGAAGAGCACCATGGAACTCTCTCAGGTTTCCCTGGATACATCATTGCAAAATGTAATGTCCCTTTTTTTTAAATTTATTAAAATGGTGAAATTTTCATTTTTTTCCACTAGTTCAACCCTTGACTAGTATTGGTTTCTTGATCTCCAAATGGGTCCAAATGCTCCAAACTTGTCACAGAAGGTATATGGATGGTATTAGGACATTATTAGAGGTTCATGGATGCTTTAGAGTCTTCAAAAGGCTTCTGGCCAAGGTAGGGGATTTGACTAGCAATTTCTCTTAACTAGTATTGGTTTCTTGATCTCCAAATAGCTCCAAATGCTCCCAAATTGTTACAGATGGTATATGGATGGTATTAGGACATGATTATGAGATTCATGGATTCCTTAGAGTCTTCAAAAGTATTTTGAAACTCTCCTTTGAATTATGGCCCATGTAGGGAATTTGACTAGCAATTAGGGGTTCAATTTCCCATGGGGTAGATGTTAGAAATGGCTCTCCAAATGCTATTGGAACCTCTCGAATTTATGAAAAGGGGTAGGGGATATCTAGGGGACATCAATATAGTCTCATATGCATCACCATTCAGTTTATTAATTCTTATACAACCCTCTTAAATCATATACAAAAAGACTAGTTTCGACATAGTGGGGGAAATGATAGTAAATCTTCACAAATGGTTATGAAACTTACGAATTGTGCTCCAAATGCTTGTATAATGAAAATGAAAATTATTCAACATATTAATGGAACTCCATACAACATTAATACATCAGATAACGACTGAACCATTCGAATTTGATACCACTTCAAGTGCAAATAACAAGGTATTGGGTAAATGACACCATTTGTTCATAGTTTAGCATTTTTACATCAAATCTCTTTGAGTTTCGACTTGAAAGTATTCTGAGAAGTAGAAACAGAGTATATATATCATATTACAAATATATGGGGCCTCAAGAGCTATCCCAAAGAGTTCATCACCTCAACAAGTGCGCCTCTCCTCAAGGAGCAAGAATATGCCAAGAAATAGAAGAATGGTTGTAGAAGCAAGCTTAAAGAGATGTCACCATGAGCTTCCCTTTAGCTTCAGCTTATACCAAAAGACTCCATTGTATCTCCAAATGAAAGGTCTAAATGGCCTCTCCAATTTCCAATTAGGATGGGAATCTTTCACCCTCGTAATTGGTGCTAAGGCAAGTAGAGTAACACTCCACTAGCTCTCCTCTCCAAATGCAAAATGTAAAATGATAAAAAAGCTAGTATTCTTCTTTTTTATTGTATTTTATAAACTTCTAAGGTCCTCCATGGGTCGAATTAATTCCAAGAGCTTCATGCCAACTCAAGTTGGGAAGAGATTCCCAAGTATGTCACTTGTCCTTCCAATTCTAGCCCCCTCCTTCTCCAAATTCGAATTGGTGTGTCTGTTAGGAACCTATGTAAACCCTTCTCTTTACTATGTTAGTATATTGTTATTGGACGCATATGCTTTGTAAGTCGTCCCGTAGTATTTGTTGATCCGTAGTTTATATTAGCCCATAGTATTGGACGCATATGCTTTGTAAGTCGTCCCATAGTATTATATGTCCCATGGTTTTGACTCATGGTATTGGGCATAGACTTAGTATATAAGTGTGTGTTGAGGTCATTGAAGGCACCGTGAAGTTAATTGTATTGAGCTTGCTCAAAGGAGGTTGCCCCCTCGAAGTGGCCCGTGATCAATATAAAAGTGATTCTGTTCTATTATTTCTGTTATTTCGCATATTCTTAGTAATTAATTGTTGCAGGTGCATCTCATCTGGTATCAGAGCACTTTCCTTGGCACAAGTGGGAATTTTTTTTTTGGGCGACGACTTTCAGATCAATTTCTGAAACTTTCTGCACAAAATCAGAAGAAACCGATTGCATATCTGAATTCCTCTTTCAAAAATACGCAGTTTCAAAAAAAAAATCATCTCATTTGGAGTTCTAAAAGTGGCGATATCGTGGATTTAAAATCAGCAATTTTTCAGAATTTCGGTGACGGCCGCGGAAATTGCGGCGAGAAAATCTTTTGACTGAGTGCCCAGATTTCTATTCCGCTTTCATAGGTAGAAGCAGAGTGGTTGTTCTAGTTCAGGAAACATGATATAATAGCGATTCTGAGCAATATAGATCCGGTTTTTGAACATTTGGTGGAATTTCTGCCCAAATTTTTTCTGTTGCAGGTTCGGATTTGGGAATCATCCCTATCCGCTTAACTGTGGGAAGTACTTGGGCATAAGCCCTAAAACTCATTGTGAGGAGTACCACAGGAACCCCGAAGTAGCTGGCCCATTGAGAGGACCTGCCAGCAAAAAGGGCAACGACCCCTACCTGATTGACTAGTTCCCACCCGTGAGGTAAACCAAGAGCTGTCGTTTGTGGCAAAGCGGTTATCAGTTTTACCTGAGCCGTGGAGTGAGGGGTACTGCCCCAATACGCAAGCCGTCAGACAGCATTGGTGGCCGAGTGAAACCCTTGAACTGTTAGGAAGCCACACATACCTGGAGTCCATATCTACTTTCAGCTGAACTATTGTTGATCACTGCTGCGCCGTTTCAGATCCATTTGATTCAACCGTTTTCAATCCATTCGGCGTTGTTCCAGATCCCTTTCGAGCCGTAGCTGCTCCAGTCTAAAAAAAAAAAAATTCAGTTTTCTCTCCATATCTTCCTTATTTTTACTCTGTTTCCCTTGAAATTTTTGGGGAACCCCTGTCATCCCATTCTGCATATTTCATTCCTGAGGACCCTATTCCCAAATCCCCTTCCCAAAGCCCGAAAGCCCACATTTGTCTATTTTTAGGGTTTGCCATAACTTCCTCATATTACACCCAATCGCCTTCAAATTTTACCACAGAGTTCCTTTCTGAACTCTGCTTCTTTGTCCCTCTCTGCCAAATTTTCTCATTCTATCACCCCGCTTCTGAAATCCCCCTTTTTGCTTTCTTGTCCTTTCGACAATGTCCAAAATCTAGTCATACCCCAATTACCCATCAGATTGTTTCCCCAATCCAAATTTCCATTTACTAAATCAGCTTCTGCTTGTGTTTTTCTACCCATTCCACAAAAAAAAAAAAAAAAAACTGGTTATATCTGTCACCCGTGCAGGAGCAAACACCATGGAAGAAGCACTTGTAGCCATCCAAAACAAACTCCAAGATCTGGATGAAAAATTTCTCAGCCTCCATCTTCAGCATTCAGCCGTGAACAATAACCGACAGCCAGAATCTTTTGCAGCCACCGGGTTCTCTTCTTTCAACAATTTTCGTGGGTCGAAGCTTGATTTTCCTCGCTTCAATGGTACTGATCCGACTGGATGGATATACCGAGCAGAACAATATTTTAGTCTGCATAATACTTTTGATGTCCAGAAAGTTCCACTTGCATCCTTTCATTTGGAACAGGAAGCCCTTCAATGGTATCGTTGGTACATCAAAGCTCATCCCGAGCCAAACTGGACAGATTTTTGCCAACTCATTTTGCCACGATTTGGCCCTAGTGCTTTTGATGATTTCACAGGAGCACTCACTAAACTTCACCAAATTGGCACAGTGAGAGAGTATCAGACAAAATTTGAGAAATTGGCCAATCACACAGAAGGATTGTCTGATGAATTCTACAGGAGTTGTTTTATAAGTGGTATCAAGGATGAAATTCGCTCAGAGGTCAAAATGTTTTGTCCCAACACAATGATGGAAGTCCTAGGGTTGGCTAAGCTGGTTGAGGACAAGATTGCAGCTCAACAACGCTCCAAACCCACCCTTGTTCCCTTCAGAAATATGGGTTCCCAACGACCTCCCATCACGCCTTCTCCTCAACCAACTCCTATCAAGCATTTGTCTGAAATAGAAATGCAGGCACACCGAGAAAAAGGGCTTTGCTATAATTGTGATGAGAAATTCACTCGGGGACATAGATGTGTTCAACAAAAGCTCTATCTCTTGGATGTGGATTCTCCGCCTGCCTTAGAACTTGGTGAAGCAGCTACAGATACAGTGGATGATCAGATCGACATTCAACACCCGCCTATTGACACCCCATTTCAGGACGACCCACCTGAGATCTCTCTCCATGCTGTAACCGGTGTCACCACCCCACAAACAATGCGGGTCAGGGGATACTTCAAGAAGCTCCCTCTTACCATACTCATTGATTCTGGTAGCACTCATAACTTCATTGACCCTCGGATTTCCAAACAGGCTGATTGTTTTGTCCATCCTTGCTCCAGCTTTGAAGTCATGGTTGCTAATGGGGGCACCTTACCTTGCAAGGGGAAGTGTCACAATGTGCGTATCTCTATGGAAGATTATAACCTACGCTCTGACATGTTTGCCTTGCCCTTAGGCGGATGTGATGTGGTTTTGGGCGTTCAATGGTTACGCACACTTGGCCCCATCTTATGGGATTTTGATGAACTTTGGATGCAGTTTAAAGTCAATGGGGCACAACACAAATTTATGGGCTTACAACCAGGGTCTCTCTGCATCATCAGTTCACATCGCCTGGAAAAACTCCTTAAGAAGAATTCACATGGTGTCATCGCTCAGCTCAATTCCATTCAGATGCACCCATCAACAGTCTCCACTACTTCCGTGGATAGATATGCAGGTATCTTTGCTGAACCAATGCGCTTGCTACCTTCACGAGACCTTTCCGGTAAGAATTTAGCCACATCTACCTCTCAGCAGGAAATGATGGCTATTTTGCATGCAATACAAAAGTGGCAGCCATACCTATTAGGGAATTATTTCTGCATCAAGACTGATCTCCCGAGTTTGGAAAATTTTCTGGAACAATGGGTCTCCTCCCCAACACACCTGAAACGGGTTATCCACCTCATGGGTTATCCCTATGTGATCACTTACAAGAATGGTAAGGACAATATGGTGGAAGATACTCCTTCTTGCACAATTGATGACCCAGTTTCTCTTACAACTCCTTCTCTGCTTGTTCCAAATTGGGTGCAATATGTTCAACAGGGCTCTCTCTTCTATGAACTCCATGCTTCTTCATCAACAGGGCACTCTGGGTTCTGCAACAGGTATGACCAAGAACAATGTAACTTCTTTTGGAAGGGACTAAAAATGACAATTCAACAGATGGTGGTTGACGATGATACTTTCCAAGTCAACAAGGGTGAAACGACACTCCTTTCGGGATTGCTCAAACCCTTGCCCATCCCTAAACAGCTTTGGCCAACTATTTCTATGGATTTCCTAGCAGCGCTCTGGTGGTACAATACCACATCTCACAGAACACCATATGAAGCGGTCTATGGACAAACACCTCCAGTTCTTCTTCCATACACCCTTAGCAGCTCCCCAGTTCAGGCAATTGACTCGGTTCTTCGAAACCGCAATCAGATTCTTCTCATTCTGCAGGACAATCTTCACATGGCCAGAATTCGCCTGAATCAACAAGCCGATCGGCACCGTTCTGAGCGCATTTTCCACGCAGCTGACAGGGTTCTTCTTCATCTACAGCCTTCCAAGCAATCCTCCTTGACACTCCAAAGGCGTCAGTGGCCTGAAATGCAACCCGAGGATGCTACCGGGGAACCACTCCTTCAGCTTCTGCAGCAATTTCTCCAACCAAAGCTTTGAGGACAAATCTTTTTCTAAGGGAGAGGGGATGTTAGGAACCTATGTAAACCCTTCTCTTTACTATGTTAGTATATTGTTATTGGACACATATGCTTTGTAAGTCGTCCGTAGTATTTGTTGATCCGTAGTTTATATTAGCCCATAGTATTGACCCATAGTATTGGACGCATATGCTTTGTAAGCCGTCCCGCAGTATTATATGTCCCATGGTTTTGACTCATGGTATTAGGAATAGACTTAGTATATAAGTGTGTGTTGAGGTCATTGAAGGCACCGTGAAGTTAATTGTATTGAGCTTGCTCAAAGGAGGTTGCCCCCTCGAAGTGGCCCGTGATCAATATAAAAGTGATTCTGTTCTATTATTTCTGTTATTTCGCATATTCTTAGTAATTAATTGTTGCAGGTGCATCTCAGTGTCTTTGGATGCCCTAACTCACTTGGGCGCCTTCTTGGAGGCTAGTTATAGCCCTGGCATGTCATATATGTCATATGTCAGCATTCAGATATGATTTGTTTCATAGGTGTCATAGCATCTTCATCATTGTTGTCATAGAGCTAGGGAATCTAGTCCAAGTGTCCAAGAACCTCTCCTTTGACTCTTCCTCTTCCATGGGAGTTACAATTCCATCCCAATTCGACCTATGATGCATATTTCCAAGTGTATGATCCTTCCAACTCATCCCAAGAACGTTGGAATCCTTATGGATTCGAATTGACAAGAGGAGGATGCCATGTGGCATAGAAAATCTAGCTTGTATGGGTCCCACATCCTCCATGTGTCTTCATGATCAATTGCCACTTTGATTTTCCATTGTATTTATTTATTTATCTCCTTTATTAAATATTTATTCCATTCTAATGTCCAAACATCATTTATTAGCTCCCTTCAAATCCCAATGCTTCCCCCCCCAACCTAGGGAACTAGTAATTTTCCTCCATGACAGTTCATTTGGATGGGTATATTACAAACTTGAATTTGGAATTTATCTTAATGTGACCCACCTTGTCCATTTGGATCTAACTTCACATTATTACTAACTTGGACATCATTCTTGGCATTTATTTTACCCTTAGCAACAATTTGACAAACTATCATGAGTATGGCCAAGGGGCTTAGGCCATTGTGACCCAATGCAAAATTTTGGGACATGAAAAATCCTCCCTTCCCAATATTGCTTGTCCTAAAGCAATTTCAACACATATATGCGGAAGAAACTGCTTTCTTTCCAAAATTTTGCTTTCCAAAACTTCTCTTATGAAACCTTGAGTAGAGCCACCCATGCACTACAATTGTGTGTTTCCAAAAGAAAGGAGATGTGGATTTTCTTTTTCATTTTGACATCCCATGTAACATCACCACTAAACACCAAAATGTTAATTAAATCCATCCTAACCATGTTTGCACAATTACTCTTTATCTTTTTCATATTTTGGAAACCCTTTCTGATACCACTGCATAATTCTTTGAAGTTGCCACGAGTTGCCCAACTTTGAGCCTTCTAGATTCCATGAATATTTTAGAGAGGAACCACGTCCATGCTTTCTTTTGCACTACTCTGATTAAAATCACTTTATTAAGTGGGGAATCCATCTCCCATACTACTTGTTTCCCCAAAAAATTGAAACCAATGAGACCAAAAATTATCCCAGGATCCCATTGCTTGTATTGCACTCCAACAATTAGGAGTGCTCTCCAACCCATACCATTCGGAAAGAGGATTCATGGATCCCATTTTCTTGTATGCATTCTTCCAAACATCATGATTACAAAATATATATCATCAAAGTACATAAAAACATAATAAAAATGTACATCAAGGAGGTGCTTCATCAAAGAATCATGAAAGTGCTTATACCTCCAAGTAAGTAGACCACCATTTTCCAAGTGCATACAAGCTTCAAGTGACCAATCAAATCTGCTCCAATGGCATAGGTGAGGATCCCATGTTCTATAATGCTACTCCAAAAGAATGTAACATGCATCAAAATAATCAGCCATGTGTTATTTCATCCAAGAAGTGAATGAAGAACCTCCACTAAAATCTGAACCAAGTAGGGAGCAAAGAAAACAATAAGCCTTCAAGGGGCTAACATAAGTAGAATTTGTG
Organism: Larix kaempferi; assembly: GCA_027924585.1. Lineage (NCBI taxonomy): Eukaryota > Viridiplantae > Streptophyta > Pinopsida > Pinales > Pinaceae > Larix > Larix kaempferi. The sequence goes on from BSBM01000106.1 coordinate 21,789,859, forward strand.
CATCCTTGAACATGTGTATCATCAAGAAATAAAAAAAGGATGTTGCTGCTCATAAGAATTTTCTCCAATCATATATCTCTTCACCCAAGTAGTGGATGAATTTTCTCCAATATCAATTGAATTAAGAAAGGAGCAAGGGAAATCATGAGTCTTCAAGTGACTCAAGTGAACATCATAAGTGCATCCATGTAGATGTGTTTCATCATAAGGTAACATGGAATGCTGCTACAAATGTAAATAAGAAATGGTTCTAATAATGTCATCATATAAAGGATATATAGGAGTTTCATGCTCCTCATGTGGCACCATCAAAAATAAACCTTTCACCCATACTTCATTAGGATGAATGTTGCAAAATATGGAAGTGTAGGATGTAGGAGAATGAACCAACTCACCCAAATGATCAATAACTGCAGAAGTGTCTTCATGTGAATTCTCCATAAGGGTAGGACCATGCACCTCCCTCAAAAGTGCAAAACTTTCCTCATAGGTGGGCTCCAAGGTAGTAGAATCAACTTCTTCAAAAAATGTGTAACCATTTCCAAGAGGAAACTTAAGTTCCTCTTCGACCACATCAAGTGCTTGGATATCTTCAATCTCATCTTCAAATGCATCAATTACAAGCAAATTTCCATGTTTCTCATGATCTACCATGTCATGAGAATCCTCCATGCAATCTACCATATGACAATTTGAAACATAGGACGAGGAACAAGTATATTGCAACCTTTCAAGAAGTTGCTCATTTTGAATTTTGAGTTTATGAATATCCTCATTATTCTTCAAGTATGCATCATGTAACAATTTATTAAACTCAATCAAATTGTTCCTATCAAAAAGCAAAGACATGAAATTACCTTTGATGTTTCACATTGCTCTTTAAATCTTCTCCATGTATTCAAGGAAGGATGGATCCTTCAATGAATAAACTCTCCAACAAGAATTTGACACCAATGCTTGAGTGTCATGCAGTATGCTAAGGGTCTCTTGGATCTTATTTTCATTCATCTTCAAGGACCCTTCAAGAAAATGAGGCTCTTGTAAATGAACCTCCTCATATTCTTCCTTCTTACTTGGACCAACTTCATGAATCTCAAGTGGTGATGGGGAAGTTGATCTTGTTTCTTCTTCAACTGCTACAAGGACTTCATTTTCATGCTTAATGGAAGTTTGGCTTGCAGCAGCACTTTCAAAAGTTATCTCTGTTGATGTATATGTAACTTCGGAATGTATTTCACATATATATATATTGTATTCCTATAGAGATGTTATTATTCCTCTATACGGAAGTGTCGTCATTTATATTGTAAGTGTTGTAACTTATACTTGATGGGTTATTAGATCACCTTGTTGGGGTTGGCCCTGTATAAGTCATGTGGGTCAAAGGGTTATTAGACCACCCTATTGGGGGTCAGCCATGTGGTTCAAAGGGTTATTAGACCACCCTAGTGGGGGTCGGCCCAGTCAACATTATGTTAAGTAGTTAAGTTGAGGCCGACCTAGTTGAGTAAAGGTCAAGTCAAGTTAGTGTATAAATAGAGAGTGTGTCTCTCTCATTTTACACATTCTATTCTCTCACTCACACTTTGGAGAGTGGCGCACTTGTGGAGGAGGAGGCTCTGCTGCTAGGAGAAGACTATCTCTTGTATTCTGGTTGTATCATTTCTCTATCTATCTCTGAGGAAGTTATTGGGGTTTTTCACCTTTATGGTTTTCCCCAAGTAAACTCTGTGTCTCTTGTGTGCTTGCATTATTGTGTCCATGATTGTTATGCTGTAGATTTGCTGTACATGTTGTTCTCTCAGTTAAGATCCTAGATCAGATTGAAATAAATTCTGAAAATTTAACATGGTATCAGAGCTAGCCTGAAAGAAGGCATGATATGGCATGTATGACACTTGTTGCACTTACGATGCTAGGGCTTGATATAGCAAAAACCAGTCATCGTAGCACTTTCGCTATAAATCCGTTTTGGCGACGTTTTCGGATCTAAAACTTTTACAGGTCGAAGATCAGATGCCCATGTACCTTGTGTCCAAAGGACAACCTCTAATTCGTTGTACTTGGTGATTTATGATCTGTACAATATAGGGTTTCTGCCTCTTCTAGATCTGAGTCAAAATCAGGAAACCTTGGGAAAAAGGTCATAACTTGGGCTAGGAAGATCCAAATGAAATTTTGTAAAAAGTGACAGGTAGTACACAGATGGTACTATCTCAGGAAAAGGTTTCAGAGGCCAAAGTTGAACCAGTAACATGTGGCATGCCGTACAAGTTTGCTCTTCTGTATTATCCCATAAACAGGTCACGTTGCGACACTTGGAATAACTCTCTCGTAGAGAATCCAATTGAGGTCAGGCCTGTTGGGATGGAAAGATAACAGGTTGGGATATCTCAAAAAAATATTTTAGAGGCCGAAGTTGAACCAGTGACATGTGGCACACCGTACAATTTCGCTCTCCTGTATTATCTCATAAACAGGTCACGTTGCGACACTTGGCATAACTCTCTCTCAGAGAATCCAATTGAGGTCAGACTTGTCGGGATGGAAAGATAACAGGTCGGGATATCTCAGAAAAAGTTTTCAGACCCTGTGGATCAAAAAGTTTGGAGTTACACCAGAAACAATCAGGTACATATTTCTGTCAAAACATAATTATTTTTGAGTACCTTCATTCATGGCTTCCAGAATTTAGGGTTTCGGATAAAGTTGGAATTTTTGTAATCGGATACCACGGCTGAATGATACTCATAAAAATCGTAATTTATAGACCAAGATCAGAATTTTTGGTTGGGCAGAAGGCCGGGCTTGATCAGACCCTAGTTCGGGACTTTGATTAGAAAAGTGGAAAATTAGGGCTTTTGGCAAAATGAGAAATTTTGAAATCTGTGACCACGGCTGGAAGCTCCTCATAAAAATAGAAGCTTAGAGATTTGGATCAAACCTTTTGATGGGGCAGAAGAGTGGGCTTCATCAAACCCCAGTTCGGGGTCACGTCCAGTGAATTCAGAAGTTTCAAAGGCAAAATTGAGGAGTGAAACTTTGCAGTTTTCAAATTCTGAACATACCAGCTTGATCAGCTCATCAAGGCACATATTTCTATCCTTTCAGAAGTTTGAAATTCAAAGTTTGAATTTTTGGGGTTTCTCTAACAAACCCTAATCCAGCTCCAGATCCAGTTCTTGCAAATCAAGTGGATTGGGTTAATCCTAGAAGAAGATGGATTGGTCACCTGCATAAGTGAAGAAGTTCCTGTTTCAGAGGGAGATGAGGCTAAGGCCTTACATAAGAAGATTACAAGCAATATCGACAGGTATGACTTATCCAGGTATGTTTCGAGATTTGTTCATGATTAAGTTTATGGTATATTTGTCTTCATATTATTACGGTTAGTACAATCTTGATTAAATCTAGACTTGTCGTATCACCTTAATAAAATTATGAATGCACGATAAAAGATATTCATTGATTAGGGTGTTGACACTTATGATTGTACTAATGCATTATGGTGTTGTATGAGGTTTATGTTGTCTGCTAACACAAAAGGTACACCAAGAAAGTCAAATCATGTTCTACTTCAAGAACATATGCTCATGGTGACATGAAGACAAAGATTCATCCATTGTCATGGATCACATAGAAGATATACTTTCGAGGTATGTATAACTTGGTTCTACAATGGTTAACTTATGAGACATGCAGGTTACTAGCACAAGTCACTGAAGAGAACCAGAAGACATTATGCAGGTATGTTAGACATAACTAGCTAGCATGCTAATCTAGGTATGTTTTTCCTATATCAAGCTAGAATCCTACCTTGTGTTAGGATCTTATACTGTTGTGTTGTTGATAATGATTATTCATGAAGTAATAGGTTTGAATAGTCATGGCTGTATGCATATTATGTTTCTTACCATAATTGATGATATGACTAACCAGAAGAATCATGAAGGTATAGGTTTGAGTAATCACGGGTTTATGCATTGATGATTTAACTAATCAGAAAAGTCATATGATCAAATAAGAATATGCATGAGTAAAAGAAGACTTCCCTGAAACTTTGAATACTAATGTTTATTATCTGTGAATGATCATGAATATACATGTTTAAGATTATTGTGTTTTGATAGTATTAAGATTATACTAATAAATGTGTGATTATGTATGAGACCTCAAGGATATCACAATGATGATACTAATAAGCATGCATAGTGATTAAGGATGGATGTCAGTTCAAGGACAGGTAATCCAGGAAGCAAAGATCAAGAGGGAGCACGCTCCAGTTGTTCCTGCAAGAAGGCAAAGGAGCACACTTCAGCAGTTTCTGCAAGGATGCAGATATTCAGAGGGAGTTGACCACTTCTCACAATCCACATCAGAATGGAGTTGCAAAGATTCAGAGGGAGTCCACCCAGCAACCAAACAAAGATAAGTATTTGAATTGTCATTTCTTACATAATGTTATTCAATGATGTATATGCTTATGTTCCTAGAATTAGGTTGTGTATTATGCATATTAGAATAGTTGCATTGATGAACAATATACTACTAATATACATGGGTAAGTGGCCTATGGCACTGTACAACATTCCATTGCTACTTATCTAGAATTAAACCTCTTTGCTAACATGTTAGGAGTTGTGCACACTCTTAATAATGTTCTGGTAGAGATTGGAAGGCATCTAGAAAGTTACGAAATATGGATAAATGTTGTATTGAAGCATTGGCTAAGATAATTGCATGACTGTATGACATATTTATTTATGTGTAAGAATTTGTTCTGAAAACTATGAGATGTTTTCTAATAATGCAATTTAACTTGTTGTGTAGGAAAGATCGTATACCATCACCTACAAAAGAAGGACTACAACATTTGTTCAGCAACAAAGTTATCTATTGAAAATAGTGAAATTCCCAGGATCTGGGAAGAATGCCATGATCGAGGAGTACCAGTTGATCATAAAGATGTTTGGGATGCAGTCCCAAGACCTGAAGGGGAGTCTGTAGTGACTTCCAAGAGGATCTACAAGATCAAGCATGCTGCAGGTGGTAGCATAGAAACTTTTGCTCCTGTAGCCAGATACACTTCCATTAAATCAGTACTTGCTCTGGCTGCAGTGATGAAGAGGAAGATACACTTTCTTGAATGGTGTAGTTGAAGAAGAAGTGTATGTGGTGCAGCTACTTGGTTCTGAGACACATGACAGGGACTCATATATGTGCAGAACTTGGTATGGTAGGATAGACAACTTTCTATCCAGTTTGGGCTTTACCAAGAGTATAGCGGATTCCAACCTTTACTACAAAGTTGAGGAAGGAAATCTAGTGATACTATTTTTGTATATGGATGACCTATTTGTAACAGGTGAGGATAGATTGATTTCCAACATGCAGCGGAAGCTTGCTGCCGAGTTCAAGTTGAAGAACTTGGGGATGATGCACTATTTGTTTTTTGGCATGGAGGTGTGGCAGAGTGCAGATGGAATCTTCCTTGGAAAAGGGAAGTATGCAGTAGAGATCCTAAAGAGGTTCGGGATGATGGACTGCAAGGCTATGGCCACACCTATGGCATCGAACCTGAAGCTTCTGTGTGATGCTTCATCTGATCTAGTTGATGTCACTGTGTATTGTCAGATGATTGGGTCCTTGATGTACTTGACGAACACGAGACCAGATATTTACTTTGTGGTGAACACATTGAGCCAGTTCCTGATGGATCCAAGAGATGTTCACCTGGTTGCTGTAAAGCATATTCTAATATTGGGCAGGTAGTGTTGCAGATAGGAAGAAAACTTATGGGTGCTGCTTCAGTATGGGATCAGGTGTGATCTCTTGGTTTAGCACGAAGCAGTCTTGCGTAGCACTGAGTACAGCCGAAGCAGAGTATGTTGCGACGGATGAGCAGGTTGCAAATGTATTGACCAAGCTGTTGGCCAGAGTGCAATTTGAGTACTTCAGAGAGAGGCTTGGTGGACTTCAGATCGAGGTTCCTTCCAAAGGGAAGTGATGAGTCCGGAAGATGTAGATGCACATGAGATTTTCTGACATGGTTGATGTGTTCTCCCATGGTCGTGATGTAATTGCTGAGCCATTCTCACATGGTGGTAGATGTGTTCTCCCATGGTGTAGATGTAAGGGCTGAAGCCATTTTTCACATGGTGGTAGATGTGTTCTCCCATGGTGAAAAAGTAAGGGCTGGAGCCTTCCCCGAATGGTGGTAGATGTATTCTCCCATGTCGGTGGTGTAAGTGCTGGATGATGTGCATCTGGGCTGTGCTTCGTGGACGATGAGATGATCTGAAGAAGATGATGCTATGATGATCAGGAGGATCATGGATGATGAGCATCAGGACGATGCTCCAGTTACTGATATGTGTATGCATCATGTTGATGCTGGATATGATCAGTTGGATCATTTATATTTGTGTGTATGTATGCATCATGTTGATGCTGGAGATGATCAGTTGGATCATTTATATGTATGTATGCATCATGTTGGATCCTGGATATGATCGGTTGGATCATTTGTATGTATTTGTATATGCATCATGTTGGATGCTTGGACCATGTATCTGTATATGTATCAGGTGGATACATTGTATGATCAGGTAGATCATGTATGTTGATATGTATCATGTATTTGTATTTGTATCAGGTGGATACACTGCATGATCAGGTGGATAATGTATGATGATATGTATCAGGTAGATACTTGGTATGCATCAGGTGGATGCATTGTATGATCAGGATGATCATGATGACGAGCTTCAGGGTGTTGCTCCAGATGATATGTATCAGGATGGTACAGTGATGATGATCAGTGTGATCATGAGCATCAAGATGATGCCTTGTGTGATGATGATCCGTTGGATCATGAGTATCAGGTTGATACTTGGAGGTCAGAGATGATATGTGGCAGGTTGTGCAAATAGCATGTAATCAGTCCTGGGAGATCTTGCCAGTTGTGATGCGGCACATAAATGTTCCTGGGATACTCTTTCCGGTATTGCTATGTAGTATGTAATCAATCCTCAGATATCCAATAGGTTGAGCTATGTGCTCATAATCAATCCTAGTATGAGGTATTACTATGGAGACATGTAATCAGTCCTGGAGATCCGAGAGGTTGAGCTATGTGCTCGTAATTAGTCCTGGGATGCTCTTTAGAGATCTTTCCAGTCGTGCTGCGGCACATAAATGTTCCTGGGATGCTCTTTAAAGGTTTTGTCTATCCACATGTAATCAGTCCTGGAGATCCGAGAGGTTGAGTTGTGTGCTCGTAATAAGTCCTGGGATGCTCTTTAGAGATCTTGCCGGTCATGCTGCGGCACATAAATGTTCCTGGGATGCTCTTTAAAGGTATTATGGAGGAGATGCATGTAATCAGTCCTGGGAGATCTTACCGGTCGTGCTTAGGCACATAAATTTTCCTGGGATACTCTTTCCGGTATTGCATCCGCATATAAAATTAGTCCTGAGAGGCCACCTCTATCAGACCGTTCACAGAGATGATGAAGACCTACAGGTGGTGGAACTACATCCAGTATGAAAAAGGACTGGCTCTGTAGAACTTCCTATGACGAGTAGATTCAGAGATTGATTGAGATAGCAGCAGCATTGGCGATGATGATGAATCAATGAAAATTATCTAGTGACGATGATCCAGAGAAGAAGACTTGTGCTAGAAGACCTGTGTTGAGAAATACCTTCCTAGTTAAGAGGGAGTGTTGATGTATATGTAACTTCGGAATGTATTTCACATATATGTATATTGTATTCCTATAGAGATGTTATTATTCCTCTATACGAAAGTGTCGTCATTTATATTGTAAGTGTTGTAACTTATACTTGATGGGTTATTAGACCACCTTGTTGGGGTTGGCCCTGTATAAGTCATGTGGGTCAAAGGGTTATTAGACCACCCTATTGGGGGTCGGCCATGTGGGTCAAAGGGTTATTAGACCACCCTAGTGGGGGTCGGCCCAGTCAGCATTATGTTAAGTAGTTAAGTTGAGGCCGACCTAGTTGAGTAAAGGTCAAGTCAAGTTAGTGTATAAATAGAGAGTGTGTCTCTCTCATTTTACACATTCTATTCTCTCACTCGCACTTTAGAGAGTGGCGCACTTGTGGAGGAGGAGGCTCTGCTGCTAGGAGAAGACTATCTCTTGTATTCTGGTTGTATCATTTCTCTATCTATCTCTGAGGAAGTTATTGGGGTTTTTCACCTTTATGGTTTTCCCCAAGTAAACTCTGTGTCTCTTGTGTGCTTGCATTATTGTGTCCATGATTGTTATGCTGTAGATTTGATGTACATGTTGTTCTCTCAGTTAAGATCCTAGCTCAGATTGAAGTAAATTCTGAAAATTTAACAATCTCTATGTCACCAACATAGAGGTGTGAGCACCCATCAGTAGGTACTCCTTCATAGTTTAAGCATCCATCAGTAGAACCTCTTTGATTCATGTCCAAGGTAGAATGCGTCTCTTCCTTTTGCTCCTTCAAGAAAGCTGATGAATTTTTCCCCTTGGTTTCCTTAAGATCAATATATTTGGAATCTCTTTTTGAATAAATCCAAAGAGTTCTCCTCAAGTAGGACATACATGCATTCCCTAAAGCTTCATATATTTCATTGCTCATTTCACTCTCACACATATGATTTTCTCTTCAAGGTCTTTTACAAGAATGGCATAAACCTTTATTCACTAACTCCACATCTTCATTTTTGGGCCTATTTGCAAACACTCAATCAACAAAGTCTTCGAAAGGAGGGGCCTTTTTTGTATTTCTTATACCAATCAAGATATGTCAGATATTGTTGGGGCAAGGTTTTACATGTTGCTATCAATCTTTGTAGTTCATTCATGGGATTATACTTTGGTAGTGTGACACACTCATCTTCATCATATTCAAATTCATAAGAATAACCCTCTTTCCTTATGAAATTGTAATAAGTGCTACATGATGGCACCTCTTCCTCATACCATTCACATTCTGGTTCATATTGCTCACAATCATTTGCATACTGCTCATAAGCATTGTACTCATAGGAGTCATCATAATAGTAATGCATGGTTGCACATTATTTTTCAATGTCTGATATTGATTCATAGGTGCAAGGACCATGCTCTGATACCACTTTAATGTCCCTTTTTTTGAAATTTATTAAAATGGTGAAATTTTCAAATTTTTCCACTAGTTCGACCCTTGACTAATATTGGTTTCTTAATCTACAAATGGCTCCAAATGATCCACAATTTTCACATAAGGTATATGGATGGTATTAGGAAATTACTATGAGGTTCATGGATTATTTAGAGTCTTCAAAAGGCTTCTGAAACTCTCCTTAGGATTTTGTCCAAGGTAGGGGATTTGACTAGCAATTTCTCTTAACAAGTATTGGTTTGTTGATCTCCAAATAGCTCCAAATGCTCCCAAATTGTTACAGAAGGTATATGGATGGTATTAGAACATGATTATGAGGTTCATTTATTCCTTAGAGTCTTCAAAATTCTTCTTCAACTCTCCTTTGAATTCTGGCCCATGTAGGGAATTTGACTAGCAATTAGGGGTTCAATTTCCCATGGGGTAGATGCTGGAAATGGCTCTCCAAATGCTATTGGAACCTCTCGAATTTCTGAACAGAGGTAGGGGATATCTAGGGGACATCAATATATTCTCATATGCATCACCATTCAGTTTATTAAGTCTTCTACAACCCTCTTAAATCAGATACAAAAAGGCTAGTTTCGACATAGGGGGGAAATGATAGTAAATCTTCACAAATGGTTATGAAACTTAAGAATTTTTCTTCAAATGCTTGTATAATGAATATGAAACTTATTCATCATATTAATGGAACTGCATACAACATTAATACATCATACATTGACTGAAACATTCTAATTTGATACCACTTCAAGTGCAAATAACAAGGTATTGGGGAAATGACACCATTTGTTCATAGTTTAGCATTTTTACATAAAATATCTTTGAGTTTCGACCTGAATGTATTATGAGAAGTAGAAATAGAGTATATATATCAGATTAAAATTATATGTGGCCTCAAGAGCTATCCCAAAGAGTTCATCACCTCAAAAAGTGCGCCTCTCCTCAAGGAGCAAGAATGTGCCAAGAAATAGAAGAATGGTTGTAGAAGCAAGTTGAAATAAATGTGACCATGAGCTGCATTGTAGATTCAACCTGTAACAAAATAATACATTGTAGCTCCAAATGAAATTTTTGAATGGCCTCTCCAATTTCCAGTTAGCATGGGAATCTTTCGCCCTCGAAATTGGTGCTAAGGAAAAATGTAAAATGATCAAAAAGCTGGTATTCTTCTTTGTTATTGTCTTTTATAAATGTATAAGGTCCTCCATGGGTTGAATTAATTCCAATATCTTCATTCCAACTCAAGTTCGGAAGAGATTCCCAAGTATGCCACTTGTCCTTCCAATTCTAGTCCCCTCCTTCTCCAAATTTGAATTGGTGTCTCTTTGGTTGCCCTAACTCACTTGGGCGCCTTATTGGAGGCTATTTTTAGCACTGGCATGTCATATATGTCATATGTCATCATTCAGATATGATTTATGTCATAGGTGTCATATCATCTTCATCATTGTTGTTATGGCTATGATCTCTTATCTTTGGCATGGATCCACGCTTGTATTTCAGTGGCCATGCTATATATACATCTCCCATTTATGTATTGGAGATCATGTTGTATCATACTGAACATCTATATGATGTCAAGATTGTAATTGCTCGTTGACCTTGATCATTGTTTTCAGGTACTTTTGTGACTTCATCCTATGGTTTCTTACTTCTCCTCTGACTTGGAATTATAATGTATTTCGACCATCGTTTCTCTCTGACCTCACACATTAGGGGGCATCTGTTATAGGTCAAATATGCACTTCTCCGTCTGTGATCACATTTCCCTGCCGATCACACAAAATGACACTATGGAAGGAAGAGCTAGATTGACCTTAGATGATTTATTGCTGAGATCACACCTCTTCAGCTGAAAATTATATTTTTTTCTGCATATTTTAATAAAGGTGCTCTACTTACAAATAGCATCTAGCATACTGTGCACTGGTTCTACTAAAATAGACCCGCGCACTTATCCCAAAAGTGGCATGTGCTAGTCTTGGAGAGCACTAGCTGCGCTCTATGCGCAAGTTGTCTAATGTGATACCTGCGCACATGTTAAGATGAAATGAAAAAATATATTAATATTATGAATTGGGATTATTTGAAGTGGATATTGTAACTCCCCCAACCTCCCAATTCAATTACCTCACGAATCCAACTTCCAGCCTTGGGCCATAAATACAAGGGGAAGCCATGAGGAAGAGGCCAAATGAAGAAGAAGCTATTGTTACACTGAAGGAATTTCTAATTCATTGTGAGGAGTAGGATCCCAGAACTTGGTTGCAGAAGTGCTTGGAACAGATCAGGTATAAACTGTATTTGGTTTCATTTCTTTGACAATAAAGATCGAGATACCCTTCCCGTCCCAATGGAATGTTTTTTCTATTGAATTTCTAATTATAATTAATGTCATATTGTCTTCAATATCATTATCTATTTATAGTCAAGATATGCCAAGGAAGGTCTATATATTTTGCAGGTACATTGCTGTGGAGATTGGGAGAAAGCTAGGACCAACCGCCATAAATAAGGTGCTTATTCTTGAACCCTAAATCTCTTTTGCTTACAGTAATCTATGAAAGATATAATGTATCTATCTGTCACCCCATGTACGTTGATAGCATCCTTTCCCCTGCTATAGGGTATAACACTTCACAACACGAGTTGTATACCATGCTATGTTTTTGACAAGAACACTCGTCTTCGTTTTATCCGCAGGCGAATGGTCAGGTCAAAGCGGTCAACAAAAATTTGAAAACCATCCTTCAAAGGACTGTTAATGCCAGTAGATATAACTAGCACATCATGTTGTATCCCTCTCTTTTGGATTACCGATCTAATGTTAAGACTGCTACTGGTTTCTCACCTTTCCAACTCGTTCACGGGGTGGAGGCAGTCATTCCAGTCGAATGCCAAATCCCTTCTTTGAAGTTGGCTATCCAACTGCTTCCGAAAAATTTAGATTTGGAGGAGTGTTTGCTGCATTTAGAGCACTTAGATGAACAATGCCGCGATGTGCTTACAACAAACGAAGCTCACAAAATTCGAGAAAAGCGTCAATACGACAAATCTGTAAAACCAAGGGTGTTCTCTGAAGGAGACCTTGTTCTGATCTATGACCAGGAAAAATATCCCTTGGGGGAAGGTAAATTTAAATCTATGTGGCTCGGACCGTATATTGTCTCTAAAGTTTTGAAGAAAGGATCTTATGAGTTAACCAATTATGAGGGTTTTATGTTTCCTGAGCCCAGAAATGGGCTCTACCTGAAAAATTATTACGCTTAGGCTCATATGCTTTTTATTGTATTACAACTATACATGATTATAGAGTTAAGTCTTTTCTTTTGATTTTTTCGTGTCTTATGTGTCTTCTGGATTGTAGTTTCAGATGACAACTGAGTGCTTTATAGGATTCGCTGATGGTGCTAGTTGCCACACTCGTCAGTTGGATTCAGTAGCTTGGGTTATTTACTCATTGTCTGGCCAACTTGTGTCTTCGGGAGGTGCTTTCTTTGGCCCTACGACGAACAATGTAGCTGAGTACAGTGCATTCATTGAGTTACTACGAGATTCTATTCATCACGGCATTTCACATTTGGAGGTAAGGCTCGACTTGCAGTTAGTAGTACTTCAGTTGATGGGTGAATATAGGGTTAGGGATCCTCCTTTGCTTCGTCATTTTTTGCGTGTTAGGTTACTTGAAAGACACTTTGATTTTATTACATCTCAACACATTTCAACACATTTCAACACATTTCAAGGAATTTAAATTCATTAACTGACTCATATGCAAACTATATACTATATTGGCATATGTACCATACACAATCACATTAAATAGTCACACACATAAAGATAAAACACATGTATATATATAAACCGAGATTGTATATATCAGGATAAAAAAATATGAGTACGATTCATAGTATGTCACAGTGTCATAATATACAAAAATGGGCTCAAAGGCCTCAAAAATATAACATGTCTCTCTCCCTATGGAGAGGGAGGTGCCTCTACTAACTCTGCTATATCCTCCCTATAACATATAACTAGCCTAGATACTTTTCTAAGTAGTCAGATCCATGCTGGGGGCACACCTACTACATGCTCCTGCATTTCAAGCGACATCTACTCGATCTTGTACATCGGGATATCATGAGTTAGACAACTCATCTTCCCCTCAAGGTTCACTAGCATGGCATCTCCTACACCTAGCTCAGTCGATCTGACAAATATCTGAGGGTGTCTAGAAGGTCGCACAGGCCCCACATCTACATAAATCACACTATTAGCACTCCTACTCATCATAAAAATTTAATATACATAAAACCATAAAAATGAAATAAATTTCAAAAGCATAAGCACATCTTACCTATCTCTTCCTGGGCTAATCCTGGAGGAAGAGCGAGTTCTAGATCTCCTCGGAAATCCACACCTGCGTACGGGAATTGTTCTAGAGTTGGCACTTGGCGGCTCCACCATCCGAGATAATATTCGTCAGCATAAGAAACAGTAGCCTCGCCACGACCCTGGCGCAAGAAGATATCTCCCCACCGATTCATCAGTGACTCGCGAGGGTTCAGGATGGGTAGAGCCATCCCTAGGTTCAGAGCAAGGACCCTCTCAAAGAAGAAAGTACACAAGATGCTTCCATAGCCAAAGTTTTTCTTCTTCCCAGTTTTGCATTCAGTCAATTGGTGTTTCATATTCACCAAGAGACCCGAACACCAGTCAAACACTACACCACGCAAGCATTCAACCCTAATTTGCATGTACTTTCAAGAGTCCAAATGTAGTGTGGCACTCCCTCCAATCTGTTAAGTGTACTTAGTATTACTTTCAATGGGAATCTTGCAATAGAGTCAATTGAGACTTGGATACCACTCTTTTCGGTACCTGGAAAACAATAAGTGTTGATGTAATATTGGATCGAAAGTGCACCTAGCCCTCGGAATGTTCCTTTGAGGTTAGCGTCCTCAACCCTACGGGATAAACCAGTGATAAAGTATATATCGTCTATGGTGAGTTCTAACATCTCCCCTTGGAGGTCGAACATCCCCTGATCGGGATCTCAGTAGCCAACGAGCATCTAAAGCAAATGCGTTTGTGCGCGCTTACTTGTTGTTCTGAAAAATTTGAGCAAACCACATCTCCATAATGCATTTAAGGTAAGCGGATCTCCCATGGAATATCTATCCATGGATTCGTGCTCTCCCTCCCTCCATGTTAACACCATTCCTGCATCATTCACACCATTCATCTTTTATTTTTTTTATTTTTTCTTTTAACTTGCGGTACCCACGGCTTCACCTCTACAATAGAGGCAGGTACCCGCAGGTTCTCCTCTGCCAAACCCATGCATATTTCACGTAGCCACGAGTTTAGCATAGATGAACCCGCGAGTACGAGGCCCTAAATTTTAAATCTTTTTAAAAATAAAAAAAACCACTAAAAAATAAAAATAATGGAATGAATTGATAGATAAGAAAGAGATGACTTACTTGCAACTGATGGAAGTCGATTTTGTGACCCGGTTTGAGCGCTACAAGCGGTTGAAGTAAGAGGGTTCTTTTTCTTTTTTTCTCCAACAAAATGACTTTGTGAGTTATGTGGACATTTTGGAACTATTTATAAAAATTAATTTTAATTTTTACCCACTTTTTCCAATTTCATATAGTTTCAAAACTATTTTCAACTTTATTTAATCACTAATGTCCCTTTTTAAGTTCTTTTTTATTAGGTGCAGTTCTAAGCAGCATTTCTCACTACTTTTTCGCAACAAGGATCATACAAAGGTTTGATTTTCTTTGTGGCATGTCGGTTTAAGTATAGTACTTTCAGTCAATTTTTGCCATATTGAAATCTCTTTTGATCATGTTTATATGTCATTTTCTACTAATCCGGTAGTCTTCATGATATCTACAGCTTTTCATCACTTGACAGTTCAAGGAACTTAAGTTCCTTGGTACCTATAGAGTTCTTTCATGCTCTTGTTAGACTCTTTAAATATAACAAGATCGCTGAGTACACTTGTCTTGTTGATACTCCTTAAAGGATCTGAACAGTCATCCACTTAAGTATAAGTTTACCCCTTTTCAGGACCTTAGTGGATTATTTACGAAAAATGTATACTCTAGTCATACATAACTAGAAGAGTTCTCTCTCGCATTGTTTTACACTTTTTTAGGTGAGGAAAGTAAATTTATGAAAAAATATCTTTAGGAGTCTTCTTTAGGGTTTTTAGATTCTCTAAATATGAAAATACCAATGAGCATTCACCAACTCGGGCTCGATGTGAAATCCACGAGAGGGTATATAGAGTTCTTGTTTAAGTTTTTCGGACTCTTTAAATATGAAAACATCGGCGAGCACATACCAACTTGGGCTCGATATTAAAATCCACAAGTAGGTGTATGTAGTTATTGTTTAAGTTTTTCAGACTCCTTAAAATTGAAAACACCGGCGAGCATGAACAGATGCAAGCTTGATATTAAAATCCATGGATCAGTGTTATCGAGTACTAGTCTATCTCTTCTTCAAACTCATTAAAACATGAAGAAGGTCTTGAGTTTCCCTCCCATGGACTCATTAAATTACACATGGCTGGGCTTATACCAAGCATTCTTCTATCCCCTCTTCGAGCTTGTTTTCAAAAATGAAGAAGGACTATTGAGTTTTCTTTCTTGGACTCATTAAAAATAACAAGGACATTATTGAGCTTTCTTTTCCACCTTTTCATGCTCGTTAAAATCAAGAAAAGACATTCTTTAATAAAAAGAAAAAAGGGAAGTGAAGAATGTCAAGTATCTTTTTCAGTATAAAGGAAACAAGTCACTTATTTCCTTGAGCACATCACCTTTATGAGTCTTTCAAACAAGTTGGGTTTTTAGTTTTGGCCTTAGGCTGAACCTGATCTTAGAGTTTTTACTCCTCCAATTGGTTACTCTTCCAGTCATATGGAGAATCTGTTAGTGTCTCCTACAGTACATATTTATATCATGGTCCCTTCGTCTTCAAAGTTGCCTAAGTCACTCTTGTGCCGTGCTCAGTGTTCAAGGACACCCCTTGTGTTGGCCATTCTGCAGTTACCTTGACCTCATGTGTCAGCCATTCCTTGGTGTCAGTTTGTTTCATCATGTACTCAGTCCTACTCCAGATCATATAAACCTGTCGATTGTATCTCGTGTTGGATGATGGAGGATGCCTTAAGGCCTCCCTTCCAACGGACTTCTTCCTATCGACTTCATCTCATCTTGCTCTAGGAATGAAATTTAGATTTATCGGTAGTACCTTGGGGATTGCAGTCATCAGTGGCAATTTCCATCGCCATTGAGTAGTGAGAATACATCAATGTCTCCTACTCGATGGAATTTTCCAGTGTTCGACTTCAAGACCCTTTATTTGCAATTGTTAGAATGCACTAGGTACCTTGGGCCCTATTATCATTAATGGTGGGTGCTCTTGCGTTTGTTAACGGTTTACATCATTGGTCGGTAATCAAACGATATCCTCCATGTTCGACCTCATTTCATTTATTCGCATGGTTAGGATTCGTACCTTAATGGTTTGGATGAAGACCTTAGGCCTATAATAGCATCATCACATTTTGTTATTGCCCAAGCTGCGCAAGACTGAGCCACACCCATTTTTGGCTCTTGATGAGACATAGATCCAGTTGGTTTTTATGGCTATGATCTCCTGTTTGACATGGATCCACGCTTGTATTTCAGTGGTCATGCTATATACATATTTCAGTTATGTATTGGAGATTATGTTCTACCATTATGAACATCTCCTAATGTCAAGATTGTAAACTACTCACTGACTTTGTTTCTGTTTCAGGTATTGTTTTGTGACCTCATCTTGCAACCTCCTTACTCCTCCTTTGCTTGGATTGTAATGTATTTCATCCATCACTTCCCTATGACCTCGCACATTAGGGGGCATCTGTTATCGGTCAAATTAGCACTTCTCTGTCCGTGAACACATTTCCTTGTTGGTCACACAAAAGGACACTATGGTTGGAAGAGCTTACCTTGACCCTAGATGACCTAGAGCTGAGCCTTGAAATACTTTACTCAGAAGCATCTTTCTCTGCCTATTTTTATACATAACTGCGACCCTTATACTTTTCAGCTCGCGGGTTAGCCGCGGGTATCACTACTGACAACCCGTAGGTGTCAACTAAAAGTTGCACCCGCTACATGCAAGTGGGGACACTCACGAGTCACTCGCTTGTTTCCCTATATCACACTCGTAGGTATCTTAAGAAAAACTTGAAAAAATAATTAAAAACATGAATTGGGATTAGTTTAGGAAGGTACCGAAACTACCCCAACTTCCCAACTCAACCACCTTTCGAACCTGCCTTCCTTGCCTTGCTATAAAAACAACGGGATGGGCTTGAGAAATGGACCTTATGATCATTGGAGAAAGTTATGCTGGAGAAATTCATATCTAAGAGAGAGGAGCAGGAGCCCAGGGTTTGGTTACAACGGTGTCGGTGCAGGCCATGTATAGCATTATTGTACTTTCTACATTTGCCAGTAAAGATTGAGACATTCTTTACTTTCCAATATAGATTTGCTTATATCTATTATTATTTGATTATGTTGATGTTATGTTGTCTTCCTAATATCAATATCTTATTTTTGGTCAAATACGTTTGAGATCAAATATGTTTGAGAAAGGTCTTGTGTTTGTTTTGTAGATTGTTGAATAGGAGAACAAAGGGAGAAAAGCTTGGACCGACCTTCATAAATAAGGTATATATTCTCATAACTCTATTCCTATTTGCTTAATAACAATGATTGCAAAGCCTTATATGTCTACCTGATAACCCCCAGTACGTTGGTATTCTTCCCCTACTATAAGGAAAATTTCCCTAACAACAACCCCCATTATCATATTTGAGGATTTTAATGCATTTTCCTGACTGTTTTTCAATCATGGTTCTGAATTCCTTAAAATACTCAAAGACATCACCTTTTCTTCTTATAAAATAGACCTGTGAATATCTGGATCTATCATCAACAATGCTTAAAAAATACCATGCACCACCCAGTGATCTGGTTTGCATAGGTCCACATACATCATAATGGATTAAATCAAGAAAATCAATTTGTCTTTCTCTTTATGTATCGGGAATTCATTCCCGTGTTGTTTTCCAAGTGCACATGCACTGCATTCAATATTCTCATTCTTAATCACAGGAAAACCTTCAACCATAGATTTATTTTGCAATAGCATTAGATCATTATGGTTAATGTGCCCATACCTTTGATGCCAGAGTTCCTCTGTTGACATTGCACTGGATGTCAACGCTTGGTGTTTGCTTTTGGTTGCATCCAACTTATATAAACCTCCACACCTATAACCCGTAGCAACAATGCTGTAATGATCTCGAATATCTTTAATATGACACTGATACTTACCAAACTCCACTTTCAGATCATTATCATTAATGGTAGAAACATATGTTAGGTTCTTTTTAATACCAGGGACATACACAACCTTATGGATCTATTTCAATTGTCCATTAGGTAAATTTACATTTATCACTCCATAACCTTGCACTTTATGTGACCTGATATCACCTAAGTACATATGAGTGCCATCTACCTTTTCATGATATTCATCAAACCACTCCTTCTTACAGGACATATGGGAAGATGCACCCGAATCAATGAACCATGCATTCTCATCATCAATATCAACAGACAATGCAGCTTCAGAAATGAACAATCTAAGATTTTTAAATCCATGACTTTATGGGTTTCTTTATGCACAAAATTTCCATTGTGATTTATGTATCCTTGTTTGAATTCACGATTCTTCTTTTGAAAACAATTTCTAGCAAGATGTCGTGGTTTTCCGCAATAATGACATTCTACACTTCTATTAACATAAGAATCACATTGTGCCATACCTTTCTGCTTTGCATGAAGCTTGCCTTTGTTTATGTTCCATTATTTACCTCTATATGCATTTCTTCCTCTTGCAATCAACGCCAGATATGAGACATTAACATCTAGATCATAATTCTTCATTCTTTCTTCCTCTTGTAGAAGGATCCCTATGAGCTCGTCAAAAGTAGGGGTTTTTTCTCTCGCTGCAAGTGCTGAGATAAAAACTTTATAATATTGCACTAAACCTTTCAATGTGATAGTTACTAAATCAATACTATCTACTACTTCACCGATATCACCCAATTTATCACTCATCTATTTAATGCGAGAAATGAATTTACTTAGCTCTTCATTTGCTTCCATTTTGATAGACAATAGCTTAGTTTTCAGAAATAAAATCCTATTTGCATCTGTAGTTTCATACAGACCTTTGAGGGTGTCCCATGTTTCTTTAGACGTCTCACAATTTCTGATGTGGGGGATTATATTGTCTTTGACAGACATTCGCAATGTCACCTTAGCTTTTGACTCCCGTTTATTCCAATCTTGAAGTAATGCACCATTTGTAGGCTTATCCTTGTCACCAGTCACAATTAACCAAGCATTATAGGATTCAAGAACAGTCATAAGCTTGAATTTTTAGTTGACGTAATTTTCTCCATTTAATTTAGAAGCTTCATTAATGAATGAATCAATAAGAGGTAGATTTTCCATCTTACCTTCACCCAATCTGAAGGAAGCAAAAAAAATAGCTACTGGCTCACAACAACGGTCTCACACACAACAACGACTTCTCCTCTTCTGTTAGCGCGGGATCCTCTTTCTTGATATTCGCAGAAGACTGATGGATGACAGCGTTCACGCGGGTGCTGCAATTTTTGCTTGAGATGGGGTCGCTCTGCACTACACGATGGCAACAACCAGGACAACAATATCTTGCAAACAGTGTTCTTTGCTGCTACACCTTTACTCTAGACATGAATCTTGGACATCAATTTTCTGAACAGGAATTTGATCGCAGCTGGGATACTAACAATTTTGCAAATAATTCTTGGATACGATGACTTTTCAACGTTTCTGA